>OY821521.1:64441796-65641796 GCA_963682025.1 Cordilura impudica
TTTAATTTTTAATTTTTAATTTTTAATTTTTAATTTTTAATTTTTAATTTTTAATTTTTAATTTTTAATTTTTAATTTTTAATTTTTAATTTTTAATTTTTAATTTTGAATTTTAAATTTTTAATTTTTAATTTTTAATTTTTTAATTTTTAATTTTTGATTTTTAATTTTTAATTTTTAATTTTTAATTTTTAATTTTTAATTTTTAATTTTTAATTTTTAATTTTTAATTTTTAATTTTAATTTTTATTTTTTCATTTTTTAATTTAATTTTTTCATTTTTATTTTTATCTTTTTCATTTTTTATTTTTCATTTTTTATTTTTCATTTTATATTTTTCATTTTTTATTTTTCATTTTTTATTTTTCATTTTTCATTTTCAAACACGTTATTACATATCATAATTTTTTCACCAATACAATCATAAATCACACCGATTTTGTCTTACGGCTCACATGTTACGCTGTTTTTTAAATTTACGCCCCTGCGCGTATAAATGTTTACACATCAAAAATTGATAATCATTAATCACAAAGCTGATGATCTGCGATGCCCTTACAGAAAGGAGTACTTAGAAAATCGACAAAGAGCTACGTTGCGAGGTGGCTTTATTCAGCAAAAACCAAGAAATTTTGTTCCGGAAAATTTTCCACAATTGCCACATAACGACAAATTACTGACATTTAATCACTTCTCACGAGGTAGTAAATTTTCAGATGTAATAAAACAAAATAAATAAAACAATAAAAGCAAAGAAGACGAAGATGACATTTCATATTAAAAACTCTTTGAAATCTACTTTGATACCATTGATGCTCTTCAAAAATGTTAAAAAAAATATGGCAAATTTAGAGTAGTAGGTATGATGCTTTACAACTCTCTTATAACACTCTTAAAACTAGTCTTCATGTTATGTATTGGAATAGCCAAGGCATAACAACTGTTTCAGAACTAGAACTGTTTGTACGCAGAGAAAAAGTGGACATTATATTAATAAATAAATCTTTTCTATATAAAAAACATAAATATAAAATGGGAAAATATAAAATCTTCAAAGAAGATCGTAGTAGTCATGGTGGTGGTATTCTAATCGCAATTTTAGAACCTATTGAACATAAAATTGTACCAAAATATAAAGCATTTGCTACTAACAATATATTAATACTATTAAAAATTAATGGTCGTTCAACAATTTTTTCGTCTGCATACAATCCCCACCTCATCCATTAAATTTAAAGAAGACATTGAAGTCCTAACAAAGACGAGATCTGATTTTTTCATTTTATATTTCCTATAAACATACCATATTTGGACAAAACTTAACTCCAACTTAGCTATCTACAGTAGATATCTTACTCCCAAACTCATCTTTATGATTGAACTTTGATCACGTCCCAATAATGTGTGGCATCAAAGTTCCGTTGTATCATCTAACCAACGGACAGCCCTAAAATTATGGGTTGAAAATGAACTAATAAATGAAGAGCTAATGAATACAGAAATGAATATGGAGATAAATTACCAAAAGGTAATAAAACTGAATGGCAGAGGCAAATATCTGATTTAAGTAAATTCTGTACAACAAGAAAAATTATTCTTATAATTACAGTACAGGATTAATTAATTATAAGGGTACAATGTGCTGATTGATATGAATAAAATTAATTACATATATTAATTATTTATGAAATCAAATAACAAAAGAAAATAACAAAATACAAAAATTTCAAACATTTTACGCCTTGAGTTGCTTGTTAGTTGACAAGTTTGAGGAAGTGCATGCCAAAGACGAACTCCGTGCGCAAAGAATTTCTGTTCTGAGACAAGTATCCCATGATTATGAATGCTGAGCTTTCTTCCTCTATCAGACCTGGCAAACTGTATTTTTTCGAATAGAAAGCTATGTTTTTTTGTGTAAATAATTCTGTGCATAAAAATTATAACTCTTATTTTAAAAGATTATCATAAGACACACCAAATAGTCTTACAGAGAAGAGAGTAATATGAGAATATCTTCTTAAACCAAAAACATAACAAATAATGTTATTATATGCAACATTTATACGATGCACAGTGGACCATTTGACGAGAAGGCGGTCAAAAATCTATAACTTTTGATTGGATTGGAATTTTGATATGCGGTTTTTTTTTTTTTTTTGTTTGGTAGGTGAGACTTTAGCCTTTAAGTTTTGCTATAAAACGTAATTCTCGACCGAAAATAAAAAAAGTTACGGAGGGTTTTAAATACATTTTCATTTGTAGTTGAATTTTAGTACAAAAGTGAAGTGTTGAAAGGTAAAAAAAGTTTTTTTTTTAATATAATGTCTTATTTTTTCAGTTAATTTTACAACTAATACTTTTTAACAATTTTTTAAGTTAATTTTTTCAGAAAATGCCAAACTTTGGCCCCCGTAAACTTTTTAGTCCTAATGTGCATAAGGGCCAAAGGTTGTTTTTTTTTTTTTTTTTTTTTTGAAAGATCCGGAGTAAAAATATAATTTATTAAGCAGCGAACGTAAAAGTTACCTTATATTGGTTATTGTCTTTTTAAATATTTCTATATCAATTTTTATGGTAAATTTATGAAATATAACAATTTTTATTGTAAATTTACAAAATATATAAATTTTTAAATCAAGAAAATTTTTTAACTATATAAAAAAAAAGTGTAACTTATTGTTAGTGTAATGAAAAAGTACTTTAAATCAACCAATTTTAATAAAAACTTCTTCTAAATAGCCTTGATTTTCATTTTCTAGAAGTTGTTTAGCTTCTTCGTCTAATTCAATAGAGGTAGTTTTCCATCTTTGACGAATGTTGGACATATATGGATCAGAAGTGCACAACAAAATAGTGATAAGGTCTTCATTAGTACAACATCTTGTGTTGTGCTCGCGAAAGAATGTGTATTCGTTGTTCCTTTTTTCTTGCGCGTCTTCAGATAGATCTCCTATTGGTAGCATATTGTTTCGAATTATTTGTTGCCCATGCTACAAAATTTTATGAACTGTGGATCGCATAAAGTATAGCTCTTTTACTGGCGTACTCTCCATCATTTGTGTTTCCTTCCCCTTGTTTTGGTTGGTCAATTACGAGGCCTAGTTGTAGATATTTTTGTTGAATTTGTTTTTTTTTTTTGCTTTCTTTTTTCTTCATTTTCTTTGTTTTTTCTCACTGTTTCGCCTAACGGACCAAATTCCAAATCATAACCCAAGTTAAGAATAGGCTCCATGAAACGTATTCTAGCATAAAGAGGGGACATTCCAAATTCGTAGGCTTCCTTAAAACTATCGTCTTCTGGTGGGGTTGGCTTAATTGACTTGATGTCTTTTGGCATATAATGCAGCTTGACGTTGACTTTGTTCCAGTTAAAGCTTGTGCAACTTTTCCGTCAATCATTGTGAGACACATTTTAAAATGTACTTCAATGTCTTGGTCATCAAATTTAAATATTACTGGTTGAAGTTCCTTAATTTGATCTTTTATTTTTTGAACTTCTTCAGTTATGACATCTTTGGTTTCCTTTTTGAATGCAAATTTTATTGGTCTGCAATACTTTGTTGAATAAGGAATTTCATTTTTCCATATATCAATTTCTGTTGCTCTACTAGATGACGGCTCTAAGATGCTATACCTTTTTGTTAAGCGCAATGGAACGAAAGATACCATAAATAAATTAGCATCTGATGAATTTTCGGCATTAAATTGCTTGTATTGTTTCTGACTAGAGGATCCATCACATCCCCATTCAGAAATTAAAGTAATGCTGCCATTACCAATTTTTTTTAAATGATCAGCGTATTTAGCAATCGTTCTGCAGTATGTTCAAGGAGATCTTGCAATTTTATTTCTGCTGATGTTGAAGTGACACTAATAGCAGATTGTGAAGGTAAGCATTCTTTTTTGGCAGAAACTAAATCTCGATACTCTCTAAAAATCCCACAATTCTTTTCAAAAATAGGGCGAACACTTCTGCCGGCGTAAATTTCTTATCTTCAATTGGTGTAGGAATGCTTTTCAAAATCCTCTTTGTGCGCCTTGAGCTCGCTTCTACTATTTTTTCAATTATTTCAATTTTATTTTTTTTATTTTGGGTTGGTTGAATTTGGTGCAAAAATGCATCCTTAATAATTCTTTGAGAAATTTCTTCTTCAAAGATCTTTCACTACATCCGTCAATTGGTTTTGCTGGTCGACCCTTTTTTCCACTTTCGTTGGCAGTTGTAGATGCACTCTCAGAAATAAGTTCCTTTATTAACCAGTCTTGGTAACGTTTGTACATCTTTGCCTTGCTATGAGATCATTCAATGTACCGTCTTTTCAAATTCGATGCAAAATTAGTAAATTTTCCTTTGTGCATTTCAATGTCTTCTAGGTTACAATTCTTAAAGAAGTCTTTGCTCACTATGTGCAAAATTACATCGTCTACATCATTTCGTTGAAAATAAATATCTGCCAGATCTCTGTAACACTACTTAGCCATTGCACAAATTGTAATGTATAATAATTGTGGAAACATTATTATAAATACTCTTTCTTGCAATTATGTAAAATAAAAATGTTTATCTTTTAATACTACTTTTAGAAGCATAAAAAACCCACACCCTAACCCCTTTGAAAGGGTGAAGCGTACCTGCTCATATCTTAAAAGGCTATGTCGCAATAGTTTTTTTTACCATTTACAAATTTTTATCTTTTATTACCACTTTTAGAAGCATAAAAAACCCACACCCTAACCCATTTTAAAAGGTGAAGCGTACCTGCTCATATCTTAAAAGGCTATGTCGCAATAGTTTTTTTTTTATCATTTACAAATTTTTATCTTTTATTACCACTTTTAGAAGCATGAAAAACCCACACCCTAACTCCTTTTAAAAGGTGAAGCGTACCTGCTCATATCTTAAAAGGCTATGTCGCAATAGTTTTTTTTTTACCATTTACAAATTTTTATCTTTTATTACCACTTTTAGAAGCATGAAAAACCCACACCCTAACCCATTTTAAAAGGTCGCAATTGTTTTTTTTTTACCATTTACCTGTTATTTAAATTGTTTCCCATTTTGTCAGGTATTTAAACTATATAACTCTAATTCAGACTATTAATCTTTTTGAAAGATAGCTATGTAGATGTACCTATAACAATTAAGCGCATTATATCTCAACCCTTTTTTATAAGTATATAACAACTCCGACACGCAAAAAAATACACCGCGGTGCACCGGTACGACAAACTTTTGTATTCATAACACTCAGGCGGACGGACGGACATCGTTTAATCGACTCAGAAAGTGTTTTTGAGTCGATCCGTATAATAAAAGATGGATAAAGGTCCAATATTTTTGGCAGTTACAAACATCACCTCAAACTTAATATATCCTAACCACATAGTGGACAACTTTTGTATTCATAAATTTTGCAGAAAATATCAAACCTTGGGTCAGAAAAATTGTTCTGGTGCACACGGGCGGAAATTGGCGGGTATATACTGGGGTATAGGAGTATAGGGGAGTGTTCGGACTATAGAAGAGTGCAAGATTTTTTCTGACTGCTTTTGACTGGCAGGAGATATGCTCTATTAAGTAGGAGATTTTCGGAAAATTTTGACCTTTTTCAAAAAATTTTTTTTTTAAATTTTGGAATGACTCAGTCATTTTACATTTTTAACATTAATACTATGGAAACCACAAGATTATACAAAATTTATCCCACTTCCAAATCCTTTAAATCAAAAAAGTTGCAGTCATTCAAAAATAAAAATTTACAAAGAAATTTTTAATTTTAGCAAAATACTGAGAAAGCCCATTTTCGAAGACCCTGTTCGCTGTGATACAGTTGAGACAGAGTCAAAATTTTTCGGCTCCCGAGCTTTACTAGTATTTACTTTCAAATGAATAATATAACTTTAAAATCGGTAACAAAAAAAAAATGATTTTTGGCCGCCTTCTCAAAATATGGTCCACTGTGCGACGTTTGCTCGAGGAGTCGTAATTAGCAAAATTTCACAGCAGTACAAAAGTCCAGGAATTATATACATTTTGGCTAGTAGAATTGTTGCTTTCAAAGGTGTGAAATATTGTGTTGACCAAAGAGATCTCAGTTTAACGTAAGTTTGCCCAACTACATTATTTATATGATTTGACCATGGTAGAGAGCTGTTAATGATAATACCTAAATTTTTGGCAGATGAAACAATAGGAATCTTTTGACCATTTGATGGTAATACGTGATACGTAGAAGTATTTAAATGAACTTAAATGTTACAATTTACTAGAACTGGTTCATTGCTACTTCTAATTTCTAGTTTATAATTTTGGATGCCTTTGTAAACGATGAAATCTAAAAATCTGAATGTTTTTTTGTAGGTCAATGGGCCATTGTGTTGGTGATGGAGTAGAAAGGGCTGAAAGGTTTTTGTTCATCAAGCATTTGTAAAGAGTTTTCCAGTCTGAATCACCATCAAGGGTGCTTGGCGTTAAAGTCTCCTCCAACAATGAAACGGATACCAAGTGTATTAAAAAATCCTCATAATTTTAACAATGTACGGTATGTCGAGGAGGAAAGAAAATTGAGGACAGAACTAAGTCACTTTCATTACATTTTAGTTCAATAGAAGTTGCCTGAAAATAGTTTTGCTGAAAGCCTTTCTAGTTTTCATATTTTATTGCAGATTTTATCAAGATTCCAGAGCTAGCATGTGCTTTGTCGTCGGGATGATTGTTGTGTAGGAGGTGGTAACTATTAATTTAAAAGTGACTTCGGCTGATCAAAACTAAACAACAATACCTATAATATTAATAGGCTAGGTGATTTCTTGTGACCGATGTTTTGTTCTACCGCTTTATCCCGATTTTGACCATACGTATATTATATGAAAGGTATTTCTTTTTAGCTGTTCACCAGATTTACAGATTTTTAAATTTTTTCGTTTATTTTAAGTAAATTGCATTTAAAGTTGCAACTAACACGCACATAAAATTATACAATGCTATGTGTATGTTTATTAAATTTGTTATTGTGTTTATAATAAAAATGAGTTTGTTTTTTGTGTTGACTTGTGAATTGGCTATATTTGATTAGCATACCTTTAGGGTCTTTATTTAATGAAAAAATACAATTTCCTAGAATTTGCACTCGAATTTCGAGGGCTGGAATCTGCTAGTTATTTATTAGTTTGTTAGATTCGACGTCATTTTTCAGACACATTGCAATTAATACTGTAATTAATATGCAAATTTTAATTTTGTTTCAATGGTGCGTGGTAGAGAAGAATAAAGCATATATTTCAAAACTTCATAACTACACTGTATTCTAAATCGGGCCAGTTTCTGGCATTTCAGCCTTCATCAGCGATTTATTGAACATTGGGATAATTTTTATGTTATAATTGAATAGATTGTTTCTATATGAAAATTTTCAACTTAGGGCAGCCGTGAGGTTTGAGTCCTGAACCTTCGCATACACTCGTACTTGCACTTTTTGGTCAACGCTTTAACACACTCACCTAAATCAGGCCTACGAGCAGTGTGGTTAGTATCAGCTTTCAGTCCATACAGCTTTTACTTCGCATTAATTTCAGAAGATACAACTCTGTCAAAACAAACAATCGTTATTTTTGATTTTTTTTTTAATATTTTTACACTTATGCTTCCAATTTCCACTGCTAACTCAACAAAATAATTACACACTACCAGAAAGTACTGTGAAATATATTAAACTAAGAAGAAGCTTTAAAAGAAAAAGCCAACGATCTTCAAATATAGCCGAGCAAACTTTTTATAATCAATGTACTAAGTTTCTAAGTAACATGATTGATAAAAGTATTAATTCGGAGCGCAATAAGAAATGGTCTCAATTATTATCCAACTGAAAACCAGGTGATAAATCATTTTGGAGAATAAGCAGGAACTTGCGAGGAAAAGGAAAAATTTCCAACCTCAGGGTCAAATCTTTCACTCTGAGGTTGGAAATACAAGGATAACATCTGATAAGGACAAGGCTGAAGTCCTGGCAATTACATTTGTCAAAGCAAATAACCTCACTTCGAATTACAACTACCCAGCGGATATAGTAATAAATACAACAGTAAATAATTTTAAGAAGGAAAATCCCAGTTCTGAGTCAACAATTTATACATCTCTAGAAGAAGTAATGAATTTTGTCTCATCAATAAAACCCTCAAAATCTCCTGGTTTTGACAATGTTCCCAACCTGCTCTTAAAGAAACTACCACTCAAAGCTCTAAAATTACTGGTTATATTATTTAACAGCTGCATCAAACTCAACTATTTCCCAAAACATTTCAAAAACGCTAAGGTTATAGCTATCAACAAACTTGTTAAGCCAAAAAATAACCCAAATAGCTATAGACGTATTAGTTTATTAAGTAACTTAGGTAAAATATTTGAAAAAATACTACATTCTCGTCTTAGTGAATTTGTAATGACCAATTCTATTGTTGCTAAAGAACAATTTGGATTTAAAAAAGGGCATAGCACTACTCACCAAATACACAGGATCAAAAATCAAATAATCACCAATAAAAACAATAATCGTTTAACGGGTCTAATGTTGTTAGATATCGAAAAAGCGTTTGACACCATTTGGCATAATGGCTTCTTATTTAAACTTCTTGACGCAACTATACCAAAATATTTATGCAAACTATTTCAGAATTCATTCACCGCAGAACCTTTAAAGTTGCGATTAATAATGAAACATCATCTCCAAAAACCATCACCACAGGGTTACCTCAAGGATCAGTCTTGTTGCCATTGCTTAACTCGATATATACATCCGATTTCAAAGTACCAAAATATATGAAAATTGCTTACTACGCAGATGATACTGCATTAATTTCTTCAAACAAACTTACAAGTGCACTCCTGAAGAAAATGGAAAAGGGACTTGTAAATTGCAGTAAATATTTTCACAAATGGAAAACTAAAACAAGTAAGAAAATTATAGTCGGTCTAGACCGACTATATGATACCCTATACCATGGTTTAGAGACCCTATCTTTCGGTCCAACTACTTCGATATAGAAAATAAGCATAAACCAAATTTGAGTGGGATTTTTATTAATTTTTTTGGCTGCAGATATGAAAAAGTTCATATCGGATGCTATATCTATAAAGGGACTAGGTCCAAAAATGGACCGATCCTGATCATGTTTGGTAAAGTCTCTTGTATTTTGCAAAAATATGTATAAACAAAATTTGAGAAGAATCAGTGCAATATTTTTGTTTTTTAATAGATTTAAGTGAAGATCGGGAAGCAGCTCTATATGGGGTCAAAGGGATCATTTTTCGACTACTCATTAGTGGATGTAATGAACGCATACAAACCCAATTTGAATAAGATCTATATGACAATTTGGATCTTATGGCAATTTATGTCGATTTCATATGGGTAATTTGTATGGGGGCTAGGTCTGAACATGGACCGATTCTCACCAATTTCAATAGCGTTCATCCCATGGCCGACAAAAGCTTATATACCAAATTTCATCAAAATATATTCATATTTGCGACCTGCAGTTTGATTACAAGCTTTACATGGACACACAGACGGACGGACGGACGGACGGACGGACGGACGGACGGACGGACATTGTTAAATCAACTCAGAAAGTGATTCTGATTCGATCGGTATAATTAAAGATGGGTCTAGGTCAAATATTTTTGGTTGTTACAAACAGCAGCAGAAAGTCATTATACCCAAACCACATAGTGGTATAGGGTATAATTAATCCAAACAAGACCCAAGCAATTATTTTTCCGTTCAACAAATCTCCCAAAAGACTGACAAGACGTCATCTTCATAATACCATATATGTACTTAATCATGTCAAATATCTCGGAGTTGTCTTGGACAAAAAGCTTACTTTTAAACAACATATTATGGCTACGTGCCAAAAAGCTATAAAATCATTTAAAGCTTTATGGCCAGTACTAAATAAGAGGTCATTTCTAAACCCCAAAAACAAAAATCTCCTCTTCAAAAGTGTTATAAGGCCAATATTAACATACGCGTGTTCTATTTGGAGTGACGCTGCCAACTGCCACCTAAAACGCTTACAAATTATACAAAACAAATGTCTTAAAATGATAAATAAAAAGCCCAGGAGGTATCTTACAAATCTTCTTCATGAAGAAACGGGTTATGAAAAAATTATCGATTTCATAACAAGGATTAACAACAATTACTTTGCCAAAATTGAAAATTCCTCTTACCCACTGATAAGAGAATGTATAGAAGTAACGTAAAATTAAAAGAAATCACCAAATTGCTTATAGAGGTCTATTATTTCTAATAAGCATATAAATATTTTCAGATAGTATTTGAATTTATTAAATCATATAAAGGTTTTTTCCTTCCATTTTCCTTTAAAAATCATTAAAAAATAAAATAAAAACTATTTAATGTCTTTAGATCCTATGTATTATTTGTTGCAATATCTATATGTAAAGATAAGATCTCATATGTAAATATCAAATTCGTTAAAAAATGTAAATAAAGGAAGAATATATAATTGAAAAATTTGAAAAATTCCACTATGCTCAGTTTCGTAAGAGTTTCCATATTTGATGTACGGTTTGTACCTACTACATATTGCACTTTTTACATATATTTGAGATGACGCTTTGAAGCGAAAATTTTTGTTTGTTAGACTTGTAGTCATTTTCAGACATATCTGTGGTTTTCTGGAATAACCGCGTATGTCCATGTGTATAATTTTTGAGTTAACGATGCCAAATATATAAATTTTTACGCTCTTTACGTGTTATTTTAAAAAAAATAATATTGACCATTTCTTAAAATAACGACGTAACTTAAATGTTTACTAAATTAATTTGCAACACTATCGACGTATGTCAACCTACGTTTGATCGATGCCAAATTATTTTCTCAAAAAACGACACATAGCAACACACGTTGTTCTTAATGAAAAAAAATGCAAAATAATTTTGGATTATTTTTCAGTTTATAACCACATATAAAAACTTTTGTGTTTATTTCTGTTATTTTTTTGTGTCACTATTATTATTGATACGTTGCTTTATTCTCATCCTAAGTCCCGTTAACTTTTTGTTGACGGACAAAAAATTCCATTTTTCAAGCAACAACAACTTATGTCTACATGGGTGGTTGCATTGGTAGTTTTCTTTTTCAAAGAAAACGACGTTTGTCGACATAAGTTGTTTTATCTGCACTCACTTTAAGTGTTATTTACATATTGTTTTTCGTCCTTCTCTAGGATCTATTCCTCTGAAGAATTTCGACTCAAAATTTTATATAAAGTTTTTTTTGCCCATATATACAGGACTGTTAAATAAAAGGTCCTAAAAACTTTATATCGAGCCCATAATTACAATTATAACTTTTTTGGCTCCCCTGAACATTTTGATTTTATGACATACGAGGTTATTCTAGAAAACCACAGATATTGCCATTACAGTAGAACGTTTTTATAAAATTTCAAAATCCCTCTATTGTGATAATTTGATCTCATAGTTTCTTATATACATATGTATGTACAAACGAAAAATATATGTGACCTTCTCCGAGAAAAGGGACCTACTGTGTCAAAAACGGGTTGTGTCAAAAACGGTGGATTCTGGTACCTAAAAGGGTGTAGAAACTTTAAATGCGTTAATTTTCACACACTAGGTCCTTTTTCTCGGAGAATGTCACATATATATATATTAACTTAAAATTTTGCCTTACTGTTGATAATTTTGTAATTTAGTTTTTTTTACCAACTCGCCTGAAAAATGTTCAAGGGGCGCTAAGGCAATATCTGTTGTATTATACAAATATTTTATGAATAAAGAATTTTTTATAAAAAAAAGTCGCATATTTTGCGCAAAATTTATAAACACAAAATTTTTTAAAAAAAAAATAATTTTTTTTTCTGCACAGATTTGAAACATTCTTTTTTTGAAGTATTTTGCCTTCTTAACACAAATCTAAAGACAATAGCCTTTTATCAAATTATCTTCTTGAGAGATGGCTCTTATAAATTTTAGAGGTTCCTGCCCAGAGAAACAACATGTGACCCAATAAACGAGTTACTTATTTTATGTAATTGCAGGCAAGAGTATTTATAATAATGTTTTCGTAATTATTATTCATTACAGTTCGAGCGGTACTATTATAGAGATATCACTGATATTTATTTTCAGCAAGAAGATGTAGACGTTATAAATTTTCATTTACTTAAGAATCAATTCTTTAAGATATGCAATATACAAGATATTGTGATACATAAAAAAATTTGAAATTTTGCACCAACTTTGAAAAAACGGTACATTACAAATTCTCAAATCAAAGGGAAAGATGTACAAACGACACCACGAATGGTTATCAAAGGAAATTAATTTTGAGAGTTCACTAATAACCATCGAATAATGTGGAAAAAATGGTGGATCATCAAAACCAATTGACGGATCTAGTGAAAGATCTCGAAGACGCAAGTTTGAGAATATCAATGAAGATATTTTTCACAGCAACATCAAGGATTCACTTTTGTACTGAATGCAACCAACACATAATAAGAAAATTAAAATTAAAAACGAAGAGAATTTTAAAAAGAAACTAACTCCAGAAAAAGCTTTCGAACTATTTTTATACCCTCCGCACCTCCACAGACAGGTCAAAAATCGAGATATCAGAATTCGAGAGGTGTGGTTCCTTGGGCAAAGTTTCTTATTTTGATCCCTAAAATATGATATTCCTTGTCACTTGCGCGATTTTTTTGCCTCCCTACAAATCGACCTGCCCTAGTGTACTTATATGTGTTTTAATTCTTCTTCTTCATTAAAGGACTTTTGGTTAAAGAACGCAAAGACAACTACAGGCAATCTGTTGCAAACATGTTGGCAGCTTTCGATGAAATTGGGGTTAATATGTCGTAAAAAATTCATCTCTTGCATCAGCATGTTGATCAACTCGCTCAACAGTTGCCAACTGAATCTGATGAGCAAGGCGAAAGTTATCACCAAACTGCGCTTCCATTTGAAATAAGATAACTATAGAGTGTGCATATTTTGAATTCCTAGATTTTTCTAATATCTTTGTCAGAGTGCACAATTAAACATGTTAACGATTGAAAACTATTTTCGTTTCAAGTACAGAGGAAAGAAATCTCCGGATGCAATACTCGCTGAAATTTGTTGGTGGTATAAAAACACGTTTGAAGAAGAGGAAGACGAGGAAAAAGCGGAAGAAGGGAAAGACAAAGATGAAATTCCAGAATATCTGTTGGACGAAATTATCGACCTTTCTGATGATGATGACGATGACCAAGATATTAGAGAGAGCAGTGATGTTGATCCACAGCCGCCTGCTAAACGGCAACTGGCCAATTCATTAACTTAATTTTTTTTATTTTTTTACTTAAAACTTTTCATAACTAACATATTTTTATAATTTCTTTTTCAATGTTTCTTCAAAACCAACACTGAACAAAATTGGTACATAAAAAATGAGAAGTAAATTAATATTAAGCTGGAAAACGCAAGTTTTGTACTATGATTGTTTTCTTTTCAAGTGAAATTTATTGAAAAAAAACTGAGAGGCATACTATAGATCAAACAGAGCGCAAAAAAGACTTAGTTTTGTGAAAAATATTTTCAAAAAGCATGAAAAAAAAATAATTTTTCCAACATTTTACTTCATAAGCACCACAAAAATTTTCTAAATCAATTTTTTAAAAAAATTTAATTGTTGTACAGGTCTCTACCAATAGTTTTGCTTTCACAGACTGAAAAAATATCAATTAGTCGACGAGTTATAGCCAAAAAACCATATAAACAATATGCTGAAAATCGGTATTTGACTGCAAAGTTCGAAGGTCGATTAAAAAAAAATTCGAACTAACATAAACAATACGCGATACGGTTCTTCTGATTTAGCCTCTATTTTCACCCCTCACTCTCAGAATCGACCTAACTTTTGCTAACCTGAATTTGTTCCACAGTGTAATTGTAGCGGCATATGCTTCATTAGCCTAAGCAAGTATTGCCACACATTTTTTTATCGCTATCACGATATAATAAATAAAATCGCTATTATGAAAAAAATAGAATACCCAAATAAGTTTTTTTTCCCAAGATAAAAAGCAGCTTTTTCAAAAAAAAGTGAATTATATTTGGAAAAGTGCCCTTTTTAAAAAAGTAAAATAATTTTGAAAAAAGTATCCTTGTTTTAAAATTTTTTTTAAATAAATTTTAATTTTAAACGAATAGCCTTTTTTTGAGAAATACCTTTTCTTTAAAAAATTAGATTTGCTGTAAATAAATACTTTTTTTAAAAGCACCCTCTTTAAAAATATTACCCTTATTTTGAAAAAATAGCCTTTTCATAAAAAGTATCATTTTTGAGAAAAGTACCCTATTTGAAAGTGCCCCTTTTTAAGAAGTTCCCTTTTTTACATTACCCCTTTTTAGAAAGTACCCTTTTTTAAATAAAGTTAATTTTAAAATACCTTTTATTTTAAAATTACATATTCTAAAGTAACATTTACTTTCAATAGTCCCTTTAAATAAGTACCTTTTTCCTAAATGTAGTTTTTGTTTAAAAAAAATAGCCTTTTATAAAAAAGTTACAGTGTTTTTAAAAAAGTAACCTTTTTTGAGAAAATTAGCCGTTTTTTACAATAGTACACTTTAAAAAAAAAATAATCGGCTATCTGGTAGTGCAGATACACCTGTTACTCAAACCAAAGTACGCAATTAAACAAATATAGATAGATGAAAACTCGTAAATATTTACTTTTTTAGTAATTTTATAAATTTAAGAAAACTTGCATGTAATCGCTTATATTCAATAAGAGAAGAAAATGCAATTTGGTATATAAGCTTTCATTGGCTGTAAACTTAAGTCTGTATATGGAGATTTTAATTTATTACCTTTTTCCAAAACCAGTACCCTTTCTCTAAAAAGTAACCCTCTTTTTTCAAAAGTGTCAGTTTGTTAAAGTGCCCTTTTTTTTAAAGTCCAATTTTTTTTAAGTACACTTTTTCTAAAAAATACTTTTTTTTAAGTGCTCTTTTTTTGAAATGGTATCCCTTTTTTAAATGAAACTTTTTTAAAAACAGCTTTTTTAAATGCCCCTGTTAAAAAAAAAACATTTTCCTAAAAATTTTACCTTTAAAAATTATCTTTTTTATAAACTGCCTTTAAAAAAAGATTTTCTCAAAATTTGAACTTTTTGCCTTTTGGCAAAATAAAATAATGTTTTGGCATATGTTTTTTTTCACTTTAAATGCGTACGAATATCGCATCCGACATTGGAAAATATAATTTTTTTTAAAAAAATATCTTTTTTAAAAATTACCATTTCTTAAAAAGTGCTTTTTATAACAAATTACCTTTTCTTAAAAAGTACTTTTCTTTTAAAAGGAACATTTTCTGAAGAAAGAGTTTTTTATAAGTCTCTTTCTTAAAAAAGTACCTGTAATTCAAAATGTACTTCTTCTTAGTAAAGCACTTTAACACACTCACTAAAATTATATATATTAGTTATCTATATCCGTGCCTTCAAACTGCTGATGTTGCATTTGCATATGGTTTCAGGTATTAAACGGGCGCTGCGCCTTTGTGTAAAATTCGCAAAATTGGTGATGGTGCACTATGGGCATGGCCACTCTGCTTGTTTAATTTGGCAACTACTTTGTTGCTGGGCGATTGTATTAACTTGTATATATTACTTTAAAGTAAGGGTTACCAAGCTTAGTGAATTAATTTTGTAAAGCCCAGGGTAGAGATTTTCGGTGATTTTATATACAAAATTAGAATCAAACAAATATTCAATAGAAAACATTTTTAAGTTAGTTACTCTTTCTTATCTGAGAGATTGTTTACAAAGCAAATATCTTAAATTCATCAAAACATGATATGTTACTATATTAAGAAATTGATGGATGTTCTTAAGGAAAACGCCTATAATATAGAAATTTTTCTATAAAAATCAATTTTAGTTGTTCTTATAATGAAAGCGTTGCAGAAAAGTTACCAAAATTTATAAATCTATAATATTAATAGGCATTAAGATTTCTTGTGTCCAATATAAGTTTCACAGTTTTACCCCGATTTTGACAAAAAATATATCATTGGAAAGGTATTTCTTTTTAGCTGTTACCCAGATTTACAGATTTTCATCGTCTGGAATATTTTTTTGGAGTTATGATCGTTTAAAGTTGCTACTAACACATACATAAAATTATACAATGTGTGTTTATTAAATTTGTTAATGCGTTTGTGTTAATGTGTTGAGTTTGTTTTATTCATTTAAAATGTGTTGAATTGTGGAGCACACCTTTAGGGTCTTTATTAAATGAAAAAATAAAATTTCCTAGAATTTGCACTCGAATTTCGAGTGCTGGAATCTGCAATTTGAATGGGGGTACTTTTAAAAAATGTACTTCTCTAAAAAAGTCATATTTATAACTTTTATATTTTCAAAGAAGGTGCTTTTTTTAAAAGGTACTGTTTTAAATGAGGTACTTAAGAATAAATATTCATTTATTAAAAAAAAGTCACTTTTTTAGAAAGAAATTTTTTTAATAAAAAGGTACTTTAAAAAGAAGAATTTCTTTAAAAATTCACTTTTTTCATAGGGGTACTTTTTGGGGAAAAAGTGATTTTTCAAAAGTTACTTTATTTAAAAAAGAAATATTTTAGAAAACGTTTTTTTTTTTAAATAGGAGCTTTTTCAAAAAAGTTATTTTTAATAAAGAAGATAAGAAGTTATTCTTCCAGAAAGGTATTTTTAAAAAAAAAAAAACACTTTTGTGCTTTTTGATAAAATTTAATTTTTCCAAATAAGCAGCTTTTTATATGAAGGTACTTTCTTCAAAGAGGTACTTTTTGAGAATAGGTACTTTTTTAAAAAGTAACTTTTTTACCTTTTTTAAAATTATGTAATTTTAAAAAAAGCCACCTTGTCAAGTAAAAGTAATTTTAGAAAAAGGTGGATTTAAAAAAAAAATATTTTTTATAAAAGGTACGTTTTCTAAAAAAATATGTATATTTTTTAGAAAGCTGTTCTTTAAAAGGTACTTTTTTTAAAACAGGAAAGTACGTAAAAAAATTACTTAAAAAATGTATTCAAAAATATATTAACAAAAACTACTTCTTTTTCAATAATCTAAAACATAAAAACAAAGTTTTTATCAAAAATCTTTTTAAAAAAAGGAAAGTGATTAGGAAAGTGATTATATTTTTTCTTTCATATTTGCGCTTTTCTTCATTATATCAGGATAACTCGTGCCGTATAACCATATATGCAAACATACTTCCACAAAGCATATGCTACAACTAGAACGACTACAATGATGAGAACAATTACAAAATAAACTTGAGAAAAACATGAAGCAGATTAAACATTTTTATTTTTTCAAGGGTTCTTTAACATTTTTTTTGATATCAAATGACCAATTGGACCGATTTCGATGATTTTAAATAGAACCTATTCAGAATGTTGTTAAACTAAGAGCCCAGCTTAATTATTGAGGGCCTGTCCATGATTTCCAATGACAGACGGACAGACGTTCATAGCTAAATCAACTGCTCTTATTTACTATTCAAGAAAAAATATATAGTTAATGGGCTCTTCGGAATTTTTTTCGATGTGTTACAAATGGAATAAGAAACTGATATACTTTTACCCTCTGCACCGTTATCTAACTATTTAATTATTTGTACAATGTATTAAATACAGAATTTGACACATAACTAAATTTATTTAAAACTAATCATACATGAGAATTGTATGACTAGTTTTTTTATGTTAATGGAAATCAAAGATTAAACTACATCTATTTTGACGCCAAACATGCATGATAATTATCCGGTAAACTGGAATATATATGTCAAGCATTCAAACAAAATTAAGAATCACTTTTTAAAAATGTATTTCACACAAAGTTTGTTAATAATAATATTCGGATTTTCGTTGATACTCTGCAAGGTAAATTTTAATTTCTTATAAAAAGCATAATTAAAGAATTTTTTTTTTAATAATTCTTAGCACAATTGGACATATGAAATTTTGAGTGTAAAATGTAATTCCAGTGACACCAGTATAATCGATCTAGATTTTAAAGTTGATCGTGTATCACGAGGTGTTTTTGGCCTTAGCGGGTTCTACGATTCCAAAATGGATATCGACGATTTTGTAATTAATATACTAGTCTATCGTAGTTCTACGAGACGTGAAGATGAATATCATTTGACTCCATTTGGTATAGATAATGAACATCTAAAGAAAGTTATGAATACACATTACAAGAATATCTTAATGCCTATTTTTAAAGATTGTGCTACCAATTCACCACAGTTTGAGATATTTGAGCCACCACTGAAAAAGTCATATATTACGTTTAATAAATGTGTAGTACCAACAGATAACCTCCCAAATATAATGCCAGATGGAAATTTTAAATGTCATATCTCTTTTGTTAATGAAAAATTATTTAAAGTATTTTATGAAGTGATTATAAGTATTGATATAGTGGTTTTTTAATATTGGCCAAAGCCAACAAGTGAATAAAATTATTATTTTTTTTTTCATTCGCCACACAAAGTATGTTAAACCATAAAATTAGCTCCGAAAAAATAGAGAATTTTCTATGTACTTGTTGTTTGTTTCCTAAGGAAAATAGGATGTGACTTCAGTGACTCCTGTAATATGTCATTTGGTCTGTAAGGTATAAGTTTTGATCCTCATAAGGTTAGCTGGACCATTCAATTCTTCGGAACTTTTAAACCATCTGGAGGTTATATAATCTTCCTAGTACTTGTGCAAAATAGGCTGGACCCTTTGTAAGTTGCCCTTGGATTCCTTTTTCTCTGAGACATAAAATAAAATATCTCCTGCGTTTCCTAAGTCATATTGACCTATCCGTTTAAAATTTTCCTTTAAAATCATTGCAAGGATTATACATACAATATCTACTATTGTTGGGCAGTATCTACTTTAGAGAACTTAGTACACTTATGCAAAGGCCTTCTCGGAACGCTCGATAAAGCCAACAGTAAAAAAAAAATAATGTTTTGTGCTTTGCTTGATATTGAGGGCACCATGGACAAAAATTTATGTATAACTCAATCACAGTTTGAGTTCAAACTAATGAAATGACCACCACTATGGGTGATACGCGGAAAATGGCAGCCGTTAGGGACATGGCTGTGGAGTCGATTATCAAAGCTACCGGCTCTGACTCCAACTCAGACACCGATTCCGACTCCGACTCTTCAATATAGCAGCCCATTGGAGCCGTATATCTCGTATATGGATATGGTGCTACTAGCACCGAGCGAGTAGCAACCCGATTATCCTAGGTATGGACGCGAACGTATCTTCTCCCATGTGGATCAGTAAGTTATCCCGGCATTCGTCTGGATATCAGAACCACCATCGGGGTGAGATGCTGAGTAACTAGATGGTTAGTTCGTTAAATCAGCCCTCTGATCTATATACGTTTTCCGGTCCCAATGGTGTGAGTGATATTGATGTGGTAGCCGTAAATGACATCGTACTGCGGCGTTTTCGCTGCGACTGGGACGTTAAGGATGATTGGGGGTGAGTGATCATAATCCAATTCGGATTATGCTCCATTACTCACCAGCCCCTGTGGAGGTCTCGGATGTGATACAGTGGCGTAGACTCCCAATTAGTTGGGAGTACTACAGTTCGTGCATTAGGGAAGCGGCCTCTGGGGTCCCCACTGGGGATTTCAGATGGACATATAGGCAAGCTAAACGATTGGACAATCAACACCAATGACGCCCTTCTTGGGAGATGTTCTAGGACAATACCCGGAAGCGTTAAATGGTGGACGCGGGAGTTAACAGAAATAGAGGCAGCCGTCCGGCAGCTCAGGAAGCGATTCCAGAGAGCCAGGCGGACCAATGCAGATGCTGTGTACTGCGTGCGACGAATTACGCAACGCAGCTACGTGCCTAAAAGGACCTTATCGTGAAGGCGAAGGAGGATGACTGGAGGAGATACGTATGCGACAAAAAAGATGATCCATGGGGTAGGGTCTATAAGCTCTGTAGAGGTAGGTGCCAGCGGACCGATAAGTCTGGCTCACGTGTTGGTAATGAAATATTGCCATCATGGGCGGATGCATACGCGTTCTGCAGGGCGAGTTCTTTCCAAGAGTGGAGGGTCCTATCCATCTTCCTTTTCAGGGGGTGGATCCTCTCCTCCGTTGGACAGAACTAAGTTGGAGTTAAGCATTTATCAGGCACGGAGTAGAAAATCTGCAGGTATGGACGGGATGACCGGAGAAATGTGTATGTGTATGTGTGCATCTGGAAGGCCATTCCTGAGTACTTGTTGGCAATCTATAAAAAGTGTGTATCAGAGGGGTATTTTCCACATTCATGGAAGATCGTAACTGTCATGATAGATGGACATTTAGCGGAAAATATAAATATTATAGTAATATTCTTTTTATTTATTTATTTTTTTTTTAACAAAAGCAAGAGAAATAGACTCTACAAAAAAACAACACCTTAAAAATAATAATCAAAAAAACAGAATCAAAAAATGACTTTAACAATATAAACAGTGTATTCAAACAACAAAATTATAAAATAGAGCATACACGAAGAAGAAAAAGCAATACGCAAAGTGAAAAATGTCTAAGCTACAAAAAAAACAACTATTATGCAATTCTAGACAATGACAAAGATTGTAGTGAAGAACATTTAACAAAATTTGAAAAACATGTGCAAGAGCATGAACAACCAACAACTTCTAAAAGCTCTTCATCAAATGTCCCTACAATTAGAGCGAATAATGTGTGACTATCTTAAAATTAATCTATAGTCACAACAAGACTATGGACAAAGTTTCAGATCGATCGGATGAGGGGAAATGGGGTTTAAATCACTCCGTGACTGTGACTGTGCGTGACTATGAGCCTAGTTTCAGATTCTATAAGGGGAGGTGGGGTTGCCCCACGACAGACAGACAGAGAGTATGAGTTAAAAGAAAGAGTTTAAAAAGGTAAATTTTAAGAACAGGTACTTTTGGGAAAACCGGGTTTTTTTATTAGAAAAGCTATTTTTAGGAAAGAGATTATATTTTTTCTTTCAGATTGGCGATTTTCTTCATTACAGCAGGATAACGATAAAAATATGTGCCAATACTTACTTAAGCCAATGTAACTCGTCCGTATAACCATATATGCAAACATACTTTCACAAATCAAATGCTACAACTAGAACGACTACAATGATGTGAACAATTACAAAATAAACTTGAGAAAAACATGACGCAGATTAAACATTTTTATTTTTTCAATGGTTCTTTAACATTTTCTTTGATATCAAAGGAGCCATTGGATGATTTTAAATGGCAACCTATTCAGAATGTTAATAACTTAAGAGCCCAGCTTAATTATTGAGGGCCTATCCATGATTTCCAATGACAGACGGACAGACGCACAGTGGCGCCATTTGAAGAGGTCCTCATTTTGCCTTACCCTTGATGCTTTCAATGTGTTCTGCAATCTATATTTTTTATAAAATTTGTTAAGAGACTCCTGTGCTTCTTCAGAAAGCTCTCCAATTGGCAAAGACTGGTACTCAATTATATCTTTGACAGGCGCCAATATTTTATGGACGGTCGGGGTCAACTTCTTCTGTGGATACATTTCTGCTAAAAGAGATGCAGTTTTGGATGCATATTCTCCATATTTTGTAGAATTGACATTTTCTTTGCAGTTTAAAACATTCAAGATCGTTCCCAATCTTTTCACGATTTGATTGTCAATTCCAGTGATTCTAGTTACTGCCTCATCATTTTCAAAAAATCTCCTAGAAGTGTTTCCATCGTTTGAGTTACCGTATCCGTGCTTGGGACAGTCTACTTTTAGTCCAACTTGTTTAAAAAAAGCATCCTGTATTTGCTTCTTTCTGATCTTTTCCTTATCCTTTATTGATGTATTTTCATCGAAGTTTTCTTCCTCTTGTGGTAGGGTATATGCCAGTTTTAGCAAGAACTCCATACACCTTATCCTTGCATGCAATGGTGACATTCCATATTCGTAATTCTCCTCGTTTGTAGAATCGTTTAAATTACCAAAGTTCTTCTGGCTCTTTTTGCAAATCGGGCATGACAATGTTGAGGTTATTCCTGTCAGTTCGTTTAAGACTTTTCCGTCAACCATGGTCAGTGGAACTCGTAAATGCATTCAATATATTTTCCTTCTCCAATTTGCAGCTTTGTAGGCTTAATCTTGCTTATTTGTTCTTCAATGTCCTTCACCGTGGTCCTTATGAATTCTGCCGATTCGCTTGCAAACTGAAACATTATTGGTCCAGTGTAGGAAAACATCAGATTTTAGCCGCAAAGGAACAACATATGCCATAAACATATTTCCGTCCGATATTGTAGCGTCATCGTAAGATATCCTTTGCTTATAAACGCTTTGCCGGATGATCCATCGCAGCCCCATTTGCTGATCAATGTCAGTTTCTCAGGAAGAATTTTCACCTCATTTTCAGGAAGACTCTCCAACAACCGTTTTGCTGTATGGCCCATGAGATCCTGCAGATTGGCTTTCACAGAGACTTCTGTAAACTCCGTATGCAGTGGTCGTGAATTTATTTTGGCTTGCGTAATATGCTTGTATCCTGGTAAAACGTCAGCCCCGTGTCGCATCAAGGATGCCCGTAGTATCTCATATTTTTATTTGGAAAATTGTAAGTCCATAAACAAGGCCAAGGTTTCTTCGGAACCATACTTTTTAATGTGTGCGTTTGTGGGCGTGGGAATGCTTTCCTTAATCCTTTTTAGTCGCAGTGGGCTTGCATCAGCAACAGATTTTGTAATCTGCGACCTAACTCTTTCACTATCCTTTGTATATTTAATAGATAGCGCGTCCGATAAATGCTTCGTGGTCAAGTCATTGGTGGCATCGGCAAGTTTCCTCTTTCTTGTGAAAATTGAACACTGCTCAATCCTTTTTTTGGCCTTCCTTTTGCTCCCCTGGTTGATGTGGTGGGTTTATCTACTGCCAATATATCCAGGATGGTGTCTTCATTAAGCCAGTCCTCGTATTTGGAGTTGAAGTTCTGAATGGTACGATTAGATTTCACCCATTTTGCCTTAATATTTACATATATCAGATAAAAATTATTTTTTATAATTTCGCTTCTCTCAATATTTCCGTATAAGCTATCAAGTTCCGTGAAAAACTTTGGTGTGGTTGACCTTCTAAACAGTTCAAATAATTTTAAATTGTTTAACGCCATGGTTTCAGTACTTGTTGTGCCAACTTTCAGTCGTAGACGAATCCAGGCATTATGTTTATTTTGCAATATATAGGCTTATGCTACCATGCCTAAAAATTTACCTGTTCCCTGCATACTTATGGATTTAGGCTGAATTATGCAATTTTGATATTATGCTCGTGTCTAAATAAGATTTGTGCCTACCTGGAGGGACCATAAGTCAATATTGTTCTTGACCATTTGTACTCCAAAGTAAGTTTTAAGTGAGGTGCGTACCTGCGAATTTCAATGAGTAGTTTTTTGTGCATCCTGTGTCTGTAACAGAATATTGGGAGTAGACTTTGGCAGAGGCTCACAGGTAGACAACCGACTTAAAATGCAATTTTCAAACTATTAGATCAAACTACTGTCAGTCAAAATATGTAAGTGATGTACGCCGTACAATTTCTGCAACCATGTCTTTTTAAACTTTTTTACCTCTAGAATCCAAACGGGCACGTACGGGCAGATAAAACCTTTTGAATTATGTAAAGAAATAATCAAAGAACACGTTTTGCAAATATGGCAAATATAGAAAAATATAAATTTTTTTTATTTTCCGTCAAAGTTGAAAAATAGTGAAAAAACGGATGTTTTTAAATAGTGATTTACCAGGAGAAACACAAAGCAAACAGTTAATTTTTTTTTTTATCATTATACATTTAATAAATACATCACTCAATACAAACAAAAAATAAGGCGATTCGTTACCTATTTTTCGTGATATTACACCTGAAATCGCAACAAATTGACTAAAAATTGTGTGTTTTTTTGAAAACCGAAAGTCGGTCAACTTTGAACGGTTATATCTTCTAAATTAAAAATGCGATATTATTAAGAGTAGCATATTTGAGATCATTGAAAAGTTTCCTATAACATGGGTTTATTCAAAACTTCGTCGGCGCACATAAAAATTTTGATTTTTGCAACCTCGTTTGCTCTACGGGCGCCACTGTGAGACGGTCATAGCTAAATCAACTTCTCTTATACTGATCAAAAAAAAAATATATAGTTAATGTGGTCTCCGGAATTTATTTCGATGTATTATAAATGGAATAAAAAACTGATATACTTCTACCCTCTGCACCGTTATCTAACTAATTATTTGCACAATGTATTAAATACATCATCATAATCGAGAATTGTATGACTTGTTTTTTACGTTAATGTTAATCAAAGATTACACAACATCTATTTTGACGCCAAACATGCATGATAATTATCCGGTAAACTGCAATATAAATGACAATCATTCAAACGAAATTAAGAATCACTTTTTAAAAATGTATTTCACTCAAAATTTGTTAATAATAATATTCGGATTTTCGTTGATACGCTGCGAGGTAAATTTTAATTTCTAATAAAAAGTATAATTAAAGAATTTTTTTTTTTTTTTATAATTCTTAGCAATTTTGGACATATGACATTTTGAGTGTTAACTGTAATTCCAGTGACACGACTACAGTCGATCTATATATCAAGGTTGATCGTATATCACGAGGTGTTTTTGGTCTTAGCGGGTTCGTCGATATAAAAATGGATATTGACGATTTTGTACTTAATGTACTAAGCTATCGTAGTTCTACGAGACGCGATGATGAATATCATTTGACTCCATATGTTATAAGTAATGAACATCTAAAGCAAGTTATGAATACACATTACAGGAATATCTTAATGCCTGTGTTAAAGGATTGTTCTAACAATTCACTACAGTTTCAGACATTTGAACCACCGCTGAAGAAGAGATATACCCTATTTAATAAATGTTTAATAACAACAGATAATTTACCAAATATAGTTCCAGATGGAAATTATAAAGTTTCCATCTCTATTGTTAGTGAAGGATTAGTTAAAATATTTAGTGAAGCGATTATAAGTATTGATGTGGTTTTTTAATATTGATCAATGTCAACAGCAAATTAATTATTATTAATTTTCCTTAATTCACCAAACAAATAAACTATAAAATTAGCTCCAAAAAAATAAAGAATTTACTATGTTCTTGCTGTTTGTTTCTTAAGTAATTAAACACGTGACTTCAGTGACTCCTGTAATACGTCGTTTAACCTATTAGGAATCAGATTTAATCCTGATAAGGCTAGGTGGGCTATTCAGTCCTTCGGAACTTTTAAACCATCTGGAGGTTATAGAATCTACCCAGTACTTCTGCAAAATAGGCTGGACCCTTTGTTGGTTGTCTTTGGATCCATTTTTCTCCGGAGCACATCCTCCCTCCTGGAAGAAGATTAGTGTTGTCTTCACACCAAAATCTATTAAAATATCTCCTGTGTTACCTAAGTCATATTAACTTATCAGTTTTACATTCTTCCTTTTAAAATCATTGGAAGGAATATTAGATCTACTTATAATATCTACTATTGTTGTACAGTATCCTTTTTAGAGAATTCAGTATGTTTATGAGAAGGCCTTCTCGGAACGATATAGAAAGCCAGCAGTGATAAAGAAATAGTGTGTTTTTTTTATAGACCAGCAACACTTTTTCTAGAGAGGTTGAACCATATAAGTTTCGCATTTTGATTTATAAATAAATAAATAAACATGAACTCATATTTTTTTCCATTCGCGGTTTTTTATTTGAAAGCACAATCCTTGCAGTTAATTATGAAATACTATTTCAATCAAATGATTTCTTCGGCTGGCCTTGCAGTAGCCCATATGATCAAACCAATTTATCAGTACAGTTTCGACAGAATGGAGATGTATTTTACCGAGAACTGTACTAATTTCTTTCTTCCTCAATCGTCGCTGGGTAATTAGCGTAACACACATCTTTAACAGCTCACCACAAATAATAGTCAAATGCAGTAATAACACGAGTTATACACTCTCCATGCAAAAGATCTATTGTTTCACGACTTGTGTGGAGCGCCACACTGTTGAAATCAAATGTTGTCGAGATCCATATCTTCGAAAATGGGCCACAAATAATCAGTTATCACTGCACTGTAGAGTTCACCGTTCTCTGCAACGCATTTTCATCTTCCGCATCTTCGAAGAAAACTTTCCCAATGATACTGATGCCCTCAAAACTACACTAATTATTGATTTGATTTTTCAGCAGTCATGTTGAGATTTTTTGTTCCCCAGATGTGATAATTTTGCTTGTTGACGTAGCGCTCAATATGGAAATGGGCCTTGCCAGAAAATACGAATTTTCGGTAGAAGTGTTTATCTTCTTCCAAGCGTTCCGTAGCGCAAATCGACTTTTTTCGTAAGCCGCATATAAAGAATGTTTTTTTTTTTTTTTTTTTGCTTAAGTAGAACTTACGAAAAGGCTAATTGTCAAGCAAACTGTCGTATTGCGCTCACTTTTTGATATTTATGATCAATATTCTCAGGCAAATTATCGTGAATAGATTCACGGTTGAAAAACGCTACCAAAATCTTTAAATTTGCATTCAAAAATATCCATGGATTCCCGCAAACCTTCCCCCAAGCTTTGGACAGATTTCATACAACGTACTCTCTAAATGATGCAACATCACTTCAAAGGAGAGTGCGTACTGACAAGAATATCGCCGCTATGAAGCAAAGCGTGGAAGAAGATCCAAATTTGTCGATTCGTGCAGGAGTTAAAAACCGTCGTATGCGTCGTTCTTTCGTCAATTGGGTTCTAGAGCAGTTGGAAACTGACCCGAACACTGCGAGCAATGACTCATCTGATCTTTACATTGTCCATGTTTCAGCATCATATAGTAGGACGGGCAGGATGAGCGATTTGTAGAGTGTTATTTTTATTCGTCGAGAGAGGGCTTTATTTCTTAGTTGCTTACCAAGCCCAAAATAGCATCTGTTGGCAAGAGTTACTCTCCGCTTAATTTCTAAGCTGACATCGTTGCTATTACTAATACTGGTACCTAAGTAGACGAAGTCTTTTACAACTTAAAAGCTATAATTCTCGATAGGTACGCATTGCTCGATACGCTAAGACGGTCTACTACTGGAAATAAAATACTTCGTATTTTCCTCGTTCACCCTTAGGCCCATGATCTTTGACTGCTTTTCAAGTTTTGCAAAAACTCCACTTACTGCCCATGTGTAGCGACCAATGGTGTCAATGTCGTCAGCATAAGCAAGCAACATGACACTTTTTTTGTACATAATGTAAGTGGTTTTGATTTCAGTCTCTTGCAAAACCTTTTCCATTAGAAGGTTGAAGAAGTCACATGATAAGGCATCGCCTTGCTTTAAACATCGCTTGGTCGAAAAAGGGTCAGAGAGGTTTCTTCCAATTTTGACGGCGCCTTTTGTGTTTTGCAGTGTCATTATACAAACTCGAACGATCTTTGCTGGAATAACAAGCTCAGACATGGCAACATAAAATTTTTCCCTTATCTATCTAGTCGACGAATAGATGATGGGCGTCGATTTGTTTTTCTTATGTCTTCTGCAGAATTTGGCGCTATGTGAAAATCCGGTCTATGGTGGATTTGGCAGGTCAAAATCCACACTGATATTTTCCTATGAGGTTGATCGTGAACGGCTTAAGACGTTCGCATATTAAGGATGCAAATATCTTAATGCAACGGAAAGGAGGCTTATATCACGGTAGTTGGTGCAAATCGTAGGATCTCCTTTCTTATGGATAGGGCAGAGGATACTGAGATTCCAATCATCAGGCATGCTTTCTTCTGACCATATTTTGCATACGAGTTGGTGCATGCACCTTACCAATTCTTCGCCACCAGTTTTAAATAGCTCAGCTGGGAGGCCATCAGCACCTGCGGCTTTGTTGTTTTTTTAGCCGGGTTATAGCTTTTTGTACCTCCATATAGTCAGGGGCGGTATGTTGATGCCGTCGTCGTTGATTAGCATTTCAGGCGCATGATATACAATTGCGGAGTTATTACCGTCATCGCCTATTAGAAGATTGGAGAAATGCTCCTGCCACAATCTCAATGTGCCTTGCGCGTCGGTTACCAGATTGCCATCGCAAAATCCTTCCGTTTGACGCTTCATTTTTTGAAAGAATTTTCGGGTTGCATTTCTATCGTAGTGCATCTGAATTTCATTGCACTCACGGCTTTCTTGTTCTTGTTTTTTTTTTGGTCTGAAAAGGCGTCGCTCATCCTTTCTCTTCTCCCCATACAAAAGGTTCGCATCATTTTTTCGTCTTGCGTAACAACTGCTGGGTTGCTCTGTATGTATGTAGCATTTTTTCTGCTGTGTGCTAACTACTCGAAAAAGCTCATACAAATGTACGAAAATATGTCTGTAGTACAGACCACAAATCAAAAGAATTCCTCAGGAAATTTTTGGATCTAAGACAATATCGCGAAGGTCATGGAATATGGTATCGTATAGTTGATCTAAATCGTAGTATATAGTATTCTTTCTTTTTTTTTTGTCTCTCAGAAAGTTTATTTATTGAACATAATTTAATTAGTTACACAAAAAATTAACAAAAATACACATAAAGACTTTTATTAGTTGTAGTATAAAATAAAAGTATTAATCCCTTTGTTCGTTATAGCAAATGAAACAAATTATATACAAAGTACATATATATGGACTCAAAATCCACCCAAGACAATTCTGTTTTTATCACTACTTTTTACGGCATTGTGAGTTTTAATTTAATTAGAACAATAAAATAAATTTAAAATCAATATGTATTTTTATTACATTTATGATAGACATTGTTAGCTTTTCTTTGATTTTAAGTATGAAAAATATAATAATATAATAATATAATAACATAATAATATAATAATATAATAATATAATAATGTAATAATATAAAAATATAATAATATAATAATATAATAATATAATAATATAATAATATAATAATATAATAATATAATAATATAATAATATAATAATATAATAATATAATAATATAATAATATAATAATATAATAATATAATAATATAATAATATAATAATATAATAATATAATAATATAATAATATAATAATATAATAATATAATAATACTAGTTGATTGTGTAGCGCCTAGGCGCCCGTTTAAAAATTATGAATAAAACAGTTTAAATTTAAATACACGAAAAATTTATAATAAATTATATTTCTTTTAATATAGTAGTAAATTGAAAATTATATTGTTACATATGTATGTACATGTGAAAAAAGATTGTGTCTGTAGAAATTATACAGATACATAAGTATCAAAACAGATAAGAAATATTTGGCAAAAAAGTTTTTCAATTTAGAATCTCTTGAAAAACTATATTTTGTGTGAAATATCGTTGGTCATATAATAGTTTTCCTTGCTGTGGGTTCGACTGAATACGTATCTTAACTTGGCTTGCAACTTTTGATCGTGACAAAGCCACATACAGTTGACCGTATGAAAATACCGCGGTCTCCAAATTCATGCCAACGTAATCAAATGACTGGCCTTGAGCCTTGTTTATGGTAATTGCGTATGCAGGAATTACTGGAAACTGGCGGCGTTTTAATATGAAAGGTAATGTGGTGTCGGTTGGGGCGAGATCAATCCTAGGAATTAGAACCGTATCCTTTTTGGTCAGCGTTACAGAATCAGTCAGTCTCTCAGTCAGTCAGTCAGTGAGTCAGGGATCAGCGTAAATATATTTAAGATATTACCAGGCCGTCACACGATATATTATTGGCTTTCAGGTTGTAATGCACTCACACTTTTTTTTTATCTTTTTTACTAAACAATCATACGTTCCAATTCCCTCTTTCAATTTTTCAATGGGACAGTTGCTTAACAATTTTTTGACTATCGGATGTGTGATCAATTTGACTTGAACATTGGAAGGCCGGGTAAAGTGAGGAGATTGGAGATTCCCAAAATTTTTAAAATTTAATACAATGGAGTTCGCTTATAACTGGTTGTAATAAATTTTTTTTATAGCGAAGAATTTCTTCGGTCCCAAGAGTTTTAATCACATTTTTCATACAAATTGCTTCTCTTATAGCGAACAGTGTTTACATATATCAAACTTTTGACTTTAACAAACAAATTTTTTTTTCCATTTCAGAATTTTCATATATTTTTTATATTTAAAAAAAATTAATTTCAATTTAATTTAATTTTATTTTCATTTAATTTTAATACAAAACAAAAACTTCGATTTTCAAATGAAGTTTTGTAAAAGGTCCTTTTATGTATATTTTCGTAAAAGTTTGCCAGTAGCCAACCTTTGCTTTGTACTTTCTGCTTCTATACATAATGAGCTTTTAATATTATATAATTTTAAAAAAATATTATATTTTGATAGAAACTCGGTAATTTTAGTCTTATTAAGGCAAACAATTAATATGTATCTTTTTAGTAATTTAATTTATGTTTTATAACTTTTTAAAATGCCCCAAAATAAATAAACTCATTCAACAAAAAAAAACTTTTTAAACCTTTCGGATAAATCAAAAAATACTACGGTTATAACGAACTTAGTCTATAAGGAACTAATTTGGCCGGTCCCGCCGAGTTCGCTATAAACTAACTCCATTTTATTGTAAAAAAATAGAATAGCATAGAAAAAAAAAAACGTTTTAGAGCAAGGTTCCTAATAGTTTCTTAGGAGGGGGGAGTAAGGTTTTAAAAGTTAAAAAAAGTCGTATTTTCATAATTCTTTTTTGAAGATATGAATAATGTTGGATTATTTATTTCATTTTGAAAAAATTTCAATTAAAAATTTTAATAAAAAAGTCGGTGACAGCGAATCTCCGGAGGCGTTGTTGTTTTGCGGTGAACATCATAACTCGTTACCGGATCATGTGAAATAAAAAATCGGAACGCGTTTCAAAGGTGACATGTTTCCTGCGGTAGTGACGAAGAGTTTTTTCAATTTTTTTTTTTTTTTTTTTTTTGGCAGCATTTTGAAGTGAAAAACGATTTTTGCTATACAATTTCGGGAATTTGTTGTTAAAAAATGGGAAAGAAAATGGAATTAAAAAAAACCCCTTCGTGGTTACGTGATGATTTATGTGTAGATATAGTGTCTAAAATTGCAAAAGAATCGGTCAAGTAGATTTTGAGTTATGATGTTGACGGACTTCGAATTTATATACTATGATTTATATACTATATACCGTATGAGGCCGGTCGCTAGAAACGCTGTATCTTCTTAAGTTTTGCTCTAATATATTTAAAATTTGACACAACACTCTCGACATGTTGTGCATTCAGAAAGAAAAATGCAAAAAAAGGTTTTAAAACCTACCACCCCTTAAGAAAGTGCAAACAGCAATACACCTACAAAAAAGAAAAAAATATTTCATATGTCATCATAAATGTAAATTGTAAAAAGCGAACATGTTTTCCAGTTATCTATAAATCAAAAAAAAAAAAACAAGTAAGAAAATTATAGTCGGTCTAGACCGACTAAGTGATACCCTATACCATGCGTTTAGAAACCCTATCTCTTAGGCCCAACTAACTGGACATTGAAAATAAGCAAAAACCAAATTTGAGTGGGATTTTTATTAATTTTTTTGGATGCAGATATGAAAAAGTTCTTATCGGATGCTATATCTATAAAGGGACTAGGTCCAAAAATGGACCGATCCTGATCATGTTTGGTAAAGTCTCTTGTATTTTGCAAAAATATGTAAAAACAAAATTTGAGAAGAATCAGTGCAATCTTTTTGTTTTTTAATAGATATAAGTGAAGATCGGGAAGCAGCTCTATATGGGGTCAAAGGGATCATTTTTGGACTACTCATTAGTGGATGTAATGAACGCATACAAACCCAATTTGAGTAAGATCTATATGACAATTTGAATCTTATGGAAATTTATGTCGATTTCATATGGGTAATTTGTATGGGGGCTAGGTCTGAACATAGACCGATTCTCACCAATTTCAATAGCGTTCATCCCATGGCCGATAAAAGCTTATATAATAAATTTCATCATTCATATTTGCGACCTGCAGTTTGATTACAAGCTTTACATGGACACACAGACGGACGGACGGACGGACGGACGGACGGACGGACATTGTTAAATCAACTCAGAAAGTGATTCTGATTCGATCGGTATAATTAAAGATGGGTCTAGGTCAAATATTTTTGGTTGTTACAAACAGCAGCACAAAGTCATTATACCCAAACCACGTAGTGGTATAGGGTATAAAAAGAAGGGCGTATTAGTTTTACTTAAAAAACAAAATTATTATACCAAATCGTCTTTAATTCTTCCATGATAATTTCAATATATTATTCAAATTAAAATCTTAAATATACCTATTTACGTAATTTATGTTTGTCTAAATTTTTTGAAAGCAAATTATTCAAGAATTAATATTATGAGTGAAAAAAATTATTTTCCCACCTCTATTCTGAAATTGCAATGTAATTTAATTAAGCAAAGTCAGAATAATTTAAATTTTAAACTTAATATTACACTATTTTTCAAGTGCTTTTCAATACAGAGCTTTAAACTAAATCATACGTTGGACAACAACAAAATCCACATTGAAGATCTCTTTTTTCTCAAATATTTATCAAAAAAGCATACTCTTTGGTAAGTGCTGGCAATCAGAGAACCTGAGAGAAAGCATTCCTAACAATTCAAAACAATTTTGAGATGAAAAACAAAACAGGCAAATGGAAAAGTTTAGTTTGATAAAAGAAGTATGTATACATATCGGACGACGTTAAATGAGAAAAATAAAAATGTTTAAAATTTCCTTCATTATTTTTTTTGTAGAATTTTTTCATTGACCAACAAAGGGAATTTAAAGAAGAATTTGAATAGATATTAGTTTTTTGATGCATTTTGTGCGTTCATCTTATTCCATATGTAACACGAAATCTGCATATGTAGTGCTATTGTCGTTAGCAGTGCTGCTAATTATGACAACTTATTTTAATTTCGACGATTTTTCAATTTGTTAAAATGTTGATTGAAGATTTTAAATTTCCAGTAGTATAAAAATTAGGATTTCAAGGGTTAACAATTAATGGGTTGTTTATCGAAAATTGATAGTTTTTGTTCAGTGTAAATGTAAATTACAAAATATGTATAGATTTATTTCTGGGTCAAGTCCTTTCAAAACGGAAACACGTTGAATAGCTTTTCCATTTAAGATTTAAGTTTTAATTACGGCTATACTTTAAACCGATATTATATGTTTCAGCTATAGATACATGTCAATAAAATTATTTAGTTGATTGCTGTGTTAAATTTTTTTCGTTGAAATTTCACCACTAATACATTTTTATATAGAGAAATAACCAATGCTGTAATAATATTCGTAATATGAATGATATAAATAAATTTTATTGCTTCCTTTTGTAATATTTTTTCGAGTTTTATAAGCGGTAAAATTTTCTTGACAATTTCTTGTTTTAAAAATGACAATTTTGGCGATTAGCAGCACTGGTCGGTAACAAAGAAGAGAGAAAATTGTGTGTGTGTTTGTATAAAATGAGAAAGATTAAATTTTGTTTGTGTATTTCACATAGCTTTGTAGGGAGTGCTATGTGTGTGTATTATTTCAGCGTTACAGAATCAGTCAGTCAGTCATTGAGTCAGGGATCAGCGTTAATATATATAAGATAATAATATAATAATATAATAATATAATAATATAATAATATAATAATATAATAATATAATAATATAATAATATAATAATATAATAATATAATAATATAATAATGTAATAATATAATAATATAATAATATAATATAATAATATAATAATAATATAATGTATGGCCTTTTATTAGATACTTATGGGTAATAGATTTTATACCCAAGTAACGAACGGCGTAAATGTACATCGCAAGCATAAATTTATTTTTTTGCTGTCCAGCACAATTGTCCGATAAAATATTATTTCAGCGTTATCAGTGCTTGACAAATTTCGGATCTATTGAAGTACGCATGTACCTAATTCATTTTCTCCGCGGTGGCCATTGGCTTTATCCCAAACAAAGCATTGGCATTTTGGTTTGTTTTAATATCATGAAGTTGAAAACATTTACTTTTGACTTATAATAAAATGCAGACACATTGCCTTTCGGTAACTGCATGACTGCTTGTAAGTCATAGACTGCAACAAATGCGTTTGTATTCTCTTTGTCTTTTTTTTTCTCCTCTCGTGATAAGTTTTTTTTCATGTAAGTGCTGTTCATAAAGTTCTATCGCATTTATTTTCTTTGCTTCATCCATGTTTTCGTATGCTGTACATTGTTCACACAAATTTTTTTCGGAGTGAAAAACGAGATATTGAAATCTTTCGTGAAAGTTCTGTAAAATGAAGTGAAAATGCAAAACGGCTTATTCTGTTTCTTGCACGCACCAACGTAGTCCCTATAAATGTTTGATATGGTTTTACTTCCTTCTATAAATGTTCTAGATGTGTTTGCTCGTGTGTAATGGTTTTCTATTTTCGGTATTTTTTCTATAAATTCTTTTACACCTGCTTTTATATCTGGATTAATTTTTTTTTTTGTTTACCATGTCACATTCCAATATCTGATTAGCCAGCTTTTCACGTTTCTCCAATACTGTTCTAATTACACGATCGGAGATATCCAGAGTATTTTTAAAAAAAAGTTTACAAACACGTACTAAACCCTCACCTTTCTTAAAAAAGAAGGCATTGTTGTTATGACGAGGACTTCTTATACCTCCCATACACGCACGTAGCGGTATTTCGGCTCGACAAGTTGCATAGATTTGGCAATAAATTTTCATTGCTTTTCAATGCCTCCAAGAGACCAATATAATGCAAACAATAGCTGTCTATCCTCCTCGCGAAAATCTATGAAAAATTCATACCTGCAAGTTTTAGCACATGTTGCTTTCATTTGTCTTTCAGGTCTTATGTTTTTGTTCTTTGTGCGCATTTCGTATTCTTGTCCGCTATTTCTCTTTTTTTCTTCCACTTTTCTGTCTGTTTTGATCTCTTTTTACCTTTTCCATGGGCTTATCAAAAAGAATGAAGAGCTTTCTGTATTTGAATTTGAAGTCCTAGGTAGGCGTAGAATTTGAAGTTGCTGCGTCAAGTTGAGAAATATTGATTTCAGTGATACCAGCGGCTATATTAGAAGATGTTGCTTCAACTTGTGAAATAGTGTTGTCAGTGGCCGGATTAGAATGTGTAGCTTCGAAAATATTTTTTCACTGCTGTCATTGCTATCGTTATCATCCGGAGAACCTTGGCAGTATGTCACATCTGCAACAGAATCGTCAGAGTCTTCGAAAGATGTTGAAGAGCTAGATGCTGATATGCGCCGGTTGTAGTCAGACATTTTAAAAAAGCTAAAAAATTAAAGTTTTACGTTTGTATTATTTTGAAGAAATGTTTTTTTTTTCTAGCAATAAGGACTTATTTTGAGTTATTGCGATAATTTTAGATTTAACGTGTAAAAATGTATCGTCAATAATGACACATTGTTTGATAGTTCAGAATGCTGACTTCTTATCAACATATTTTTTAGTAACAATAACGTCATAAGTAAAAATAATTTAGTTTATGATAAACATTTTTCCAACAATAATGGCATATTTTGTGTTATAGCTAGTTATAATCAGATGATTTTTTTCAACAAAACAGTCACAACACAAAATATGCCAGTATATAAGAATTTTTACTACATAAAACACATTTTACCTTTCCACTTATAAAGGCACAACGCAAATTATGTCGCTCTTTCCGAAAACAAAACGATGTTCACACATTAACGACTCTGGCGTAACTAACGATGTGTCGTTGTTGTGAGTAAAAGAAGAGCGAAACATAGGAAAAGAAATAACGGCATATACTCGTCTCACACGTTCTGTATCAAAATGAGTATTTTACACAAGATAGAACATGATATTGCCAATATTTATGTATTATTACCTCAAAAATCGCGAATTTTGAGTTATGCCATTCTTGCATCAAATGAGCGATATATATAAATAATCCTTAGGTTTGAGATCTAACAATTTAAAAGAATTTTCACAAAAATTCATAAAACGCAAATACCACATTCTCTTCTTACAGGAAGAGAAAACTGGTCGTAGCCGCACAGGTTTTGAATATAAATATCAGTCCTTTGAACTGATTCAATATTCGTCGTTCCTGCATATTTTCCGTTCGGAATTCTTCCAGTAACTTTTATTTTATATTATTTTTGAGGGTATTGTTATTTTATGTTATGTACTTTTAATTATATATATGTAAAAAAAATAATAATTTATTACTTTATTTTACTGTAACAACTGTTCTTAGTAGATGTCAAGAAACTTTTAGAGAATATTTTAATATTTTTTCAAGTTTAATTTAATTTAATTTAATTTTAATTTTACTTTCATTTAATTTAATTTTTAATTCTTTAATAGACACTTCAGGTAATTTAAATAAACAAAACATATTTGCGCTAGTTCATTGATAAACATTATCAAACAATTGAATCAAACATTCCTTATTGAAACAATTCCTTACATTCGCCACTACTTAAAACGGTGTGCAAAACAATTTCATACTCCACAATTTGTTAATCATGTTTTTCAATGTAATTATTGTGTTTTTCTTATTAACAATTTAGCCTAATTATTTCAGATTTCAACAACACCCCCATATAAAACAACAAATTAACTTTCGACAGTTTACATCCACAATAGTTATTGCAAAAAATAATAAATCAAAAAATGCTATTTAAAAATATTAAATTTATTATGTTATTTTTTTCGCATTCAGTTTGATGAAATCACAAAGAAAAACATATTGAATAAAATTATATATTTCAACGCATAAAAATATATTAAACACTACAGTGGGGCTGATTTGGGAATCTCCGGAACAGAAATGGTATATAGTATTTCGCGTAAACTACTATAATTTATAAATTCATCGAATTACAATTCCTATGTAATGTAAGCAAAAGCAGTAGAAGACGAAACTGAATTTTAAGTTGATTATGGCGTCTACTCGTCGATCCAACATATTATTTAATTTCTCTTAATAAGAAATGCAACACTGAGATATTGGCCCGAAAACCAATTTTAAAAACTTGAAATTTATTTAGTTTTGAGCCATATGTGGGTCAGTTTTCAGTATACCGCTATGGTAAATATAATCTGTTAATGGGTAATACTTTTCTAAGGAATTCTTTATATTTTGACGAATCTTCGAATCTTTGCTATATACAGCCATCAACATGAAAAAATTATTTAAAATTATTTAACTAAAAATGCATTAAAATTTTAATTTTTTTTAAGCTAAATTTCAGTGGACACATAACACCGCGTTACAAAAACGAGCTTTTGTTCGTCCTATGAACCAAATATACTTTTTCGGAAAGGGGAGAAAAAAATAAAAATAACGTGTATCGGCGATTTTCATGTACACGTCAGAATTTCTTTTTATGTATAAAGTATAAAGCTCGTAGTGTCCGTCTGTCCGGCTGTGTGAAACACTTTGAATCGATTTTTAACCCTTTTTCCGTGATCCAATCGAGCTGAATTTTTGCAGGCAGAGTCTTGGAAATGTCTGTATCACGTCAAATTTCTTAAAAAATAGATTTTTATCAATTCTCAGATTTGCCTGAATTTTTTTTTTTTTTTTTAATGGTTATCGGTTTTTTCGTTAAAAAACCGAATTTTTTTTATTAATTTTGTTATATTAAAATTAAAAATTGTTACATTAAAAATTTCAATGCTTTTAAAGAAACTTAGGCCTTTTATTTTTGCGTTTCTAAGCATTTGTGTCAGTATCGCGAAAAATAGACCAACAGTATTCGCCAAGCATATTCGTAATGTCTTGTCCTTTAAAGCGCTTTTCAATAGCCGCAATGTCCTGATGTAACCTTTCGCCATGCTCATCGCTACAAGCTCCTAAATCATCAGGGAAAAAATCTAAATGATTGTGAAAGAAATGGATCTTTAGCGACATTAATATGCCCATTTCGCCATATGCCGAAATCATTTCTGCGGCAATATTTTTATAATTGGCAGCTCGTTTGTTGCCAAGAAACTGCTCAATAACGGCAACTGTGCCTTTCCATATGCACGTTGTTCGATAGCATTCAATTTTGTTGAAAATTCATAACTTGCAACTATTTTTTGTATCTGCGGACCATTGAAAACACCTTAAATCATACACATCATTAAAAAAAATAAAGTTACTGAATGACTTCTTAAAAAAATACCTGCATGAATCTTTGCGCCGCTCAATTTCGGAAAAATTTTGCGCAAACTTGCAATTGCCTCGCCCTCACGACCCAATTTTTTAACTAAATTTGATAAGAGACCGAGCTTAATGTGTAGTGGTGGCAAAATGATTTGAGATGGCTGCACCAATGGTAGATTCTCTATTCTTTCTACGCCTACTTTGTAGCATGTTCGCGGCTTCCACTTAAATTCAGTGTAATGCTGATCTCTTTTTCGGCCTTCCCATGTACACAAAATGCACTGGTGGGTTGGAAATCCACGCTTAACACCCATGAGTAATCCGACCACTTTCAGATCGCAGCATATTTTCCAATTATACTCTTGGTACTTTATCAGCTGTAATATTAATTCCATGCCTTCGTATGTTTCTTTGAGGTTTGTGGCATATGCGATCGGGACAGATGGATGTTTGTTACCGATATGAAGTAGCACGACTTTAAGGCTGTTGACCGATGCATCGATGAAAAGTCGCCACTCCTCTGAAATATGAGGGTAACCAATTTTTGCAAACATCGAATCAATATCATAACAATAAGCCAGGTTTTTTCCCGATCTTCGTGCAATTTAAAAAATTCGTCATATGGAATATTGCTACGTCGATCACGAGCGGCTGTTATTTTAAAATCAGCCGCCACTATATTCCACTGCTTAAAGCGTGATGCAAAGAGTTCCGCTGTTCTCCTCGACAAATTTCCGTCTCGTGCAAGGCCATTGAAGTCGGCTTGCCTTACTAAATGCGGCACTGCAGTCCCAAGTTCACTGGGTGTTGGTACAAATTCCGATACTTCTGGACTCTCGCATCTCGCATTCGATGCAAGAAATGTTGATAGCATTGTTGGTACTACTGTTGGTTCTCCATAGCTTAATTCGGGAACATCATCAAAAATCTCCACTCAAGCCGCTATACGTTCTTCTGGTGAGTACAGAACCGCTGGAATAACCGATTCTACATTAGCGTAGCGAAATTTGTTGCGGCGAAAGTATTGGTATCTTTAGTTTGAGTAAATGTTACGCAAAAGTAGCACAATTCATTGCAGTGCTCCGACCGTGGTAGACAAATTGTTGGTACAGCGTACTTTATTGTTGACCTTCCATCAGTAAACTTGCATAAATTTCTATAGCAATAGCCGCACACGACTTCCGGAGTATACCACAAGTAAGGAACATAAGCAGTCTTGAATATTTTCTAAACCGAATTAACCACTGTTTTCGTAATATTTTTAAAATTTTTACTTGGTGCGAATAAGCCACAAACGTAACAAAAGTTATTTCGAGTCGGGCACTGCATTTTTCGGAATGCTTTAGTAGTTTAAAAATTTGGAGTCCCTTCAAGTTATGCTGAAAAAAGTGAAAAAAAAAAAAATTTTTTTCAAAAAAAAAAATTTTAGGAAAATCTGAGAATTGATAAAAATCTATTTTTTAAAAAATTTGACGTGATACAGACATTTCCAAGACTCTACCTGCAAAAATTCAGTTCGATTGGATCACGGAAAAAGGGTCAAAAATCTATCCAAATCTTTCACACAGACGGACAGACGGACACTACGAGCTTTATACTTTATACATAAAAAAAATTCTGACGTGTACATGAAAATCGCCGATACACGTGTGTTTTAATTTTTTCTCCCCTTTCCGAAAAAGTATATTTGGTTCATAGGACAGAATGTGTGTAACGCGGTGTAAATGGCACAAATTACTCGAGTCCAAAACTAATCTAATAAAAATATTTTAGAATGAAAAGTTTTTGAAAATGCGATAAGGTAAATACGTGGTAATTGAGGAGAAAATGTACAAAAGAAGAAAATATATGGCAGAAATTGCTAATCTAAATAAAACAAGTAAGAAAATTATAGTCGGTATAGACCGACTATACGATTCCCTATACCATGGTTTAGAGACCCTATCTCTTCGGTCCAACTAATTGGATATAGAAAATAAGCCTAAACCAAATTTGTGTGGCATTTTATATTAATTTTTTTTGGCTGCAGATATGAAAAGGTGCATGTCGGGTGCTATATTTATATGGGGACTAGCTCAAAAAATGGACCGATCCTGACCATATTTGGTAAAGTCACTTATATTTTAAAAAAATATACACCAACTAAATTTGAGAAAAATCTGTGCAACATTTTTGTTTTTTTATGGATTTAAGTGTAGATTGGGAAACAGCTCTATATGGGACATATGACTAAGAATTGTCCTATAGGGATTATTTTTGAACTACTGATTAATGGATATAATAAACACATACAAACCCAATTTGACTGAGATCTATATGATAACTTGGATCTTACGGCAATTTATGTCGATTTCATATGGGGTCATTTGTATGGGGACTAGGTCTGAACATGAACCGAATTTCACCAATTTCAACAGCGTTCATCCTGTGCCCGATAGAAGCTTATATATGAAATTTCATCAAAATATATTCATATTTGCGACCTTTAGTTTATTGCAAAGTTTACATGGACACACAGACGGACGGACGGACATCGCTAAATCGACTCAGAAAGTGATTCAGAATCGATCGGTATAATAAAAGATGGGTCTAGGTCCAATATTTTTGGCAATTGCAAACAACAGCACAAAATCATTATACCCAAACCACATAGATGTATAGGGTATAAAAAGTGTGCAATGTATTTCACTCATGTGCAGAGAATTCCGGAAGCCAAAGCCTCGAAAAACAAATGTGTGTACGGATGAAACCATAGTGATAATAGCGAAAAATTATCCATTGAAGTTATCATGGCAGATAGTGTCCGACATTAATCAGTACCCGTTTTTTTTTTACCAACACTCAGGGGATTTCCCCTACAAATGCAATGCATTGTGTTGATTTTGGGAAAATAGGTTATGGGAAGGAGGAGAGAGCGAGTAGTGTTTGTGGATATTTGACTTAAATTTTATTAGATTATAACTGTCAGGGAAAGACCGCAGGGAGTTTATTCCACAAACAGCTAGTTCGACTGATAAACGAATTCGGGCACTTGGAATAAGTGCGGTAATCTCAGAAAAACATTTCCCATGGTAATACCTATAGAACAGTACTACAGAACCCACATTCCGACGATATTCCAATGAATTAATAGAGTTGGATACCCTACTGTCATTGGTGAGCGCCAACGCCCTCCTTTGCACACGGTCCAATAGCTCCAAAATAGACTTTGAAGCTCCTGCCCATATATGGGGGTTGTATTCCATTTTCGGTCGGATGTAAGTTGTATAGATTTTAAGAAGATCAGAAAGTGAAGTAATGTTTACACCGTTTTAGAAAACCAAGACACTTGAATGCATCTTTCGACACTAGAAAAACATGCTCGTTCCAACGAACATCACATTGAATTCTCATGCCTAGAACATCAAATAGTATCCGATTCCTCAATACCTATACCACTCATATATACAGATGACATTGTTGATTCCGTGGCCCTATGGGTCAACATACAACATTGAGTCTTCAGCACATTAAAATCAACCCTATTCACTTTACCCCACTCGGAGTTTGTTAACAGGTCTTGATTGAGTGTGTCCTTTATTGTCTGCCTTTTGCCCCCAACCTCCAAGAGGCTTTGCCTACAATTAAAGGAAAATGAATGACAAATGCTGCTGTCATCTGCGAAAGAGTATATGGAATTAAAAGTGTGACCAAGAAGGTCGTTCAGAAAGTTAAGGAAAAGAGAAGGAGAAAGAACGGAACCTTGGGGTACCCCTGAATTAAGCTGAAACTCACTAGATGAGACCCCATCAATAACAATATGAATTTGAGAAATCTCGATATAAATCGAGAGAAGTCATTACCGACCCCAAATGTAATAAGCTTTGATATCAATGCACCGTGCCATACACGATCGAATGCCTTGGAAATATCTATAGCAACCACTTTACTTTCGCCAAATTGCGAAAGGATCGACTCCAGCGCTCAGAAAGTAGAGCTAACAGGTCTGCCTTGAAGCAATTTCTACGGAAACCATACTGTCGATCATTAAGAATTGAGTTGGCCTCCAGGTAGTTCACAAGATGGAAATTGATCATGCTCTCCATTACCTTTGTGAGCGCAGAGCAAATTGCAATTGGACGGTAATTTTTGGTTTATTAGCCGCATCCTTTTAGGGATTTCTTGGATATTAGCAACCTTCCAACAAGAGGGAAAGACTCCCGCACGGTACGAAAGGCTTAAAAGGTTGGCCAATGGACTGGCTAGCGTCGAATAGCACTGTTTCAGCACCAGTGCTGGTATACCATCTGTATTTTATGTGAAAATTCTTTAAACCGAAAAACAGTTTCTCGATTTGTAAGTAAAAGCTGTGTCTGTATTTCAATGTGAAAAGCTACGTTCTTATTGGAAGTTTACAATACAGCTGACAAAAAAGAAACAAAAAAGTAATAATCAAAACGAATAATAATAAAATAATAAAATCAGTAATAAATACAATAATATTCCATTAAAAAGTGTTTAAAATGTTCATCGGAGTAATATGACTGCCGTAATATGTTGCGGATTCACCTCGGAAAACTGCGTGATACAAGTGATCCGTTTGATAAGCCGTATACTAGATTTCGGGAACTTTATCGGCAAAAAAAAAACGACGGCAAATATTTTGCTGACGGAACTTAACCCCTTTAGGAGCAAGGGTGTGAGAAAAACTTTCATTCCACAACCGCAGCCTTTTTGTTATGTAAAATCCTTAAAAAAAATTTATAAAAAAAATTGTGAAAATTTGCATAGTATTAGCTCATCTGAAGGAGAAGCTGAGAATGGTAAAATTTATGTTTAATCTGTCTTTAAAATATATTAAATTAAATAAAATAAAACATTTATAATAATTCGTTACATCCTGTTAATGCGAATGATTTAAATTATATATTAGACGCTCTGTGTTGAATTGTGAATTGTTAAAATTGATTAACATACCTTTAGGCTCATTTAAATATTCATAAATTTTTTATATATATAGATTAAAGAAACATTGGAAGACAAAAATTGAATGAAAAATAATATTTCCTAGAATTTGCACTCGAATTTCAAGTGCTGGGCTATACTAGTTTCAAATTCGAAAAAAATTATTATTTCTATAAACTTCATTTATACAATAAAATATTTATTAATTGTGAAAAACAAAACGAAAAACAATCCAATTTTTTTATATTAAACAAAAACAATTCAATTTTCTTCTAAATAAAACTAGTCTACTGAAGACTATTTTTAAGTTTTTGCTCCGTCCTTTACAGCCTTTCTAAAATTTCCTCATTTTTTTTTTCTTCTCAAATGTTGTAATTGTCGAAATGAGTTCATCATCCTTCAAGGCTTGTTCATATTTTGAAATATTGGATTGTGTTGTTTCTTTTGGCAGGCTTTCCTTTTGTTTTTTTTTTATTGGTTGCTAGAAAATTTCCTTACCATTTAAAACTCAATAGATAACATAGACTCCTAAATTAAAAGATTTAAATTCACATTTCATTTATAAAGTTATGTTGTTACATCAAGATATTCAGTTATTACACCTGATGCTAGGTGTAATTGAATCACCATTAACAGCATCCACGTGATATTGTTGAGTAATTGCTCCTCAAAAGGGTTTAAATCGCTGGGAATGTCTAATAGAACCATCATCTGTTCTGTTCATAAAGGTTCTTCTGGAATTAACCTGCTTTTTAACTCCAGATTTTAAGTTAAGCTAACACTATGAGAAATTAAATTAAGAATCAGCTGAGTCAATACAGAACAAACAAGCACCAAGTAAGAGTATTAAATTCGTCTGAGCCGAATCTTGAATGCCCTCCACCCGTGTCCTAAAACCCTTATTATTAACACTAATGTCGTTTTCTTTCATGGCAAAAATGTTACACGTTTTTCCCATTTCGCAGTGTTTTTCTTTTTCTAAAAATGTCGCACTATGTATGTATGTATGTATGTATCTTTATTTACAAATATAAAATAACACTTTCAAATAAAGAAAGAAAATAAATACTTAACAATCACATATGAGTGAAAACATGTCAACTCAATCATCTTTCGGATCGACCATCTCCGATTTCAATGAAATTTACCACAACTGAAGTACTCAACAAGAGTATGAAAATACATACTTTTCAGGGTCCGGACCCATTCGGTTTTCGATATATGACGTCACGAAAATTTAAAAAACGTCAAAATTTAATTAAAGTATCATAACATATTGGACTGTAACTTTTAAACTATACAAGTTAAAATATTTGCGTTGATCTTATTTTTTAAGTTAGAATATTTCCTTCAAAATGACATGCATATCGATTTTTTCATGGAGGGGTAAAAGGTCATTTTTTTAGGGCCATTGGTTCAAATGCCTATATCTCAAAATGGCCTGAATTTAAAATTCTTAAGAAAATATATAATTTTTATTGAACTCGCCTCTACATATCTTGAAAAAATTAGGATAACGTTCGGCCTAGTTTCTCAGTTATAGCCAAAAACGTGGTCACAAGTATGTTTTAAAATCAATTAATCAAAATAAGTGGTATAAACGTTTTTCTTCACACGAAAGAAAAACAATAACAAATGCATGAAATAACAAAAAAAAACAAATACATGTATGTATGTATGTGTTGTAACTGCAATGCAAAAGCTTTCTATTTCTATCTGCCTACGACACTCTAGATTATATTTGTTCCACGTGTTTTACTTAAGCTAGATGTGCAAGAGAATAAAAGTACAGTTAACTTAGATTTTGTATCTGAAAATATTAATAAGTATTGATGCTTAATTTGGACAGTTCTTTTTTAGCACGTGACCCAGAAAGAATAGAAAAATTAAACTCTTTTAAAGTTATATGTATTTGCAAAAAAAAAAAATACGAACTATCAAATATAAAAAGTGTTGTGTTTTATAATTAAAATGAAATTAGTTTGTTGTAATCTTCTTAAAAAACATTCTAGAAAAACAACAGGCTTACAGAAAGTTTATAAATGGATGATTGGCGTCAATCGAATTATAAAAGCATCCAGTAGAGTATGCACTTCATGCAGATTCGCTCTTTTTCAGCTAAAAAAAGAAAACAATTTACCATTTACACAAAGTGTAGTTGCTGATGAAGTAGATATGGTCGCAGAAGTGGAGCAAGGTGAATCTTTTTCCGAAGACGAAGCAGTAATCAGAATTGAAATTGTTTCAAAGATGAATGAAACCTTAAATTTCGTTGACCAATCTCCCATATCAACCAAAAAGCTTTCATGTAAAAAATACAGAAGGTACAAATCTCACAAAGTATGCTCATCTATAAAAAGAAAAATTTTTACTGGTAGTTCAGCCTCAAAAAGTCATCAATGCCCCGAATCGGAAATAATCAACCAGTTAAAAGAAAAATTTGAAAAACTAACAAAAGCCAGTGAAAAAATTCAACTACTTACTGTTTTGCCTAAAAGCTGGCCTATTCGCATAATGATAAAAGAGTTCAAAATAACATACAATGTAGCACGAAAAGTAAAAATGCCTGTAGATGAAAAGGGTATTTTAAGTACCCCTAATCAAAAACTAGGAAAAGCTCTTCCAACGGAAGTTGCTGATATAGTTAAGAAATATTATGAATGCGATGACATCAGCCGATGCATGCCTGGAATTAATGATTTTGTGTCAGTTACCGAAAATGGAATTAAGAATCACAAAACTAAAAGACTTTTGCTAGGAAACTTACGAGAGGTCTATGCAATGTTTCAAGAAAAACATGGCCAACACAAAATAGGTTTATCATCCATCCAAAGAATGTAGTACTGGCAGATGCGTGTGGCGCACATAATGTATGCGTCTGTACTAAGCACCAGAACGTTAAGCTAATGATCCACGCTATTAATTTTAAAAAAATAACTAATAACATAGAAGATTTTAAGATAGAATCATACAAAGACTGCTTCAAGCAAATAATCTGCTCTTCAGAGTCATCATATTGTTATCTTGGTAAGTGTAAATTATGCCCTGGAACAACACTTTTTAAACAAAGACTAAGTCAGTTATTCGATGACAATGATATTGACGAAGTCACTTTTAAGCAATGGATAAGTGTTGATCGAGATAAATTGGAAACCATGATCCAGCCAGCTGATGATTTTTTACATTCACTCACTGAGAAACTACAAATATTACTGCCGCATTCATTTATTGCAAAGGAACAGAATGCATTTTTAACATATACAAAAACAGAGCTAGAAGAGACAAAATGGGCAGTATCGGACCAATGGGCGTGGCACCTACCATACAAATTAAATATAAAATGCCATATATCTGGAGTACGGTTATAGTGAGAGTCTTGGGACTGTGTGAGCCCATAAGTTATGCATGCGATTAGTTGCACAAAATGGGCGTGATCGGAGCAGTGGGCGTGGCACCGCACGTACAAAGTAAATATGTGATATCATATAACTGGTGTACTTTGACGCTTTGCACGACACCATCAGATCTTAGTATGTGTAGTCGGACAAAAAATTGGCGGGTTCACACCAATGGGCGTGGCACTCCCCATGCAAAGTAACTATTTAATGTCATATATCTGGAGTACTTTAAAAGAGAGAGCTTTGTAGCTTTGCGTGAGCCCATAGGTTCTTTGTATGATTAGTCGAACCAAAAAATGGGCGTGATCGAAGCAGTGGGTGTAGCTCCGCCCATGCAAAGTAAATATCTAATATCATATAACTGGTGTACTATAAAAGGGAAAGACTCGACATTTTGCATGAGTCCATCAGATATTAATGTGAGTAGTCCAATAAAAATTGGGCGGGATGGTATTAGTGGGCATGGCACCTCCTATGTAAAAAATATGAAGCACTACGTAGGAGACAGCCTTTTGACAAGTTCATTAGTTATCAATGTGATTTGTCGTGGAAAATATATCGCCAAAATCAAAAATCTCCAAACCCAAAAATCTTCAAAATCAAAAATGGGCAAAATCAAAAATCGCTAAAAAAAAATTGCCAAATGATATTCTAAGTTCAAGGCCAACAGTTAAGTGTTGCCAGATCTAATATGCATAATCCATCTTCTTCTCATGGGCAACTACATGTACCTTGCTCCAGGGTAGGAACGCCGAAAAATCTGATAATTGTTGTACCGAAAGAAAAAACAAAAAATATTGTATATCAGCATCAGCAAGCATTGAAATAAAAATTCTATACTAATAATCTATACTAACATAATAAAGAGGTAATATTTGTTTGTTTGTTTGGTTCTTTGTAGGAGGTACTCTCCGTAAATACTCATCTGATCTTCCTGAATTTTTCACATAGTCTTACTGCAGATATGGGAGTGCTACAGGCTTTAATTTTTTTAAATATTTTTAGTGGGCGTGGCACCTCCCATACAAAGTGCATTTTTAATATCATATATATTAAGCACTATGATAGAGAAAGCTTTGCAAATTTGTCTCAAGTCATCTATTATTAACGTAAGTAGTCAGACAAAGAAATGGGCGGGATTATACCAATGCGCGTGGTACCCCCACACAAACTTAATATTAAATGTGATATATCTGAATTACTGTATTAGTGAGAGCCTTGGGACTTTGCGTGAGCCCTTTCCTAACGATTCGGAAGGGGGGGAGGGGGAGGGTGTAGCGAAGCCCACCGGGTTACATCTAGTAAAAAATAAATTTGGAAGAGTTCCTAGAAACGTTATATATTTTTCTGACGGCTGTGCAGGCCAATTTAAAAATAAAAAAAATTTCATAAATTTATGTTACCATAAAGAAGATTTTGGATGTGATGTGGAGTGGCACTTTTTTGCTACAAGTCATGGTAAAGGTCCTAGTGATGGACTGGGCGGCACCGTAAAAAGAGAGGCCCGTAGAGCAAGCTTACAACGGCCACTGGACAATCAGATTACCACTCCACAACTTTTATTTGACTGGTGTGAAAAAAGCCTCCCTAATTGCAATTTTATATATCTTTCTGAAGATGATTATAAAGAAGAGGAAGCATTACTTTCACAACGTTTTAATGGGCTGCGGACTATTCCAGGTGCACAAAAGTACCATTGCTTCATAACTGATGGCGTTAGAAAATTAAACGTAAAGATTTTCTCAAAAGATATTGATTTTTCAATTGAAAATATATATAAATAATTTTTGATTATTATTTATTAATAATTTATATTTTAACCATTTAACCATTTTTGTTTAATAAATTATTTTATTAATTCTGTGTTTATTTTAATGAATTGGGAGCTCTAAGTTAAACAAAGTCTATCGAATTCTTTATTTTAATTTTTTTTTGTGATAACATTATTTTAATAATTATTTTAAAAAATAAAATTTTTTTATATAATATAATATTATTATTTTGTATTTAAAATTAATATAACAAGTTATTTTATTTCATATTAAGATTTTTAAGGTAAGTGTTAGAGTTAATGTATTTATAATATTATCAAATGTTTAATTTGACTCAAATAAAATAGGGCGACTCATATACTAAGTCATGTTTAGGCTATACCTCAGAAACTAGACCAAACGTCATCCTAATTTTTTCAAGATGTGTAGAACAGAGTTCAATAAAAATTATATATTTTTTTCAGAATTTTAAATTCAGGCCTTTTTGAGATATAGGCATTTGAACCAAAGACCCTAAAAAATGACCTTTGACCCCTCCATGAAAAAAATCGATATGCATATCATTTTAAAGGAAATATTCTAACTTAAAAAATAAGATCAACGCAAATGTTTTAACTTGTACAGTTTAAAAGTTACAGTCCAATATGTAATGATACTTTAATTAAATTTTGACGTTTTTTTCAATTTTCGTGACGTCATATATCGGAAACTGAGAGGCCCTGGAATCTGAAATTTATGTTTTTTTTTTGTTCTTGCCTTGTACTATAGTTATGGTGAATTTCATTAAAATCGGAGATGGTAAATCCGAAAATGCCATATTTTTGATCGAGTTGACATGTTTTTACTCATATGTATGTCGTCTGTTATCTATAATGTACTTATTAATAGGCTAGGCGATTTCTTGTGACTGATGTTTTGTTCTACCGTTTTATCCTGATTTTGACCAAGCGTATATTATTTGAAAGGTATTTCTTTTCAGCCGATTTGCAGATTTACAGATTTTTAAATTTTGTTCTTTATTTTGAGAAAATTGCATTTAAAGTTGCTACTAACATATACATAAAATTATACAATGCGATGTGTGTGTTTATTAAATTTTTTAATGTGTTTGCAATAAAAATGAGTTTGTTTTTTGTGTTGATTTTTTAATTGACTATAATGATTAGCATACTTTTAGGGTCTTTATTTAATGAAAAAATAAAATTTCCTAGAATTTGCGCTCGAATTTCGAGGGCTGGAATCTGCTAGTAAATATAAATATATAAAGTGTTCTAGACATGTTTATAAAAAATAACTAATATTTATAGGTATGTATAAAATTGAGATAAATTCCTCTATAATGAGTTTTCTATAATTTGAAGCATTTTAACATATTTATAAAGTGAATTCCAGTCGTTACATATTCGGCCATTTAAAATATTTATGACTTTATTGTCATTTAGAATTGGGTTACCAAAAAATCTGTTTCGTAATTCTTTAAATATTGGACATCTTGCCATGAAATGTTGAGTTGCTTCATTTTCACCGGTGTTGAATAAAATGCATGTATGGTTTTCAGTTGTGTTAAAACTGTTTGAATTTAACGGTAATGTACCGCATTTCGCTTTAAAAATGGTTGAGATTTGCCTTTGACTCCTCAAGTTTTCGATATAGTTTATGTCCATACTATGGTTCAAATATTTATAAAATCTTGATGTACTTTTTAGAGCTTGTTGTTGCATTTCCATAATTGACCATTTCGAATCCATTGTTGTTGACTATTATTTTCAAAGTTAAATTGAACCCCAAATTGTCAACTTTTTTCATTGATTTTCATTGCCCAAAATATACTATCTCGTAACGCAACTAAGGATAATTTGTTTGGCAACAAATACTACATACAAACAACAAACAACAAACAAGAAACAACAAACAAGATACAACAAACAACAATCAAAAAACAACAAACAAAAAACAACAAACAAGAAACAACAAACAATAAACAATAAACAATAAACAATAAACAATAAACAACAAACAACAAACAACAAACATCAAACAAGAAACAACAAACAGCAAACAACAAACAAAAAACAACAAACAAACAACAAACGACAATCAAGAAACAACAAACAAAAAACAACAAACAAGAAACAACAAACAATAAACAATAAACAATAAACAACAAACAACAAACAACAAACAACAAAAAACAAACAACAAACAACGAATAACAAACAACAAACAACAAACAACAAACAACAAAAAACAAACAACAAACAACGAATAACAAACAACAAACAACAAAGAACAAACAACAAACAACAAATAACAAACAATAAAACATCGCTATCGCAGAACTAGTATATTTAAGAACGGAAAATTGAACTTAAGTGAAGGTAAAATAGGAATAACCATTATTATATATTTGGTTAAATCCGTGAGTAAATTATTTTAACTTATTATGAAATTTATAAATATTTTAAATATATATATTTTTTTTTTTTCACATTATAATATTATTTGGCCCTCTGTTCATTTTAAAATTAAAACAATGAAAGAAACACTTTTTTTTTTTACTATTTTATTATTTTTTTTTCGTAATTTCCTTTGATTATTGTTGATATCTTTCGAAAGTACGTGTAATAGTTATTTTTAAATTTAACCCATTTTTGGATGGTCATCAATCCCCTTCAAATTTTTAACAATTTATAAATGACCTTTTAGGTAATAATTTGTGAGAATGAAATTTCATAAAAATTGTTTAACAAATCACTTAAAAATATGTATGTATGTACATAACATATAAAGAATATGACCTAAACCAAACTTTCAAAAATGTGAACTACTGGATCATGAATTCACATTTGAAGTATCTTTGGAAAAAAAAATTCAATTAAAAATTTTAAGAAATAAGTCCTTGACAACGAATCTCCGGATGCGCCTCGAAAAAAGTTGTTTTGCGGTGAACATCATAATTCGTTACCCGATCATGTGAAGGTGATATATTTCCCGAGGTAATCAGGGAGAGTTCTTTTAATTTTTTTTTATTTTTGGCAGCATTTTGAAGTGAAAAAAAACAGGATTTTGCTATAAAATTTGAACGAATTTGTTGTTAAAAAAATGGAAAAACATGTTGTTTGCGAGAACATCGATTTAAAGGTTTTTAAAAACTGATTTATCTACGATATACCGTATGAGGCCGCTCGTTTGAAACGCTGTATCTTCATTACTTTTGCTTCAATTTAATTGAAATTTTAACACTACACTCTCGTCGAAATGTTGTACATTCAGAAAAAATATGCAAAAAAGGTTTTAAAACTTAACTTAACTTAACATCCCTAGTTGCCACCTAACAAATACTACATATAAAAAGGTCACAATGATTTATTTTTGGACTCAGAAGTAGACATAAAATACTCAAATATATAAGACAAACATGATAATTAGGGTATTCATAAAGGTGTTCTAACTGTTGTATGAGTCGCATGTGCAAAAATTGTACAGTGGTATTATTTGTTGATATTCTTCATTCAAAAAAATTATACGACAACGCAATGTTAGCAGGTATACAATTGCGGTGTACTATGTGATCAGCTATTCTTTGTTTACTACTAAATCAGCTTTTGTAATGTATTACAAATATTTATTTTTTAATGGTAGAAATTAATGGTAGAAATAAATATATGGTAGTAATAATGGTAGAAATATATAAAAATGGAAGGAAATAATTACTTTCAGATGTTTTGGTGTAAAACAAAAAATATTTTGCTTTTATTTAACATTTTTTCAGAATGTAGTATTTGACGTCTTGTATATCTTTACAACTTACAAGTTTAGTACACCTTATAAATTTCCGAAATATAATATAATAATGAATGCTGATATTTAAAATGTTTACAAACTTTAAAAAAAACTTATATTGGAAGGCAATGGGTTAAAAAACATTTTTTTCCTACTATAAGCAATTAATCGTAAAATTTTTTTTCTTCATTCCATTCGAAAATTTATTTTATTAGCACACTTTTTGATGAACAATTTCTTTCTGGTAGCAATGAACTTTGATTTTGGCAACGATTAAGAAAGACCAAAATAAAATATTTCATATTTTTTTTTAATAATGGATGAATAAAAACTCAGAAAAAAAATAAGTGAAGTTAATTGAATCAATAGCAGGGACCGAAAATAACAATTATTTTGAAATTTTAAAACAAAACAAGTAAGAAAATTATAGTCGGTCTAGACCGACTATACGATACCCTATACCATGGTTAAGAGACCCTCCGGTCCAACTAATTGGATATAGAAAATAAGCATAAACTAAATTTAAGTGGCATTGTTATTAATTTTTTTGGCTGCAGATATGAAAAAGTTCATATCGGGTGATATATTTATATGGGGACTAGGTCGATAAATGGACCGATCCTGACCGTATTTGGTAAAGTCACTTATATTTTGAAAAATGTATACAAACCATATTCGAAAAAAAATCTGTGCAAAATTTTTGTTTTTTGATAGATTTAAGTGAAGATCGGGAAACAGCTCTATATGGGGCCTATGACTAAGAATTGTCCTATAGGGATTATTTTTGGACTACTGATTAATGGATACAATAAATGCATACAAACCCAATTTGGATCTTATGGCAATTTATGTCGATTTTATAGGGGCCATTTGTATGGGGACTAGGTCTGAGCATGGACCGAATTTCACCAATTTCAATAGCATTGATTCCTAGGCTGATAAAAGCTTATATACCAAATTTCATCAAAATATATTCAAATTTGCGACCTGTAGTTTGATTACAAGGTTTACATGGACACACAGACGGACGGACGGACGGACGGACGGGCATCGCTAAATTGAGTCAGAAAGTGATTCAGAAAGTGATTCTGAGTCGATCGGTATAACAAAAGATGGGTCTATGTCAAATATTTTTGGTAGTTACAAACAGCAGCACAAAGTCATTATACCCAAACCACATTGTGGTATAGGGTATAAAAAGCATATAGAAATAATAGTCGGAAAACCTATTCAACTATACCATATTCATCCTTATGAACTAATCTATGATAAAATATATTGATTTTTAAAATTTCGATTTTTATTTTTCGAGCAAATATAACAGTTATTATTTGATTTTTTGGAGCAAAAATAACAGCTACTTTTTGTAATTTTTGATTTTTATAACTGTTATTTTTGCTCAAAAAAATAAAAATCAAAAAATAACTGTTATTTTTGTTTGAAAAAATAAAATCAAAAAATAACTGTTGTTTTTGCGCAAAAAATAAAAATAAAAAAATAACTGTTATTATTACGGTCCCTGGTCAGTAGTGAGAACATTTATAATTATTATTATATTAAAACAAACGTGAACAAAAAAATATACAAATTGTAAATACATAATTTGCATAAAAAATTTTTACTTAATTTTAACGGAAAAAATTTACAACAAATATAAACAAAATTTAAAAAAAAAAAACATTTAAAAGCAAGTATGAGCGTTAAATTCGTCTTAAACTCAATATTACAGCCAATTTTGGGTACGGCTACCACTTTAACCCTTTCACGACCGATCCTAAACTGCTGGAAAAAAAATTTTTTAGTTTGTACTAAAAATGGAAAGGAAAATCGTTCCATTTGTAAAAAACCTTTTTGTTTCACAAAAATTTGTAGTTGCTTCGAAGATTACCATAACTGATTTCATATTTTTGAGATATTTACAATCAACCTTCTTCTTAGTCTTTTTATTTATAGCTTAATTAATTGTTGATTTAATATTATGAATTTTTTAATTTAATAAAAATATAAAACTATAAAACATCTTCTTTACCATTGACGACCAATTGGACATATATGTCCCGTACTAAATTTAGCTGAATAATAAACCGATTCCAAATATTTTGGTGATTCTGAAAACCATAAATACTGGTCCATGTTGTGTTAAAATTTTAATGTTTTCCGTTCAATAACGTCCGAATTAATGACATCCAAGTATGATTTAAAAAAAAACATAATTTTCAGACTTTGGGGTCAACGTTTTAGATCCTGAGAATACATGTGCCAACTTTTTTGGTATGGTCTGAAAGCTAAAACTATCCTCTGTCGCTGAAGCTAAAAGCTAAAACTATCTAGCTTTATAAAAATCTGTTAAAAAATGTGTAAAATAGTAGAAAAAATAAACATGGGACATATATGTCCCATTGGTCGTGAAAGGGATAAAAATATTGCTAATACTGAAACTTTAAATGCCAATACCAACTACATATTAAGTTAGTTCGTTTTCTTTTTGACCATTATCTAAAACAGGCCACGTTTAGCAGCCAAAGTTTGATCCCTATAAAACAATTTCAATTTGATCCCTATTCAAAACAATTTCAAACGATTTTCCACTAAAAATTTACGGATAAAAAAAAGAAAATTAAGCCTATATTTAATATAAAAAAAAAAACAAATTAAAAAATATTCCCGATGAAAGCTTCTATGCCAAATTTGATCCAATTATATATTTGAATAATTTCGACCTGTAGCTTGCGTTTATGAGTACGAGTAACAGGCATTAAATCGACTAAGGAAGTGATTCAATGTCCACCGGTATAAGAAATATACCTGTGTATGGTACTATTGATAGGTAAAAACATCAACACAAACTTATTAAATACCTATTGAGTTATATTTTTTTAACTCACCTATTTTATCAACAAAAAAAACATTAATTTGTAGAAGATATAAATATTGAAACAATTAAATAAAAAATAGTGATGTATATAAAATTGTTCAATTATTTAAAAAATCAAAATTTTTTAATAAAAGCCACTTTTAAATTAAATTTACTTTTTTAAAGAAGGAAGATTTTAAGAAAAGGGCACTTTATTAAAAAAGCTATTTTTTAAGAAAAGGTAAAAAAAAGAAATTTTTAAAGAAAGGTACTTTATTAAGAAAAAGTACTTTTTTAAAAAACGTACTTTTTAAGAACAGAAACTTTTAGAAGAAAATTTATTTTTTAAGAAATGTACTTAGTTAAGAAAATGTAGTGTTTTACTTACTTAATTTTTTTTTAAATGGACGGTAGTTTTTATAAAAATGTCTTTTTTATTAAATGTACCTTTTTAAAAAGTTATTTGTTAAAAAGGGTAGTTAAAGGGACGTTTTTAAAAAAAAAACTATTGTTTTATAAAGAGCTACTTTTTAAAAAAGGATTTTTTTAAGAAAACTTTTTTCTTAAGAAAAGGTACTTTTCGAAAAAATACCTTTTAATAATATATACTTTTTGAAAACAGGGTACTGAAAACTTTCTTACAAAAAAGCGTACTTTGGAAAAAAGGTACTTCTTTAAAAACGGATACTTTTAAAAACGGGTACTTTTTTAAAACGTACGTTAATTAAATAAAGGTATTTTTAAAGAAAAGTAATTTTTTAAAAAAAATGGTACTTTGTACGGAAGGTAATTTAAAAAAGGTTATTTTTAAAAAAATATTTTTTTAATGTACTTTTTTAAAAAATATTGTTTTTTGAAAAGTGGTTCTTTGAAAGAAATGGTACTTTTTTAAATAAGGCAATTTTTTAAGAAAAGCTCCTTTTTTAAAACTAGGTATTTTTTAAGAAATTTACTGTTTTAAGGAAGATAAGTTATTGAGAAAATTTATTTTTTTAAGAAAATGTACTTTTTAAAATAAGAAAAGTTAGTTTTTTAGAAAAACGGTACTTTAGAAAAAGGGGTTTTAGAAAAAAAAATGGTTTTTCTTCAAAAACGGGTACTGTATAACATATTATTTGTTGAGAAGACTATTCTCTAAAAGCAATAGCCACATTTTGCTATTTGCAATACAAAAGTTGTTCATTTTGAATGACTTTGGATTAGTTTTTTTATTGGGTCCTTTCATTTATCATCACTTAACACTAAATGTGTAATTATAACAATTAAATTGTCACATGATTTATATATTTTTAGAACCAAATCACTAAGAGTGACTGGCAGACTGAACATTATTTAATAAGACATGTTCATACTCGTATGTACTCCTATATAATTTACACATATGAAACACATGATTGGACAAAACACTAAAACTAAGTCAATAATCTATAAGCGCTACAAACATTTCAACACTTTTATGTTTTTTTTTGTAATATTTTGTTGCACTTTTTTATAAAATTCCCCATTAAAACATTTACTAAACTATTTATAATACATGCGTACTAACATGCAAGTACGTGCCAAGATTGACTTGCCATATTTATGAACACAAATAACTATTTAATCTTATCCGTATCTCCTGCAAACTATCAGTCAGTAAGTCAGTCAGACAATTCAACATATGTACTCGTAACTACGCTTAGAAACATTAGGGTGGCATTTTTACACCCTATACCACTATGTGGTTAGGGTATAATGAGTTTGCGCTGATGTTTGTAACAACAAAAAATATTTGACCTAGACCCTTCTTTTATTATACCAACCGAGTCCGTCTCTCCGTCTATGTGCCCATATAAACCTTGGAATCAAATTGCGGGTTGCAAATATGAATATATATTGACGAAATTTGGTACGTAAGCTTTTAAGCTTCTAGTCCTCATACAAATGACCGCTTTGAGATCAACTTAAATTACCATAATATCCAAATTATAATATAGACCTCGATCAAATTTGGTTTCTGTATATTTATTGCACCCATTGATCAAAAGTCCAAAAAAATCCCTGTAGGGCAAATCTTAGGCATAGCGCCTATATAAAAAAACAACAAAATTATACAGATTTTTCTCAAATTTTGTTCGTATATATTTTTGCAACAAATAAATGACTTTATCAACTATGGTCAGGATCGTTCCATTTTTCGACTCAGTCCCCATATAAATATAGTATCCGATATGAACTGTTTCATATCCGCAGGCAAAAAATTAATAAGAATGTCACTCAAATTTGGTTTAAGCTTATTTTCTCTATCCAATTAGTTGGACTTTAAACCCTTTCTCTAAGATCATCGTCTAACCCGACTATAATTTTCTTACTTGTTTCTGATGTGTACACATCTATACGCGCAGGGGGGTAAAACAGCGTAACATGTAAGCGTAACATGTGAGCGTAAGATCTGAGCGTAACATGTCAGTCGTAAGACAAAATGTGATTGTATTGGTGAAAAAATTATGATATTATGATAACCTGTTTGAAAATTAAAAATGAAAAATAAAAAATTAAAAAAAAATGAAAAATAAAAAATTAAAGATGAAAAATGAAAAATGAAAAAAAAAATGAAAAACGAAAAATTAAAAATGAAAAATAAAAAATGAAAAATGAAAAATAAAAAATTAAAAATTAAAAATTAAAAATTATAAATTAAAAATTAAAAATTAAAAATCAAAAATTAAAAATTAAAAATTAAAAATAAAAAATTAAAAATTAAAAATTAAAAATTAAAAATTAAAAATTAAAAATTAAAAATTAAAAATTAAAAATTAAAAATTAAAAATTAAAAATTAAGAATTAAAAATTAAAAATTAAAAATTAAAAATTAAAAATTAAAAATTAAAAATTAAAAATTAAAAATTAAAAATTAAAAATTAAAAATTAAAAATTAAAAATTAAAAATTAAAAATTAAAAATTAAAAATTAAAAATTAAAAATTAAAAATTAAAAATTAAAAATTAAAAATTAAAAATTAAAAATTAAAAATTAAAAATTAAAAATTAAAAATTAAAAATTAAAAATTAAAAATTAAAAATTAAAAATTAAAAATTAAAAGTTAAAAATTAAAAATTAAAAATTAAAAATTAAAAATTAAAAATTAAAAATTAAAAATTAAAAATTAAAAATTAAAAATTAAAAATTAAAAATTAAAAATTAAAAATTAAAAACTAAAAATTAAAAATTAAAAATTAAAAATTAAAAATTAAAAATTAAAAATTAAAAATTAAAAATTAAAAATTAAAAATTAAAAATTAAAAATTAAAAATTAAAAATTAAAAATTAAAAATTAAAAATTAAAAATTAAAAATTAAAAATTAAAAATTAAAAATTAAAAATTAAAAATTAAAAATTAAAAATTAAAAATTAAAAATTAAAAATTAAAAATTAAAAATTAAAAATTAAAAATTAAAAATTAAAAATTAAAAATTAAAAATAAAAAATTAAAAATTAAAAATTAAAAATTAAAAATTAAAAATTAAAAATTAAAAATTAAAAATTAAAAATTAAAAATTAAAAATTAAAAATTAAAAATTAAAAATTAAAAATTAAAAATTAAAAATTAAAAATTAAAAATTAAAAATTAAAAATTAAAAATTAAAAATTAAAAATTAAAAATTAAAAATTAAAAATTAAAAATTAAAAATTAAAAATTAAAATTTAAAAATTAAAAATTAAAAATTAAAAATTAAAAATTAAAAATTAAAAATGAAAAATGAAAAATAAAAAATTAAAAATTAAAAATTAAAAATTAAAAATTAAAAATTAAAAATTAAAAATTAAAAATTAAAAATTAAAAATTAAAAATTAAAAATTAAAAATTAAAAATTAAAAATTAAAAATTAAAAATTAAAAATTAAAAATTAAAAATTAAAAATTAAAAATTAATAATTAAATTAAAAATTAAAAATTAAAAATTAAAAATTAAAAATTAAAAATTAAAAATTAAAAATTAAAAATTAAAAATGAAAAATAAAAAATTAAACATGAAAAATAAAAATGAAAAACGAAAAATGAAAAATGAAAAAAAAAACATTAAAAATGAAAAATAAAAAATTAAGAATAAAAATGAAAAATATAAATAGAAAGGCTGAAATGCCAGAAACCGGTCCGATTAAGAATACAGTGCAGTTATGAATTTTTGAAATACACGCTTTCTTCTTCTTTACCACGCACCATTTAAACCAAATTAAAATTTGCATATTAATTACAGTAGTAATTGCAATATGTCTGAAAAATGACTTTAAATCTAACAAAACAAAAAATTTCTTCGCTTCAAAGTGTCATCTCAAATATAAGTAAAGTGCATATGTAGGTATATAAAAAACCGTACATCACATATGACAACTCTTACGAAAACTGAGAATAGTGGAAATTAGAAGTATAAATGAAAAAAAAATATTCAAAATTCAAAAATAATGATTGTTTGTTTGGACAGAGTTGTATCTTCTGAAATTAATACAAAGTAAAGCTGTGTGGTACGAAAACTGAATCTAACCACACTGCTCGTAGGCCTGACTTTAGGTGAGTGTGTTAAAGCGCTGACCAAAAAGTGCAAGTACGAGTGAATGTGAAGGTTCATGGTTCAAGCCTCACGGCCGCCCTAAGTAGAAAAATTTTCATATAGAAACAATCTATTCAATTAAAACATAACAATTATCACAATGTTCAATAAATCGTTGATGAAGGCTGAAATGCCAGAAACCGGTCCGATTAAGAATACAGTGCAGTTATGAATTTTTGAAATACATGCTTTCTTCTTCTTTACCACGCACCATTTAAAAAATAAAATAAATAATATAAAAATAACATAAATAAAAAATTAAAATAAAATAAAAAGGAAAAATAAAAAATAAAAAATGAATAATAAAAAATTAAAACTAAAAAATTAAAAATAAAAAATTAAACCTGAAAAATAAGAAATGAAAAATGAAACACTAAAATTAAAAATGAGTAATGAAAAATAAAAAATTAAATATACCTAAAAAATTAAAAATAAAAAGTGAAAATTGAAAAATAAAAATGAAAAAAGAAAAATAAAAGTTGGAAAATGAAAAATGAAGAAAAAAATAAAAATTAAAAATAAAAAAGGAAAAATTAAAAATAAAAATTAAAAAAAAAATAAAAATGGAAAATGAAAAACGAAAAATTAAAAATAAAAAATAAAAACCAAAAATTCAAAATTATCCGGTTAAAATAATATATAATAATAAATATTTTTATATTAACAGAGCCCCTGCAGTTGATTGCTATAAGTGATACGCTTTCTGTTTGATTTTAAGAAAATGCTATAAAAAAATCATTAATTACTAGATGTTTACACATCTCCCCTGCGATCGGACTCACTTGATTTTTTTTTTTTAAGAAACATGTTTTTCGCATACACTCCACCCTTTGTTGAAGGATCGGGCTACCTAATACCCTGTTGCTCTCTGGGTCGCAACACTTGTTTGAACGCACCTCCATGACGAGCTATGATCTTCCCGCAATGTGGGAAAAATCACTCAAAAATTCAAAAAACTGAATAAATCTGCGTATATGTTGATTTCCCGTAATGATGTTTGCAATCCATTTCTCGAAACGTTGTAAATAAAATAACAAACTTATAAATGCCATTTGCTACATACAGTCTAGTGTAAAAAATCTTTAAAAGTGTAGCTCAAAGACTTGTATGACTTAACGTTGCTTCCCAAAACAATTAACTACATAAATAAATAACACCCTAATGAACATGCATACCTCTATGCCATTCATTACAATTGTAAAAAAAGTTGTCTGTGGTCTACTGTTATAATATTTTTTGTTTTAGTTTCAGAGTTTTTTTCTGTTTTGTTTTTGTTTGTTAATTTGATATCGACATTTATCTTAATATTTTGATCTTGTCAGTAAAAAGGCTTAACTTATCCATCATGTACATTTCAAAATACAATTTTTTCCTTCCAGTTTTGCTTTTTGTAGATTTTAAATTGTAATTTTTTTTTCCAAATGCGTTTAAAAATCTAAACTATCATATTTTAAACCATTTTGTTTGGGCAACTTTTTAGCGACTGTGATTTCAACATTTACACATTCTCTTGTAGGAAAATACAACAATCTGAATTATTTATTTTTATAATAAAAACTAAAACGTTTATCTTAGACAGACAAATTTTTTTTGGCAAACTGGCCATCGCCAGATGATCTAATATATACAGTTTGTGATAATTTATTTTAATAGAGCAACAGCTACTCCATACAGATACATATATTAAAAAACCAAAATTACCTAATGCCCAAAAATATAAATGATTATATAAATTAACTAGATGCTTTTCTTGGATTCGGATTGTAAAAATAATTTTGGTGAAAAAAGAACATCCAAAGATGGATAATTTAAAATCAAACTTTGTTAATAACCCCAGGTCCTTCTTTGGCTTTGTACGTATTAAACTTTGTCGTATCTGCCTGCAATGTTTTTCAATGATAATTCACCCCCTGATTATCGTGATATTGCGAATATGTTTGCTGATTCTTTCTAGTCCACATATAGCAATTCTTTTTCAAATACTTTAACCGTCGCTAACTATCTATATTTGAAAGTCAACTATGTCTTCAGTTCAACATGGCTCTTTGAAATCAAGATAACAGTTACTAATCTTCTAGAATTTACGACTCATATTCTCAAATGTTTTGTCCGTGGGAAGCAGACGGATGTGATATACACTGATTTTAGGGTAGATCATAACATATTACTTCTCAAACTAAGACTCATTGGTGTACATGAATCTATTATTTTGTGGATTGAATCATACCTTACATTTAGAAATCAAAGAGTTGTTTTTCGCTATATTGAATCTAAGATTGTAACAGTTACTTCTAGCGTTCCCCAAGACAGTAATTTGAACTCGTTACCCTATTTTAAATGATCTTCCAACTGTAAGTTCGTATTGTAACAAATAAGGTAAATTTATTTCACAGTTTCAATGACATCAGTGCTCATAAGTGCACAGTGGCGCCCCTTAGAACAGACGAGGTTGCAAAAATCATATGAATAAACTCATCTTATAGGAAATTGTTCAAAGATTAAAAATTTGCTACCTTCAATAAAATCAGATTTTTAACTAACCGATTTTCTGTTTTCAAAAAAACAAACAATGTTTAGGCAATTTGGTCCATTTTCAGGTAAAATATTAAAAAAAAATAGGTAACTATTTTTTCAGCGTATTATAGAACAAAATTTACTCTTTGCTGTCTATTTTTTCACTATTTTTTAACTTTGATGGAAATTTCTATTTCACAATACAATCACAAAAACAGTGTAATTCGTAATAGGTGAGAGCTGACACACAACGCTGTGTGACTTATGATTGTATTGGTGAAAAAATTATGATATAACATTGTTTTTTATGCCCCTTTTTTAAGAGCGTCATCTATGTATCACTTATATACGTTTATATTGGGATACTTTTTACGTTTTACAGCAAAGGGTTGTTGAATTAGCTGAAACAGTTTTTGCTATAAGTGGTACATAGATGACGCTTTCTGTTTGATTTTAAAAAATTACATAAAAAAATCATTAATTACTAGATGTTTAGACATCTTCCCTGTGATCGGACTCACATGATTTTTTATATCTGCTATATTTTCAAAATACGTTCTTTGATTATTCCTTTACCTAATACAAAAAGTCCTGCTGCTCCTTCGACTACTAGAGGTAAAAGGTAAAAAAGTCATTGTGCCAGAAATCGTATGGAGTGTATCCCTGGTACATTCAGGTACAGATACAGGATGCACAAATAAACCATAATTTTAGAATATCAGGTACGCACTTAAAATAGAAATATAGTCAACCTCCCATCACAAACAATTATATTGTTACAATATTGACTTTTGGTCGCCACAGGTAGAGACTAGAGTGGTCCTTAAAAATTAAAATGCGATTTTGGGGATAGGAGGGGTCCAGTTTGTTACCTTTCAATATAAAACTTATAAATGTGAAGTTTGGGGACAATCGGATAAAGAAAAATCGCGCCGGAAATCTATTGATAATTTCAAGTGTGTTTATATGGGGAAAATATGACTTTATTGAGATTTTACGAAAATTTCGTTCTATAGTTTAATTTTTCTGAAAAGTTGTTGTAAGAATCGGGATGAGTATTAAATTATCTTTCCAAAAAGCTACAAAAATTAAAAATCGAATAAAAACTCGACAAGAAATTGCAAATGCCCCAGACCACTTTTGTGCCAAAAAAAAAAAACTACGTCATAAAATTTGATAGCATTTTTTTCAACTTTGAGAAATTTATTACAGCCATAATTTTTTTTATCTCCATACTTACGAGTAATTAGATATGATGTATTGTTTTATTACCACGTTGTTAACCTATTGCGCATTGAGACCGAAATGGGAAATTTTGTTGATAAAATTTTGAAACTCCTTTTTCAAGTTTTAAAAAATTTTCTTAAACAAAATTTGAAAAAATGGTTCTGGTGGCACTTTAAGGTTTTATTAAATACTAGATGTAACCCGGTGTGCTTCGCTACACCCTCCCCCCCTTCCGAATCGTTATGAAAGGGCTCACGCAAAGTCCCAAGGCTCTCACTAATACACTAATTCAGATATATCACATTTAATATTAAGTTTGTGTGGGGGTACCACGCGCATTTGTCTAATCCCGCCCATTTTTTTGTCTGACTACTCACGTTAATAGTTGATGATCTGAGACAAATTTGTAAAGCTTTCTCTACCATAGTACCTAATATATATGATTAAAAATTTACTTTGTATGGAAGGTGCCACGACCACGAAAAATATTTAAAAAAATTAAAGCCTGTAGCACTCCTATATCCGCAGTAAGACTATGTGAATATTTCAGGAAGATCAGATGCATAGTTACGGAGATTACCTCCTACAAACAAACAAACAAACAAATATTAACTCTTTACTATGTTAGTATAGATTATTAGTATAGATTTTTTATTTCAATGCTTGCTGAAGCTGATATACAATATTTTTTGTTTTTTCATTTGGTACAACAATTATCAGATTTTTCGGCGTTCCTACCCTGGAGCAAGGTACATGTAGCTGTCCATGAGAAGAAGATGGATTATCCATATTAGATCTGGCAACACTTAACTATTGGCATTGAACTTAGAATATCATTTGGCAATTTTTCTTTTTAGCGATTTTTGATTTTGTCCATTTTTGATTTTGAAGATTTTTGTTTTTTGGGCGATTTTTATTTTTCGCGATTTTTGGGTTTGGCGATTTTTGATTTTGGCGATATATTTTCCACGACAAATCACATTAATAACTAATGAATTTGTCAAAAGACTGTCGCTTTCGTAGTGCTTCATATTTTTTACATATGAGGTGCCACGCCCAATAATCCCATCCCGCCCAATTTTTATTGGACTACTCACATTAATAACTGATGGACTCATGCAAAATGTCGAGTCTTTCCCTTTTATAGTACACCAGTTATATGATATTAGATACCTACTTTGCATGGGCGGTGCTACGCCCACTGCTCCGATCACGCCCATTTTGTGTCTAACTAATCAAATGAATAACTTATGTGCTCACATGAAGTCCCAAGACTCTCACTATTACAGTACTCCAGATATATGGCATTTTATATTTACTTTGTATGGCAGGTGCCACGCCTATTGGTCCGATGATGCCCATTTTGCATACGACTACTCACATTAATAATAGGTGACATCAGAAAAATTTTAAAAGCTCTCTTTATCACATTACTCGAGAAATATAATATTGAACTATTACTTGTATGGGAGCTACCACGCCCAGTTATCCGATCCCGCCCATATCCGGCGTAGCTACTAATATTAATAACAGGTGACCTCACACAAATTTGCAAAGCTCTCCCAATCATAGTACTCAATATATGTATATGATATTAAAAATTTACTTTGTGTGGGAGGTGCCACGCCCACCAAAAATATTTAAAAAATTATAGCCTATAGCACTTCCCATATCCGCAGTAAGACTATGTGAAAATTTCAGGAAGATCAGATGGGTAGTTACGGAGATTACCTCCTACAAACAAACAAACAAACAAACACACATTACCTCTTTATTATATTAGTATAGATATGTTAGAGATTAACTGTGTGAATTTTGAGGTAAATCCCTTGGTCAAAATTTTTTTGGCAAAGGTTTTATTTTTGCGGATTTCGAGAAAAATGGGATTTTTGTAAAATATACTGTATATGCAATCTTTCTAAATTCTTTATATCAAAAATCAATCAGTTCTCTACTTTTAAAAGCCATATTTTATCTTAATAGCCTAGAGTTTCGGAAAAAATAATATGACCCCATTAAACCTTTTGGAATTGGGATCACATATGTCCCCAAGCTATTAAAAGACAATTTACTCAAAAAATTCAAATATTTTGTTGAATTTTTAAAAGTTTTACTTAATATATTATTACCAAATATGCATTTCTTCCGTTCCTAAAATTTGGGTTAAATCCGAGAACGTTAACCCATTATTTGCCAAGGCCAGCTTTTGTTTTTAAGATATTCCTAAATAAAGATTACCGAAAACGAGTTTTTCTATTAAATTCGGTGAAACCACTTTTTAGAATGTAAGAAATATAATTCGGTTATTTTTTCTTTTTATTTAACCCTTCAGTGCTCCTGGAATCATAATTATCCATTGTGATATATGTCTGGTGCAATTGTCTGCTTATTGCTCGCGAATATAAATTTAAACAACATTTAGTCAATTTTGTTATAAAATTATATTATTTTTAAGAACTATCTATATGTTTCCAAATAAAATAACAATATTTTTGAGCCATATCTCAATATTGTTAAATTAAACTTGACTTTCTACAGGAAGGATGTTGGTATTTGTATGATTCTACTATTTGGAGTAATTTTTCTTCATGTAATTTTTCTAATATAAAATGCTTTGAAAATTACCTTATTAATGAAACCAGATTGAATTATCTCTATATTTGGTTTACGATTTTCTTGACGCATTCGATGAAGTATTGAACGGTTCAGAACAAAATCTTCAATGCGATGACCCAAAGCTTCAACTGCAGCCGCCAATACATGCATATCTTTCCTATCAGAAATTTGAAATTGTAATTTTATGAAAATAAAAAATAATTAAATTGGAGAAAAAAAGACTTCCGTGGAATTTGAAACAAGTGCGACTTGCGTGTGTCATTGACCACAAATGAAGAGATTTGTTATAAGAATAAAAAAAGCGTTTGCTTAGTGCACAACCATACATATGAAATTTCATGTTTTCATTTTAAAAAATATTTACGATGTTAACGATAAAGTTAATTAAAAAAAATGTAATTATTACAAATGTGATTTTTTATATTTAATAACAATAAAAGAATCAAAAAAAGAAATAAAATAACAGTACAATGCTCTCAAAACATAAGACTTCGAAATTTTGCACATAAGGAAAGTTTTTATAGGTTAGATTATTTGTTGATAAAATAGGTGAGTTAAAAAAATATAATTCAATAGGTATTTTATAAGTTTGTGTTGATGTTTTTACCTATCAATAATACTTTACACAGGTACACTTCTTACACCCGTGGGCATTGAATCACTTCGATTTAATGACTTCCGCCCGGCCCCCTGTTACTCGTACTCGTAAACGCAAGCTACAGGTCGAGATTATACAAATATATAATTAAATCAAATTTCGTATTTAAGCTTTCATCGTGAATATTTTTTTATATAAAATATATGCTTAATATGCTTTTTTTAATATTAAAATCCGGACATTTTTAGTGGAATATCATTTGAAATTTTTTTTAATAACCATAACCATTTCTCAAAACATTCTTTTAGGGATCAAACTTTGGCTGTTAAATGAGGCCTGCGTTAAATAATGAGTTTCATTGGTATTCTATGAATTACTTAGGAACTTAAAGCTTTTCCACTCCAATAAAAGAAAAATAATGCAATTTTTCAAATTAATTAATTCATTATTTTTTATAACAAGAAATTATATAAATATTGGTCAAAAAGAAAACGAACTAACTTAAAATGTAATTGGTATTGGAATTTAAAGTTTCAGTATTAGCAACAGTTTTAAAGTGGTAGCCGTACCCAAAATTGGCTGTAATATTGAGTTTAAGACGCAGGTGAAGGTTATCAAAGATTCGCCAAGACCGAATTTAACGCTGTTACTTGCTTTTAAATATTTATACCCTATACCACTTGTGGTTTGGGTATAATGACTTTGTGCTGCTGTTTTTATTATACCGATCGACTCAGAATCACTTTCTGAGTCGATTTAGCGATGTCCATCCGTCCGTCCGTCCGTCTGTGTGTCCATGTAAAACTTGTAATCAAACTACAGGTTGCAAATATGAATATATTTTGATGAAATTTGGTACGTAAGCTTCTATCGGCCACAGGATGAACGCTATTGAAATTGGTGAAATTCGGCCCATGCAAGTGCCCCCTATGAAATCGACATAAATTGCCATAAGATCCAAATTATAATAAAGATCTCAGTCAAATTGGGTTTGTATGTGTTTATTATATCCACTAATCAGTAGTCCAAAAATAATCCCTATAGGACAATTGTTAGTCATAGGCCCCATATAGAGCTGCTTCCTGATCTTCACTTAAATCTATCAAAAAACAAGTAAGAAAATTATAGTCGGTCTAGACCGACTATAAGATTTATTTATTTTTATTTATTTTATTTATTTATTTTTTTAGAAACCCTATCCCTTAGGCCCAACTAACTGGACATAGAAAATAAGCAAAAACCAAATTTGAGTGGGATTTTTATTAATTTTTTTGGCTGCAGATATAAAAAAGTTCATATCGGATGCTATATCTATAAAGGGGCTAGGTCAAAAAATGGACCGATCCTGATCATGTTTAGTAAAGTCTCTTGTATTTTGCAAAAATATGTACAAACAAAATTTGAGAAGAATCAGTGCAATATTTTTGTTTTTTAATAGATTTAACTGAATATCGGGAAGCAGCTCTATATAGGGTCAAAGGGATCATTTTTGGACTACTCATTAGTGGATGTAATGAACGCATACAAACCCAATTTGAGTAAGATCTATATGACAATTTGGATCTTATGGCAATTTATGTCGATTTCATATGGGTCATTTGTATGGGGACTAGGTCTGAACATGGACCGATTCTCACCAATTTCTAAAGCGTTCATCCCATGGCCAATAAAAGCTTATATACCAAATTTCATCAAAATATATTCATATTTGCGACCTGCAGTTTGATTACAAGCTTTACATGGACACACAGACGGACGGACGGACGGACGGACGGACGGACGGATGGACGGACGGACGGACGGACGGACATTGTTAAATCAACTCAGAAAGTGATTCTGATCCGATCGGTATAATTAAAGATGGGTCTAGCTCAAATATTTTTGGTTGTTACAAACAGCAGCACAAAGTCATTATACCCAAACCACATAGTGGTATAGGGTATAACAAAAATATTTTCTATATCAAATTAGTTGGACGGAAGAGATAGAGTCTCTATACCATGGTAAAGGGTATCGTATAGTCGGTCTAGAGCGACTATAATTTCTTACTTGTTTTTTTTTTAATTTTGTTTATATTTGTTGTTAATATTTCCTTTTAAATTAAATAAAAATTTATTTATGTAAATTATGTATTTAACAATTTGTATATTTTTATACCCTATACCACTATGTGGTTTGGGTATAATGACTTTGTGCTGCTGTTTGTAACAACCATAAATATTTGACCTAGACCCATCTTTAATTATACCGATCGAATCAGAATCACTTTCTGAGTTGATTTAACAATGTCCGTCCGTCCGTCCGTCTGTGTGTCCATGTAAACCTTGTAATCAAACTGCAGGTCGCAAATATGAATATATTTTGATGAAATTTGGTATATAAGCTTTTATCGGCCATGGGATGAACGCTATTGAAATTGGTGAGCATCGGTCCATCTTCAGACCTAGCCCCCATACAAATTACCCCTATGAAATCGACATAAATTGCCATAAGATCCAAATTGTCATATAGATCTTACTCAAATTGGGTTTGTATGCGTTCATTACATCCATCCATGAGTAGTCCAAAAATGATCCCATTGGCCCCATATAGAGCTGCTTCCCGATCTTCATTTAAATCTATTAAAAAACAAAAATATTGCACTGATTCCTCTCAAATTTTGTTTGTATATATTTTTGCAAAATACAAGAGACTTTACCAAATATGATCAGGATCGGTCCATTTTTGGACCTAGTCCCCATATGGATATAGCATCCGATATGAACTTTTTCATATCTGCAGCCAAAAAAATTAATAAAAATCCCACTCAAATTTGGTTTTTGCTTATTTTCTATGTCCAGTTAGTTGGGCCTAAGAGATAGGGTTTCTAATCGCATGGTATAGGGTATCATATAGTCGGTCTAGACCGACTATAATTTTCTTACTTGTTTTGTTTACGTTTGTTTTAATATAATAATTGTTATAAAAGTTCTCACGTGGGACTAGGGACGGTAATAGTTATTTCTTTTTTCTTAAAAGTCAGATGATAACAGTTATTTTTTGATTTTGATTTTTTCGAGCAAAAATAATAGTTATATTTTGTTTTTTATTTTTTCAAACAAAAATAACAGATATTTTTTGATTTTTTATCTCTTCAAACAAATATAAGAGTTATTTTTTGATTCTTATTTTTTCGAGCAAAAATAACAGTTGTTTGATTTTTTTTTTTTCGAGCAAAAATAATAACTGTTATTATTTGAGTTCTATTTTTTCAAACAAAAATAACAGTTATAAAAATCAAAAATAACAAAAAGTAACTGTTATTTTTGCTCAAACAAATAAAAATCAAATAATAACTGTTATATTTGCTCGAAAAAAATTAAAATCGAAATCTTAAAAATCAATATATTTTATCATAGAATAGTTCATGAGAATGAATATGGTATACTTGAATCAGTTTTCCGACAATTACTTCTATATGCTTTTTTGTTTTAAAATTTCAAAATAACTGCTATTTTCGGTCCCTGCTATTGACTATAAATTCAATTAACTTCACTTATTTGTTTTTTTTTTTTTGAGTTTCAGTTCATCCATTAATTTAAAAAAAATATGAAATGTTTTGTTTTTGCCTTTCTTAATCGTTGCCAAAATCAAAGTTCATTGCTCTCAGAAAGAAATTGTTCATCAAAAAGTGTGCTAATAAAATAAATTTTCGAATGGAATGAAGAAACAAATTTTTACGATTAATTGTTTTTAGAAAGAAAAAAATGTGTTTTAACCCATTGGCTTCCAATATAGGGGTTTTTTAAGGTTTGTAAAAATTTTAAATATCAGCAATTATTGCATATTTACGGAATTCATAAGGTGTACGTGCTAAAGTTATAAGTTGTAAAGAAATACAAGACGTCAAATACTACAATCTCAAAAAAAATTAAATAAAAGCGAAATATTTTTTCTTTTACACAAAAACATCCGAATGTAATTATTTCCTTCAATTTTTTTTTATTTCTACCATTTTTGCAACAATAGTTACAAGAAACCTTAAGAAAAATATTTGAAATAAATTACAAAAGCTGATTAAATAGTAAACAGGGAACAGCTCATCACATAGTACACCGCAAGAATATACCTGTGTTGTCGTATAATTTTTTTATATGGAAAATATCAACATCAATAATACAACTGTTGTGTAATTTTAGCTTATACGACATATATAATAGTTAGGACACCCTTGTGAATATCCTAATTTTAAGCCGCTTCATTAGGACTATTTTAGAACTAATTATGTTAACTTCGAGTGCAAATTATAGGAAATTTTATTTATTCATTTAATAAAGACCCTAAAGTTATGCGTATCAATTTTAAAAATCGATTAATGTCTTAATTGGTTTATGTCCAATTATTGGTTTATGTCCAAAATTATTTTTCAATTCAACACAATTATTATTGTGAATGAAATCTGTACATCTGGTGGACAGCTAAAAAGAAATACCTTTCAAATAAGATACGTTTGGTCAATATCGAGAGAAAGCTGTTTAACAAATATGGTCAGAAGAATTTGCCTTACTTATTAATATTATAATCTCTTATCCTTGCCGCAGAATTTGTAGTGATTATAATGTATTACACAATTTCGTTTAACTTAATTGTAATGTATAGAAAAGCGAGTATAATTGAATACATTAATGAAATATTTTATGTTGTTTATACTTAAATTTGTATCATACTTATTATCACCTGATGACATAGTTTTTTAGCTGATTCACGACCATACTACTTACTTGCCAGCTCTTGAATCCTCTTAGAATCCGCCAGGGTCCGGACCCTGATGTGTATGAGCTCTCAACGTTAGGGGAATGGCTGGGGTGGGTAAGTGAGTAAAAAGGTGAGATTTTCTGTTTTCTTAGCCTCGACAATTCCTTTGAATATCCACTAAAGTTATATCCATGACTTGTATAAAGTTTAGACAAGTCTCATATTGTTAACATAATTTATTTACATTAAATTTAACAAAACACCTACGCATAATACATGCTCGTATTCAATCTAAGATAAGATCCTATCACAATTTACACATTTATGTTGTGTTTTGTTTTCGAAATAAAACCATATCTTCATAAATATTAAAAGCCTTTAGGGTTTATTTCATAAATCGACGCAGACAAATTAAAAACTACACATATAAATTGATATATTGACAGCAATTTGATGAAAATGAAATGAGTTGTTGTTAAAGAAATTACGAAAAACATAAAAAGGAATGGTAAATTTTATTAAGGAAGCAAAATTGCTGCAACTGCAACTACAACTGCGAACAAAAAAAAAAAAATAAAAACAAACAAAATACAAAAAAAAGTAAACCACGCCATAGCAAATTAAAACATTATGTATTTAGTTGTTGTAGGCCTTTTTAAAAACAATTATAAAATAAAAACAATTCAATTATAAGATTTAATTTCTTAATGGAATGAAATTGAAATAGAAAATACTCGTAGTATTAACAAAAACTCACTTGGTAACCAATAAGTCAGATTTGCAAGAAAACAATAACACAAAAATGAATGAGAGTATTTTGATTGAGGTAGTGTGAGGGAAAAAAATTTTATGTAGTTTTTATTTCTTTGGTCAATGATTTAGAGCAGAATCTTCAAGGTACTAAATCATCCGTTGTAAACCAGGATAGGTTTCAAACAAGGTAACCGTCTTTTATATCCTTTACTAATTAGTTAGAAATATAAGTATTTAAAATAATGACTTTAACAATGTATTTAAGCATCATATTTGCTGATTTACTCATTCTTTCGAAAAGACTTAATCTTTCTTCTTCCTAGAAACAGCCTCTAAAGTTTTTTTTAAACGACGCACAATGTGGTATTGTTTTTGAGCCATAATTCGTACAAGCCTTTAATTGACGATATTATGGCTTTTTCTCATAAAAACACGTTTTCACGTTTATGTTTCAATGGAAAATTTTTTAAAAAATTTTTTTTAAGAAAACCAAAATTGACTTTATATGTACATGCTAAGAAATTACACAGCCCTTTAAACATTTATGTTGATCTCGTAAGCGAATCAATGAATTTTGGGTCGCTAAATCCGAATCCGGGGTCAAAATTAACTTAACGGGTCTTGGATCGGCCCTAACCTCAAAAAACACAATTTTAAGGGAGCTTTTTGTAATTATATTATTCTAATCATAAAATTCGATCTCTCAGTTACAAAAATCGCATTAATTACAATGTTCATATTCGTCTTCATATTCATCGCCATCACTTATTCATATGCATCGCCATCACTTATTATCGTCAGGATTTTCCTTCTGCAATATTGTGGCTTTAAATAGCTCCAATGCCAATTTAGGTAAGCTCTGAGTTTTTTTTTTAGCAACTTACTCTTGCTTGAAATCCAAGGATCAGAAGTAATCAAAAACATATTCAAAATGTCTCTTTTCGATTGCTCTCGGCTGACTTTTCGCGAAAATTTCTCTCTACATTTTTTAAAATCTTTGTTACGCGCTTCCTATGCTTCTTGTGACAGCTGACCAATTGGCAACGAAGCGTTTGTTATTATTTCTGGCCCATGAATAAAAAATTTGTGCAACGTAGCAGGCATATAATACCACGGATAATTTTGTACAAAATATCTGGCTGTGTGGTGAGCCAATTCTTTAAATTTTGTTGCATCCACTTCATGACCACAAGAAACCACAATCATTATTATAAGCATTTTTTTATCAAGTCCAACTTAATGCCAGTAATATCAGCCGATAGTTCTGCATTATCAAAGAAATGTCTGGCCGTATTCCCATCGTTGGAGTTACAAAATCCTGGTTTTGGTTGATCGACAAAAAATCCTGCCTTTTCCCGGAATGCTTTTTGGATACGCTCTTTAGTTTATCAACAATTTCCTTTTCACTTACCGATCTAGCTTGCCATTTTTTTTTTATTGGAAATTTATATGAAAGGTGAAGAAGACATTCGAAAATTCCTGATCCAACCATGTAAGATTGATATTTCAAATTTCGTCAATTTTGTTAAAATATTTACTGGTGGCACCTCATAAGTAACAATTTTGTGTGGATGTTGTTTCTGTTATTGTATTACACACCTTTCCGTCGATCGTTGATAAAATTAAATTGCGTTGAACTTTCACAATATTCTCTCCAATTGTTACAGTAGAATCAGTAAGATGTCGTATTTCTTCATCTACTCTTGCTCTTTCTTGTTTCGAAATAATTGCAGTCTCTTTTATAAATGCAATTTTTAGAGGCCTGCAAAACCTGGTGGAAGCAGGACGAGGATTTTGCCAAATTATTTTATCATCGCATACCAATCTTAATGACACAATTGATGTCAAGAAAACAGAGGAATCGCTAGTTTCTGCGTCAAGAAAGGCTTACTTGTACGAATTGTGGCAAGAACTCCCATCGAAGCCCCACTTTGTACATAAGCAAAGTTTATTGCGTTCATTTTTGTCTAAGCTATCAATAACAGGATTCTGTACCATTAAGAGGCGTTCAACAGTGTGATTAAGAAGTGCTTGTAAACTGACTTCAGCTGAAGTTTCACTTATTTTAGTTTTGAAAAACTAAGTAAATTCCATTTTTGCAAAACACAACTTTTCAGCAGATTATTTTTTCGCTATACGCTTGGTCGGCAAAAAATTTGACACACCTTACACAACAACAGTAAGTACAAACTCTAAAACAAAGAGAACCACAACATCAAACACAAACAGAAGATAATTTATTAAAGAAAATGAGCATTTTTTCGCCTCAAGTTCGAGAACAAAAACTTAAATATTTCAAAAAAGGCGCAAAAGGGCACCCCAATTTTTTGCAGCAGTCTTGCAAAAGGTATATTTAACAAACTAAATAAAGAATTAGAGTTCAACTAAGCCCAACTTATAACGATATGTCTACATATATGTAAAATTATGCTCATTTTTCGGACTCACGAAAAATAATTTTTTTTTTAATGTTAAGAGATATATTTAAAATTTTTTTTTTCCCCTAAAGCTAGTTAAATACCTGAAGTTGATGGCTCCGTACTAAAATAAAAGCTCTGCAGTTTTTTTTTTTAGAAATAACACTTTGAAAGACGTAAAAACTGCAAACAGTCACCGATCGCAAGCGAATAGCGAATGAAAGCGCAACTTACAGGATGCATTGCGGGGGCACCGTTAATCTTAGAGATGTATTTTTTTTCACACAAAGAATATATTATGGAATAACTTTAATATTATCTTACCGATTTTAATTTTATATACCATATTAGAAAGATAAATTTATTTATTTTTATTTTTTTTTTTAGCCTAGTTCCGCGAAGCCGAGTGGCTTGTCTGCAGATTCTAATTTGGCTAGTTCTTTTTTTTTTTTTTTTTTTTTTTTGCAGCGACAGACCAAAGCCTCTGGTGAGAATCGAACCCACGACCACCGCATGATAGGCGAGCACGCTACCTACTCACCTACCGGGGCGCTGATTACGATTCTGTACTCACTTGGTTGAAAAAAGTACACTTAAGAAAATTTTTCTTAAAAAACCCCCAAAAAAGTCATTTTTCCCATATAATAACTTTTTATAAATTCAAGGTCAATCCGGCACGTCTTTGCCTTATCCGATCTGGCTCAAATTTTGCAGAGCATGTTTTTTTTTGTTTAAGGTACATTTCTAGGGGGAGAAACGGTTGAAATTCGCAAGTTGCCAAAATAAGGAACACCCTATTGATTATAGATCAGCCAAAACAAAGGTCATTCACTACAAATGATGGCAATACCAAAAGAAGATTCTTTTCAGATCTAGAAGCGGCATCTGAAATTACAGGAAACTGCAAAAATATATACAACCAAGTACCCATGGAGTTTAGTTTATTTATTTATGATTTCACATACAACAAGATTTATAATCTTATAATTAAAGTATAGGAGTTTTACAATGAACTGAAATAGAAAATTTGAACAAATTTATCTTAAAAAATAATAAAGGTAAATATAAAACTATTAAATAATTTTAAAGAAAAAAAATGACGAATTATAACCAAAAATGTTAAAACAAATATTAGTAAACAAAATAATATAAAAAAATTAAAATAAACAAAATTAGTTAAATAAAAAATATAAAATATAAACGGATCAGCAAAAAAAAAATTTTAAAAATATAAGAAAAAGGATCAGCTAAACCATTTAAAAAGTTCCCTCTTAAAATGCATTGCGTTGCTTATAATTTTAATGGACGATGGTAGCGAATTCCAAAGACGTATTGAGCAGACATAAAATTGCCATTTGGATACTAAATATTGGTATCTAATGTACATTATGTCATGATTTCTAGCCGTGCGCATAAAAACGAGTCTGTCATACAGATATGTTGGCTGATGTGTACGTACAACTTTATATAAAAACAGTAGCGTTTTTATCTTTAACAAATTTTCAAATGTTACTCCGTAAAGTTTTTTCGAGTAGTACGGAATCGGATCATATTTTCGAATATTGAAAATATATCTTAAAATTGCATTGAAAGTGGGCTCAAGCTTTTTATAACTCTTAGAATCAGTGCTTGCATATATTTCGTAGCCATATAGTAGAGTTGGCATAAGATATGTTTTTGCAAGCAAAATTCAAATGTCAAAGGGGGTTATATGTTGTGTATTCCATAACGTTCTAAGCATTGAGTAAGTTCTCCCAGCCGCAGAAGTAATATGGTTAGACCATGTGAGATTATCATTAAAAATAATACCTAGATTTTTAGCTTTTGATACGATTTAAATTTTCTGGTTGTTTAACATAATCAATGGTTCAAAAGGCAGTGTCATTGTTCCTCTTGTAAAACTCAAACACTTTGATTTAGAGGGGTTGAGGCATAAACCATTTGCACTTGCCCATGTATAAATCTTATTAAGATCTGAATTTAATTTTGCAACGCAATCATTTATGCTGCTTATACGAGTAGTTATATATAACTGAACATCGTCAGCATATATGTGTACATTACAAAACAATAATTGTTCTATTGGGTCGTTCACGTATATGGTAAAAAGAAGAGGTCCCAGTATTGACCTTGGGGTACGCCCTTCATAACTGGCAACAAACGAGAGGTTTTATTGTTTGCAAAAACTGACTGGCTACGATTCAACAGATATGAAGACAACAAACTAATAGACCAAGGAGATGATCCACCATGTCAAACGCTTTGGAATGGTCAAGTTAAACAAGAAAAGAAATGTCTCCAGCATCAATACTTTCTCGTATATACTCTGAAACATCTATAAGTGCTGATATACAACTATGCTTGGGTCGGAAACCTGATTGCCTTTTCGTCAGTAAATCCTTATCATTAAAATGCTTGCTAATTTCTCCATGAAGCAGTCGTTCAAAAACCTTGGATAGATAAGGTAGTATGGCAATTGGACGATAATCGTTGTTAGATTTTGGGGTGGGTATAATTTTTGCGTATTTCCAACTTTGAGGGTAAATACTCTTTGTAATCATATTATTAAATATATACGTTATAAATGGCAGAACATACGGTAAAATAATTTAAAAAAATTTAGGATGAATATTATCGAACCGTACAGCATCAGATTAAATTGCTTGACAGCTTGAAAATACATCTTCTTGGTTTATACAAATAAAACAGAATGAGTTGCATTGAGGGGCTAAAATTTCTCTTTGATCATAAAAGCTCATATTTGAAGTAATGTTAGGGAGATTCATGAAAGATACATTGAGTTTATCTACATCTATTTCACTAGATACTAATGGCGATGATTTTCCAATCCCGATTTCTCGTATAGTTCTCCAAGTTTTCTTAGTACCAGCTGCTGAATAGAACTTGGATTTAGCAGCTTTGATCAGCCTGTTCACTTCTCTTCGTGCATTTACATATTCCGTATGTAGATCAGTGATTTTAAACATTTTCCAGCGTTTATATGCAAAATCCCTACGAGTAATAGCTAATTTTATTTCAATATTGAACCACGGTTTTTTCCTATTATTTTTCCTCGAAGTTCTCACCGGAACAGATTTACTAAAAACTTGCAACAAATTTTCCTCTAGATATATCAGTTGATTATCAACCGAGGGCATATACTAGATACTATTCCAATTTATTGCTGATAGCTCAAAGGACATATTGGCATAGTTTATGTGATCAAAATCATAACAGGTAATAGTCTCACTTTCATGCTGCAGTTTGAAGTCATATGCCAAGAATAAAAGATCATGTTTGGAGAAATATGGTGCTGACAACTGATCATATAGGAAGACTTTATGTATATTGCTGACAAAGAATATATCTATGTAATAATGTATTAGTTGTAGTGGAGAAATGAGTTGGCATAGTACAATTTGTAGGATCAAAGCCAAATGTTTTCATATCATTAAGTAGATGTTGTTCAACAAGAATATTAGAATTTAAATCTCCACACACTATTACGTCATCATATTTTATGGTAAGATTTTCGATAGTTCTCAGAAAACCATCAGTTCTTACTCTATAATTAGGTCTATATACAACTCCTACTTGTAATTTTCGACCACTGCTTACAACTTCAACAAATAAGTGTTCTATTATGATATTTGAAGTAGTGCGTGTATTTTCTTGTACATTATCATTTGAGATATTAGCTTGTATATTACTATGGTCTGAATTCTCCACAATGTTAGAAATTGTAATCATTTTGCTTACAATTCCCTTTCTGACGTACATAGCAACACCACCGCAAGGAGTTTTCCTATCACAACGATAAATATTGAAATTGTTTAGCCCAATCATAGCATCTGTAATATATTTGTTGTACCATGTCTCAGTTACACATACGATATCCACTCCAGAATTTTCAAAGATTAGACGGAATTCTTCAATCTTATTCTTCAAACTCTGTGCATTTATATTACATATCTTAATACCTGATCGCTGTTTGCACTGTTGTGTACATATGAAGAAATATGTACGCAACAGTTCTTTATCATGGAGGAGATGTCATTAAATATCATTTAGTGCGACTTGGAGATCTATCAGAGGAAGCTCAGGAATAAATGAATAAGGATTACAGATTTTATAGAGCGCTAAGTCAAAAAATTGCATATAAATTATAGTATTAATTGCAATATGTTTGAAAAATAACGTCAAAATCTAACCAACTATTTAAAAAAAATTTTCAGAGCAATGTTCTCTAATATATGTAAAAAGTACAATATGTGAAATTAACAAACCATACATAACATATAGCAACTCTGACGAAACTGAGAATAGTGGAAATTATAATGCATATATTCAAGACATTCAACAAATAACGATTATTTGTTCGAACAGAGTTCTATCTTCTGAGATTAATAGGAAGTAAAAGCTGTTCGGTATTAAAACTGATTCTTAACCACACTGCTCGTAGGCCTGACTTTAGGTGAGTGTGTTAAAGCGGTGACCAAAAAGTGCAAGTACGAGTGTATGCGAGATAGACGCAGGTTCAAACCTCACGGCCGGCCTAAATAGAAAAATTTCATATAGAATTTAAAATTTATCACAATGTTCAATAAATCGCTGATAAAGGCTGAAATGTCCGAAACTGGTCCGATTAAGAATAAAGTTTAGTTATGAATTTTAGAAATATATGATTTCTTCTGCTCTACCACGCACCATTGAAAAAAAATGTTTTTTTTCTGCCGGTAATTGACCTTATTCGCAGATGACTAATTTTGATTAAATTTGATTAAAATGTGATATTTTACTACTCGATTTTCTCGCTCGAGTAGCTCGATGCTCGAGTAGTGGTGAGCTCTGGAATATACCATGAATTCTTTGATTTATGACCCTGATCACAGCGAACTCTACCACAGTACACCCTTGAAATGAACAAATCATTCAACTCTTTTAATTGTCTGATTGAAAGTATGCTACATAAATGAACCATATCAGTACATAGTTTATAGCAAGAAAATGTTAGTAGTACGAGTATTATAAAAACAACATTAAAGTTAAATACAAAAAAAAACAGAAAATATGTTTCTGTATTTATTTCTGTAAATAAGCACCAATCTACAAGTAAAGTAACAAGTATGATCGCGTTTATGTAATAATGATCACCACTTTCCTATGACTCCAGCTAATGTATCCAATACAATCTATGGCAAAATAAAACAAAAATAATATTAACAAAAAAAATTATAAATAGGAGGCTCACCTTTATGTTTTAGTTGCTACAACTCAAAGTGACCAGAAACAACTAAAGCTAAACTGAAAGTAAATATTTAGAAATGGAGAAACATAAGACCATATTTTGACCAATTGACCAAAATAATACGAGCACATGTGATTGAGTTTTGTTTTGTTTTGTTTTGTTTCTTTACTTCTCTGCCAAAATTCCGAACTTGCAAACTACTCGTATAATATAAATCTTTAGGTTTTATTTTTTTCCTAAATACTGTTATTCAAAATTGTTTAATATTTTTTAAGTTTAGTCTTTGTATGTATATAAGTACGAGTTTGTTTGTATGTGTAATTGTTATAACTAACAATAATGATGCCTTGAAGTTAAGCCAAATTATTAATTTTATTGTTATACCGAATAATTTTCTGTTACAGTTATTTTTAAACGGTGTTTTATAACACTGTCTAGGCCTGCTTATGTACGATACATTACGACCATAGATGGTCGTATAATTTATATTATTTTATATAAACATTTGACGATTAATCTCCTAAAAGTAAATGTAGATTAATAACTAGAGTTTTGATTTGATTTCAGTTACATACATATATTCGTAACTAAATTATTTTTTGTATTAAATTAATAATAAAAAAAATAAATGATAATTACAAAAAGCCAGAAAAAATAACTCTTTGATGACACGTAACATGGAGATTATTCTCACTGACGAAAAAAACGGCATGAAATCCACATGTGGGCTTGTTGCCTATTTTGTTTGTTGACAAAGCCAGATTATTTTTTGATGATTCAGAATTTCGATAGTAGTTTTCAATAATTTCCAAACGTTACTCTTTCATGAACTTCACCATGACGTTTTGACAAATCATTGACAGAAAATGTAGATTGCGTTCATATTAAAATAGAAAGTTGTTATGTATGTCCCTATTGAAGAACCCAATCTATAATATTAATAGGCTAGGCGATTTATTGTGAGCGATGTTTTGTTCTACCATTTTATCCCGATTTTGACCAAACGTATATTATTTGAAAGGTATTTCTTTTTAGCCATTTTGCAGATATACAGATTTTAAATTTTTTCCTGTATTTTGAGTAAATTACATTTAAATTTGTTAGATTTATAGTAATTTTTCAGACATATTGCAATTAATACTGTAATTAACATGCAAATTTTAATTTTGTAAAGTAAAGGGTCCGCCAAATATCTTTAAAATGCTGTAAAAAAAAACTACTGAATATTATCTCAAATTTCTTTTCTTTAATGGCGCTTCGGCTGGCCATGCAGTAGCCTACACGATCGGTCCAATTTTTAAGCACATTATCGATTTGTGCAGCTGTATTTCACCAATGGCTTCACGAATATTGTCCTTTAAAGCTTCAATTGTATCTGGCTTGTTGGCGTAACACTTATCTTTGAGGACACCCCACAAATAATAGTCCAACGGTGTCAAATCGCAGCTCCGAGGTGGCCAAACGACATCAGCTCTGCGGCTGAAAATGCGATCTTCAAAAATAGGGCGCAAAACATCGAGTGTAGCTTCGGCTGTGTGGCACGTAGCGCCGTCCTGTTGAAACCAAATGTTGCCAATATCCTCCTCTTCAATTTTTGTAAACAAAAATTCGTTCAACATGGCCCGATAACGATCGCCATTGACTGTAACGGCCACTCCTTGCTCATTTTCGAGGAAAATGGCCCAATTATGCCTCTGGACCAATATCCGCACCAAACAGTGACACGTTTTGGGTGTATCGGCTTTTCAATGTATGCGCGCGGATTTTCTGTGCCCCAAATGTAACAATTTTGCTTGTTTACATACCCGCCAAGATCAAAATGAGCTTCATCTGAAAAGATGATTTTTTTTTGACAAAATCGGCATCTTCTGTAAGTCGATCGCAGGCCCACTTAGCGACGCGAAAATGCATTGGATGGTCAGTTGGCTTCAACTCCTGAACCAATTGGACTTTGTATGGCGTCATACCAAGTTCTTTATGCAAAATTCGTCTCAATGATGCCTCCGAAATGTTCAATTCTTGAGAATTACGGTGAATTGATGTTGATGGCGCTTCACGCACACTTTCTGCCACAGCAGCAATATTCTCGGGTGTACGCACTGTTTTTGGCTTTTCACGCTTTGGTTTATCGATGAGGATGCCAGTTTCTTTCACTTTTTTCACAAGATAACGAACATACGAAGCTGACGGTGCTTCTCTTCTTCCAAAATCCGTACCAATTTTCGCACACATTCTGCAGCATTACCATGATTTTCAAATATTTCCCAGCGTTGTTCAAGCATACACACAACCATATTCAGCGCTTTAACACACTCACCTAAAGTCAGGCCTACGAGCAGTGTGGTTAGAATCAGTTTTCGTACCATAAGCTTTTACTTCGTATTAATTTCAGAAGATACAACTCTGTCCAAACAAACAATCGTTATTTTTGAATTTTAAATTTAAATTTGCTACTAACACATACATACATAAAATTATACAATGCTATGTGTGTGTTTATTAAATTTGTTAATGTGTTTGTAATAAAAATGAGTTTGTTTTTTGTGTTGATTTGTGAATTGGCTATAATTGATTAGCATACTTTTAGGGTGTTTATTTAATGAAAAAATAAAATTTCCTAGAATTTGCACTCGAATTTCGAGGGCTGTAATCTGCTATTATGAATAAAAACAGGTAAGAAAATTATGCGATACCCTATACCATGCGTTTAGAGAATTGGTCTTACGTCCAACTAATATAAACATAGCATCATATCAGATGCTATGTTTATATGGCGACTAGGTCGACCACATTTGCTAAAGGCACTTCTTTTTTTTTTAAACATATACAAACCCAGTTTGAGAAAAAGCTGTAAAATATTTTTGTTTTTGATAGGTTTAAGTAAAGATCGGGATTAATGGATGTTATAAACACTTACCAGCTCATCTTGAATGAGATCTCTATGATAATTTGGATCTTATGGCAATTTAAGTCGATGTCATAGAGGTCATTTGTATGGGGACTAGGTCTAAACATGCACCGATATTCACCAATTTCAATAGCGTTCATCATATGGCTGATAGAAGCTTATATACCAAATTGCATCCAAATTGTATGGGAATCACTCGTATGACTAAGAATGGTTCTTATTTATTCATCTATAATATTAATAAGCTAGGCAATTTCTTGTGACCGATGTTTTGTTCTACCGTTTTATCCCGATTTTGACCAAACGTATATTATTTGAAAGGTATTTCTTTTTAGCCGTTTTGCAGATTTACAGATTTTTAAATTTTTCCTTTATTTTGAGAAAATTGCATTTAAAGTTGCTACTAACACATACATAAAATTATAGTGCTATGTGTGTGTTCATTAAATTTGTTAATGTGTTTGTAATAAAAATGAGTGTGTGTTTTGAGTTGATTTGTGAATTGCCTATAATTGATAAGCATACCTTTAGGGTATTTATTTAATGAAAAAATAAAATTTGCTAGAATTTGCACTCGAATTTCGAGGACTTGAATCTGCTAGTAAGAATTATTATTTGTATTAGAGCTAGCAACCATATTATATACCAAATTTTTTCAAAATATATTATTTTTTGCGACCTGTAGTTTGATTACAAAACAAGCATGAATAGACAACTAGACAGACAAACGGACGGATGGACATCGCTAAATCGACTGTGATTCTATGTCAAATATTTTTGGTAGTTACAAACGTCAGCATAACCAGCCATGTAGTGGTGTAGGGCATAAATAATTCATTGAATCCATATCTGGTGCAAAATATTATTATACCCTTTACAACAATGTGATTAGCGTATAATGAGTTTGTGCTAATATTTGTAAGTACCAAAAATATTTGACCCATCGTTTATTATACCGCTCGACGCAGAATCAATTTCTGAGTGGATTTAGCGATGTCCAATGCATTGGACTGATATTCCTGATATTTTAAATTCTAAGTGTGTATTTAGAAAGATTTATAGGCTATAAATTTTTTTAATATTTTTATTGGGCAAGGAACCTCCCGTACAAAGTGGATTTTTAATACCATATATATGGAGTGCCATGACAGGGAGAGCTTTGAAAATTGGTGTAAGGTCACCAATTACACTGGTCTACAAATTAAAAAAAAATTTACTGTAGGAACAAAAAATGTTTTTTAACTAATCTGGGTGCGCTGAATCCGAATCACGTCTTGTTCATTTTTTATCGCAAGCTGGCAATACTGTAAAACAGTCAACTGACACTACAATTTCACAATTATTAATTTCATTCTAAATCTTCATAATAGTAGCGTTTAAGCATGTCAGGGAGATCGTGTGTTACTGATTCAAGCTATTTTTGCTTTGTGTGTGGTGAATATTTGGTTGGGAAAACTGGATATGCAATATCTGAATCATTTAACTGTGCATATTTACATTATTTTGGTTTTGCTGTCAGAAACTTTGACAAACCATGGACACCGACAATGTTTTGCAATAGTTGCAGCACTATTTTATACAAGTGGTCAAATGGCAAGAAGATCTATTTCGATTTTTCCATTCCAGTACTTTGACAAAGTCAAGTAACCACCAAATCGATTGTTATTTCTGTTTAACAAAAGTTGCTCGATTTAATATGAAAAATTGAAAAATATTACTTACGCGAATGTACCATCGGTTTCCAAACTAGTTCAACGTTCACCAAATGATGCATTACCAGCCATTCCCAGTGCTACGAGCAGTGAGTCTGAAACATCTTTCACCAGTAGTGGTAGTTTGTATGAAGCTGATGATGAACGCCACTTAGTGACTCAAGCTGAGCTGAGTGATCTAATTTGGGATTTACATTTAACGAAGCAAGACACAGAATTACTAACTTCACGCATGCAGCAGCGGAAACATCTTGACGTTGGGACAAAAGTACCAATCTATAGAGATAGAAGCTTGGAATTGGCTGCATATTTTGAAAAGAAATACTCAAGTCTATACTGTACTGATGCTGATGATTTATTTCAAAAAAGGAACCAGCCATATGACAAAACTGAATGAAGATTATTTATTGATGGCTCTAAGTTCAGTTTAAAGGCTCTTCTTTTGCATAATGGGAATGAAAAACCATCCATACCAATTGCTAATGCCATTAATACAAAGGAAAACAAGTAAGAAACTTATAGTCGGTCTAGACCGACTATACGATACCCTATACCATGCCTTTAGAGACCCTATCTCTCAGACCCAACTAACTGGATATAAAAAAATAAGCATAAACCAAATTTGAGTGGGATTTTTATTAATTTTTTTGGCTGCAGATATGAAAAAGTTCATATCGGATGCTATATCTGTATGGGGACTAGGCCCAAAAATGGACCGATCCTGACCATGTTTGGTAAGGTCTCTTGTATTTTGCAAAAATATATACAAACAAAATTTGAGAAGAATCAGTGCAATATTTTTGTTTTTTGATAGATTTAAGCGAAGATCGGGAAGCAGCTCTATATGGGGCCTATCACTAAGAGTTATCCCACAGGGATCATTTTTGAACTACTGATTAATGGATGTAATAAACACATACAAACCCAATTTGACTAAGATTTATATGATAATTTGGATCTTATGGCAATTTAAGTCGATTTCATAGGGGTCATTTGTATGTGGGCTAGGTCTGAACATGGACCGATTCTCCAATTTCAATAGCGTTCATCCCATGGCTGATAAAAGCTTATATACCAAATTTCATCAAAATATATTCATATTTGCGACCTGCAGTTTGATTACAAGCTTTACATGGACACACAGACGGACGGACGGACGGACAGACGGACGGACATCGTTAAATCGAATCAGATAGTGATTCTGATTCGATCGGTATAATAAAAGATGGGTATATGTCAAATATTTTTGGTAGTTACAAACAGCAGCACAAAGTTATTATACCCAAACCACATAGTGGTATAGGGTATAATTACGAATCAATTACTGAAATTTTGACATTACTCAAATACAACGATCATAAATGGAAGATCTGTGGTGACATTAAGGTGCGCGATTTAAATTTCTTTGTATATATAGTATAGACCTTCGTAAATAACTTGTAAATTAATCTGTGTCAGGTCAATGTTTTGTTAACTGGTATGCAAGGAGGTTTCACAAATTTTTGTTGTTTCCTTTGTCTATGGGATAGTCGCGCTACATGTCATTATTACGTCAGAAAAGAGTGGCCAAAAAGAACTGAGTATTCACCAGGAAAACAAAACATTCCAAATAAACCATTAATTGGTCCAAATGACATTCTTCTTCCGCCGCTGCACATAAAATTGGGCCTGGAAAAAGATGGTGCAGCATTTAAATATTTGTTAGCGGTTTTTCCTAAAATATCTTATGCTAAAATCAAAGAAGGCATATTTGTTGACCCTCAGATCAGGAAGCTATTGAATGATGACAATTTTTCACATTGTTTACTGGAGAAAGAATATGCACCTTGGAAATCTTTCAAGAGCATCGTGGACAGTTTTCTTGGAAACAATAAGAGTGAACACTACAGACAAATTGTTGCTGAAGTATTGAAAAATTATCACGAATTAGGTGCACGAATGTCACTCAAAATGCATTTTCTTTGTTCTCATTTCGATTTTTTTCACAAAACTTAGGTGTGGTGATCGACGAACAAGGGGAGCGTGCTCAACAAGATTTAATGAAAATTTAAAGAAATTATCAAGGATTTTGGGACAAAAGCATGCTGGGAGACTATTGCTGGACTACAATACGTGAAACCGAGCCAACAAAATACAAATGACGTTCAAATAACGCCATTCACATTTGAAAATTCATTGATTTTTAAATAAACTAATGATTTTTTATGTAAAAAACTAATAAAAACATTTTTTTGTATCTCGAAAACCTGAACAAAACCTTGCTGGCTAGTGTTATTAATGTTAGTAGCAACGACGAAAATGAGCGGGATCACATAAGTGGGCGTGGAACGTCCCATACAAAGTAATTATTCAATATCATATATCTCGTGTGCTATGAGCAGCTATATGTAGCTTGCTCCAGAGTAGGAACACCGAAAAATTTAAGAAAAAAACACACATGCCACCGTTTTAAATCATTCGTAATGCTCGCCGCTTATACATATTACGATTATTAAATAACTGACTTGTGAACGGTGTCTGCTCTCCCACATAAGATCTCTAAGATCTAACCATAACTTTTCAATTTGGGATTGTCCTACATATATGTATGTAGCTACACTCATTTAACTTCTATCCTACTACCGCACGTTGTGTCATTTACGCATTCATATTTCACACAAAAAAAAACCATAACAAATGCAATTTCAATTTGAAAGTTTTATTATATAAATTCCGGAGGAACGGTATTTTATTATTTTTATTTTTCTTTAACATATAAATACATTTTTTTTTTTGTTTATTTGAAACGACAAGATATATTTTAAAAAAAATTTGGTAATTATCTTTGCATAATTATTAAACACCGATTATTTAACTTTAAACTTTTGAATTTAGTTCACATAAAATTAATCCTAAATTATTATTATGAAATAATGAAGTATTGGTATTTATTACTTTTTGGGCTTAGTTTTTGTAACAAAAATATTTTATATGAATGTACATATGTATGTATAAATAAACTTTTTAATTTTTGTTTTCTTTTTATAATTGAAAAGATATATGTTACTCTAGGCGGAAGACAGCTTTGGGGTTCGGTTGCCATCCAGAGTTAAAAAGAAAGAAAATCATAAGCCAAAAAAAAATTGTACTGCTGACTTTTAGCAATTCTTTCTTCGTTCACGTTTAGTAACTTTACCATGTTGTAAGGGAGATTGGAGATTGTTTCGTTAGTTATTAATATATTTTACACATGCTACAGCAGGCTTTCGGCAAAATCGAAAATTCTTCAGAATTCAAAGAAAGCCTTCAAATCACGTGGAAATATCATTTTGGAAATAACGATCCAAAAAGTATACTCGCTCTCCGTTCTCCAAATTGACTACACACAGAGAACGAATTCGTTGTGGCAACCATATTTGTTGCCAACCGAATTTTGGTAGTCCCGTGTACTATCATATTATTCTGTTGTGATTACAGAATATTATTTTCCAAATTACCATACGGAGTGTGACACAAATAATTTTTAAAATAAATTCGATCGTATAAATTGTCATATTCAGTTGACACAATGGTATTCAGATTTTTTTTTATTGATTGAAGCAATCATTTATCAGGGTCACCCATTTCAAATGCATAAGTTAACAAGTAGGAGTGTTTAATTCGGCTGTGTCGAATTTTTGATACCCTCCACGCAATATTAGGTACGGCTACCACTTTGAAACTGTTGCCGATACTGAAACATTAAATCCGAAAACCAATTAAATTTAAAGTTAATTGGTTTTCTTGTTGGTCAATTTCTATTATAAAAAACAATGATGCTTAAAAAGAATTAATTACTATTTGAAAAATTTCTTTATTTTTTTACTAGAGTAGAAAACCCCTAAGTACTTCATAGAACACCAATGAAATTCATTATTTAACACAGCCGGCACATATTAATACCCAAAGTTTGATCCCTATAAGCCTGTTTTGAGACCTTAGAAGTCACACAATAATTAAAAAAAAATCGAATGATTCTTGGCTCAAATTATTAATATTAAAAAAGGAAATTTTAAAATAATTTTATTTAATACAAAAACACAAAAATCATAAAAATAGGTAAGAAACTAAAGAAAGAAACTAAAATTTTAAATTTTTAATCTTTAATTTTTAATTTTTAATTTTTAATTTTTATTTTTATTTTTTAATTTTAATTTTAATTTTAATTTTCAATTTTTAATTTTTAATTTTTTATTTTTTATTTTTAATTTTTAATTTTTAATTTTTAATTTTTAATTTTTAATTTTTAATTTTTAATTTTTAATTTTTAATTTTTAATTTTTAATTTTTAATTTTTAATTTTTAATTTTTAATTTTAAATTTTTAATTTTTAATTATCAATTTTTAATTTTTAATTTTTAATTTTAAATCTTTAATTTTTAATTTTTAAAAAAAATCGAATGATTCTTGGCTCAAATTATTAATATTAAAAAAGGAAATTTTAAAATAATTTTATTTAATACAAAAACACAAAAATCATAAAAATAGGTAAGAAACTAAAGAAAGAAACTAAAATTTTAAATTTTTAATCTTTAATTTTTAATTTTTATTTTTATTTTTATTTTTAAATTTTATTTTTCAATTTTTAATTTTTAATTTTTAATTTTTAATTTTTAATTTTTAATTTTTAATTTTTAATTTTTAATTTTTAATTTTTAATTTTTAATTTTTAATTTTTAATTTTTAATTTTTAATTTTTAATTTTTAATTTTTAATTTTTAATTTTTAATTTTTAATTTTTAATTTTTAATTTTTAATTTTTAATTTTTAATTTTTAATTTTTAATTTTTAATTTTTAATTTTTAATTTTTAATTTTTAATTTTTAATTTTTAATTTTTAATTTTTAATTTTTAATTTTAATTTTTAATTTTTAATTTTTAATTTTTAATTTTTAATTTTCAATTTTTAATTTTTAATTTTTAATTTTTAATTTTTAATTTTTAATTTTTAATTTTTAATTTTTAATTTTTAATTTTTAATTTTTAATTTTTAATTTTTAATTTTTAATTTTTAATTTTTAATTTTTAATTTTTAATTTTTAATTTTTAATTTTTAATTTTTAATTTTTAATTTTTAATTTTTAATTTTTAATTTTTAATTTTTAATTTTTAATTTTTAATTTTTAATTTTTAATTTTTAATTTTTAATTTTTAATTTTTAATTTTTAATTTTTAATTTTTAATTTTTAATTTTTAATTTTTAATTTTTAATTTTTAATTTTTAATTTTTAATTTTTAATTTTTAATTTTTAATTTTTAATTTTTAATTTTTAATTTTTAATTTTTAATTTTTAATTTTTAATTTTTAATTTTTAATTTTTAATTTTTAATTTTTAATTTTTAATTTTTAATTTTTAATTTTTAATTTTTAATTTTTAATTTTTAATTTTTAATTTTTAATTTTTAATTTTTAATTTTTAATTTTTAATTTTTAATTTTTAATTTTTAATTTCTAATTTTTAATTTTTAATTTTTAATTTTTAATTTTTAATTTTTAATTTTTAATTTTTAATTTTTAATTTTTAATTTTTAATTTTTAATTTTTAATTTTTAATTTTTAATTTTTAATTTTTAATTTTTAATTTTTAATTTTTAATTTTTAATTTTTAATTTTTAATTTTTAATTTTTAATTTTTAATTTTTAATTTTTAATTTTTAATTTTTAATTTTTAATTTTTAATTTTTAATTTTTAATTTTAATTTTTAATTTTTAATTTTTAATTTTTAATTTTTAATTTTAATTTTTAATTTTTAATTTTTAATTTTTAATTTTTAATTTTTAATTTTTAATTTTTAATTTTTAATTTTTAATTTTTAATTTTTAATTTTTAATTTTTAATTTTTAATTTTAATTTTTAATTTTTAATTTTTAATTTTTAATTTTTAATTTTTAATTTTTAATTTTTAATTTTTAATTTTTAATTTTTAATTTTTAATTTTTTAATTTTTAATTTTTAATTTTTAATTTTTAATTTTTAATTTTTAATTTTTAATTTTTAATTTTTAATTTTTAATTTTAATTTTTAATTTTTAATTTTTAATTTTTAATTTTTAATTTTTAATTTTTAATTTTTAATTTTTAATTTTTAATTTTTAATTTTTAATTTTAATTTTTAATTTTTAATTTTTAATTTTTAATTTTTAATTTTTAATTTTAATTTTTAATTTTTAATTTTTAATTTTTAATTTTTAATTTTTAATTTTTAATTTTTAATTTTTAATTTTTAATTTTTAATTTTAATTTTTAATTTTTAATTTTTAATTTTTAATTTTTAATTTTTAATTTTTAATTTTTAATTTTTAATTTTTAATTTTTAATTTTTAATTTTTAATTTTTAATTTTTAATTTTTAATTTTTAATTTTTAATTTTTAATTTTTAATTTTTAATTTTTAATTTTTAATTTTTAATTTTTAATTTTTAATTTTAGTTTTTAATTTTTAATTTTTAATTTTTACTTTTTAATTTTTAATTTTTGATTTTTAATTTTTAATTTTTAATTTTTAATTATTAATTTTTAATTTTTAATTTTTAATTTTAATTTTTAATTTTTAATTTTTAATTTTTAATTTTTAATTTTTAATTTTTAATTTTTAATTTTTAATTTTTAATTTTTAATTTTTTAATTTTTAATTTTTAATTTTTAATTTTTAATTTTTAATTTTTAATTTTTAATTTTTAATTTTTAATTTTTAATTTATAATTTTTAATTTTTAATTTTTAATTTATAATTTATAATTTTTAATTTTTAATTTTTAATTTTTAATTTTTAATTTTTTAATTTTTAATTTTTAATTTTTAATTTTTAATTTTTAATTTTTAATTTTTAATTTTTAATTTTTAATTTTTTAATTTTTAATTTTTAATTTTTTAATTTTTAATTTTTAATTTTTAATTTTTAATTTTTAATTTTTAATTTTTAATTTTTAATTTTTAATTTTTAATTTTTAATTTTTAATTTTTAATTTTTAATTTTTAATTTTTAATTTTTAATTTTTAATTATTAATTTTTAATTTTTAATTTTTAATTTTTAATGTTTAATTTTTAATTTTTAATTTTTAATTTTTAATTTTTAATTTATAATTTTTAGTTTTTAGTTTTTAATTTTTAATTTTTAATTTTTAATTTTTAATTTTTAATTTTTAATTTTTAATTTTTAATTTTTAATTTTTATTTTTAATTTTTAATTTTTAATTTTTAATTTTTAATTTTTAAATTTTTAATTTTTAATTTTTAATTTTTAAATTTTTAATTTTTAATTTTTAATTTTTATTTTTATACTTTACAAACGGAATGACAAACCTATATGTATATACCCACAGTGGTATGGTGGGTATAAAAATTCTAGCCCTGTTTTTAATACAGAAAATATTCAGGGCTATTTTTTAAACCAATGTCATAACTACGACGAATAAATTTTTCTTCAATTCTAGATATTTCTAGACTTATGCGAAAAAACTAATTATTTATTTCAAATTAAGAATAACTAATGTTAATTATATAAATTAATTTATTGGAATTGACATCAAATAAATTTCAATGAAATCGTCAATTAATTAGTCCCATTAATGCAATATGTCTAACAATATTTAATTATATATTACAGCATACTTTTCGGCTACATCTTATTGATTAACGTTGCCAACAGTAAATTTTAAAAAGTCTATGGCCATTCTAGTGTTTATTTCCATGGTTGTTGAATCGACTTTAAAATATAATTTATACCGTAACAACCAGATGGTGCTGATATAGTTTCATAAATGATTTTATCGTAGGAAAAATTTTAGTGAAAAATTTTATGGAAAATTTTATAAAGAATTTACTAAATACAAACAACATGGCGCCGCATGTTCTAAAAGAGAAAAATGTCACATATTTATATTTATGTATGTATGTATATGTAATTAAATAAATACATACCAACATCAGATGGTGATTTTCAGCTTGCAAACATGATGGACCAGCTGGGAAATAAATTTACATTTTAAAATCTAAATTAATCTATTTAGTTTTTGTAATCTTTAAGTTTTTTCTCTTTTTTACTTTTATCCATTCTGGTAGCTACATCAACTTTCAAACTAATCATAGACAAATTTTGTTATAAACGATTTTTTATTGCTATTGGCACAGATTTATATATTCTTTTTTTTAGATTTAATAATAATTGCTTTTCATAGGGTTCAGTTATTCAGTGCATGAAGCGATTTCATCAAAATTTAGTTTGTGCATATCCTCGTAATGTCTTCTAATATATCCTAAAATGTACGCTTATTGTGCCAATCATGTCTTTGTGAAAATAATGTCTTACTGAAAATAATTGTTGCATTAAGTTGCTAATGAAAGAAAAGAAAAACAATACTTTTGCTAACGGTTTTTGCTAAGCTTTCATAAGAAAACTGACTCTTTCTTCGTTTGCCAACGAATTCTTGCGCATTTTGGTATATGTAAATTAAATTTTTAATTCTAAATTGAATAAATTCCTTCGAAGCTCTGTCATATTATATAGCTTAATGTGACGACGTGTTTTTTTACATATGTACTATCACTTTTTTATCCATAATTAAATCCGTATGGAATTGTCGTTTTTCGTATGGTTCATAATTTTGCTATCACAGTTGCACATGTATTTTCATATGACATAACATCTAAATGTAAACAACAGCAGATTTTTTAATTTGCGAATTTACATAATTATTTGTTAAAACTATATTTTCAGCCCAATTCTCAATAACAATTCCCTGGCAATTTTTTCCCTAAACCCCTATTCTTAATAAAATCTCCCCGCGAATTTTTTCTCTTTTCCTTTACCCTTATTCTAAAAGAACTTCGAAAATGGGAAACTCTTCCCGGGAAAAAAGTAGCTATTCTGCATGTCAATAAAACAACAAACAAAAAAAAATGCATGTTCTTTTGAACACAATGCAAGCCGGAGTGGAAATTAAACTCAGCAGGCAATTCAAGTGGGTTGCTGGCATCACGTAGCTTTCTTCTTGCCATGCTTTGCTCCGTCTTGTCCTGCTGCTGCTCTTCTGCTTCAGCTACCATCAGAACTGCTACACTGAATATTTTTTGTATTTATTTTTAATTTATTAAAAATTTTAAAAAAAGTTTTACTTTTAATTTCCATTACAAATTTTAAATTTGTAAACAAAACAAAACAACTGAAGCAAAACAGCTGTCTTCGAATAATCGAAATTCTCTCTCCCATATTATTCTTCTCACCGCCTGTTTAGAATAGGAGGATTTATTCTCGGGAAAAATTAATTCCCCGGGAACTCACTTCCCTGGGAATATTAAGAGTTGGGCTGTTTGTGTATTTTTTAAGTGTTAATTATAAGTTAATAATTTATTTTTCTTTTAATATTAATCCTTTTAATTTACTCTGTTTTTCTTTCGCCACAAGCAGTGTTGTATTTTAACATTTTTTTCATGTAAAAAAAGAACCTGTTCTAATTGAAAAATTTACATTCGACCTTCCACATGTATTGTACATAAACAATGTTTGAAAGTGGTCACACGATGTGTACAATTTCCTTGTGATAAAATCACATGCAAAACACGTCGTATGATGGCTCCTTTATATACAGATGTAAATACAGAACATGTAAAATACAACCATGCCATTACTAATTTTAAAATTTTCCTAATACTTTTTAAGCAACGCTGTTATAAACAAACAAGTTCTCTCAGTTACTGTTGACGTTTTAAATTTTTGTGTTTCTCACAACATTTATTTTGGAAACATTTACGAATGTTTATTTTAATTCGAATTCGAACAGTTTAACCAACGCAATCCCTTTGAAAAAGTTTTTATTTTTATGAATCATCTACATAGACCACCCTGTGGTAAAAAAAAGTATTTAATGATTTAAATTTAAATACAACACTGTGCTAGCATTGTATTTCTCAGCAGCTTGCGTGAGACGCTTTTACTACAAACACATTAGAAATTTCTAGCACAAACTCAAAACCGTGTTATCCTCGGGCGCTAGAAATACATTGAATGGTATTATAAGTCCGAGTTCACACTAGGCAACTTTTGTTGCGCAATTCTTGAGTTTGTAGGAGAGAGGGGAAAGAAGAGTGGTAATTGGTACGGAGTTGCTTGTACTCGGCAACTCGTTTTGTTCTGCAATTCGTAATTATAAACACGAAGTTATTATTTGACATTTCTTTTTATTCTTTTCTTCGCTGTGAAAAATTATTATTATTATTTCATTTATTTTATTATTTTTTTTATTATTTCATTTTTCTTTGACTTCCATTTTTTCAAACAAAAATGATTTTTCACATTGAACCAATAATAAATTCTTTTTACACAAACTAAATAAAAGAAACTGTCAAAAATGTAAGAATTTGAAAGCAAAAGAAAACAAAAAGTTGCGGCAACAAATTTCTCTGTGTGAACATTAAGGCAACTTTAAAAGAGAATGGCAAAAAATTGCCGCAACAAAAATTGCCTTGTCTGAACCCAGACTAAGCAACTCGCTTGCTACTAGCGACGCTATTTTAATACTAGCTATACACAACTCTGCAACTAATAAGTTGACGTTTTAAATTTTTGTGTGTGCTTATTTGTGAATGAAAAAAAACTTACATTTTATTTAAATAAATTAAAAGAAACCAAATATTTAAAGTTTAAAAATGAATTAAATACATGACATTGATATAATTGATAAACTACACATATAAATAATGAATAAAAATGTTGATAAACAAAGTTTCATGAAATGGTTAAGAGAGACGCCAATATATACAACAACTACAACGCAAACAACAGGAAAAAGATATGATAGTATAGGTAAACCAGAAGAGCAGTTCAGGAATGCAACAACAACTTGTGTAGTACAACAGCAAGAAACACTAAACAAGTTTAACAGAAAGACAAAAATGGTTTCTGGAAAACCAAAGCCAGGTAAAAAAGTGAAATTTTCAAGGGCTTTGAATTTTATAAAGGAATTTTTTGTATATGTTTTTTTTTTGAGATAATTGTAATCATCCGACAAATATAACAACACAAATTGCTAAAATTTCTTATAAAAGTGATATTTCAAAAAGGTCAGCTTCAAAAGAGAGATTTACAGATAGCCATCGGAATGATAATGACAATATATCTCATACTACACATGAATCAGGAACTAGTTTAACTTCTGATATAAAGATTATGGATTTAGCAGAAAACTCGAGTTTATTAAAAGATTTTGCTAAGAAAAAAAAAGAAAGAGATCAAGAAATTTCGGAAATACAAGAAATGCTAAATAAAATTAAATCACCTAAGCAAACAACGCCACATACCACGAAGGTAAAAGAAGAAGCAGAGAATTTAATGATGGAAAATCAAACTGCCAAAGAAGTTAAGGATGGGCATGATAAAGAAAAGTCAAAAATATCAACTTTTGCTAGAAGTAAGACAGAACTTCAAATAGATCCGAAATCACGAACTCAAGAAGAAACTGTAAATCTTAGAAGTTCACGCCGAGATACAAACAGATATTCAGTTTCACAAATAAATAAACCACGATCCAAGTCCTCTCATTTACCCACTACACAAAAGGATTCGGAGCCTGCAAAGAAAATCGGTTACAATCCCGTTGATGCCAGACGTTTTATGGAGAACCAAAAAAAGCAAAGAAAATCGAATATAGCGAATAACCAAGCAGACAGCACTAAAATGGAAAAAGAAATAATCAAAAAGCGATTAGAGGAGCTTAGGAAAAATTCACGTAAATTGGTTTCCAAAAATCTACAAAAGAAACAAAATACTATGATAAATAAACAAACATTCATCAAACCGGAAGATACTAATATAGAATTAAAACCTAAAGAAACTATAATTATAACAAACCCAAAAATACCAAGTAAAATTACTAGTGAAACTGATCGGCCTAAAACAACAAAGAAAAATATGTCGGAATTAACTTCTAGATCTACTCGCAGTTTAAAAACCATATTAGCGCCTGCAACTTTTCCTTTGCTTGAAAATCATAAACGTATTGGTTTATTAAGAAAAACGGAGGATGATAAAGATTTTTCTATCACTTCCCATAGAACCATTAATCTTGATAAAGAAAATCTAGTCTTGGAAAAATTAACAAATAAATTGAATACTCCTTTAGAAGTAAGACAGAATAAAGAGAGAAAAGATATAAAAGACAATCAACTAGAATCGCTTAAATCCCAACATGATAAAGAATCAAATGAAAATCTTGAGGAACCTATAGACCCTTCACAAGGTACTAATAACTTGCCTATAGAAGAACAGGTATCCGATTTGGAGGTACCTGAGAATACTTTAAAAAGAAACGAACATAAACAACCCCTTCAAGAGCAAAAATTTATAAAGAAAGATCTCTCAGAGAAAACTGCAAAACCCAACGATTTACCATATTGGTTACGGCCATCGGCCGCCCAAGTCTATCCATATAATTTTATAATGGCTGTCAGGCGTAAACTGGAATCTATAACCCAACCTCAATCACAAAATAATTCAAGCAGACATCATCAATGTACCTCAACTACAGATTTAGATACCGATCTACAGTGTAACCAAAAGAAAAGAAAGTCCTTCGAATATCCCGAACAAGAATATAAAAAACTAAAAAAGAAAGATGGACATGATACAAAATCTTCACAAGAAGAATTACATACTGGAAGACAAAGGCAAATAATAGTTAATTCTGAAGCCGAAATTGGAGAGCAAACAATAAAACCACTAAAGAGAAGAGAAAATTCCAAACAAGAGGTAGCAAACATTAAACAACTCAAACCATTGCCAAAATCTATATCAAGGTATCAAGTAGAGGAACCCAATCCAAGTAAGTTAAATTTTTATTAAATTATGACTATTGAATATCAATTTGATATTAAATGAAACTAATTTATTTTCTTTCAATTATTAAAAATGTAATTTTCAACAAAATTTATCTTAGAATACTCCAAAGAACCGGTCTCACAATTTCAATATTTGCAAAAATCTATTCAATCAAAAGATTTTGTTGATGTAAAACCAACAAATTGGCAAAAAAGTAAAACAGAATCGTTTATGGACTTACCAACTATACCACCATACAAAAAACCAATACAAAAACCCCTACAAAGCTCATCATCAGATCAAGAGGAACTTAAACGAATTAGTTCCCAATTTAAATTGCCTAAAAACTATAAATCGATGGAAAGTTTAAATTCAGAAATACACTCTAATTTGTCGTCCATTTCTCTAAATAATCCTAATTCCAATACCTTGACCGAGGTCTCCTCATTAAGAACCGAGTCACAAAGGACCTTTAATCAACCAAGCAAAACAAAACATTTCTCCGAAGATGATATGACTTCTATATCATCCCATATATTTAGTAGTCCTGAGAAGAAATCTACCAAACATCACGATTTTGAATTTACTAAACCGAGGCCAGTTAGTCCTCTCTCATTAGAAAAGGTTGACCAGTTAAAAATTAAAAGAAAAAACCCTGGAAAATTGGAAAGAGATTGCAATAATGAGGACAGACAAATGGATTTTTCTCAATTGTTGGAAGATTTTAACCGTAGTCTTTCACAGGTCATACAAGTTAATGAACAATTGAAATGTAGTTTAGATAAATCGCAACATATTTTAAGTCCACGCATATCTAAAAAATCATCTGATTCCGATAAACAATATTCGTCTGACTTTGAAAATTCTACTCAGCGAACCAATCGCTCAATAGAAAGAGAAAAATTGAAGGAAAATTTACAAAATAATAACGAAAATTTAAAACAAAGAAAGCGTCAACTATTTGAAATGGCTGAAAAGGTAAATCCTTTGCTAACACCACAAAAGTCTTTTAATGATTCAGAAGAGCTGCTGGAAAAAAATAAGGATAAACCAAAACCGCAATTAAATATGGAAATAAATTTGAAATCTCTTAATAATTCAAGTAACTTATCGCAAGAAGACAGTTCTAATGCAACAGGAAATAAAGATGACAATCAAACTTTTTCCTCAACAGCTTTAGATACTTCTCAGAGTTACGAAGAACGTCTACAACAGATAGAACAATTGAAGAGAAATTTAAAACAAACTTTATTAGAATCCAAAAAAGAACATCAAGAAAGTGAAAGAAATAAAAAATATATTATAAAGGACCGTAAAGCAGTTGAAGCATGTACGGGAAATTATCAGGAAACTAAGTATGTGTCTACAAATACAAAATCGACCAAGCTGGAACGTAAGGGAATTGAAACATTGCAGCAGACTTTAAGCAGAAAGGATTCAAAAGATTTCAAAGAAAACGTAGATAAACATAAAAACCAAGAAGAAAATACAAGAGTTTCCTTAAAGACACATATGAAACACAGTGGAATTGAAACACTTTACGAAAATGAAGGTTTTTGTAAAACAAATTTATCTCTTAACAAATTAATTTTGAATGAGAATCAAAATGTAGCACCAGCGGTCTCAGCGCAGCAATGGGAAAAAGATTTTTTCAAGGCAAATCCTACAAATTACCATAAAGAGCATGTACTTAAGGACAAGTATCAAAAGCAATATAAAAAGTCGGCAGCGGAACGAAATGGTAATGAAACACATTCAACATTGAAATCATCACAAACTTCTGATTTAGATAGTGTTGTTGCGCCAACTGAGAAACTATATGGAAATGAATCTTATTTCAATAAAAAATCTTTAGAAACCCACAATCGATCAAATTCCATAGCAAACTCAAGTGAAACCCAATATTTGGACTCTCACTCAAGTCGATCTCCTTCTAGAACTCAAAATCATCATCAGAATTATCGAGATTCAAAAACATTAACCGATAACTCAACCAACGGTAGTGGTAGAAATTCAAACAATTCTTCACCACTAAAGTCCTTAAGCACAAATCCTACGCAAACAACAAAATCACCGAAAAAACATACCGAAACCTCGAAACTAATTGCAAATGAAACAGAAACAAACAGTCAAAGGCAAAGTGGTGTTGAAAGTTTAACACAACAAGACAATAAATCACAGTCGAAATCAAAGCAAACTTCAGATCAATCAGATAATATTAGTTCAAGCATAACTGAAGAATTACAAAATACTTTCGAATCTGCTTCACAAGATAATGAAAATGTACCCATACGTAATATCACTTCATCGCAAGCAACTAAAAATCTATCTAAATATGATGAAACCTCAGCTTTTATTAAATCACATATTAATATGTCACGGGGTGACTTTCAACAAATCGATTCTAATGAAGCCAAACTCAATGAAACGAAATTTCAACAAGCAATATTATCAGCCGATCAATTAAGTTCCACAGAATTTGCACAATCAGCTGATGATGAAATTACTAGTAGCGAAGCATCAAAAACTAATAAAGTTCAATCTATATCCAATCCTCCCAATTATAATGCAAAAACCTCGAATAAACATCACAAACAACCATTAACAACTTCCTCACCCCCAAAATCTTCCAAACGTATTTCAATAGGCAGTGAGATTGTTCAATTTTTCAGTCAATATGATAGTGAAAAAACACAAAGCCATTCAAAGTTCAACGATACCATGTCTGAGTCTTCATTGAACTATTCCAATATTGGTTTGGTAAGTTTTTATGATTTATATTATCTATGCTTATTTTTTTATATAATAAAATGTTTCTTGCTTTGTTGTTTTAGTATGATAAATTAATACAAAACGAAACTTCCAAATCACAACATTTGACGTATCTTTTGAAAATGCGTGAAAAAGCTTTATTAGATCGTACCAAGGGTCAAATAGCTTGGTTGGAAGTTCAAAAGGCTCGCTACAAGGCCAAGGGTTTATTAAATCATATAGCTGTCATCAAAAAGAAACAACGCGGCATTTTATTGAAAATGGAAAAAGAACGTGAAGATATCAAAAGGTAGGACAATTTTAAACTTAAAAATATTGATCAGGCATCTAAAACAAGTTGTCAATAGAAACATCCTGTTATTTTACTCACAGAAAAACTCTTAAGATATTTGAAATATTTCCTTTACTTTTGTACTTTTATTATCGAAAAACATAAAATTGTTCAACCTCTCACCTCTTTAAATCAAATTATACATACATAAATCTTTTTTTAAAGTTATTACTTTTTTTTTAACATGCCATGCATATAAACATCATCATTAAAAACGCACATCTTGAAAAGTTATTGTGGTTTTTCTCTATGGATTTGTTTTTTTTTTTTTATTATTTTTGTGTTATTTATGATGTTGGATTCAGTGCCAATTAAAGAAAATTCTATGTATATTCATATATACTATATATTTAGACACACGAATGTACATATAAACATCAAATTATTAAAAAAAAAAAAAAAAAAACTCGATGGCGCCCACCAAATGAAAAACAGAACAAAAAAAATTTTTTTTTTAATCTTTACAGTTTTCATTTTTGCGGTTGTCATACATACGAGCCCTAACCCCAATTAATTCGTACACCAAGCATTTGTTTTTTACGACATAACATCGACTACACCACATATGTTGTAGTCTTCTGAAATGTTGTTTAATTATCTTTAGCAACCTTATAAAACATGTTTTAAGTTTGTTCACAATATCAGCATCGTGAAGACGTTTCAATAGGTGTTTGGCGATGGTTCACTGCAAAAAGCCAAGGTTTTGCGTCGATTCGTAACCATGACTGTGACACTTCACAAGTGAGACAAAGAAACAGTCAAAACATTGGACTGAAACAAGAGCATCGTGTTCTCAGAAGGCGAAGACAGTTCCATCTATAGGCAAGGTTATGGCGTCTGTTTTTTTTTTTTCGGATGCACGTGGAATAAATTTTATTGATTACCTTAAACCATTTGCAGCTTTAATTTCAGAGCTTGCAAGATTAAATAGGTTAGTATTAAATCTTAACAATACAAAACTCCTTCGGTTGTAGTCCACAGCTAAATCGAGAGCAATATAAAAACATCATCTTGATGGATGAAAATGAAATTGCTGAAGTTGAAACCAAAAAAATATTTAGGAATAATTCTTCAAAATAATTTATCATTTCACCAACAAATTCAACATGTACGATCTAAATCATCTCCAGCACTAGAAATTTTATATAAACTTAAGTTCACTCTGGATGAAAAAAAAACATAATATTTAATATTTAAAGCTCTGGTTCAGAGTCATCTTAACTGGCGCTGACTACTTAGGCCCCAATGAACAAATACCCAAAAAAAAAACAAATGCCCCAAAAAAAATGAACAGATGCCCCAAAACAAATGAACCAAATGCCTCAATTTTTCAAAAACCCAAATAAAAAAAATGAACTTACGAAATAAATTCCGGAGACCCCAAAACCATATATTTTCTTGATTTAGCGATGACCGTCTGTCTGTCTGTCCCTGTGGAAATCACGATCACGCCGTCAATATCTAAGCTAGACCATGGTTTATTGACATCCCAAAGGAGCTATTTAAAAACGTCAAAATCGGTCAAAGGGGTCACGAGTTATGAATGAAACTTTGAAAAAAACTTGAAAAAATAAAATTTTTCAGTGTGTTTGTTGTGTTTCTTAAGATATGTTGTATATGTTGTAATTCTTCTTATTGTTGAAGTCATTGCAATTATGTGTATATTGATACTACACGTGTCCATTGGCCTAACCAAGTATTACCATAAAAATTAAAAATTAATGAAAATTAAAAATAAAAAAATAAAAATAAAATTTAAATAATAAAAATTAGAAATTAAAAATGAAAAATAAAAACGAGAAATGAAAAATGGAAACTGAAAAGTGGAGAATGGAAAATAAAAATGAGAAATGAAAAATGGAAAATTAAAATGAAAAATGAAAAATTTAAAATTAAAAATGTAAAATGAAAAACTAAAAATTAAAAACGAAAAATGAAAAATTAAAAATGAAAATTGAAAAATAAAAAATGGAAAATTGAAAAATGGAAATGGAATATGGAAAATGAAAAATTAAAAGCGAAAAATGAAAAATGGAAGATGCGAAATGAAAAATAAAAAATTTAAAATGAAAAATTAAAACTGAAAAATGAAAAATAAAAATAAAATAATAGGACGTCGCCGAATTAAAATTAATTTTTGTGCTATTTTAATGTCAATTTTGACATCAGTTTCTGATGAAAAATAAAAATTGAAAATTTAAAAATTAAAGATTAAAGATTAAAAATTGAAATTTAAAAATTAAAAATTCAAAATTAAAAATTAAAAATAAAAAATTAAAAAATAAAAATTAAAAATTAAAAGTTAAAAATTAAAAATTAAAAAGTAAAAATTTAAAATTAAAAATTAAAAATATAATTTTTAATTTTATTTGACCTTTTTCATATAATATTTGGAAATGAAAATATTGGAGCTCTAGGCCTAGAGCTCCAATATTTTCATTTCCAAATATTAAAAATTAAAAGTTAAAAATTAAAAATTAAAAATAAAAAATTAAAAATTAAAAATGAAAAATGGAAGATGCGAAATGAAAAATGGGGAATGAAAAATTTAAAATGAAAAATTAAAAATTAAAAATTAAAAATGAAAAATTAAAAATAAAAATAAAATAAAAGGACGTCGCCGGATTAAAATTAATTTTTGGGCTATTTTAATGTCACTTTTGACATCAGTTCCTGATGAAAAATAAAAATTGAAAATTTAAAAATTAAAGCTTAAAGATTAAAAATAAAAAATTGAAATTAAAAATTGAAATTAAAAATTAAAAATAAAAAATTAAAAAATAAAAATTAAAAATTAAAAGTTAAAAATTTAAAATTAAAAGTTAAAAATTAAAGATTAAAAATTAAAAATTAAAAATTAAAAATTAAAAATTAAAAATAAAAAATTAAAAATAAAAAATTAAAAAATAAAAATTAAAAATTAAAAATTAAAAGTTAAAAGTTAAGAATTAAATATTTAAAATTTAAAATTTAAAATTTAAAATTTAAAATTTAAAATTTAAAATTTAAAATTTAAAATTTAAAATTTAAAATTTAAAATTAAAAATTAAAAATTAAAAATTAAAAATTAAAAATTAAAAATTAAAAATATAAAATTAAAAATTAAAAATAAAAAATTAAAAATAAAAAATCAAAAAATAAAAATTAAAAATTAAAAGTTAAAAGTTAAAAATTAAAAATTAAAAGTTAAAACTTAAAAATAAAAAATTAAAAATAAAAAAATAAAAATTAAAAATTAAAAATAAAAAATTAAAAATAAAAAATTAAAAAATCTTAATATATAAAAACGTTGGTGCGTATGTTGGTACTCTAATAACTGTTGAACCACTAATGCTAGCGACTTCGTATTCATACCATATGTTCCTTTGGTTCTCCGATTTGCATAACTTTTTTTTGTATCCGATAGGTGGCGCTGGGGTCGAGATTTTCCCAAAAAATTTATTTACGGTCCAATTTAGCTCAAATTCGCAACATATATTATGTACATAAAACTAAAGTTGCTGACAAAGTTTTTCACCTGTAGGTGGCGCTGGTGTTAAAATATTCAAGAAAACGTATATTTCTTTTCAGTCATATTCATAGTATTATTAAATGCAATGTATTTAAGGATTTTCGAGGGAGTTCGTGCTTTACTTTTGCCCGACACTCGGTATTAAAATTTAGATGCAATATAAAATCCAGATGTTTTCTTCGGGCCAGCAACGCGGACCGGACTCAGCTAGTAAAAATATAAAATTAAAAAATAAAAATTAAAAATTAAAAATTAAAAATATAAAATATAACATATAAAATTAAAAATTAAAAATAAAAAATTAAAAATTAAAAGTTAAAAATAAAAGTTAAAGTTAAATAAAAGTTAAAAATTAAAAATTTAAAATTACTAGCTAATTCAGATAAAAATATTTTAAAATTTGCTTTTTTTTTAATATAAATATCTGGAAATTTTTAGCCAAGAATCAGTTGATTTTTTTTGCATTGTCATGAGTTATCTCAAAACTTTCTTATAGGGATCAAACTTTGGGTGTTATAACGCTGGCTGCGTTATATAATGAATTTCGTTAGGGGTTTTCTACTCTAGTAAAAGAAAAATAATGTCATTTTTCAAATAGCAACGAATTCTTTCCATAGAAGACACGATCATTGTTTTTTATAACAAGGAATTAGAAACTGGCCAGCAAGAAAAGCAATTTACTTTAAATTTAATTGGTATTCGAAATTTAAATTTCTGTATCGACAACAGTTTTAAAGTGGTAGCCGTACCAAATATTGGTTGTAATATTGATTTTAAGATGCAGGTGGAGGGTATCAAAGATTCAGCCCAGCCGAATTTAACACTCTTGTTTTTATCTAAATATGTACTCTGTTAAATGAATTAATTTGAGCTATTTGCCAACTTGTCTTAACAATGCCTGGCGCTGATACGGCTATGGGAAGTAAAAAAAAACTGGAAACAATTACGTGAAATTGGAATAAAAAAGATAAATAATCAGACAATGAGTGTTGACATTAATGAGTTAAATGAAGCTTTTGTAAATAATCCTCTACCAATCGTAAATAATGAATGCTATGATCGTTGTCCTCCTAATCATCCAATCATCAATTTTAACTTTCAATGTGTAACACTAACAGATGTAGTTGAATGTTTCAATGATATTAAATCGAATGCAGTAGGAGCTAGACAGTTCTTACTATAAATTGGGTATCAAAGCTTTTCAAAATTAAATGGTAAATGTATATTGAGATAAAGTAAAGAAAATTTTTTCCAAATTTGTTTGGTTTTCTTTGTTAGGTCGGGTTGTTCTGGGACCGCCTCCTATGACATGATGTTTTAACAAATTCTAATTAACCACTATTTTTTTATATTTTTTAAAAATAAGTTGACCACTATTTATTCCTACAGTGGATATTTTTCTAATTTAAAACTGTGTAATGTCACCTTTGGTTTTTAAAACAGCTTCTATCGCTTTGACATTGCATTTATCAACTTTTTACACTCTTCAACGTTAAATAGAGACCAGAGTTTCTTGAATTTTGGCTAAGAGCACGTCATTTTGGAATTTCCCTTTCTTCATGAGAACCCACAGGTTTCAATTGCAGAACGTCAATGCCATTTTCTTACAAAATCATGTTGGAATTAATATTCCTTGTTACTGATGGAATGCAATATATTAACATATATTTCTTCCGCATTTACGGTTCCATTAGTGAAGTGCGGCTGGCCGACATCCTTTGCTCTGGAAACTTAATAGTGCGCTTTAAGCAGTAATTATTATAGTCCTCCCTGCTTTTATGAATCATCCTTTTTGTTGGCATCGCCGACTCATACATCAAACCTTAGATTCGTCGTTTGAAAATAATAGTGCCCCCATAGCTTTTGTACCCAATCACGTCTTTCCTTCGACCATAACATTTCTCATTTGAAGCACAGCAAGTAAGTGATTTTTTGGCCTAAAAAATAATTGAATTAAATATCAAATATTTTTCGGAACACCAAGTGAATGTAAAACTTTTTTTATAAAAACCACAACCTATATCTTTCATTTGCTGACACGTCCATTCATGTTTTACGATTTTTCCAATTGTTTCAGACTTTGAAGCTAAGCTCTTTTGTTACGAAACGTTGTTTTGGAGACCAGGCCTCTGTTTCCAACGTTGTTATTATAATTCCCACTTTTTTAATATACTTGAAAAATACTTTGTTCTGTTGATATGAGAAGCTGCAGCTTCAAGTGGCTAACCACGTGCCATCGTTTAACAAGTAATCATAATTTGAGTGAAAAACATTAAAAATTCTTGGTGTACGAATTAATAGTGGTTAGGGCTCGTATATGTATTTATATCTGAACTAAGGTGGTGGCATTATAATAATATTAATATTATGACTGAGTTTTTTTCTATAGTATTTAAATGTTTGTAGTATATATATATATACATAAATAGTAGATATATTGCCATACAGTAAATCGTGTCGTGTACTTGATGCCAGATGATGATCATGATGACGATGATATTTTCGATAATTTAAAACTACATGCATGTCCACACTCATTATAAATAAGTATGTATGTACATTAGAATAGCACTTATATATACGGGCCACAACGAGAAACGCTAGCCGGCACAGAATTAATGAAAACAAGAATAATCGTTTCATTTTAACTTCAAGATATAAGTACCAGCGTAATATTTATACCATATAAACAAACAACAACACTATAAAAAGAAATTTGCGTCAAATTGGCGCCTTAATTATTATACTTGATGATATTCACACAAACGAAACGAAATAGAAAAGATATGGCGGGGCAGATCATCCAACATAAAACAATTTTTCCAATCAGACTGACAGAAGGACAGACATACATTAATTTTTAGTGTTTATGCTAAAAAAAGAAAAATCAAAAGTAAAAATTGGACAATATTGTTCTAATGTTGAAAATGTTTGTTTTCTGTTGTTGATGTTGATTTCTCTTGCAAAAGAAATTTGTTTCGTCAAAATGATTAAATAATGTGTATACTTTTGGGGACATTTTGATTAGTGTACTGAACCAAAAAAAAACACAAAATAAAAAGATTTTCTACAGAAAAACAAATGATGGGATTTGTAAAACAAACTAATTTTCAATAAATCTTATTCATTCAGTGGTACTTTCACCATTGCAATAGCAACAAAAAAGGAAAAAAAATACTTCATAATTTAAAATCGTAACACATACTTAGAAGAACATATTTTTCTAATAGCAAATGGCAGCTTAAAATACTATTCAATTGGAAAATTTCTACACAAGTAAGAGTCACTGTTGAAAGACTTTATGATACTCTCAAACAAAAAACTATCACTTTTGACCTTTCCATATATGTTGTTTTGTAATGTTATCACCATAATTCATTAAATTGTCTTCTATAAAAATTATCACTCTCATACAGTACAACATTTTTCAGCTCATTTTTTTTCTTTTCTTTTAATTACAATTTTTGGGCAACTATATTTTTCAACTTAGCCAATTCACAAACCAACACTTTTTGGTTTCTTATTATTGTGAATGAAGATAACAAACACATTAACAAATTTAATAAACACACACATAGCATCTATAATATTAATAGGCAAGGCGATTTCTTGTGACCGATGTAAGTTTCACAGTTTTACCCCGATTTTGACAAAAAATGTATCATTTGTAAGGTATTTCTTTTTAGCTGTTACCCAGAATTACAGATTTTCTTCGTCTGGAATATTTTTTGGAGTTATGATCGTTTAAAGTTGCTACGAACACAAACATAAAATTATACAATGCTATGTGTGTGTTTCTTAAATTTGTTAATGTGTTTGTGTTAATGTGTTGAGTTTGTTTTCTTCATTTAAAATGAGCTGCATTGTGAAGAATACCTTTAGGGTCTTTATTAAATGAAATAATAATCTATAATATTAATAGGCAAGGCGATTTCTTGTGACCGATGTAAGTTTCATAGTTTTACCCCGATTTTGACAAAAAATTTATCATTTGAAAGGTATTTCTTTTTAACTGTTACCCAGATTTACAGATTTTATGATCGTTTAAATTTGCTACTAACACAAACATAAAATTATACAATGCTATGTGTGTGTTTATTAAATTTGTTAATGTGTTTGTGTTAATGTGTTGAGTTTGTTTTCTTCATTTAAAATGAGTTGCATTGTGAAGCATACCTTAAGGGTCTTTATTAAATAAAATAATAAAATTTCCTAAAATGTGCACTCGAATTTCGAGTGCTGGAATCTGCTAGTATGTATAATTTTATGTATGTGTTAGTAGCAACTTTAAATGCAATTTACTCAAAATAAAGGAAAAAAGTTAAAAATCTGTAAATCTGCTGAACGGCTAAAAAGAAATACCTTTCAAATAATATACGTTTGGTCAAAATCGGGATAAAATGGTAGAACAAAACATCGGTAAAGAAAAATTGCCTAGCCTATTAATATAGATATATTAATTTGTTTTTAAACTCTAAGTTTAGTATGTTTTATAAAGGTAAATATTTTGTTAATATTGGAGATGCTTGGTTCCTTCAAGAAATCGAAGGGAGATTTGTGACCGAAAATATTTTGTCTTTTACATGAGAATACTGGACGGTCATACAAAATGTGGAGTGGAATTTTTCTTCAGAATTCATTCATGGGAAAATATGGCATGCCCCAGGCGTAGTCTCGAGAATATTCTTATTTTTTCCTTATTTATTTTTGTTGGGTAGATCGGAATTGTCTGGTTTTCTTTAATTTTTATTTTTACGTAATTTGCAATATGTGGACGGATATCTATTTTTTCTAAGGTTGTGTTCATGATAATTGGTGCATGTAAAGCGTATTTAGCTGCGATGTCAGCTTTTTCATTGCCCATGATGCCGATATGACTCAGTATGCAATATATTCTGAACTCATCTTTATTACCGATACTTGCATCTCTAATTTTTGTTATGATGTCCCACTTATTGCCTTTAGCATTGAGAGGCTGTCTGTATATATGTGATTTTTCTTTTGGCTGTTTTTTTGTGAGTATAGATTGATAAATTGGATACGATTCTACTGTAAAGACTAAAGAGTACACGTGTAGTGTACCTAGGGCGAGATGTTTGCCTTCTTTGTAGACTATTGCATAAACTTGAATGTTGCATTCTAATTTGGTTCCATCAGAATACATAAAACGCCATCTCTGTTTTTTAGTGAATTTTTTTTTTTGTTCTGATAAAGTGTTTAAGAAAAATTCTTAAGGAGTGGTGTCCATTTTGAACTTAGATAGTGAGAAATCAATGCAGCAGTTGTTAAATTTCCGAGGAGGTTTAATTAGTGTTTTTTGCATGGAGTTAAGGAGACGTTAAATTCTGAGGCTAACGTCAGAGCTTCGGATATCGCAGGCTTGATACATTTAGATCTCTTTGCTATTATGTAAGATTAAATATCTTTATCTATTATAGAATTTGTGCTGAAAATAATTTTCGACAGGATTCTTGATTTTATTTCGTATATTCTTTCATCTATGGATGAAAGCTATAGGTGTAGACACAGGATCTAGCAGCTTGATTATAGGTAGGTTTTATAATGTTAATGGTTATTTTAGGGCAATTTCCGTATATAGGCAGATCGTAGTCAATTTTGCTTAATACGATTATTTTAGTGAGATACAGTCTGGCCAGTGAAAGCGTGATCGGCAAAATTTTCACATAGAGTACCGTTATCAAAATAATTTGAATGCACCTAGGAAGCGACATCACTTTTGTAGTACGCAGTGCAAAAACTCGCAGTTTCATGAAACAATTACAAAGTGCACGTTGTTTTTACAAAATGAGTTCCGCGTACGAGAAGCGATTTGCAGCTGTATTCCTATCATAAATCGATCTTGGTGTACAGCTAACAATCGATTGCTCCAAACACCCAGTGAAGGTCCATGTACCAATTAAATTTAAAGGTTATTGCTTTTCTTGTTGGCCAGTTTCTATTATAATTCCTTGTTATGAAAAACAATGATCGTGTCTTCTATAGAAAGAATTCGTTACTATTTGAAAAATGACATTATTTTTCTTTTACTAGAGTAGAAATCCCCTAATTCAAATTCATTATATAACGCAGCCAGCATTATAACACCCAAAGTTTGATCCCTACATGTAAGTTTTGAGATAATTCATGATAATTAAGAAAAAAAAAATCAACTGATTCTTGGCTAAAAACTTCCATATATTAATATAAAAAAAGCAAATTTTAAAATATGTTTATCTGAATTAGCTAGTAATTTTTATACCCTATACCACTATGTGGTTTGGGTATAATGACTTTGTGCTGCTGTTTGTAACAACCAAAAATATTTGACCTAGACCCATCTTTAATTATACCGATCGAATCAGAATCACTTTCTGAGTTGATTTAACAATGTCCGTCCGTCCGTCCGTCCGTCTGTGTGTCCATGTAAAGCTTGTAATCAAACTGCAGGTCGCAAATATGAATGTATTTTGATGAAATTTGGTACATAAGCTTTTATCGGCCGTGGGATGAACGCTATTGAAATTGGTGAGAATCGGTCCATGTTCAGACCTAACCCCCATACAAATTACCCATATGAAATCGACATAAATTGCCATAAGATCCAAATTGTCATATAGATCTTATTCAAATTGGGTTTGTATGCGTTCATTACATCCATTAATGAGTAGTCCAAAAATGATCCCTTTGACCCCATATAGAGCTGCTTCGCGATCTTCACTTAAATCTATTAAAAAACAAAAATATTGCACTGATTCTTCTCAAATTTTGTTTGTATATATTTTTGCAAAATACAAGAGACTTTACCAAACATGATCAGGATCGGTCCATTTTTGGACCAAGTCCCTATATAGATATAGCATCCGATATGAACTTTTTCATATCTGCAGCCAAAAAAATTAATAAAAATCCCACTCAATTTGGTTTTTGCTTATTTTCTATGTCCAGTTAGTTGGGCCTAAGAGATAGGGTCTCTAAACGCATGGTATAGGGTATCGTATAGTCGGTCTAGACCGACTATAATTTTCTTACTTGTAAATTTTGTATTTTTAATTTTTAAATTTTCAATTTTAATTTTTCATTATTCATTTTTAATTTTAAATTTTTAATTTTTCATTTTTAATTTCCATGTTTCATTTAAAATTTTTAATTTTTCATTTTCCATTTTTAATTTTTCGCTTTTCATTTTCCATTTTTCATATTCCAGTTTCCATTTTTCATTTTTCAATTTACATTATTAATTTTTAATTTTCCATTTTCCGTTTTTAATTTTCATTTTTAATTTTCCATTTTTAATTTTTAATTTTTCATTCTAAATTTTTGATTTATCATTTTTCACTTTTAATTTTTCATTTTTCTTTTTTGACGTTTCACTTTTCATTTTTCATTTAAAATTTTTCATTTTCCATTTTTCATTTTTAATTTTCATATTTAATTTTCCATTTTCCGTTTTCATTTTTTAATTTTTCATTTTAAATTTTTGATTTACATATCATTTTTCACTTTTCATTTTTAATTTTTCTTTTTTAATTTTTAACGTTTCACTATTCATTTTAAATTTTTCATTTTTCATTTTAGAATTTTCATTTTTCTTTTTTAATTTTTAATATTAAATTTTTATTTTTAATTTTTTATTTTCAATTTTTATTAATTTTTAATTTTTAATGTTTAATTTTTGATTTTAACAATAAAAAATATGTGGTAATACTTGCTTAGGCCAATGTGAAATTCGAGTGCAATTTGTAAGCAACTTCATTTCTCACCTTAGCCAATTCACAAACCAGCACTTTTTTGGTTTATTATTATTGTGAATGAAGATAACAAACTCATTAACAAATTTCTTAAACACATACATAGCATATGTATGATTTTATACATGTGTTACAACTTTAAATGCAATTTACTCAAAATAAAGGAAAAAATTAAAAAATCTGTAAATCTGGCGAACAGCTAAAATAAATATCTTTCAAATAATATACGTTTGGTCAAAATCGGGATAAAACGGTAGAACAAAATATCGGTAACAAAAAATCGCCTAGCCTATTAATAATATAGATACAACATATCTTAAGAAAAACAACAAACACACTAAAAAATTTTATTTTTTCAAAGTTTCATTCATAATATTCTTCATCCTTAGAACAAGCGGAGTTGATATAGCGATGTCCCTCTGTGGAAATCACGATCTCGTCCTCGATAGATCAGCTGGGTGAAAATAATTAATTGACATCCTGAGCAGGTTGCTATTTAAAATCATCAAATCGGGCCAAAGATTTCAATGAAAATGTAAAAAGCTTGAAAACTGTATGATTTTTCTATGTTGTTTTTGTATTGTTATTTTTTGTAATTTGTGTTTGTAGAATTTTCTTAATGAGTGTGTATGTATCGTTATACATATATCTGTGGTTTTCTGGAATAACCGCGTATGTCATAAAATCAAAATGTTCAGGGGAGCCAAAAAAAAAACGTTATACGTGTCATATTAGTTTAGGCTGGCAATGCCACATTTTTACGTTATCCCGAAATCAATATTATATCTAACTACATGCGTTGTAACCTTAAACTTACCACCAGGCAACAATCAAACTCTAATTTGAGTTATGTTTATTATCTATGAGAAATGAATGGACCTGAGACCCTTTCCCGAAACTTATAACTTTCTTACTTGTTTTTGAATGGGTCCATTGAAGTAAAATAACAACGAAATTGAAATAAGCTGCCAATTAGTAACATATATTACGCTCCTATGTGGTATTCGGAAATGGATGGAAGTATTACAGCTGTGTAAATAAATTTAATAATAAAAAAGATTAAAAATAATAAAGCTCCGGGAGAAGATCCTGGAGAAGGGTCACTTACGAATTTTTACAAAATGCTACAACGGAATTTTTTACACAACTTGCAAAAACTTATAATAAAATATTTGAATCTCGACGAGCCGATGAAATCTTTGCTAAAAGTATAATTTTCCCAATCTTTAAAAAAGGAAATCCAAATATACCTAGCAAATTACCGAGGCATATCATTCATTAATTGTATAGCCAAAGTTTTTATGGGAATTCTAAATGAACGTATTACATCGGTCGGGTGTTAAGCAAGGTTGCCTTTTATCACCATTGTTATTCACATTATACTTAAATGATCTGCACGATTACCTAAAAGGTGGATTGGTAGTTGAAGAACTCAACATACGAATACTTTTATATGCATATAATATAGTCATTTTATCAGAAGACAAGAAGATAATGCAGAAAATGATAAATAAGCTTGAAACGGGATACGTATATATGTATGTTATGCAAAATACTGTTTAGACAAAATACTGGTCAAAAAAATGTAAAAATCCTGCTTTTCATAATACTGTTTTACAAAATACTGTGTTTCATAAAACTGGTTTACAAAATACTAGATTTCACAATACTGTTTTGCAAAATACTGTGAAGTAAAAATGCTGGTTTACAAAATTAATTTTATTGAAAAAAACTTCAACAAAAGTATATAATTTTCAAAAATTTACAAAACCTTTTAACAAAAAATTAATTTCAATGCATTTTATAAACTTAAATTAGTACAAGATTTTTTTCAATTCGCTTTATGTCGTCTGTATGGCTTAATTCACACCTTTTTCTTATAACTCTTTTAATATTTATGTACGCTTTTCTTTTCTTTAAATTTATGCAACGTCTTTCTCCATTCGCAAGTTTTGAAATGGTATTTTCAGCTACCACGACCTAAATACCCAACTGCGCAACCCAATAATAAGCTGACGATATATAAATTGAGATAAATTTTACTTCATTACAGTGAAGGTTTTTATAAAAATAAAGCAAAGAAGCGCGCGCTTCTTTTTCGCCGCCCAGTAAAACAGGATTTTGCAAAACAGTATTATGTCATACAGTATTTTGTAAAACAGTATTATGAAATGCAGTATTTTGTGAAACAGTATTACGAAAAGCTGGATTTTGAAAACAGGATTTTTTTATACACAGGATTTCGACCCGAACCCCTTGAAACATATTGCGCAATATGGAATATGGTAGTGAATATGGATAAATCAGAAATGATGGTTTTTAGAAAAGAGAAGGAATGTTGGCTAATGATGAAAAGTGGTTTTACAAACAAGAAGAATTTAAAATAACATCGGAGTTCACCTACCTTGGCGTAATTTTTACGCCAGGATTGTATTTTCAAAAACACGTTGAAATCAGAAACAATGCTACATGGCAACATTAAATAAGCCTGACATATCGTTACGCTCAAAATGGAATATATTTCAGAGTTCATAAAAAAGCACACACTGAATAAAAAACTCATACATATATGTAAACAAATATCAATTATACGTGATATCAGTTATAGTGTTTATAAATTTTGTACGGTGCCGAACACAATCATGACTGTGTTTCGTTTTAATATTTCGTTATGTACACGAACATCTTTCTATCACGTATTTTTTGTTTCGAACACATAAACCACACAGATTCTAGTGTAGCTTTATTTTAAGTTCGTGTTCTTTCATGTATAGTGCTAAAAAACAGAACATGTTCGTGAACGCGTACATCTAAAAATTAAAACATTATCCACTCGCGATCAAAAAAAAACTAAATTAAGTCATAAACAACATGTAAAATTTCTCTGTTTTCTATTTTATTACTATCTCTTTATTTTTATTTTTAATTTTTTATAACTGCTAATGAAATATTTTAGATTTTTAAAATAAATTTGGTTGAAACAATTGTTGTCGTCATTATAGGGGTGTTTCAGATTTTACCGATCGCGAGTGGATGTTTTAATCAAGGTTCAGAAAATACACACATGAAACACACAATGTTCTGTTCAAAAGCAGCCAACACATATCTTTATTTTCATATCAATTATGTGCGTTTCTAAATTTTCTACGGTGCCCAACACAACCATGACTGTGTTCGTTTTAATATTTCGTTATTTACACGAACATTTTTGTATCACGTACTTTTTGTTTCAATCACACATAAACCACACATTTTTGAGTGTTGCTTTATTTGAATTTCATGTTCTGGTACGTGTACTGAAAAAAAAACAGAACATGTACAATAAACAGGTTCAAGTTCAGTTATATTTTAAGTCGTGTTGTGGCTCGTGTACTAAGAAAAAACAGAACATGTACAATAAACAGGTTCGAGTTCAGTTATATTTTAAACACGACTTAAACACGACTTAAAATATAACTGAACTCGAACCTGTTTATTGTACATGTTCTGTTTTTTCTTAGTACACGAGCCACAACACGACTTAAAATATAACTGAACTCGAACCTGTTTATTGTACATGTTCTGTTTATTTTTAGTACACGTACCAGAACATGAACTTCAAATAAAGCAACACTCAAAAATGTGTGGTTTATGTGTGATTGAAACAAAAAGTACGTGATACAAAAATGTTCGTGTAAATAACGAAATATTGAAACGAACACAGTCATGATTGTGTTGGGCACCGAAGAAAATTTAAAAACAAACATAATTGATATGAAAATAAAAATATTGTGTTGGTCTAAGTTATGTTTGTTTACATATATGTACGAGTTTTTTATTCAGTGTGTGTTTTTTTCTGAACTCTGGTTTTAATTTTTAGATGTACGCGTTCAAGAACATGTTCTGTTTTTTTTTAAGCAGTACACGTGCAAGAACACGAACTTAAAATAAAGCTACACTCGAATCTGTGTAGTTTATATGTGTTCGAAACAAAAAAATACGTGATAGAAACATGTTCGTGTACACAACGAAATATTAAAACGAGACACAGTCATGATTGTGTCCGGCACCGTACAAAATTTAGAAACACACATAATTGATATGAAAATTAAAATATGTGTTGGCTGCTTTAGAACAGACCATTGTGTGTTTGATGTGTGTAAACTTTGATATATTTCAAGCAGTGTGCAGAGCACTACAAGCATATAGGGCACAAGTCTGGGGATTTACAGCTTTTGATACAGGCAACAAACTACAATGATATTTCCTTTAAAAAATACTGAAATTACCAGAATTCAGACCCAATTACGCATTGGCCTTGGAAACAGGAACGGAAGAAAGCCAAATATACACATTATGTCTACATCTTAATTATGTGGAAAAAGTTATGTTTACCCTATGATGCTTCAAGGCTTCCAAATAATTTATCAAAGCTTATTTTACTGAAAACTATTTTCTGGGCAAAGGAGATAAATAAAATTGTAGAACAGTTTAATATTAGTTTTGATTCGCAGCTTTCAGCGACTGAATGACGTACAAGATGCTCAGATATTGTATCGAAAATTAAGATGAGAGTACACACAATAAAATGATACAACAGGCTTCCGCAAGTAGCATCCGGATATACAGGCATTTAACACCGGCTATGGGTTTTACGTACCTGACTGAGGAAAACCTTACAATAAATGATATATCAGCTATATTGAAAGCTAGATGTGATACGTTACCATTAAGAAAATGTGTATTTAATAATAAACTACTACAATCTGCAGTCTCTATAATCTTGGTGAAGATGAAAACTTAGCACACTTCAGGATACAAAAAATTCAGCAAAATTCAGGATTCGTTACATCGGGAAAAGTAATATTGATGAAACTACAATAATAAATACTAGCAGATTCCAGCGCTCGAAATTCGATTGCAATTTCTAATCAACTTTATTTTTCAACTTAGCACATTCACAAACCAACACTTTTTTGGTTTATTATTATTGTGAATGAAGATAACAAACTCATTAACAAACACATTAATAAATTTAATAAACACACACATAGCATATGTATAATTTTATGTATGTATTAGTAGCAACTTTAAATACAATTTACTTAAAATAAAGGAAAAAATTAAAATATCTGTAAATGTGGTGAACAGTTAAAAACAAATACCTTTCAAATAATATACGTTTGGTCGAAATCGGTAGAAAACGGCTGAACAAAATATCGGTAACAAAAAATCGCCTAGCCTATTAATATTATAGATATTGAACGGAACATTGAATGGGAGCAACTAGAAAAACCTAGCAAACTTTATAATTAACGGTGTAAAATATAGAAAATTTTTGTTTACAGAATTTGATTCATAAGTATGTTAAACTAAAAACAAATTGTAATATTACATATGTAATTATATAGGCTGACGACAATATGTCAATGCCTCTTATTACTTTATTTGTTTAATACATTCAATAAAGTTATTCTATTCTATTCTATTCTATGTGCTGCCTATATTGTTGTCGCGCATATAATTTTAAACATATTTTCTTTAAATTTTATATTCTTGAAATCGCCTTTTCTTTAATAACATGCTAAGTCAATTTTTAAAAATCTTCCAACAAAAACAATTATTCTTATGTAATGCTTTATTTCCATAGAACTTTGAAGAGCTTTGTTGTTTCAGGGTTGTTTTGAAGTAGTTTAACCTAAAGTAAATAAATTAATTATTGTACACACAACAAGAACAACAACATATTGAATGGAATATGTTGTTCAAGTTATTGATGTAGTGTTTTTTGTTTTTCTCTTATATTTTCTTTTTTTTTTTATTTACTTCTACTTCTTTTTATTTATCGTTCAATGTTGTTGTTAAGACTTGCAAAGCATTTTCCTCATTTTCTTAATAGCTTGTATCTGTTTTAGTAGTATTGTATTCTTAATCAAACTCGTATAGATATATAATGGCTAGCTGGATTTATACATATTTAGAAACGCACGCACAAACGATCTCTGAGACACACAAAACGCATACAGAACTGTTAAAGAAGGAATTCTCATATAAAAGGAAAATATATTTAAATTAATATCAGAAAAATAAATTAATCTATAAATTAATACGTGAAGGTAATTGTTTAGTTCCCTTTTTAAGCAATTTGCGGGCACGGAGGAGTGTGAAAATTGGCATAGTTATAGTTCATATGTAGGAGAAGCTGAAAATGATAAAATTTATCTTTAATCTGTCTTAAAAATATATTAAATAAAATAAAATAAAATATTTATAATAATTCGTTACACCCTATTAATGCGAATGATTTTAATTACATGTCAGACGCTCTGTGTTCAATAGTGAATTGCTAAAATTGATTAACATACCTTTAGGCTCATTTAATTATTCATAAATTTTTTTTTATAACGGGTGATTTTTTTGAGGTTAGGATTTTCATGCATTAGTATTTGACAGATCACGTGGGATTTCAGACATGGTGTCAAAGAGAAAGATGCTCAGTATGCTTTGACATTTCATCATGAATAGACTTACTAACGAGCAACGCTTGCAAATCATTGAATTTTATTACCAAAATCAGTGTTCGGTTCGAAATGTGTTTCGCGCTTTACGTCCGATTTATGGTCTACATAATCGACCAAGTGAGCAAACAATTAATGCGATTGTGACCAAGTTTCGCACTCAGTTTACTTTATTGGACATTAAACCAACCACACGAATGCGTACAGTGCGTACAGAAGAGAATATTGCGTCTGTTTCTGGGAGTGTTACTGAAGACCGTGAAATGTCGATTCGTCGCCGTTCGCAGCAATTGGGTTTGTGTTATTCGACCACATGGAAGATTTTACGCAAAGATCTTGGTGTAAAACCGTATAAAATACAGCTCGTGCAAGAACTGAAGCCGAACGATCTGCCACAACGTCTAATTTTCAGTGAATGGGCCCTAGAAAAGTTGGCAGAAAATCCGCTTTTTTATCGACAAATTTTGTTCAGCGATGAGGCTCATTTCTGGTTGAATGGCTTCGTAAATAAGCAAAATTGCCGTATTTGGAGTGAAGAGCAACCAGAAGCCGTTCAAGAACTGCCCATGCATCCCGAAAAATGCACTGTTTGGTGTGGTTTGTACGCTGGTGGAATCATTGGACCGTATTTTTTCAAAGATGCTGTTGGACGCAACGTTACGGTGAATGGCGATCGCTATCGTTCGATGCTAACAAACTTTTTGTTGCCAAAAATGGAAGAACTGAACTTGGTTGACATGTGGTTTCAACAAGATGGCGCTACATGCCACACAGCTCGCGATTCTATGGCCATTTTGAGGGAAAACTTCGGAGAACAATTCATCTCAAGAAATGGACCGGTAAGTTGGCCACCAAGATCATGCGATTTGACGCCTTTAGACTATTTTTTGTGGGGCTACGTCAAGTCTAAAGTCTACAGAAATAAGCCAGCAACTATTCCAGCTTTGGAAGACAACATTTCCGAAGAAATTCGGGCTATTCCGGCCGAAATGCTCGAAAAAGTTGCCCAAAATTGGACTTTCCGAATGGACCACCTAAGACGCAGCCGCGGTCAACATTTAAATGAAATTATCTTCAAAAAGTAAATGTCATGGACCAATCTAACGTTTCAAATAAAGAACCGATGAGATTTTGCAAATTTTATGCGTTTTTTTTAAAAAAAAAGTTATCAAGCTCTTAAAAAATCACCCGTTATATATAGATTAAAAAACATTGAAAGACAAAAATTGAATAAAAACAAGTAAGAAAATTATAGTCTGTCGAGACCGACTATATGATACCCTATACCATGCGTTTAGAGACCCTATCTCTTAGGCCCAACTAATTGGATATAGAAAACAAGCGTAAACCAAATTCGAGTGGGATTTTTATTAATTTTTTTGGCTGCAGATATGAAAAATTTCATATCGGATGCTATATCTATATGGGGACTAGGCCCAAAAATGGACCGATCCTGACCATGTTTGGTAAAGTCTCTTGTATTTTGCAAGAATATAACAAACAAAATTTGAGAAGAATCAGTGCAATATTTTTGTTTGTTGATAGATTTAAGTGAAGATCGGGAAGCAGCTCTATATGGGGCCTATGACTAAGAGTTATCCAATAAGGATCATTTTTGAACTACTGATTAATGGATGTAATATATACATACAAACCCAATTTGACTAAGATTTGTATGATAATTTGGATCTTATGGTAATATATGTTGATTTCATAGGGGTCATTTATATGGGGGCTAGGTCTGAACATGGACCGATTTCAATAGCGTTCATCCCATGGCCGATAAAAGATCAAATACCAAATTTCATCAAAATATATTCATATTTGCGACCTGCAGTTTGATTACAAACTTTACATGGACACACAGACGGACGGACGAACATCGTTAAATCGAATCAGATAGTGATTCTGATTCGATCGGAATAATTAAAGATGGGTGTAGGTCAAATATTTTTGGTTGTTACAAACAGCAGCACAAAGTCATTATACCCAAACCACATGGTGGTATAGGGTATAAAAATATTTCCTAGAATTTGCACTCGAATTTCGAGTGCTGGCCTATACTAGTAAACATTTAATAGCCCCTCAAATTATTTTTTATTTATTTTAGATATTTATTATAATTAAAATAATAATAAATCTTAAGTCTAAAGCTCTAGCAACTTAGGCTTAATTATTTTACAAATTGTTCTCAACATCGTGTGTTTTGAGAATTCGTTCTTTCACCCGATCAGTTTCATATAATTGGCCACGAAAAGCTCATGCCCGAAAACTCAAAATGTTAGGTTTAAGTGCTATTTTAAGTGTTATTTCAGCCAAACAACTATAATGGAACTATCAGGAACAGAAAACTTTGCTTGGTTTTCGGAATATTTTTAGGAACGGGGTGATATTTTTTTTTTGTATTATTTATTTAATACGTTGGCTTCAGCTTAACATAAAGCCTGGTTATTCCACAGTATAGTTCCCACACAACCATTACCTTCGGAATGGGGCTAGGGGGAGCTATTTGATATAAAAAACACTTAACCTAAACAAGCATACAGAAGGTACAGTTAACCTAACTGCATGCTGGGCAGCAACCACGAGGACCACAAAGCAAACAAAGAATCGTTGGCTTCTCTTACTAAAAATAATACGAGGGCGGCTCAATAAGTCACTGTCTTTTCGAACTTCCCTCGTAGTTATATGAAATGCAACACTGCTCCCATCAAGACCCATGGTAAAATTTTGAGCAAGTTCTGTCATTTACTTTGCGTTTAAGAGCTGTTCCAAATATACAACCTCGTGTTTTTTTTTTTTTTTTTTTTTAATGGAAAAAAGTGAATTTCGAGTGCTCATTAAACATTTTTTGCGAAAAAAAACCGTCAATAAAACCAAGGAAAAGCTTGATAAATACTATGGGGACTCGGCACCATCGATTTCAATGGTAAAAAAGTAGTTTACTGACTTTCGTTGACGAATTGGTACCTCATCCGCCATATTCTCCTGATTTAGCCCCCATTGACTATATCCTAATTCCAAACCTAAAGAAATGGCTTGGTGGAAAGAGATTTAGCTCCAACGATGAAATTATTGATCAATAATGCCTATTTTATAGACCTAGAAAAATCTTATTCTTTGGAAGTGATACAAGAATTAGAGAAACGTTGAACTAAGTGCATTGAGCTAAAAGGAGATTATGTTGAAAAACAATTTTTTTTTGCAAAAAAAAAAAAAACTGTATTTCATTCTAAAAGTCATGGACTTATTGATCCGCCCTCAGTCATAAAATTTAAAGTTAAAATTTTTTATTTTATTTTCATTTTTCCACATATTTTTATTCGTTTTGTCTAGACTAAATGTTGATCTAAAATAAGCTTAACAGGAGGTGCACTATATTTTAGTTGGGGTTACTACTCCCTTTATATTAACTCGAAGTGTCTGCTTGCCGAAAAAACTTTGGCTCGATTTTTACCATTTTCTCGTGATCCAATCCAGTTGAAGCTAGACCGACTATACGATACCCTATACCATGGTTTAGAGACCCTCTCTCTTCGGTCCAACTAAGTGGATATAGAAAATAAGCATAAACCAAATTTGAGTGGCATTTTTATTAATTTTTTTGGCTGCAGATATGAAAAAGTTCATATCGGTTGCTGTATTTATATGGGGACTGGGTCGAAAAATGGACCCATCCTGACTATATTTGGCAAAGTCACTTATATTGTAAAAAAATATATACAAACCAAATTTGAGAGAAATATGTGCAATATTTTTGTTTTTTGATAGATTTAAGTGATAATGTGGGGGCTATGACAAAGAATTGTCATATGGTGTTTATTTTTGGACAACTGATAAATGGATGTGATACACACACAAACCCAATTTGACCGAGATCTATATGATAATTTGGACTCAGAAAGTGATTCTGAGTCGATCGGTATAATAAAAGATGGGTCTAGGTCAAATATTTTTGGTAGTTACAAACAGCAGCACAATATCACATAGTGGTATAGGGTATAAATATTGCAAAAAAAATTTTGACTGTAGAATTTACAACTGTTCTGTAAGACTGAAGATAGGTGGCTTCATCATTGGTTGGGATAACAAGCTTTCTTTTGATATATGTGACCTTCTCCGAGAAAAGGGACCTAGTGTGTCAAAAAACGGATTGTGTCAAAAACGGTGGATTCTGGTACCTAAAAGGGTGTAGAAACTTTAAATGCGTTTTTTTCTCAAAACTTAATTTTCTCACACTAGGTCCCTTTTCTCGGAGAAGGTCACATATATTATTGCGTCTTAACTCCATCATAACGGTATATATTAGGTATTTAAACAATTTTTTCTTTTTTGAGAAGTCCCATTTTTTGTAACATAACTGTTATAAGGCAGCAGAAAACGAATAGATCGCTGCGGATGAAAATCAATGGTAGTCAAAGGGTTTAATAATTGAGTTTACATTTATGATGTTTGATTTTCTTCCTCGTTGTTTTTAGTGTTATTAACTTATTTACCAAGCTCATGGACTGAATTTTACAAAATTAGTTGATCTAGATCAATCTTTAATTCTATCGATTGACTCTGAATCAATCTGAGTTGATTTATTGGTGTCCGCCGATCTATCTGTCTTTATGTCCATGCAAACCTTGTCATCAAACTACAGCTCGCAATTGGAAATACAGTGGGTGACAATACTTTGAAAAAATCCTGAATTTGTCAATGTTGTTTTTATTATTTTACGTTACGTTTTTTTTTTTTAGCGAAATCACTCTAACGAAAGTGTTTTTTTGTAATGCCAAAACAATGGAAACTTTAAACTTTTATACCAAAGTCGTTTAAAACAATAAATCTAGAAGATGGTATGAAAGAAAATGTATAAAATCTTAACCGGTATTTAAATATTTATAGCTTTTGATGATTTCTTTCAACTGTTTTTAAACACAATTTTTTTATTTTTAATTTTTTAATGTTATAATTAATTATTATAAAATAATGGCAAAAATAATGTTTTGTGAAGAGTTAAAAACCAGAATAAATAATTTCACTTCACAAAGAAAATTTGTGAGAAATATTCCATGAAAAAATCCATCATTTCAAAAATTATCAAGAAATATCGAGAAATAGGTACGGTGACGACTCTACATTTTAGCGGCAGGCCCCGCAAAACGAGTCAAGGACAGGATAATTTAATAGTAAGACGGTTTTAAAAATATCCAAAAATACTTCCTATAGAGGTCGAACTATTTCACGTCGAGCAACTGAGGCTGATCTTGGTTGTTGTTGTCCTGTGAAGAATATCCTGATATCAGAGAAAAATCGTCTGGCTCGCATAAATTTTGCTAAAGAATTGGTCAAGTCGGAATTGGAATACTGTTCTCTTTGCAGATGAGTCCAAGTTTAATTTAGGAGGCCATGAGTTATAAGTTATAAGTTATATTTATTGAGCCTTTTTTAATACAATAATATAAACTTAAATAAAAAATAACAAGGGAGTAAATAACTTAAGACTATAAAGATTATCTAAATTACAACAAATTTGAACAGCACCATGCTTAATCGATGAAATTATTAAAATTTTAATGAAAAGTAAGTGTGAGTAAAATGCTCTTGCTCCCGGAGCTAACATATCTGGAGAGTGAATCTCTAGGAGGAGGCTGGAGGCTATGATGGAAGAACGTTTGTACGACGACCAAAGGGAAAAATATTGGACCAAAAATACACAAATAAAACTGATAAGTTTGGCGGTGCCAATATTATGGTATCGGGCCAAGTAATGGGTCCAATAAGCGTAGTAAAAGAAACTAAGTGACGTAATGTATCCATACGCGGAAGAAGTTACAACACAACTACAAAGTTGTAAACGAATGGCTACAATCCAATGCAGTTACTGTTTTGGAATGGCTAGCCCAATCATCAGATCTCAATCTCATAGAAAATCTATGATAAATTGTAGATCGAAAAATACGGACACGAAATTACACAAACAAGACAGATTTCATAGAGGCAGTTATTTCAGAGTGGCAAAAAATTTCAATGGATACCATCAACAATTTTATTGACTCCATGCCTCAGCGTTGTGGAGCAGTGCTAAAAAATAACTGATACCCAAAAAAAAAATTGTAGGGTATCCATTGTTTTGTCAGCAGCATAAAAGTTGGTATTGTACTGTTCAAGTCGTCAAAAATATATTTTGTTACAGATTTCCATTTTATTGTCACTCACTGTATATTGAAATGAAATTTCGTACATAAGTTATAATCGTTTCAAGGACAAAGAAATTGGTGAATGTCGGTGCATGTTTATTTTATGCCATGTACTCGGTCTACAACGACTATAACTTTCTTACTTCATTTTTTTTTACTGTTTTTGTGTAACATCAGCTTGATATACTCCTAGAATAATTTTAGAGGACCTCTTCGTACTTTCCGAATATTTATGATCTTTCAAATGTAAATGGATAACACTGTCTCTAAGCAGCAAACAGAAGACGCTCTTTGGCTGGTTTTCCTTAATTTAATCAACAATGAAATCCAAATAAATAAATTCTTTAAATCTCTGCAGTGTGTTTGTGTATGTGTTGGTATAAAAAGACCAAAAAGTATGAAAGGAATATTCATGTGTACACGTATGAACAAGTAGTTTAGATCTTGGCATACGAATTGGCCCTTCTTTTAATCTTTAACACATGATTTTTAACGTAATGATGTTTGTTAGTTTGTTATACGATGCTGATGGTTCTTTCTGTCTGAAATTTTCAGTCTGCCTGTCATTTTTAATTTTGCGAAACGACGACGACGTTATGATGTTGTTTTTCAATTTTACTTGAAAAATGTTTTCAAGAGGAAATGTTTTTTTTTTTGTGATTCATTTATAATTTAATTTTCTTTAAATTTTTTTAAGTGTTACATATAAAATGTTCTTAAATATTGTGAAAATAAAAAGTAATACAAAATTGGGATATATGACTTTTCTCCTTTAACTAGGAAGTCTTTATCTTTCTATATCACTCCTTAATACGCTGATAACTTTTTTGCATCAATTAAATCTTGTAAAGAAATGTTCACTTTAAATATGGCTATTATTAAATACAAGGAAACCTTAATCACGGATCGTAAATAAAAAGAACACAAAGAAGTTAGTTAAAGAGGCCGAGAACTTACGAAGAAAATACTACGTTCGATAAAACACAATCCGGGTCTCTCCAGTACAAGTGCCGCAAGAAGAACAGGTCTGGTTGATGGCTTACAAACATATCGTGCAATTAAATATCCCAAACGTACTAAAAAGGAAACTAGTGTGTTAAAAAAAACTGGATCGTCTGCTTTCCGAACTACTTTAAAAAAAAATTCAATACTGCCTTAATATGGATGATAAAACCTGTAAAAAAAATAGACCTTAAACAGCTGCCTGGACCTAAATTTCTTACTTAAGCGAATCGTGGAGATGCCAATTCAGAATACAAGTATGCCAAAATTGATAAATTTGGCAAATTTATTTGCAGTTGCGACCTAAAGAGCACCCCGTTTGTCACCTCTTTAACCATGACTTTGTATATTTTTATAAGAGAATACCTCCAGAAATGTTTGCTGCCTCTTGTTAAACGTCACCATTCCTCTGTGAAGTTTTGGACTGCTTTAGCTTCCTGCCACTATTCAATAGCTCCAATGGATTGGTATCGAAGTAATATGGTCGATGTAATACCTTCCACCTGGATTTTGTGTTTATGTTAACATCTGCACTTAACAAACTATTATGTATGTCTTGATTCACAATAATGTTGGAAATATTATTTATCCACTAAACTATTACAACAAACAGACATAATTTTTAGCATTTTTTGGATGGTCTCCACGTTTTAGGCACATGCTGCTAGATTTAAAATACAAACCTGCTCGAGATAAAGATCAACTCGAGTTGTTATAGGGCTCAAGATTATACACTACCGTTCAAAAGTATTTGCCATCCCTCTTCTTTAAATTTCAAATGTCCTTTATTTTTCAATGAAAACTCTTCAAATTTGAAACATATATTCTTCATTATTTACTTTTACTATTTACATAAATATTTTTTTGAAACTACTCTCTATTCTTACATTTTGGTTTCATCAATATAACCATTTCGTATAATTTCACGACATAGTCTTGGCATCCTTTGAATCAATTTTTCAAAGATTCTGAAGCCATGTATCTCCATGCTTCCTGCAGTTTATTCCACAGCTCTTCCTTAGATGTACTACAAGTAGTTCGAACGTTCCTGTCCAATTCATGCCGAAGTAATTCTATAGGAGTTACTTACTGTGGCCACTCCATAACTTTAGAAGTTCCAGCTACTTCCTGGGTCTCTGGTACTGCTTACAAATTTTTACTGTGTGTTTTGGGTCATTATCTTACTGAAATATGAATTTTCCGACCCACAATTCTTAATCCAGTGACCATTGCATGATCTTTCAGCATAGTTATGTACTGGGTTTTATCGAGTATTCCTTCAATTCTGCATAACTCGCCAACATTTTCGCCAGCAAAGTAACTCAAGCCCTTACTGAACCTCCTCCGTGTTTGACTGTAGACACTCGGCATGTATCCGTCGCACTTTCTCCTGCTGAACGCCTCACAAAAACTCGTATCTTGGAGCCGAACAGTTCAAACCAAAGGAGCAATCGTTGAAAAACCAGTTCTCATATTTTTTACCCCACTCTAATCTTTTTCTTTTACTTTGTGGGCGAAGATGAGGCCGTTTAGGCCAGTCGCTATAAGGCGTCGTTTTACTATAGTCACACTTTCTTTACTTATTCCTGAATATTCCCTTTAGCATGTCTAGCTGTGAGAAGTCGCCAAGCTTTTATGCTTCATTGTCCATAATGCCCGTTTGATATTTGTGTAACTATGTTTTTTCTGGTCCATTCTTTCGCTTCTGTACTATGTTTGACTTGAACCCTGGCATTTTATTAATTTTTCTAACAAAAGACCCCGATCAGTTGAGATATTTTTCTCTGCGAGATAAACGGATAAAAAGGATCACTATTTCACTGAACCAACCATTTTTCGGACTTTTGTTGTGATCAACGGTACCGGTTAGATGGAGTTACAACAGTATTTCATTATCTAGGAATTCCTGTTGTGATAATCAAATAGTTCAGTTGTTGAATCCAATTGGAATCGATTGACAATTGCGTAGATAATCTGTTTTCACTATTATAATTTGAAACAACCCCGAAATTATATGTTGAACTAATTTTGTCTCATAAGCGATTGCCAATACGAGTGCGGATCAATAGTCTCATTAATCATTATTTTTTGTGGAAAGACTCTTTCCTCGAACCAAAGAAAAGCTTGGTAAGTACTAGGTTGACTTTGCACGATCAATTTCAATGTATTACTGAGTTGCCTTACAAGCGCTAATGACGTCGAACATTCTGGACGGTAAATTTAAGTCACTACACTCGAAAATGTCAGGCGCGATTTGAGATGAACGTGCGCAAGATTAATGATGCCATGGACATATTATATGGCTCTGTGATTTCAACTTTTAACTGATCAGTTTGGTTTCAGAAACCTGTCCGCAAGATGTCTGTCGCGTTTACTCACATTTTAGCATAAATATGTGTGTATTGCCTTGCAAAATTAATGAATTGGTCTACGAATTTCTATGTTAAACGCCATATTCTCCGGACTTATCCGACGGAAAAAGTTTTAGCTCCAACGATGAAATAATTGATCAAAAAAATTCCTATTTTGAGGACTTTCAAAACTCCTATTATTTGAAAGGGATTAACAAATGGAGAAACATAGGACAGAGTGTATTCAGAAAATATCGATTGATTTTCAGAAAAGATCAAATGATTTTCAGAAAACTACAAATGTATTTCAGAAAACATCAACTGTATTTCAGAAAGTGTCAAATGTATCGAGTGAGGCATAAGTAACGTTATGATTTATTTAAGGAATATCTTTCTTCTTTCCGATTTTATTTCACGTTGGCATTTATAGTTTGAAAATTTGTTCACATTATGTTTTGAAGATAATATCTTTCAAATGGTCTCCATTGTTTGCATTGACCCGACTTGCTATTTTCAGAGCATTTCCCATAATTTTTCTTAGAATTTCAGGTCCCAGCACCCTTACGTCTTTTCGGATATTGGCCTTAAGCTGTTGGTTGGTTTTCGGCTTATTGGCATACACCCTACCCTTGAGGTAGCCCGAAGAAAAAAAATCGGTTCTCTACCTCTGGCCTTAAAAAAATTTCAGTCATTGTCCGGTATTGAATGCCATTCACATTAACCACAACTTGTCTGTCGTTTTCGGAAAACTATGGTCCAATGATGCTTTCTGAAGTTATTCCACATCATATTGTTCATTTGATTTTCATCAACTATTCTTGGATTTTGTGTGCCCCATATTCTGCAACTTTGTTTATGCAAGTGATCATTAAGATGAAAGTGGGCCACATCCCTCATTATGAGTTTCTGAATAAACTCTTTGTCTTCTAGCCACAATTCTTAAAATGGCGAATATATTGTATGTGTATTTCTGCATCATTTGTTTAGAACTCGTGAATCAATTGAATCTTATATGGGAAAAGGCGTAACTTATGTAAAATTCTTTGCAAAGACCGCCTAGAAATCACCAACTACTTAAAACGTCTCCTGGTGGAAGTCTCGGAGTTTTCCTCAATACTTGCAATATTCACATCATTTCGAACTGCACGAGGTGTCCAAGCACGCGGAAGATCATAGACAACCCTTTGTTGCCGCAACAAAATCAAATTTTTTCCAAAATTACAAGGTCCGGCCTATAAATTTTGATAGAGGAGACAAAAAAAAGACACGTGTATTGCCGTTTTGAGAGTTTACATCTTTTGTTGTGTCTTATTTCAGACTTTCTGGTTGAATTTTCCGTTTTGGTGTATTCAGGGACTTGTAGTATAATTTCACGGTGAAAATTTTTGCGGAACATTTTAACCCCTTAAATCCCAGTTTTAATGGTGTTTTTTGCTTTTTTAAGAATGTGCCAGAGCTGGAAAAGTTTAACTCCCTCAAATGAAATTCAGATGTAAACTTTTAAAAGCCGCTACACGTGTCTTTTTTTTTTGTCTCTATCAAAATTTATAGGCCGGACCTTGTATTTTTTTTTTGTGCTGTACAGTGTTATTGGATCGTAAGATGTATTTCGAAATTGAAAGAAATTTCGATATGATCTTTGTGTCGGACTAATCGAATGCTGACTTTCAAAATAAAATTAAACAACTTTGGTTCTTTGTTCTGCGCTGAATCTTTCCATAGTTAATTTCCCAAATTAAGTCTGAAAAAAATACATAAAAAATGTATTCACTAATTAAATCTTAACTCTATCAAATTATCTTTACGTTCAGAAATTATCAGAAATATATTTCAGAATGTATTGCAGGTTTTAATATTTTTTGAAATACAATATTTTTCATTCGGATTTCACAAGCATCAATACACCCTCGTAAGTTCTGTTTGGAATTTTAATTAATAATTGGATACTATTGTTGATCTTTATCGCACAACAGAATTAATTTTTTACAAACCAAATCTGGGGTTTTCACCACATAACTCTATTTCAAACAGTGGATTTTATTTAAAAACTTATCCTTGTTAAAAAGTTCACTTCATAACAACGTTGTTTTCATTTTAATTTTGTATTCCCTTTAGGGAATATATAACATTGCATCTACAATTAATTTCATTTTGACATAAACTCTTCACTTTACCCATAAGTTTTCATCAGTTGAACATCTTCATAAAAAAATTAAATATAAATTCAAAAAATTCTCACCTTATAATAGACGTAGACGTCGTATTAGCTCTCTTGCTCTTATGCTATATAATAATGTTTATTTAATTTTAGTTTTTTTAATTTTTGTATTTTTGCTAATTATACGCTATCATACCCGATCATACCTCAGGCGCATATTTCCATTCATAAAATTCAACACAAATATTAAGCGCCGTCGCTGTAGACAACAACGCTATGCGATAATAATGTTTACATTTTTTCTTTTATATTTTACTCTAAGCACTCTATGTCCCCACTTTAAGATCGTATCTATAAAATAATTGAGCATAGAGTATAAACTGCTCATTTTCATGTGGAACAAAAAGAGCATATTGTGGGGATCAGACAATACATACGACTACTTTCATACAATGTTCATTCACTCCCTCCCAACTGAAATGCATGGTGTTTATAGTAAGCGCTATGGTAATATGAGGTATTAGTTGTTTAGCGATGATGTTGGTAACATACTAAAAATGGCAGAAGATGAAACTAAAACTGTGTGCTCCTTTACCCACACCAATCGTTTTTGCTTTTGGACGTTAGTAAACAACGGCTTTGATTTGGCCTACAAATTGTTAACATTTTAATGATGAATATTAGCGTATTCATCTCTTTCTAACTTATCTTGTAGCATCCAAATGCTTTTGGGTTGTTTCTCGTCCAAGAGGTTTTCCAATTGCTGCTGAACACTTTGCAGCCTAGTTTCTCTATTATTCTTCGCAACTGCAACTATCGTATTTAAGGATCGGATGTCACGTTGATACATTGTTGAAAAATTCAACAACAGATTGCACACTAGATTTTGAAAGGCCCTTTTTCCTTTTTATACCCACCACACCTCAGTGGCAGAGGCTATATATAAGCTTGTCATTCCATTTGTAACGCATCGAAATAAATTCCGGAGACTCCCAAAACCATATATTTTCTTGATCATTATAACAAGGGAAGTTGATTTAGCGATTACCGTCTGTCCGTCTGTCTATGGAAATCACGATCACGCCGTCAATATCTAGGCTAGACCTCTCGTTTTTGTATAAAATTGTTTATTAACATCCCAAGGGAGTTGCTACTCAAAATCGTCCAAATCGGTTAAAGGGGTCACGAGATATGAATGAAACTTTGAAAAACTCAAATACAATTTTTCAGTGTGTTTGTTGTTTTTCTTAAGATATGTTTTATATGTTGTAATTTTTCTTATTGTTGAAGTTGTTGCAGTTGTGTGTATATTAATACTGCACGTGTCCATTGGCCTAAGCAAGTATTACCACAAATTATCGTTAAAATTAAAAATTAAATATTAAAAATTAATAAAAATAAAAATAAAAGTTAAATATTAAAAATTAAAAATGAAAAATGGAAAATGAAAAATTAAAATTTAAAAATGGAAAATGAAAAATGAAAAACTAAAAATGAAAAACGGAAAATGAAAAATGAAAAACGAAAAATGAGAAATGAAAAATTGAAAATGGAAAATGAAAACTGAAAATTGGAAAATGAAAAATTCAAAATAGAAAATGAAAAATTAAAAATGGAAAATGAAAATTGGAAAATGAAAAATGAAAAACGAAAAATGGAAAATGAAAACTGAAAAATGGAAAATGAAAAATTTTTAATTGAAAAATAAAAATTAAAAATGGAAAAATGAAAAAGAAATATGGAAAATGGAAAATGAAAAACTAAAAATGAAAAATGAAAATTGAAAATTGAAAAATGGAAAATGAAAATTGAAAAATTAAAAATTAAACATTGAAAAATAAAAATTAAAAATAAAAATGAAAAATGAGAATTCAAAAATCGGAAATAAAAATTGAAAAATGGAAAACGAAAAGTGGAAAATGGAAAATGAAAAATTAAAAATGGAAAATGAGAACCTAAAAATGAAAACGAAAAATGGCAAATGGAAAATGAAAATTGAAAAATGAAAAATGAAACTGAAAAGTGAAAAATGGAAAATTAAAAACTAAAAATGAAAATTGAAAAATTAAAAATTAAACATTGAAAAATAAAAACTAAAAATAAAAATGAAAATTGAAATGAAAATTGAAAATGAAAAATGGAAAATGAAAAATGAGAATTGAAAAATGAAAAATGAAAATTGAAAATTGAAAAATGGAAAATGAAGCTGAAAAGTGAAAAATGAAAAATGAAAAATTAAAAATTGAAAAATAAAAATGAAAAATGAAATATGGAAAATGAAAAATGGAAAATGAAAAATAAAAATTTAAAAATGAAAAATTAAAAATGAAAAATTAAAAATGAAAAATTAAAAATGAAAATTGAAACGAAAAATGGAAAATGAAAATTGAAAAATGAAAATGAAAAATGAATAATAAAAAAAATGAAAATTGAAAATTGAAAATTAAAAATCAAAAATTAAAAATTAAAAAATAAAAAATTAAAATGAAAAATTTTCAATTTTAAATTTGAAATTTATAAATTAAAATTTAAAATTAAAAATTAAAAATTGAAAATTTAAAATTAAAAATTTAAAATTTAAAATTAAAAATTAAAAATTAAAAATTAAAAATTATAAATTATAAATTATAAATTATAAATTATAAATTATAAATTATAAATTATAAATTATAAATTATAAATTATAAATTATAAATTATAAATTATAAATTATAAATTATAAATTATAAATTATAAATTATAAATTATAAATTATAAATTATAAATTATAAATTATAAATTATAAATTATAAATTATAAATTATAAATTATAAATTATAAATTATAAATTATAAATTATAAATTATAAATTATAAATTATAAATTATAAATTATAAATTATAAATTATAAATTATAAATTATAAATTATAAATTATAAATTATAAATTATAAATTATAAATTATAAATTATAAATTATAAATTATAAATTATAAATTATAAATTATAAATTATAAATTATAAATTATAAATTATAAATTATAAATTATAAATTATAAATTATAAATTATAAATTATAAATTATAAATTATAAATTATAAATTATAAATTATAAATTATAAATTATAAATTATAAATTATAAATTATAAATTATAAATTATAAATTATAAATTATAAATTATAAATTATAAATTATAAATTATAAATTATAAATTATAAATTATAAATTATAAATTATAAATTATAAATTATAAATTATAAATTATAAATTATAAATTATAAATTATAAATTATAAATTATAAATTATAAATTATAAATTATAAATTATAAATTATAAATTATAAATTATAAATTATAAATTATAAATTATAAATTATAAATTATAAATTATAAATTATAAATTATAAATTATAAATTATAAATTATAAATTATAAATTATAAATTATAAATTATAAATTATAAATTATAAATTATAAATTATAAATTATAAATTATAAATTATAAATTATAAATTATAAATTATAAATTATAAATTATAAATTATAAATTATAAATTATAAATTATAAATTATAAATTATAAATTATAAATTATAAATTATAAATTATAAATTATAAATTATAAATTATAAATTATAAATTATAAATTATAAATTATAAATTATAAATTATAAATTATAAATTATAAATTATAAATTATAAATTATAAATTATAAATTATAAATTATAAATTATAAATTATAAATTATAAATTATAAATTATAAATTATAAATTATAAATTATAAATTATAAATTATAAATTATAAATTATAAATTATAAATTATAAATTATAAATTATAAATTATAAATTATAAATTATAAATTATAAATTATAAATTATAAATTATAAATTATAAATTATAAATTATAAATTATAAATTATAAATTATAAATTATAAATTATAAATTATAAATTATAAATTATAAATTATAAATTATAAATTATAAATTATAAATTATAAATTATAAATTATAAATTATAAATTATAAATTATAAATTATAAATTATAAATTATAAATTATAAATTATAAATTATAAATTATAAATTATAAATTATAAATTATAAATTATAAATTATAAATTATAAATTATAAATTATAAATTATAAATTATAAATTATAAATTATAAATTATAAATTATAAATTATAAATTATAAATTATAAATTATAAATTATAAATTATAAATTATAAATTATAAATTATAAATTATAAATTATAAATTATAAATTATAAATTATAAATTATAAATTATAAGTTATAAATTATAAATTATAAATTATAAATTATAAATTATAAATTATAAATTATAAATTATAAATTATAAATTATAAATTATAAATTATAAATAAAAATTCAATATTAATAATTACTAGCTAATTCAGATACAAATATTTTACAATTTGCTTTTTTTTTAATAATATGTGGAAATTTTTAGCCAAGAATCAGTTGATTTTTTTTTTTAATTATTATGAATTATATCAAAACTTTCTTATAGGGATCAAACTTTGGATGTTATAACGCTGGCTGCGTTATATAATGAATTTCATTAGGGGTTTTCTACTCTAGAAAAATAATGTCATTTTTCAAATACATAGTAACGAATTCTTTCTATAGAAGACACGATTATTGTTTTTTATAACCTTAAATTTAATTGGTATTCGAAATTTAAATTGCAATACCGACAACAGTTTTAAAGTGGTAGCCGTACCCAATATTGGTTGTAATATTGACTTTAAGTGGCAGGTGGAGGGTATCAAAGATTCGGAACAGCCGAATTTAACACTTACTAGTTTTATTATTATATTTCGAATATCCGCCGATATTGGCTCTCCACGCACCATTGCTTTTTATTCGAATTTTTCTCTCTTTTTATTATTTTACAGCTCTTTTATGATAAAACCGAAAATAACGAAAAATAACGACTTAATAATGGTCATATTGGATTTGTTGCATTTTTAGGGACTTGCAATATATGTATATTGTGATGGAATTTCGTTTATTATATTCCTAACAAATAAGTTCAAAAATAAAGAGTGTATGACCTTTTTTAGTAATAGTCACCAGCCTCACGATATCTATAATATTAATAGGCTAGGCGGTTTCTTGTGACCGATGTTTTTTTCTACCATTTTATCCCAATTTTGACCAAATGTATATTATTTGAAAGGTATTTCTTTTTAGCCGTTTTGCAGATTTACAGATTTTTATATTTTTTTCCTTTATTTTGAGTAAATTGCATTTAAAGTTGTTACTAACACATACATAATATTATACAATGCTATGTGTGTGCTTATTAAATTTGTTAATGTGTTTGTAATAAAAATGAGTTTGTTTTTTGTGTTGATTTGTGAATTGGCTATAATTGATTAGCATACCTTTAGTATCTTTATTTAATGAAAAATTAAAATTTGCTACAACTTGCACTCGAATTTCGAGGGCTGGAATCTGCTAGTTCACTTAAATCTATGTAAGGACTTCAAGTATAATTTTAATTTGGATTGTACATATTTTTGGAACGGATAAGTGAACTCACTTAATACGTCCTGGAACTTAAGTGAACTCACTAAATATGTCCTTGTTTTTGACCGACCTTATTCGAGGGTCGAATAACTTCAAAATTGATATGAAGGCACTAAAAAATTTCGAACAATAATTCCAATAATTTCTTAAGTTTCATGTCATGAAATATTAAATATATGTGACCTTCTCCGAGAAAAGGGACCTAGTGTGTCAAAAACGGTGGATTCTGGTACCTAAAAGGGTGTAGAAACTTTAAATGGTTTTTTTGTTCAAAACTTAATTTTCTCGGAGAAGGTCACATACAGTAGCCCAATAAAGTCTACATACATCGAAAAATTTTATGATTTTTTCCATTTAAACTGCATTTATTATATTTAATTAATAAAAATATATTTATTTAAAAAAAAAACCTTAAATTAAATCACAGTTCATGATTTTTCTAGGTTTCAGATACAGTTATAAACAAAAAATCAATTCATTTAAAAAAAAACATAACAAAAAAGTGTGTATATGGAATATTAAATATTTTAATATGAAATTAATCAATTTTATTACAATATTGATTTGAGGAAAATTTATTGTAAAAGTTTTTTTTTCTGTTTTAAGCATTAGGGGCAGCGAATTATAAAGTCGATATTTACCGATAAAATTGTATTCACTTGATTTTGTTGTGAGTTTTTTTTTTTAGTTTAGTTTTAATTCTATTCTAAACGTTGTGGGCCATACGTGATCATTTGTTGGGTTGTATTTTTTGAGTACACTTTTGAACGTGTAGCGAATGAGTACAAGCGCGAAGTGATCGCGATAAACATTGTTAAAAAAAAAAGAAAACTTTTTATATTAAAAGTGAAAAAATACTAAAAAGAAGCAAAACAAATTGCTCTTCTAGTCACAACCAAAAGGCAAAAACAACAACAACGAAAAACATCAATATTTATTAGTGTTTATTAATATTCGCGTGTGGAAATTGATTCAAATTAAAAATCTTAGCGCGCTCTTTCATTTAGAATAGCAACAAAATCAACAATATAACGATCTTGTGATAGTTTTATATGATTTTATGTATGTATTCCGAAATAAAGTTACGACGTACGCAAAGTTTTGAGCAGAAAGAATAAAGTATTTCAGACTAATTTCATTTTTCCTCTGTTCTGTTTTTTCAAAAATTAAAACAATCGATGTGTTGTTTATATATTCACAGTGTCATTGTTTGCATTTAAATGTGACGTATATTGCTGGATATATTTTTAGTTTTCAACATCATCATCAGCACCACATCAACCACCATCGACTCCAACGTAATAAGCAGACTATAATCATAGCAACAAGAAAAAAAAAATGTATAGAAATTAATTTTAATATATTTACACATTTTTAACACAGTGGATAATCGGTTGCTTTCAAAAACGGATTTTAAACTTTTTTATATGAGAAATTATCGCCCTGTTTATGTAACATGAACCATAGACAAGATGAACGATATATGGAAACGTTTTTTTCTAGTCTATTTTTCGTGTTGCATAAACCGAATTTCTGATTAGATAAAAAATATTTTCATTTTAAAGTCGATAAAATTGGTTGTTCTTATTTTGGTCTTTTTGTTGTAGAATAATCCTTGAGTTTTGAGAAAGAATTTATTAGATTCTAAGTATTGGGTCCCTAAAAAATAGACAATTCCTAAAATTTTTCATTTTTTTTTGTCGCGAATAACCCTCAGATGCTAAGGAATTTTTCCTGCCTTTTTTCTTTCAAAAAAGGTACAATTTTCTAAAGTAGTTCTATAGTGGTTTCTGATGATTTTCAGTAAAGGAACAATTAAATACTGAGATTCTGTTTCTTAACGAATAACTAGATTCTGAAGATTTTGTTTCTAAAAAAAAATCCGCCGGTTTGCGGATTTTTTCAGACAATTCCCAAGATTTTAAAGACTTACATTCTGTGGTCACAAGCGATAACCGCCTAAGTCGACTTAAGAACAATTTGAGTTAAGTATGCTATCATATTCTACTAAAACCGCTTTATATTTTCGTGAAATCCCCATTTCTCTAACACTGTTTAATAAAAAGTTATTAATGAAAATATACTGACCTAACTCGTAATGAAGCCCCATTACATTTATATAAAACCTAATTTTTCTCGAAAGCATGGTATTCGACAATTTTGGTTATCTTTTCTATCATGTTCTACTAAAAACGCTTTATATTTACGTGAAATTCCAATTTCTCTAACACTGTTTATTAAAAAGTTATTACTGAAAACATTCTGACCTAAGTCGTAATGAAGCCCGCCCCCATTAAAAAGTTATTTTTCTCAAAAGCATGATTTTTCGACTTAGGCGGTTAATGCTTGTGACCACAGAATTTAAAACCCACATTTTAATAAGAATTTTTTCGACTTTGAACTCTTTTAATTAATTAACGCAAATTGATTTATGTGAAATATATAAATAACCATATCATATTGGAAAAACCGAATAACTGTGTACTCTAATTTTAGTGTCATGTGCACATGATTTTGTTCTGACGTTTTTTTTTTTTTTTTTTATTATTATTCTAAATTCCGTTGCTGTGCGTCTGTTTATGTGGTCGTCGTTGTTGCTGTAGTTGGCGTTTTTGTGCGCCCCCAAATTTAAAACAATAATGTAGATTTGTATGTGTTACAGTTTTCCGGCATAAATTTGAAGCAAATAAAGATATGTACAAAGAAAATTTCTGAATAATATTTTCAAAATACGAAAGCGCGAGTGAATCCAACGCCCTCAAACGTTGTGTCGTCGACAATCATGAGCATACAGTTGTTGTTAGCCGACAAAAAAAAAAATCAAAACAAATCATCCAACTATAATTTCAATGTTGCAATTCAGCAAATAATTTTTATTTTTTTGTTTTTTATTCTTTGTTTACAACCTTGAATAAAATACATACAGATGTGTATGATTTCTTTTTTAATTCTTGAAACAATAACATCAAATTTTAAATGAAATTAAAAATATTCAAATTATGTGTGTATGTATGAATTTACATTTCAATATTGAGTTTATCGTGTTGAAAAACAAGTTTGAGTTGTTCTCCTCTGCTTTGAATAAATTCACCTGTTTTTAAATTATTCTTACTCATATTATTGCCCGACTTTATTTATTTAATAATTTTCCAATTTATATGCATACATAAATAAATATGTTTTTTTCTTGTTGTTTATTATAATTACAATTCTTACTTTCTTTTTTCTTCGTGTTGTTTGTCACATGTATGTAAATACTGTCTTGGGTGACATTTTTTTATATCAAACTTTTTTTGTTTTGATATTAGCGATTTATGTTTCGTAACGTATTATACGAGTTAGCTCACATGATTTTGCCAATGTAGAGGGCGGATCTCAAAAGAGCTGAATAAAGTTATCAGGAATGCATAACTTAAAACTATATCGTATTGTTCTAATCAGAGTTCAGAAGAAAACACACACTGAATAAAAAAACTCGTACATATATGTAAACAAACATAGCTCAGACCAACAAACACATCTTTTTATTTTGATATTAATTATGTGTGTTTCTAAATTTTGTACGGTGCCGAACACAATCATGACTGTGTTTCGTTTTAATATTTCGTTACGTACACAAACATGTTTCTATCGCGAATTTTTTGTTTCGAACACACATAAACGACACAGATTCGAGTGTAGCTTTATTTTAAGTTCGTTTTCTTGCACATGTACGGTTAAAAATAAAACAGAACATGATCTTGAACACGTACATCTAAAAATTAAAACATTATCCACTCGGGATCGGTAAAAAAACGAAATTAAGTCATAAACAACATATAAAATTTCTGTTTTCTATTTTATTACTATCTCTTTATTTTTATACCCTATACCACTATGTGGTTTGGGCATAATGACTTTGTGCTGCTGTTTGTAACAACCAAAAATATTTGACCTAGACCCATCTTTTATTATACTGATCGAATCAGAATCACTATCTGATTCGATTTAACGATGTCCGTCCGTCCGTCCGTCTGTGTGTCCATGTAAAGCTTGTAATCAAACTTCAGGACGCAAATATGAAAATATTTTGACAAAATTTGGTATATAAGCTTTTATCGGTCATGGGATGAACGCTATTGAAATTGGTGGGAATCGGTCCATGTTCAGACTTAGCCCCCATACAAATGACCCCTATGAAATCGACTTAAATTGCCATAAAATACAAATTATCATATAAATCTTATTCAAATAGGGTTTGTATGTGTTTATTACATCCATTAATCAGTAGTCCAAAAATGATCTCTATGGGACAACTCTTAGTCATAGGCCCCATATAGAGCTGCTTCCCGATCTTCACTGAAATCTATCAAAAAACAAAAATATTGCACTGATTCTTCTCAAATTTTGTTTGTATATATTTTTGCAAAATACAAGAGACCTTGCAAACATGGTCAGGATCGGTCCATTATTGGGCCTAGTTCCCATATAGATATAGCATCCGATATGAAATTTTCATATCTGCAGCCAAAAAAATTAAGAAAAACCACTCAAATTTGGTTTATGCTTATTTTCTATATCCAGTTAGTTGGGTCTGAGAGATAGGGTCTCTAAACGCATGGTATAGGGTATCATATAGTCGGCCTAGACCGACTATAATTTTCTTACTTGTTATTTTTTATTTTATTATTATATTTTTATTTTTATTTTTTTATAACTGCTAATGAATTATTTTAGATTTTTTTAATAAATTTGGTTCAAACAATTGTTGTCGTTATTATAGGGGTGTTTCAGATTTTTCCGATCGATCGCAAAGGGAGTGACTGAAGCACGTAAAGAAAGTTTAAATATTTTAATTTTATTAACTCGACGCATTACGAAAACAGATTACCTCTGATTTAAGGGTATTACTTCCAATACCCCAATCTCTATAAAAAATCATCAATTAATAGATAATTTTGAACTTTCCTTAACGCATTCTGCAGATCAATATCAAATGCGGCCTTTTTTTTCCTTAATGTCATAACTTCAACCCTGCAATATACTCGCCAAAAAACAGACGCCATAACCTTGCCAGCAGAAGGAATTGTTTTCGCCTTCTATGGCCACGATTATACCAATTCATTCCACTGTTTCGACTGTTCCTTTGTCTCAAGTGGGAAGTGGTGTGGTGAAACATCGCCAAACTTCTTTCTCAACGCTGTTTTTGTTTTATTGTGAGCAAACGCGGCACGTGTCTTGCGGATAGCTTTCTCTTCTCCAAATTTTCTTTCAATATGCAATGTATAGCAGCTTTTGGAATGTCATGCCTATCATTTCAGCTAGCTCACGCACCTTCAGCCGACGATTATCTAATACCATTTTGTGGATTTATTAATCCACAAACGACTAAACTAAAACTTTTTCTGGCTTGGCTCCTTAATTCGTCAACAATTACGGTGTTCGTCTTGACAGCTCGTACAGCTTCGTTTAAACTCTGCCACCCATTATTTTATATAGTCGTAAACGAGAATGTCACGTCTAATTCCACATAATCAAATCGTTTAAGTTAATTTTGACAATTATTTTACATCTTTACCACTATTCGCATACTTGAAACAATTCGACGGAATAGAATAACAAATTGTAAGCTTCCAACCGAAAAAGAAATTATAAAAAAAGAACGAGGATATTCCATGGAGTATCTTTGTAATACTGAAGGAATCTGCAATGTTTCATGGAAATTAAATAAAATTGCAAATCTCGCATCCACATTCGTTGGTGAAAAGCCAAAATCCAAAAAAAAAAAAAAAAAAAAAAAATACGTCGAAATCGAGCGTCTGTTTATTGTTGGATCTCATTAATGCAATTATGCAAAGGATGGCAAGCTCTGCATAAAATAATAATGCTGCAGAGTTTCGTCTTCAGATTGCTTGGTACAAAGGCCAATTCAAAAAACGACCAATTAGCCACTAATACAAGCTAAAAACAAGTAATAAAATTATAGTTGGTCTGGACCGAATATACGATACCCTATATCATGTGTTTAGAGACTCTATCTCTTAGGTCCACTACTTAGATACAGAAAATAAGCATAAACCAAATTTGAGTGGCATTGTAATTATTTTTTTTCCATTCGGATATGAAAAAGTTCATATCGGATGCTATATGCGGACTATGAAAAATGGGCCGATCCTGATCATATTTGGTAAGGTCACTTATTTTTTGCAAAAACATATACAAACCAAATTTGAAAAAATCTGTGAAATATTTTTGATTTTGATAAATTTAAGTGAAGATCGGAAATCAGTTTCATATAGGGGCTATGACTAAGAATTGTCCTACAGGGTTTATTTTTGGACTACTGATAAATGGATGTAAGAAACATACACAAACACAATTTGACCGAGCTCTATGTGATAATTGGATGTTATGGCAATTTAAGTCGATCTCATAAGGTCATTTATATGGGGACTAGGTCTGAACATGAACCGATTTTCACCAATTTCAATAGCGTATATTCTATGGCCGACAGAAGCTTATATGCTAAATTTCATGTATTCATATTTGCGACTTGTAGTTTGATTACAAGGTTTACATGGACGGACGGACAGACAGACGGACATCATACAAAGCCAATATACCCTGACCACATAGTGGTATATGGTATAAAAATAAGGGACCGCGACCTAGCACAAGCTATGCAAAATGTCGAACTGCCAAGGGGTTCGCACACATTGTGCGAAAAATACGGAGTTGCATTATTGTAACAAAAACAACGCCTGTTTCCGCTCATATCAGCTTCACTTAAAGTTTGTTTTTTGCGATTTTCAGGCAATGTAACATTTATGTAACAAAGGACTGAATAAAGGAGTTGAATATTTTTAAAAATATTTATTATATTAACAGTAGGCATTGAAAAATAAAGGTTTTGCTTCAAAATATTATCTTGCCCGATGAAGAGTTAAACATACATTCGCTAAATTATAATGAATCTTCATTGTTTGATTAAAGAAATCGTTAATACCCGAGTGCAATTTCTAGGCAGCTTTTTTTTCAACTTAGCCAATTCACAAACCAACACTTTTATGGTTTATTATTATTGTGAATGAAGATAACAAACTCATTAACAAACACATTAAAAAATTTAATAAAACACACTTATGTATAATTTTATGTATGTGTTAGTAGAAATTTTAAATGCAATTTACTCAAAATAAAGGAAAAAATTTAAAAATCTGTTAATCTGCAAAACGGCTAAAAAGATATACCTTTCAAATAATATACGTTTGGTCAAAATCAGGATAAAACGGTAGAAAAAACATCGGTCACAAGAAATCGCCTAGCCTATTAATATTATAGATTTCAGTGTTTATGTTTATCTTTAGAAATTTAATTATTTAAAGCAAATCAATTGAATCGAAACACTACATAACAATCCAACGCTCTTGAAAGTTTAAAATTTCTATAGAAGACTTTATTACTGATATGTATCCACAAAGACCGAGTATTTGGAATCACAGGTATAATTAGTTTAACTAAACTCGCCTTTTTGAACACCAATAACTTACAAACCATTTGAGTGAAGCATTAAAAACTTTAACTGACATCCCAACAATTTGCTCTAAGAGATTAATGTTTATTTAATCTTATCGTTTGTTAAAAAAAAAAATAAGAACAATAGGGTTAATTTAACAAACCATATTGGCTTTCTATTACCAAACAATATCATTAACTAGTACAAACAATGTTTTGTTTACGAATTTCCTAAATATAAATTTGTTAATCGAAAACACAATTATATGAATGATAAATATGTATTTTATTACATCTAAACCTTGCCATCCATACCTTTAGAAATATGTTAAAATGTAAACAAGTAAGAAAATTATAGTCGGTCTAGACCGACTATACGATACCCTATACCATGCGTTTAGAAACCCTATCTCTTAGGCCCAACTAACTGGACATTGAAAATAAGCAAAAACCAAATTTGAGTGGGATTTTTATTAATTTTTTTGGCTGCAGATATGAAAAAGTTCATATCGGATGCTATATCTATAAAGGGACCAGGTCCAAAAATGGACCGATCCTGATCATGTTTGGTAAAGTCTCTTGTATTTTGCAAAAATATGTAGAAACAAAATTTGAGAAGAATCAGTGCAATATTTTTGTTTTTTAATAGATTTAAGTGAAGATCGGGAAGCAGCTCCATATGGGACCAAAGGGATCATTTTTGGACTACTCATTAGTGGATGTAATGAACGCATACAAACCGAATTTGAGTAAGATCTATATGACAATTTGGATCTTATGGAAATTTATGTCGATTTCATATGGGTAATTTGTATGGGGGCTAGGTCTGAACATGGACCGATTCTCACCAATTTCAATAGCGTTCATCCCATGGCCGATAGAAGATCAAATACCAAATTTCATCAAAATATATTCATATTTGCGACCTGCAGTTTGATTACAAGCTTTACATGGACACACAGACGGACGGACGGACGGACGGACATTGTTAAATCAACTCAGAAAGTGATTCTGATTCGATCGGTATAATTAAAGATGGGTCTAGGTCAAATATTTTTGGTTGTTACAAACAGCAGCACAAAGTCATTATACCCAAACCACATAGTGGTATAGGGTATAAAAATAAGTTTGTTTTCTTACTTGTTTATTAAAATATTTTTATTTATTTTTATAACTTTTATATACATACGTTCATTTCATACGACAATCTACTCGTAAATACACAATTAAATATAAAAGATAATTTAGCAGATTTTATCTCTCAATTTATATCAAATACAACAAGTTGACATATTCCACTTGCTCCCTATAGCACAAGAAAACATTAATAATTTACACAAAAAATTGTTTTCTTATCAACAAAAACATGGTTAACTTGCTTAGCAAGTGGTATAAATTTCAAGTTGCATGGGAGTATCGAGGGGTATTAGCACATTCCAATGATTATTGCAAATAATGCAGTACATGCATGGTTAACACTTGTTTACAGTCTGTATGCTTGTAACTGCTGACTACCCAGTAAAATAATAAACGAAGTTATTCAAAACGCTCAGCTTTATTATTGTATACCAAATGTTCTTCTAATGAATATACGTGCTTCCATGCGTTCCTATTGATACGAGTACATTAAAGTTTAAAAATTTTGAATACTTTATATTAAAAAATATTTTTTTCTTAAGTACAATTTTTAAAATACATGAAATTTTCTTCTTTTTTAAAAGCTTAAAAAACGTTAACTAAAGTCTTATAGTGCCAAGAGTAAAATTAGAAAAATAAATCTTAGCCATAAACACAAAGTTTTTATTAAAACTCTTTCTTTCCTTATGCATATGAGTTTTGAATATCTCCGTGGCTGTGCGTGACTGTGTGTGACTTTCTTAAAATTAATCTTTGGCCACAACAAGTCTATGGACAAAGTTTCAGATCCATCGGATGAGGGGAAGTGGGGTTTAATCTCTCCGTGACTGCGCGTGACTAAGTCAAAGTTAATCTTTTTTCACAGCAAGTCTATCGACCAAGTTTTGGATCGATCGGATAAGGGAAATTGGGTTTTAAATCACTCCGTGACTGTGCGTGACTGCGCGTGACTAAGTCAAAGTTAATCTTTTTTTCACAGCAAGTGTATGGACCAAGTTTCAGATCGATCGGATGAGGGGAAATGACATTTAGATCACTCCGTGACTGTGCGTGACCATGCGTGACTGCGCGTGACTAAGTCAAAGTTAATCTTTTTTTCACAGCAAGTGTATGGACCAAATTTGAGATCGATCGGATGAAGGGAAATGACATTTAGATCACTCCGTGACTGTGCGTGACCACGCGTGACTGTGCGTTACTAAGTCAAAGTTAATCTATTTTTCACTGCAAGTGTATGGACCAAGTTTGAGATCGATCGGATGAGGGGAAATGACATTTAGATCACTCCGTGACTGTGCGTGACCACGCGTGACTGTGCGTAACTACCCCAAAATTAAACTGTAATCACGACAAGACTATGGGCCAAGTTTCAGATCAATTGGATAAGGGGGAATGGGGTCCACCCATGGCAGACAGACAGACAGAGAGTATGAGTTAAAAGAGTTTAAAAGGAACTCAGTTTCACTTAGTAAATTGAAAATTGTTTCATTCTAAAAATAAATGTAGATTTACACAACCGTCCAAAAGCATATGCCACCCCCTCCTTCTTAAATTCCAAATGTCCATAAATGCATAAATATTCAATAAAAAAACGATTGTTTGTTTGAACAGAGTTGTATCTTCTGAGATTAATAACAATTACTTTGCCAAAATTGAAAATTCCTCTTACCCACTGATAAGAGAATATAGAGATATAAAGTAAAATTAAAAAAGAAATCACCAAATTGAAAATTATATGCTTATAGAGGTCTATTATTTCTAATAAACCTCCTATAGGCATATAAATATTTTCAGATAGTATTTGTAGTATTTTCCTTTAAAAATCATTAAAAAATAAAATTAAAACTACTTAATATCTTAAGATCCGATATATTATTTGTTGGAATATCTCTATGTAAAGATAAGATCTCATATGTAAATATCAAATTTGTTAAAATATATAAATAAAAGAAGAATATATAATTGAAATTGAAATTCGGAGATTAATACGAAGTAAGACTCACTGCTCGTGAGTGAGGTGAGTGTGTTAAAGCGCATGACCAAAAAGTGCAAGTACGAGTATATGTGAGATAGACGCAGGTTCAAACCTCACGGCCGCCCTAAATAGTAAAATTTCATATAGAAACAATCTATTCAATTATAACATAACAATTTTCACAATGTTCAATAAATCGCTGATGAAATAGAAAATGCCAGAAACCGGTCCGAATAAGAATACAGTGCAGTTATGAACTTTTAGAAATATATGCTTTCTTCTGCTGTACCACGCACCATTGAAAACTTTTCAAATTTAAAACATACATATATAGATTCCTTATTATTTTTTTTTTTTTTACTATTTACATATATTAATATGCTAGGCGATTTCTTGTGACCGATGTTTTGTTCTACCGTTTTATCCCGATTTTGACCGGACATATATTATTTGAAAGGTATTTCTTTTTAGCCGTTTTGCAGATTTACAGATTTTTAAATTTTTTCATTTATTTTGAGAAAATTGCATTTAAAATTGCTACTAACATACAATTATAAATACATATGCTATGTGTGTTTATTAAATTTGTTAATGTGTTTGTTAATGAGTTTGTTATCTTCATTCACAATAATAATAAACCATAAAAATGTTGGTTTGTGAATTGTCTAAGTTGATAAATTAAGCTGTCTAGAAATTGCACTCGAATTTCGACGGCTGGAATCTGCTAGTTTACATAAATACACTCTATTCTTAAATTTTAGATTCAACAATGTCATCACCTCCATTTCGTATAATTTCACCACATAGTCTTGGCATCCTTTGAATCAAGTTTCTGAAGTGATCTGATTCCACGCCTCCTGCAGTTTATTCCACAGGTCTTCCTTAGGTGTAGAATAGGTAGTTCGAAATTTCCTGTCCAAATCGTCTCCCAGGATTGAGGTCGGGTGATTGTCGTCGCCATTCCATAACTTTACAGGTTCCAGCTGCTTCCTGGGTCTCTAAATACTGCTTAAAAATTTTTGCTGTATGTTTTGGGTCATTATTTTGCTGAAATACGAATTTCCGACCCTCAATTCTTAATCCAGTGACTATGGCACGATCTTTCAGGATATTTATACCCTATACCACTATGTGGTTTGGGTATAATGACTTTGTGTTGCTGTTTGTAACTACCAAAAATATTTGACCTAGACCCATCTTTTATTATACCGATCGACTCAGAATCACTTTCTGAGTCGATTTAGCGATGTACGTCCGTCCGTCTGTGTGTCCATGTAAACCTGGTAATCAAACTAAAGGTTGGTGAAATTCGGTCCATGTTCAGACCTAGTCCCAATACAAATGACCCCTATTAAATCGACATAAATTACCATAAGATCCAAATTATCATATAGATGTGAGTCAAATTAGGTTTGTATGTGTTTATTATATCCACTAATCAGTAGTCCAAAAATAATCCCTATAGGACAATTCTTAGTCATAGGCCCCATATAGAGCTGCTTCCCGAACTTCACTTAAATCTATTAAAAAAAACAAAAATATTGCACAGATTTTTCTCAATTTCTCATATTGACTACCAAATATGGTCAGGATCGGGTTATTTTTCGACCTAGTCCCCATATAAATATAGCACCCGAACTTTTTCATATCTGCAGCCAAAAAAATTAAAAACAATTCCCCTCAAATTTGGTTTATGCTTATTTTCTATATCCAATTAGTTGGACCGAAGCGATAAGGGTCTCTAAAACATGGTATAAGATATTGTATAGTCGGTCTAGACCGACTATAATTTTCTTACTTGTGTTGTACTGGTTTTTATCGAGTATTCCTTCAACGGTGCGTTATTATCAAGGCTTATTGCATTTGGGGTCGGTATTGATTTCTCTCGATTTATATCGAGTTTTCTTAGAGACCGCACAATAAGTGTTGTTATTGATGGGGTCTCATCCAATGAGTTTCAGCCTAGTTCAGGGGTATCCCAAGGTTCTGTTCTTTCTCCTTCTCTTTTCCTTATCTTTCTGAATAAAGTTTTTCAATCATTTCTAATCTCCGAGTGGGGTAGAGCGATTTAGGGTTGATTTCAACGCACAAAAGACTCAATTATGTTTGTTGACCCATAGGGCCTTGGATTCAACAATGCCGTCTGCATATATGGGTGGTATTGGTATTGAAGAATCGGATACTTTTGATATTCTGGACATGAGAATTCAATGCGATGTCCGTTGGAAAGAACATGTTTTTCAAGTGTCGTAAAAAACATTCAAGTCTTGGGTTTTAAAACCAATCCGATCTCCTTAAAATGTAAATCACTTACATATGATCGAAAATTGAATACAACTCCCATATATGGGCAGGAGCTTCAAAGTCTATTTTGGAGCTACTGGACCGTGTGCAAAGGAGGGCGTTGGCGCTCATCAATGACATAAGGGTATCCAACTCTATCGATTCATTGGAACATTGTCGGAATGTGGGTTGTTTAGCACTGTTCTATAGATATTACCATGGGAAATGTTCTTCTGAGATTAGCGAACTTATTCCAAGTGCCCGAGTTTCGGTTCGCTCTACCCGCTTCTCTAGTAGATCACATCCGTTTGTAGTCTATTGTCCAGTTGACCGTACAACGCATTACAGAGAGAATTCGTTTATCAGTCGAACTAGCCGTATGTGGAATAAAATCCCCGCAGAGGTCTTTCCTGACAGTTATAATCTAATAATATGCAAGTCAAATATCCACAAACACTACTCCCTCTCTCCTCCTTCCCATAACCTATTTTCCTGAAATCAACACAATGCACTGCATTTTTTGTAGGGGGCATCCCCTGAGTATTGGTTAACAAAAAAAAAACCTGCTTTCGCTTTAACTTTTCTCTCCAAATAGTTCGAGCACTGTGCTAATCGTGCTACTTGTCCACCTTGAAAACATCATTGTGGACCTTTCTTCCCGAACCAGGTTTCCTATCAATGGTCAAATTCTCCTGGTACTTTGTAATAACATTGCAAATAGATTGATGACAGACCTTTGATTCTCTAGCTAACTTTTTGTAGGACCAAGTTGGATTTTGTTATAATTAATTAATACTTCTATTTCATCACTCATTTTAATCAAAGTAATAAACTAACAGGGTTCAATAATAAATCATCAATTATATAATGCCCTGTATGTAAACACAGGATTGCCAAATAAACAGTAATAAGGAGATATTTTACAACATCCGAACTTAAGAGTTTTAAAATCCAAATTTTGTTAACAATAAAGTGTATTATTTTGGCTTTCGCTGATTGGTGAAGCAAATTGAAATAGTATATTATTAAGTATTATGTTTAAAAAAAAAATCGCATAACGAATACTATTTAGACGAAAACGTCGTATCTTATCTTATGCACATTAAAGTGAGATATATATTAAGATAAATTTCTTTAAAAAGTTTTATCTAAGACATAAATAACTTTACTTTAATTGCAGATTGTTACAGTCAACTACAAACCAAAAAGCAGCACCCACACAAACGTCATCGGGCGGTCCGAAAACAATTAGTCATCATAATACACCTACTAAACATAAAAGGAAAAGTTTGCCTTCAGTAAACCCACTATCGATTAAAGGGTCACAAACTCTTAGTTCTCCTATATTAAGAGCTACTTATGAGTTGGAATCTTCACATGCTCTAGAAGAGCTACTGAGAAAACGTGAAGACGATTTGAGAAGGCGTAGAGAACATGTGGAACGTTTGATGCAATGGCATCAACGTCTGGACGAAGAAGAAGCTGAAGTCCTAAATTTGGAACGTCAACTCTTAAATTATAATAATGTACCACATATGGTGGAACAACAACAAACAAAATTGCAAACCACTGCGGAAACCACGGCAAAGTTGACACAAGCAGAAGAAACAGCCGCAACTACCAAATCGCAAGAAGCTAAACCGGAAGCAACAATTAAAACACCGGAAAAGAAACGCGCCTCACGTGCGCGTAAAATGGAAAAACGTCTAAAAGAAATCGATAAAAGTTTAAGAGAATTATCACACATATACGCATCGAGTACTAATACCTCAGGTCCGGTTATGGGCCAATCAGCGAATAATGATATTGCTACTGATTCAGTTTCAAGTATTGGCACACACGAGTTAGATTTTGTACGTACCACGGGAACTAAATTGAATAAACTTTGGAGACGTTTAACGTCACAACAGTTGGAAAAATATGAACCGAATCGTCGCTATAAGCTGTGCAAATCCGATTTAGAACGATTATATGAAGAGGCCAAAATGGCGGTATTAAGAGATTTTGCCGAAGATGAAGATCGTATTGCGCAGGAACTCTTTGAGAAGAGTTCAACAAATTTAAGTTCTACTACAGCCAGTCCGACTGCTGCCAATGTTCATCTTCAGTGCAATGTAGATGCGAATGTGGTCGAAATACCAGTATTAAATTTAAACTTCAGTTCTGGTCACTCTGAACCCGAAGAAGAATCAGCAAATAATTCAAATGCCAACCCTAATGTAGTACAACAAGGAAATTATAGTCCCAGTGTGGCGGAACAAAATTTTAAGGCACACCTTTTGAACTCTAGTGCTTCATCGTCGGAGACGTCAGAGCAACGATCAACGACGTCTGAGCGTAAACAGCAGACACGTTTAGAGAGTAATGTGCACATGTTTTTAGCTTTAACGCAAAGAATAACTTTAGCTAGTCGTGTAGCTGGAGGTGTAGCTGGACTGCAGCGCAGTTTAAGTGATACAGAAATAGCCGATAAGCCAAAGTTTAGTGTACATACAGCAACAACTAGTCAAAAGAACATTGCAACTGCCGCTAGTCATTTAAATTCGAGTATAGCAACGGCTCAAACAATACAAACACCAGAACATCAAAGATCAAAATCTTCCATAGTGGAACTAACAACGAACATTCCTTTAACACGAACAGAAACACAAATAGATCGCACAGACTTACGACCAATCTTAACTGATAGAGAAGAAGATGTTGCTACATCTCATCACAGAAAAAAACATCTAAAAGACTTGGAAAATGAATTAACAAATCATTCGTCCTCACGATCATCCGTTATTCACTCTGTAGGCAAAGTTACACCCACCAAATCTGGCACATCTTCAGACATACCAACATTAACAGAAGATTCTAAACCATCTTATCCAACCACAGAGTGTATAACAAGAGACTCTTTCAAGCACAAATCAACATTATCGGGACAAGTTAGTTCCGACAGCCAAACAAAAGCTAAAGAAATTTCTGCCAAATTGGAAGAAATATCTGTGGCAGTATCTCAACTATCTAAATCGAATGCTTTGCCGTCGTATTCTTCCGTTACACACACAAAAACAAAATCGGAAGAAAAGCAACTACCTGCCACAACGAGTGATGATTCTATTTTAAGTACAGATGCCTCGTCATATTCCTTTAATTTTGAAAACATTTCCACTGATAGGCATTCCTCACCGGGAACTTCAGAAAACAATTTACGCACAAACTCTTCGTCAAATAGAACTATAACCTCCTTAACATATACAAAAGATACAGAAGATGAGCCCGAATCACCAGAAGAAATTCCGAAAGTTTCTGCAGCAACACTTCCACATACAAGTGCCGATACTTCAACTTCTCTTAACAGCACAAATTCGAAAACATTTGTAAAAGATTGTGCTAAATCCTGCTCCTCCGAAATTTTAACGCAATCTCAATTGGAAAATCGCATTTTAGAAATATATGAAGCGGATTTTGAACCGGATCTAAGTAATGATACTCATATTGAGGATATTACTATACCTACATTTGAAATCACGGTTGAAACAACTCAAGACGATGAGGAGGAAAATAATGATACACCTAAACCGCCGTCGTCATCCCCAGAATCACAAGAAATTGTAGAGAACCTCAGTACAGAAGTATTTGACAAAACATATTGTGCTGATACTGTCAAAGACGCAAGCAACCAAACAATTGGACAGCCAATATCTTCACCAAAACCAAGTCATTCAAGTTCTAGTCAAGATAGAGAGTTACTACCAGCTCCACCATCAGTACCACCACCACCACCTACTCAAACTTTACCTTCATCGCCATCGTCGTCGTCGTCAACTGATGCTGCTTCGTCAATACAAAATTCTAATCAACTTATGCCAGATATAATAAATGAATTAGAATTGAGACGGCATCAATTGATATTAGAAAACGAGGTAAGCTCTAGTAAAATTATAATTATAAGTATTAAAAAGCTGGATACAATAACATAAAAATGTTCCTAATAAAGTTATTTCTGCAACATTTTAGGCTATTTACTGTCATATTGTTTTTAGCAGATGCCATAGGTTAATAATATTTTTTACCTGAATTTTTTTCATCTCAAAACCTTATAGGTTTTTTCATGACCTCCATTAGTATGTTTCAAATATGACCATTTTTAAGCCTAAGATCAATTCTTGAAACTTTATTATTCGGCAACTAAAACTTTTGTTGGTGTTACTTTAAAATTCGTTGACTAAAAAATTTTATTTATAAAAAGTTTTGCTTCAAAAAAATTTTAATAACTTTTTCCTTCACATTTGTTGTATCTTAAAGTTTCTTTCGAATTATTAAATAATAGCAGTCGTTTAAAAAAATCGAGTGGCATTATTTTGGGTAAGAAGACCATTTAAAATAATGCTAAAGCCGATAGCCTAAGTTGCTAGTGCTTTCACTTTAAGATTTATTATAATTTAAATTGTAATAAATATCAAATAAATAAATAAACAATTAAGAGTGTTAAATTCGGCTGAGTCGAGTCTTTGATACCTTCCAGCTGCATCTTAAACTCAATATTACAAAAATATTACTTTAAATATTACTTTAAAACTGTTGTCGGTACTGAAATTTTAATTTCGAATACCAATTAAATTTAAAGTTAATTGCTTTTCTTGTTGGCCAGTTTCTATTATAATTTCTTGTTATAAAAAACAATGATAGTGTCTTCTATTATATATTCTTCCTTTATTTATATATTTTAACAAATTTGATATTTACATATGAGATCTTATCTTTACATATAGATAATGCAACAAATAATATATGGGATCTAAAGGATTGAAGTACTTTTTATTTTATTTTTAAATGATTTTTAAAGGAAAATGGGAGTGTCTTCTATAGAAAGAATTAGTTACGTTAGGTTAGGTTGAAAGTGGCTGCTAAACCAAAGGAAAAGCACACTTAGACTCAGGGGTCCATTGTGATACCACGGGACGAATAGGCGTTCCCCTCAGTCCCCACCGTAGAACCAGTTTGAGCTCCTGATGAAGCCCCTGATATGTGAAATGTCCACTGATACATATGTATATTGGTATTTTGCGTAAATGAATTAAAATGCAACACTGAAGGTAACCATGCTACTCTCCATTGCAACTATGACATGTAATAACATTTGAATAAAAAGAATAAAAGACAGTCTCAAATAAGCTTGCATCGTGTTAACTTAAATCGTATCAATTGGCGACGAGATAAATAGCAAACGTAGAAATTTACATACATTAATTTTCAAATACAGAAAAAATGCCGAACGAAAAGGAGTTGGGCGATAATTTTAAAGAATTATTTATTCAACAACAAGAGTTTAATAAAACTTTACTATTACAGCAGCAAACATGGATGCAGTCAATGTTTAATAATCAGGCTGGTGGTACAACTGGATCTATCAATGTGCCATCATTTCATAATTACAATAAAGAGCAACAAAGCTGGGACTCATATTTGGAGCAACTAAGTCAACATTTCCAGGCATATGGTGTCACTTCAGCAGAAAGACAGAAATCTTTTTTCCTTTCGTGGATTGGTACAGAAATTTTTGATTTACTTAAAAATTTGTTTGGCAGCGCAAATTTACAGCAACAAACATTCAGCCAACTTGCAGAAAAATTAACGGAACATTTTCAATCAAAGCGTCATGTAGTCGCGGCACGCTATGAATTTTTGAAAAGAGACATGTTGCCACATCAAAGATATAGAGAATGGGTTGCTGATTTGCGTGGTTTGGCCAGAGATTGCAATTTTGTATGCGCGGCAGAAGATTGCTCTAGCAATTTTGTGGATGAGATGATCCGAGATCAAATAATTTTAAGAACGCCCCATGACAGTGTTCGTGCGTCAGCTCTACAGAAAGTGCAGCCAACTTTACATGACGTTATGCTTATAGCGGAAGCATTTGAGGCAACAACAAATTCTGTCACGACAATAAAAGGCAACGTAGATGAACATACCACCCCGGTCAACGTAATACGCACGGAATCGTTCAGAAATAAAAAGTTCAAATCCTGTTCTGGCTGTGGTCGGTCACACAAAAGGGAACAATGCAAATTTAGAAATGCGATATGCAATAAATGTGCTAAAAAGGGACACATTGCGGCGGTTTGTATGTCTAAGCAATTCGAAAGCGACAACAGTAATGTAGACAATGACAAAGATAGTGCTAAGAAGCAGAGTAATAGAGATAGAAGACAGAATGTATACACGAATGATGAAATTGACTCAATTGAAACTGTTTTTAATGTGACTGGTAATATACAATGTAGAAATAACAAGGCTTTTATTGAAACTAAAATTTTTAATAAAATTGTCACCTTCCAAATGGATTCTGGTGCTTCTGTTTCTATAATTACTGTTGATACGTATAAACAGTTGAACTGCCCTAAATTGATTAAGTGCAACAGAACATTATTTGGGTTTGGTCAGAAACCGATTCCAGTACTTGGTCAATTTGAAACTATTATTAAATGTGGTAAATATGAAAAATCAGCTGTGCTCGTCGTTGCAGACGTAGAAAATGGAAACAACTTATTTGGTTCAGATTTGTTTAAAATATTTAAATTTGAAATACATCAAATCGCTAACGTCACTGACAATAAGATTAAGGCTAAAGAACTTTGTGAGAAGTACAGTGCAATTTTTGAACCAGCGCTGGGTACGATAAAAGAGTTTAAGGCTAAAATTTATCTTAGACAGGGTGCTATGCCGAAATTTTGTAGAAGCCGACAAATTCCATTTGCACAAATGCCCACATTTCGAAAGGAAGTTGACAGACTAGTGCGTACCGGAATTTGGAAGCCAGTTAAATTTAGTGACTGGGCTTCGCCTATTGTTTTGGTCACAAAGGCTGATGGGTCTTTAAGAATCTGTGGTGATTTTAAAATTGCTGTAAATGCACAAATCGATATTGAACAGTATCCGCTGCCAACTCGCGAATGCTTATTTTACAAGCTTCGTAATGGTAATTTTTTTTCAAAAATTGATCTTCGCGACGCCTACCTTCAGATGGAGCTAGATGAAGAATCAAAAAAATTAATGGTTGTCAACACACCACTGGGTTTATTTCAATATCAACGCTTGCCCTATGGTATAGCCAGCGCACCGGCCATATTTCAAAAATACATCGAACAATTACTTCAAGGTATTGAAGGTTGTGGAAATTATTTAGATGATATAGTTGTCACCGCATCATCGCTTTCAGAGCACTTGCACCGCTTGGAACAAGTTTTGAGAATATTACAGAGTAACGGTCTCAGGTGTAAATTACAGAAATGTGTCTTTTTGACCGACAAAATTGAGTATCTTGGTCGTAAGATTAGTAGTGAGGGAATTTCGCCGGATGAGTCGGGTGTAGAAGCCGTAAAAAAAATACAACCCCCTACAAATATTAAGCAAGTTGAAGCGTTTATGGGTAAGGTGAACTACTATCACAATTTCATTCCAAATTTTGCTAACTTATCAGCACCAATTAACTTTTTACGCCGAAAAACCGTTCGTTTCGTTTGGGGCCCTGATCAGCAAAAAGCTTTTTCTTTACTTAAGGATCACATTATCAATGCAACGCAACTGGCACACTATCAAGATGATTTGCCTCTCCTTTTAGCCGCTGATGCTTCCGCGTATGGGGTTGGTGCTGTTATTTCGCATACATACCCTGACGGCACTGAACGTCCGATTGCATTCGCTTCAAAGACATTGGACATACATCAAATTAAATACAGTCAAATTGAGAAGGAAGGCCTGGCAATAATTTTTGGTGTTAAGCGATTTCATCAATATTTATATGGTCGTAATTTTACTCTAATAACCGATCATAAACCGTTAGTAAGTATTTTTAGTCCTAATAAGCATCTACCAACAATGTCAGCACATCGAATTCAGCGTTGGGCAATTACGCTCATGGCATACCAGTTCGATATTAAGGACCGTAAAACTGCAGAGCATGGTAATGCTGATGCGCTGTCACGCCTGCCGATAGGAACTGATTTGGAATTTGATAGAGAGGAAGCCTGCTACAATATTGAAGATATTCAAACACCAATCGATGCGAAGCTGGTATTTGATTATACGGGAGAAGATAAAACATTACAAAGAGTAATTAAGTTCGTAGAAAATGGTTGGCCAATTAAACTACAGGCCAGTGACAACGACATTATTCCATATTTTAATAGGCGAAGAGCACTTATAATTCATAACAACATGCTTTGTCTTCAAACCAGATTTAATCGAATGGTTATTCCAACCGCACTTCAACCTCAAGTTCTACAATTGCTACACGACGGTCACTGGGGCATAGCCAGAATGAAACAGTTGGCCCGTCAACATTGTTGGTGGGTTAACATTGACAACGATATTGAAAAAATTGCGGCTAATTGTGATACCTGTAAAGTAACAAATTCTGCACCTTCAAATCATTATAATAGCTGGCCAGTTACGTGTCGTCCATGGGAAAGAGTGCATATAGATTTTGCCGGGCCAATATTCGGATCTATGTGGCTAATTTGCGTCGATGCCTTCTCCCAGTTCCCTTATGTAACACAACTCAGTACAACAACTACAGCCGATACGATATCGGCTCTTTCAGCAATATTTGCAATCGAAGGGTTGCCTGAAACTTTAGTCAGCGACAATGGGCCACAATTGACGGCTGATTCTTTCAAAAGATTTTGCAACCAGAACGGTATAAAACACCTTACTACTGCACCATTTCATCCAGCGTCCAACGGCCTTGCTGAAAGGTTTGTTCAAACTTTTAAAACAGCTGTTCGTAAAAATATTAGTGATGGGTTACAACTAAAAGCAGCGGTGGTGAAATATTTAGCAACATATCGATTTTCCCCAAACAACGATGGTAAAACACCATTTGAGCTTATACATGGCCGTCCAGGACGTACACTTTTAAGTCAGCTATTTGAGACATATAAAATAAAACCAACTAAAAAAATATCAAAGTTTGGGATAAAGGAGAAAGTTTTCGTACGAAACTATGCACGTGGCTCAGATTGGATTACAGGAGTAATAACCCGCCACTTAGGGCAAATGATGTACGAGGTGCATACATCTTTAGGCTATTGGAGGCGTCACCAGAATCAACTAAAACGTCGAAACTCTTCCGATAATACGGAATTCAGAAATGCGATTCCAAAAAATTTAATTATTGATCCAATTGTTCCAAGTTCTACAACACTATTGGGCAATGGGGTATCGGTTCGCAACATGGAATCTAACTCGGGTAATATTCAGCCTACAATGAATACAACAATAGGAGAAGACATAATGCTTCGTAGGAGTACTCGTAGCAGAGTTCCTGTACAGCGTTTTCAGCCAGAGGATTTCAGAAAATGACTTATTTTGTGGGAACTTGCATAATCTGTATTTTATCTGTATTTGTTATTTCTAAGTTTGATTTCAATTAATGTATTATTTAAGAGGGGAGTAGTGATACATATGTATATTGGTATTTTGCGTAAATGAATTAAAATGCAACACTGAAGGTAACCATGCTACTCTCCATTGCAACTATGACATGTAATAACATTTGAATAAAAAGAATAAAAGACAGTCTCAAATAAGCTTGCATCGTGTTAACTTAAATCGTATCATCCACATTTGAGAGATCAGAGAGATCGTGAAGAAACGGCGATCCGAATGTTCGAAGTCTCGTTCTGGAGAGCGCCGGGCAATAGCAAAGGAAGTGCTCTATGCTCTCCACCTCCTCCACATCCATGCAGCTACGACAGAAGTCATTTGACGAGACCCTGAGGCGTTCAGCGTGTCTCCCTATGAGGCAGTACCCAGTGATAACAGCAACTACTGTTGAAATCTCCCTACGGGGGAGTGATAGTAGCGCGCTAGTGCGCTTATTAGAATTAGTTACTATTTGAAAAAAGGCATTACTTTTCTTTTACTAGAGTAGAAAACCCCTAATGAAATTCATTATTCATCGCAGCCAGCGTTATAACACCCAAAGTTTGATCCCTATAAGAAAGTGATGAGATAAAAAAAAAATTCCGCTGATTTTTGGCTAAAAACTTCCAAATATTAATCTATAATATTAATAGGCTAGGCGATGTCTTGTGACTGATGCCTTGTTCTACCGTTTTATCCCGATTTTGACCAAACTTATATTATTTGAAAGGTATTTCTTTTTAGCCGTTTTGCAGATTTACAGGTTTTTAAATTTTTTCCTTTATTTTGCGTAAATTGCATTTAAAGTTGCTACTAACACATACATACAATTATACATATGCTATGTGTGTGTATATTTAATTTGTTAATCAGCCCAATTACGAATATTCTCCAGGAATTTCTTTCTCACGGAAAATACTTTTCTCGAGAAAAAAATTCTCCAATTATAAATTCCTCGTGAACAAAAAAAAAATGAATAAGTGGCATCATCGAATTTCGAAGCTAGTTGTTTTGCTTAAATTTATTTTCACAGTTATGATGCGAGCACTTGTGGAGGAAATTGTATTGTAGAATAACAACAAAGCAATAGCCAAAGGAAGACAATTGTGGGCTGAATCTATGGAAACCGTAATCAATGCCTGAATTGGCTTTCATTAAAGTTAAAAGTTAAAGTTGGGCTTTATTTGTGATCTTCGACCTACAGGAACAATAAAACATTTATTTTTCTAATTTAAATTTTGTTTTATCAAAATACTTCTTACATTTTTATGTACTCCCGTCTGTTTTGCAAGGGAAATTTTTTGAGGAAAAAAAAAACAAATTCAAGTGCATTGAGAATAACTACTTTTTTCCCATTGAATTTTTTTCCGAAGGAATTTTTATTCATAATAGGGGAAAAGGGAGAAGTGAGAAATTTCATGCGGAATTTTTGTTTAGAATTGGGCTGAATGTGTTTTTAATAAAAATGACTTTTTTTTTTGTGTTGATTCTTGAATTGACTATAATTGTTTAGCATACTTTTAGGGTCTTTATTTAATGAATCTGCTAGTATTAAAAAAAAGCAAATATTAACACATTTTTATCTGAATTAGCTAGTAATTTTGAATTTTTATTTTCTAGTTTTTAATTTTTAATTTATAATTTTCAATGTATAATTTTTCAATAAAAAAATTTTTAATTTTTTATCTTTCATTAATATTCATTTTTCAGTTTTCAGTTTTCATTTTCGATTTTTAATTTTTCCTTATTCATTTTTCAGTTTTCATTTTCCATTTTCCATTTTGAATTTTTAATTTTTCACTTTTTTTTCATGTTTTGTTTTTAATTTTTCAAATTTCAATTTTCATTTTTCAATTTTCATTTCCCATTTTTATTTTCCATTTTTCAGTTTTCATTTTTCATTTTCCATTTTCCATGTTGCAGTTTTCATTTTCCATTTTTCATTTCTTAGTTTTCATTTTCCATTTTTCATTTTCATTTTTCAGTTTTAATTTTTCATTTTTAATTTTTCAATTTTCGTTTTCCATTTTCAATATTTCATTTTTCAATTTTCGTTTTCCATTTTCAATATTTCATTTTTCAATTTTCATTTTCAGTTTTCATTTCTCAGTTTTCATTTTTCAATTTTCATTTTCCATTTTCAGTTTTCATTTTCCATTTTTCACTTTTAATTTTTCAATTTTCATTTTTCAGTTTTCATTTATGATTTTTCAATTTTTCAAATTTCAATTTTCATTTTCCATTTTTCAATTTTCATTTTCCATTTCCCATTTTTCATTTTCCATTTTCCATTTTTCAATTTTCAATTTTTATTTTTCATTTTCCATTTTCAATGATGCAGTTTTCATTTTCCATTTTTCATTTCTCAATTTTAATTTTTTATTTTCATTTTCAATTTTTCACTTTTAATTTTTCATTTTTCAATTTTAATTTTTCATTTTCCATTTTCATTTTTCAGTTTTAATTTTTCAATCTTCATTTTCCATTTTCCATGTTTCAGTTTTCATTTTCATTTTTCAATTTTCATTTTCCATTTTCATTTTACAGTTTTCATTTTCCATTTTTAATTTTTCAAATTTCATTTTTCATTTTCCATTTTTAAATTTTCATTTTCCATTTTTCAATTTTCATTTTTCATTTTCCATTTTAATTTTTCAATTTTCAGTTTCCATTTCTCAGTTTTGATTTTCCATTTTTCAATTTTCTATTTTTCATTTTCCATTTTTCAGTTTTCATTTTACATTTTTTCTTTTTCATATTGGCGATTTTTTTATTTTGAGCTTGGAATGTTGTTGTACAACTATTATGTACAACCACTAAAATATTACAACAAACACACTTGGTTTTATGTTTTTTTTTAGAGGTGTCTACATATTTTTGCTCGTATCTAAGCACAATGATGCTCGATTTACCCCATTTTAAATTCCAACCTGGTGGGAATAATGGCAAATGATATTATCGCAACTTTACCCAGTTAAATGTTTTTTTTTTTTTTTTTTGTGAATGAGCGTGATTTCAGTTTTCATTTTATATTTTTCCTTTTTCATTAAGGATTATATTTTTTCTTTCATATTGGCGATTTTTTTATTATATCGTGATAACCATAAAAAAAATATGTGGCAATACTACTAACATAGCTCATGGTAGTTGTGTTTGTTGGTATGAGTACATCATTTTTTGTGGCTTTTTTTGAACTGTGAATGTTGTTGTACAACTATTATGTTCAACCACTAAAATATTACAACACACACTGGGTTTTTTGTTTTTTTTAGAGGTGTCTACATATTTTTGCTCATATCTAAGCACAATGATGCACGATTTACCCCATTTTAAATACCAACCTGGTGGTAATAATGGCAAATGATATTATCGTAACTTTACCCAGTTAATTTTTTTTTTGTGAATGAGCGTGATTTCAACAGACAGACGGACAGACGGACATTGCTATATCGACTCGAGCTGTGATAAGGATCAAGAATATAAATACTTTAAGGCGTCGGAAATTAGTTTTTCGATGCGTTACAAACGGAATGACAAACCTATATATACCCTCTGCCGAGAGGTGTAGAGGGTATAATAAAACAATGTTGCATATATGTCATTTAGTTAGAGATTAATCAAGCTCAATATCAAATGTTTTAACTGTTAATAAAGCAAAAACCTTAGCAAATTTGCTTCAATTTATCTAAATTCTGCAGGACGGGTTATACAGCAAAGAGGGGTTATACTATTTAAGCTTTTTCCAATATACCAAACCAAAATATAAAATAACTTTGAAACAAAATTTTTGTGTATGATGATTTAATTTTAGCTTTTTCGATTTCAGTGTGATAAAACAAATAAAAATAGGTTTTGTCTTATCACGACCAATATGGCTGATTCCATAGGGGATTCCTCTCGTATGGTGGCTAGATTTCATTTCTTTTTGAAGATATGAAATTTATAACAATTTATATGATATTTTATTCTTAAATGAAGTTTAATGTGTTATTTTATTTTAATATTAATTCCTTTTCTCGAATGATCAATAATTTTTACCTTATGCTTATGCTAAGTAAACGTACGCGATAAATTCTAAAATCTTCCCAATTTCCATTGAAAAAAAATCTAAAAAAATATAACAATGAAGATACAATTGAAATTCAAATGATATAGGATTCTAAAATGATCCATCTCTCTTGATATGGAAGTTTTTTTTTTTTTTAATTTTTAAAATGCGTATAAAACTAAATTAAAAAACCCTTTTAAATTATGGAAATTATTAGAAAATGATTATTTCCATAATTAAATAACAGCCGCTCAAAAATGTAAATTTTCGGAAATTTTAATTTTCAACAATTTCAATGGAATTCAAAACCATGAAGGATCAACCATATTTACCTACCCTATACCCTATATCATGCGTTTAGATACCCTATCTTTTACGGCATAAACCAAATTTGAGGTGCATTGTTATTATTGATGTGTAAACATCTCTACGCGCAGGGGGTAAAAATCTATTTCACAATACAATCACAAAAACAGCGTAAGATGTAAGATGTAAGACGTAAGACTATATCGGTGTGACTTAAGATTGCATTGGTGAAAATATTATGACAATAATAATAATAATAGTAATAAATTTTTGTCTCTGTTTTGTGCAGTATATTTCTTTAATTTTTATAAATATTTATAATTAATTTCCTCAATCATTTAGAAGTATTCTAAACGTTTTAATTTATTCCATATAAATAACACAATTATCACTGCATTTAATATTAATGCTAATCAAACATAAATAAAAAACAAGTAAGAAAATTATAGTCGGTCTAGACCGACTATACGATACCCTATACCATGCGTTTAGAAACTCTATCTCTTAGGCCCAACATACTGGACATAGAAAATAAGCAAAAACCAAATTTGAGTGGGATTTTTATTAATTTTTTTTGGCTGCAGATATGAAAAAGTTCATATCGGATGATATATCCATATGGGGACTAGGTCCAAAAATGGACCGATGCTGATCATGTTTGGTAAAGTCTCTTTTATTTTGCAAAAATATATACAAACAAAATTTGAGAAGAATCAGTGCAATATTTTTGTTTTTAATAGATTTAAGTGAAGATCGGGAAGCAGCTCTATATGGGGCCAAAGGGATCATTTTTGGACTACTTATTAATGGATGTAATGAACGCATACAAACCCAATTTGAGTAAGATCTATATGACAATTTGGATCTTATGGCAATTTATGTCGATTTCATAGGGGTAATTTGTATGGGGGCTAGGTCTGAACATGGACCGATTCTCACCGATTTCAATAGCGTTCATCCCATGGCCGATAAAAGTTTACATACCAAATTTCATCAAAATATATTCATATTTGCGACCTGCAGTTTGATTACAAGGTTTACATGGACACACAGACGGACGGACGGACATTGTTAAATCAACTCAAAAAGTGATTCTGATTCGATCGGTATAATTAAAGATGGGTCTAGGTCAAATATTTTTGGTTGTTAAAAACAGCAGCACAAAGTCATTATACCCAAACCACATAGTGGTATAGGGTATAATAAATAAAAATAAAAAATAAACGAATTAAAGTAAAAAGGAAGTGTTTGGAAATAAAATGGAGGGACAATTCATTGGAAAGTGTTTGGAGAAAAAATGAAGGCACGATTTCATTAGGAAGTGTTTGAAAATAAAATGAGGGAGCGAATAGCATTATAAAAACGTTTTGAAATATGAAAAATTAAAAATGAAAAATAAAAAATGGAAAATGAGAAATAAAAAATGAGAAATGAAAAATAAAAAATTAAAAATCAAAAATTAAAAATGAAAAAAAAAAAATGAAAGTGAAAATTGAAAAATAAAAAATGAAAAATAGATATTAAAAATAAAAAATGAAAAATAAAAAATTAAAAATGAAAAATTTTAAATGAAAAACCAAAAATGAAACATAAAAAATGGAAAATGAAAAATAAAAAATGAAAAATAAAAAATGAAGAATGAAAAATGAAAAACGAAAAATTAAAAATTAACCAGTTGAAATAATAATAAATAATGATACATAGATGACGCTTTCTGTTTGATTTTAAAAAAGTGCCACAAAAGCATCTTTAATTACTAGGTGTTTACATATCTACCCATATCTATCGGATGTTATATTTATATGGCAATCTTTACATACTGATCCTTATATTAATTTCTCTCATTGACTGCGAGTCTACCACTTTTCCTTAACACCATCTTTTCAGACTTTCTCATATTTACTACTCACGATATTTCTCCAAATTGTTTACAATCTCTGTCATCTGACAGTGTTGGCTTATTAAAGGAGCCTTTTTTGCAAACACCCCTAATATCAATTTCGGTATTTACTTGAATCTTTTGCCGCAACTGCATATACCCGGAGCTTTTGAAAATTTCGTGTGCTTTTGGGTTCTAAACTTATCTTCAGCATTTTCCCAAGCATTAGAGACTTCAATTTTCATGCTCTATTTTTGGCCACTAATTTTTTTGTAACGTTCCCGTCTGCAACTTTTTGGACTTTATATGTTTTCAAACCTGTATTGGCTTTAACGTTCCTAGCACTGAGCTAACGGTGCTGCGTTTCTACCGAATGTCAATCTGATTTCTACTTTCTTGGCCTTGCAAACATCATCTGGACCTTTCTTTCTAGCCGAGTCAGGTTTCCTATCAATGATTAAATTCTCCTGATGCTTTCTAATAACGTTGGAAATAGTTTGAAGGAAGACCTTTGATTCTTTGGTAAACTTTTTGTAGGACCAAGTGCTTCTGTTTCATCACTCATTTTAATCAAACTAACAACAAATGAACTTGCGTTGCCAGTAGACATAATAACTGGCATATTTTTCAAAGATAACCAAAAAAATCAAATAATGCTTGCGAACAAAGTTAAGAAGAAGAACGTGTGTTAAGAATTTTTCGATGTCACTCCTTAGTTGCCATTTGGCTACCGTGGTAAGGAATTGGTTGAATATTTTCAATGAAACATTTTATTTTCAATAAGAAATACTGACAGATTCCAGCGCGCGAAGTTCGAGTGCAATTTCTAGGCAGCTTTATTTTTCAACTTAGCCAATTCACAAACCAACACTTTTATGGTTTATTATTATTGTGAATGAAGATAGCAAACTCATTAACAAACTCATTAACAATTTTAATAAAACACACATAGCACATGTATAATTTTATGTGTGTATTAGTAGCTACTTTAAATGCAATTTACTCAAAAGAAAGGAAAAAATTTAAAAATCTGTAAATCTGCAAACCTGCTAAAAAGAAATACCTTTCAAACAATATACGTTTGGTCAAAATCGGGATAAAACGGTAGAACAAAACATCGGTCACAAAAAATCGCCTAGCCTATTAATATTATAGATTCTATTTATTTTTTCCCAATGTATTAAGCTTTTTTTATAATTTTAAAAATAAATATATTCCATTAATATATAATATATCGTTTTTTAGCATTTGAAACAATATGAACATGTTACTGCTGTACCTTATATGTATGTACGTGAAATTCCCAATAAACCGCCACCACCATATGTTCCACCAGCCCATGGCAGTCCCATGACTACAATTTTTCCATCAGAAGAACGTATTAAGGACATAACATATAGAAGAAGCCATGAATTGTATTGTGAACTTTTAAAGACGGGTAAGTTTTTTTTTTGTTTTTGTTTTTGTTTTTAATAAAATACAATTCAAAAATATTTGTGTTTCTAGAATATTGTAATGCAACAGGCGAAAAATTACCCTCTGTTATGGAGGAGCAAATAACCAATATCTATGAACGTATTATTTTAGATATTTGTCGAGAATATTTAGATGAACATGGTGAAATTTTACGTGATGGCGATCCAACCAATTTTCATAGTCAATTGGCATTTTTCAATCCACCTAATCGTTTACGTTGTATACAGGATGCAATTTACAAAGAAGTTAGAATATGTTTGGCCATGGATAAGACGCAACCAAAACGAACACAAATATATTCCGTTTATGGTCAACGAGCTAAGCAGGATCATATTGGTAGAATAATAATACAAGAAATGTATGATGAAGATGATCGTTGGTGTAATTTTCATCGTGAAGAATCGGAAGTAATACATTTGATGGTGGAGGAAATGATAAATAAAAATATTGTAGAAATAGCCAAAGGCGTATTAATAGAGGAAGGTGGTACCATTGATGTTGTGGAAGAGGTTGAGGAGGAAGAGGAGGATGGAAACCAACAAGAAACTACTGTAATCGAAGAAAGTGTGGGGGATGCAGAAAATCTAACACAATCGCAATCATTAGTATTCGTAGAAACTTTAGATGAAAACGCTCAATGTTTGGATGAATCCGACCAAAACTATTCTTTATTAAAACTACCTGCAAAAGACTTACAAGAAACAACTTTAGCATCATCTTCATCCTCACTAGAACATAATGATAGTGTGAATACAACCAATGCCGTTCTAACATGTACATAATTTAATTTTTAAATAGTTTATTAAGTTATTAATTTTTTTAAATTATTATTTCAACTAAAATACTTTTTTGGTTTCCTTATTTTGTTAAACGTAAAACTTAGTTTTATAAACATTTTTGCATAAATAAAAATAAAAATTTATGTAGAAATATTTTTAACGCTAGGTAATGCTTTTAAGAAAATTCTTTTTTGTTTTTGTCAAATAAAATTTTTGTCTTTGGAATTTGTATGCCATTTGTTTTATATATACATATAATTTTGAAAATTGTACTTAATTTTAATTTTCCGTTTTGTCTTAAAATTAGCTTATATGCTTGTATGTACTTTTAGGTTTTAAATATAAATTTTTTTATCTTTATAGTTGCTCATAACAGTTTTATTTGATTCTCGTACAAATATTTTTAAACACTTTGAAATGTTTTATAATCTAAGAAGTCGTTTAAGTTTCTTTAAGTTTTCAAATTTATTAAATAAAAAGGATGTTATAAAAAAAATAAAAAAAATCAATATAAACACGAAGAACACGAATGATAACACTATGCAACAAAGGTAACCACTATATTATTTGATGGATTATGGTCCTCTAACAACACAAACAGTCAAAATTTAAAATTAAATGGCTAAGTTTTTTTTTTTTAATTTTTTCTAAAATTTGGGATTTTTGAAAAGGATGGTACATCGATTTTATCATAACTTTAGAACAACTTTACCAATATTTGTATAAAAATTATCGAAAATTTTAATTCAAATTACTTCTAAGTTGTGCTAATATTATTTTTTATATACTCAACAGTTGGACTTATTCAGAATGAAACGGTGAAAACAAATTTTTCACGCAAAATTTAAATATTTTTTTTAATTCTTAAAAAATTAAAATGGCAAAACATGTCGTTTTTTATTGCTAAATCATAATCATACATATACTGGAAATAAAATGAGTCATATATGTACCATAAAAATCTATGGGTAAATGTAGATTTTATTCTTCATAAAGTGAATGTACCTGTCTTTGACAAAAATTGCGAATTTTTATTTAGTTGTTTTTATTAATAAATAAGTTTTACAAATATAACTAAATGATCTAAAAATGGTTTCGACTTTGATTTGTCTGCCTATACCTATATATTGGGGCGGGTCGATTTAAAAATCGCCCAAGTGACAAGGAAAATCGTATTCTAGGGATCAAAATAAGAAACTTCCCGAGGAACCATACCACTAAAACGAATTCTGATGTCCCGACTTTTGACCTGTCTGCCTGTCTGTCTCACTTCGACCCATTTAGAGTGCCCCAATCGAGTCCCACTAACTTTGGAGGGCCGACACACCCCCTGGAACCCCTTGGGGGGTTCCCCATACCAACATTTCAAAAAATCACCATTTTTTGTTTAGAATTGGGCTGACTATGTTTGATTTAATATTAAAATTAACACTCATACGTATACGTATCTTATACTCTGCTAATAAATAATAATCATACGCCTTGACTATGTTATGTTATTCAAAAAGATCGATCGGATGAGAGTAAATAACTTTTAGATCACTCCGTGACTATGCGTGACTACCCCAAAATTAATCTGTAGTCACAACAAGACTGGGCCAAGTTTCAGATCAATTGCATGAGGGGGAATGGGGTTGCCCCCTGGCAGACAGGTCAAAAGTCGGGACATCAGAATTAGTTTTAGAGGTATGTTTACTTGGGTAAAGTTTCTTATTTTGATCCCTAGAATATGATTTTCCTTGTCACTTGAGCGATTTTTTTTTTGCCTCCCTACAAATCGACCCGCCCTACTATATATCTATAATATTAATAGGCAAGGCGATTTCTTGTGACCGATGTAAATTTCACAGTGTTACCCCGATTTTGACAAAAAATTTATCATTTGAAAGGTATTTCTTTTTAGCTGTTACCCAGATTTTCATCGTCTAGAATATTTTTTTGGAGTTATGATCCTTTGCTACTAACACATACATAAAATTATACAATGATATGTGTATGTTTATTAAATTTGTTAATGTTTTTGTATTAATGTGTTGAGTTTGTTTTCTGCATTTAAATTGAGTTGAATTGTGAAGCATACCATTAGGGTCTTTATTAAATAAAAAAAAAATTTCCTAGAATTTGCACTCGAATTTCGAGTGCTGGAATCTGCTAGTATAAATTAAAATACATTTTACTCCTTGCCAGGTTCATTATGATGATATGTTCGGCTGAACCCTGGATGTTTTTACATTATCGGGCAAAAATTCTCAGGTATGCATATTCTGCACATTTAAATAGTTTTAGCTTTAGTTAAACACCTTCCTTTAAAAAAAATATATATATATTTTTTACAATTTTTCTTCTCCTTTTTGTCATGTCAAGAATAAATTTTTCTGAGTCGATGTAGTGATGTCTGTCCGTCCGTCTGTCGGTTTACATACAAAGAACAAGTCGCAAATATGAATACATATTGAAGAAAATTGGTATATAAACTTTTATCGGGCATATGATGACCGCTATTGAAATTGGTAGTATTCAGTGCATGTTTTGAAGTAGACCACATACAAATAACCCCTAAAAGCCGACTAAAATTTTAAGATCCAGATTATCATATTATATCTACTAATCAGTAGTCCAATAATAAACCCTGCATGACCACTTTTAATCATTGTTCCCATATTAAAGCTGATTCCCAAATCTATCACAAAAAAAAAACAAAAAAAAAACAATTTTTTTTAAAAAATAGTACATATATGTTTTAAAGAAAAGTAAGTGAGTTTACTAAATATGGTCATGATTGATCCCTTTTATGACTTAGTTCCCTATTAAAAATAACACCAGATAAATGCACGCCACAAAAAGAGATATAATTTAATAAAAAATATCACTAAAATTTGGTTTATGTTTATTTTATATATCCAACTAGCATGCCCTGTAGTGATTCACTACGACTTACCGAGACTTAAGGCCTAGTTAGCCACACGTTGTTAAAATGTATCTGTATCTGGTGCAATTATAGAACGTAAAAACGAACCAGCATGTTGCTATGTAAAATTAACCAAACTTTATCAGCTGTTCACAAATATCACGTACAAACGTAGCAAAAACCTATTTTCAACAGATTGGGACGTTTCGGTTACGTGACAGTTGAGTTCGGTAACTGCTCTAAATGCTTTTTCATGTAACAGAAACAAACAGCTGACACGTTTGGTTAAGGCTACGTGTGGCTAACTAGGCCTTTATTGACATGTACATATGTTTTCATAATCAACTTTTCCTACGAAGTTTGTATTGTGCAATTAAAATATTTTATTTTGTTCATTAAATATTTTTCTCATTTCAATGCTACAGATATACAATATTTTAGTTTTTCATTCGGTGCAAACATTTTTCGGCGTTCCTACTCTGGCGCAAGCTACATATAGCTGCCCATGAAAAAAATGTAGATTTTCCAAATTATATCCGGCAACACTTAGCGATTAGCCTTCAATTTAGGATATCATTTTCAATTTTTTGTTTTACCGATTTTTGATTTTGCTATTTTGATTTTGATTTTTGAATTTGGCGATTCCGCCGATATTTCCCCGATATTTCTCAAATTGGTAATTAATGTACTTGACAAAAGTTTCATTATCTGATGGACTCGTACAAAGTGCTTTATTATGCTTCATTCTTCCTTTTGAGGCTTCTTTTAAGTTTGCCTTGCTTGAAAAAGCCCTTCTACCTATTTTTCTGTCAAGATTTTCCCACAGATGCTCGATTGGGTTAAGGTCCGGGGACTGCGGCGGTTGATCAAGTGTCTTAGGAGTCCGGTACAGTAGCCAGTCTTTCACAATTTTAGATGTATGCTTTAGATCATTGTCCTGTTGGAAGATCCAGTTTCCAGCCATGCCTTATTTCTCGACTCTAGGGCCACCATTGGTTAAGTAATCCATCTAATGAGTTTCAGCTTTGTTCAGGGGTACCCCAAGGTTCCGTTCTTTCTCCTTCTTTTTTCCTTATCTTTCTGAACGACCTTCTTGGTCAAACTTTTAACTCTTCATACTCTTTCGCAGATGACAGCAGCATTTGTATTTAATTTTTCTTTAATTGTAGGCCAAGCCTCCTGGAGGTTGGGGGGCAAAAGGCGGACAATGAATGACACGCTCAATCAAGACCTGCTAACAATATCCGAGTGGGATAAGGCGAATAGGGTTGATTTTAATGTCAATGTCATCGGTATATATGGGTGGTATATGTAGGTATTGAGGTATCGGATACTCTTAATGTTCTAGGCATGAGAATTCAATGTGATGTTCGTTGGAACGAGCATGTTTTTCAAATGTCGAAAGAAGCATTCAAGTGTCTTGGTTTTCTAAAACGGTGCAAAAATTACTGCATTCCTTCTCATCTGCTTAATATCTATACACTTATGTACATCCGACCGAAAATGGAATACAACTCCCGTATATGGGCAGGAGCTTCAAAGTATATTTTGGAGCTACAAGACCGTGTGCAAAGGAGGGCGTTGGTGCTCATCAATGATAGTAGGGTATCCAACTCTAATGATTCATTGGAACATCGTCGGAATGTGGGTTGTGTAGCACTGTTCTATAGATACTGCAATGGGAAATGTTCTTCTGAGATTAGCGAACTTATTCCAAGTGCCCGAGTTTCGGTTCGCTCTACCCGCTTCTCTAGTAGATCACATCCGTTTGTAGTCTATTGTCCAGTTGACCGCACAACGCATTACAGAGAGAATTCGTTTATCAGTCGAACTAGCCGTATGTGGAATAAACTCCCCGCAGAGGTCTTTCCTGGCAGTTATAATATATACCTATCCACAAACACTACTCCCTCTCTCCTCCTTCCCATAACCTATTTTCCTGAAATCAACACAATGCATTTCAATTGTAAGAGCATTCCCTGAGTGTTGGTTAACAAAAAAAAAAGAAAAATTTGTCACAAAAAGTTTACGTTCTTCCCCGAAATAAAAAAAGCATAAAAGTGATATCACACGATGTGTTTTTTTGACATATGTATATACTGTCACTTTTTTTTACCGATATGTAATTCCCTATGTCTGTCAAAATTATCGTTTTACATACGATTTATAATTTTTGTTACCACACGTGCGTATGTATTTCCGTATGACATAACCTCTAAATGTAAACAACAGCTGATTTATTTTGTGAATTTACGAAAATTTATTGTTAAAAATAAAGTTATATATATTATATATTTTTTAATTGTTAATTAATTTATTCTGGTTTTATTTCGCCATAAGCGGTTTGTATTTTCATATCATTGTCATGCCAAAATAGAACGTTCTACTTGAAAAATGTACATGTGACTTTCCTCATGTATTGTACATAAACAATGTTTCATATGTACCATATGTAAAACAACACATCGTGTGATAGTACCTTAAGTGAGTGTTACCACTGTTTACTTTTTTTGACGCGTAAAATCTGATGCATTTTCACTTTCGAGATTTTTGCAATATTCCCACTTGATTTGATTTCATGTTTTATAGTAGCCAACCTCTAAATTGTATAGTACTAAGCTCTGTAATATTACTTTTTATCGTAAGTTAATAATAACTTTGTTTTAAGACAATTTAATTATTAAAAATTGGTATATACTTTTTTTGACGCTCACAGTATATATAGATTATTATGCCAGCAAATTTGGACCCAAGACCGTCTTTCGAAATGCATGGTATAGGGTATCGTATTCTCATTCCAGACCGACAATAATTTGTTTTTTCAAATTGACTGAAAAAAGAATATTATCATTTCAATATTACCCTGTAATATTTACGTCAAAAAAGTTATGCCTCTAATACCCAGTTGTATCAACAAAACAACACAAAATATCTATCATGCGAATGAATAAAAAGAATATGGCGTGCTATAGAAATTGAAATGAAACATATGTTTATTTTATTCTCGCAAAGGCACTTATAACACGCGTGAAATTTTTATTAAATAGCATAATTTTTTTTTTTATAAAATATATTTAAATACAAATTCAAATAATGAAAGTTGACAAACAGTCTGAACCAGTCCAGCAGCAACAAAGCCGAAAGCAGTCGGTATGGACAAGAGACAAAATAAATCAATTGGTGGAATTGTACAAGAAACATGAGTGTCTTTGGAATCATTGGCATGATTCGTATAAAAGCAAAGATAAACGTAATCGTGCTATTGGAGAAATATGCACTACTCTGAACATAACCAAATTTGATTTCGGTAAAAAGATACACAATCTACGCAATCAATTTAATACAGAAATGAAAAAATTGGAACAACGTATGGAAGAAGCGTGTGTTAACTTGGAAGATGCCAGTACCACGGCATTACGTTGTAAATGGAGTCATTTTGAATCGTTAATGTTTTTACGTCGCGTTATAGAACCAAGACCGGGTGGTTATCAAACGACATTCCAAGGGCCAAAGGTAAGTAATTTGGTTTAATTTTAAGGGAGATAATCATCCGTAGTACATATGTATGTATATATGTAAGTGCATACATTTATATTATACATATATATTCAAAATATTATTTGTGAACTAAACGTAACAGATTTTGGAACAAGTCTAGTTTAGGTGCGATGCCTCGATATTTTAGTTTTTTTTTTGGGGGGGAGGTAGGGGCTTTTGGGGTGAAATATTTTTTTTTGTCGGTCGAGCCTATTTTCCGAGTTATGGACCCCCAAAGTTTTGATATTGACTAGTGTATAACTTTGTTATTTACTATCAGATTTCGAGTATATATGTATCGTTTGAAAGCTTAGTTGAGCGTCTTCTATGTGGTATTATAAAATTTGAAATCCATTAACCCATTATGAACCTATTGAAAATTTTGCAAAAATTCAAATACCTCATAGAAGGCGCTCAAATAAGCTTTCGAACGATATATATATTGTCGAAATCCGATACTAAATAACAAAGTTATACACTAGTCAATATCAAAACTTTGGGGGTCCATAACTCGGAAAATAGGCTTGACCGACAAAAAAAAATATTTCCCTGGAATCACGTTAAAAAGTTTTATAAGTGGTAAAAATTTTGAACCGATCGGGGCATCGCCCCTAAACTAGACTTAAGCCCAGATTTTTAGTTTACGGAATATTTGAACAAATTATATATTTTATATTTTTACTCTTAACTGAACTATTGGACCTGTTTATGTGGCTCGACGAAAGGTAAAGCCAGATTGCATAGGAAAAATTGAAATTTATTTCCATAAAATTTTTTCACATAATCAATATTCTTATCTAAAGTTTAATCTACTACGAATGTTGGAAAGATGCACCCGGCTTAGATTTTAAAGATTTTTTTAGTTAAATTACATAACTTATAATTTGGTACCTAATACCTAATCGATATATTTTGGTATATGTGTATATTAGAGCGACTCAGTCTGTATGGAGAGAAAAAAAAGTGAAAAAAGTGCCCCCTAGAAATCTACCTTGGTTTGTTTTATAACGACTCTCAAAATATTTCTGGTCTGGACCGAGCTGGACCGTTTGTAAACAAGGTCTATTTTTTAGTTTTTTGAAAATATTTCCATTTTTTCTAGGTCAACATATCCAATTTGGATACAACGTGATGCTTAGGTTTTTTCAAGACGCGTTCAATGGCGTATAGAACATGTGCAACTGCTGTGATATTCAAAAAAATATGTAATTTTTAATGGGCTTTGTATTAAAATGAGTTAATTAGAAAATCAAATCAACATTGATAATAACATAAATTTATTTATTTTCTACTTGTATAAACTTTATGTCATCCAAAGTTTCAAAAATTGATTTATGCACCATACACTTATTTTGAGGCATTTGAGTTTGACAAAAATTATAATAATATAAATTATTTTAAAAACAAATTAAAAAAAAAAATTTTTTTCTGCTCAAAAATTTGATGAAACTAAACTACCAACGCAGTGCGTAATAGTAAGGCATTTGTTTTTTATGAGAGAACAAAATAAAACAAGTAAGAAAATTATAGTCGGTCTAGACCGACTATACGATACCCTATACCATGCGTTTAGAGACCCTATCTCTTAGGCCCAACTAACTGGATATAGAAAATAAGCAAAAACCAAAATTGAGTGGGATTTTTATTAATTTTTTTGGCTGCAGATATGAAAAAGTTCATATCGGATGCTATATCTATTAGGGACTTGGTCCAAAAATGGACCGATCCTGATCATGTTTGCTAAAGTCTCTTGTATTTTGCACAAATATATACAAACAAAATTTGAGAAGAATCAGTGCAATATTTTTGTTTTTTAATAGGTTTAAGTGAAGATCGGGAAGCAGCTCTATATGGGGTCAAAGGGATCATTTTTGGACTACTCATTAATGGATGTAATGAACGCATACAAACCCAATTTGAGTAAGATCTATATGACAATTTGGATCTTATGGCAATTTATGTCGATTTCATATGGGTAATTTGTATGGGGGCTAGGTCTGAACATTGACCGATTCTCACCAATTTCAATAGCGTTCATCCCATGGCCGATAAAATCTTATATACCAAATTTCGTCAAAATACATTCATATTTGCGACCTGCAGTTTGATTACAAGCTTTACATGGACACACAGACGGACGGACGGACGGACATTGTTAAATCAACTCAGAAAGTGATTCTGATTCGATCGGTATAATTAAAGATGGGTCTTGGTCAAATATTTTTGGTTGTTACAAACAGCAGCACAAAGTCATTATACCCAAACCACATAGTGGTATAGGGTATAAAGATTGGCTTATAATATTTCAAAATAATAAATTTAAATTTACTCCGGAGCAGCGTGAAAAATATATTAAATTAGCAAAATTCCATTATTTTTTTCCCAGAACTGAAATGTACTTGAGAAAAGAAAAATTTTGATACCCATATTGCCTATGTTTAACCACATTGTTTCCACGCTATTAGATTTTAGTTAAAACGCGAACTAGTAAATTCTAAGGAAAATAAATTAATGTTATTTTCAATCGAGTAATGTTTAAAAATATGTTTTTTTTTTTTTTTTATATATATATTTTTATGTACTATACTGTAATGTTTATTATTATGTACTTTAATATTAAAAAATAACTTCAATTTTAAAACAAAAACAAAAAGTAAACAAAATTTTTCTTCCAAAAGTGGGTGCTCACTTATGATTGTTGTTTATATTGTTATTTAGGAAACAAAAAATTTTATAAGTTAATACTTAGTTTGAAGTCTTCAATTTTGTCTTCTAATCGTCTCTGAACAAAATTTCCCAAATTTTGGGTCACCTCCGCTGGAATTTTCGCCCAATCTTCCTGTAGAGCTTTGACCAGATCGTTTTTGTTGTGAATTTCTCTTTCTCTTACCTTTTTTCCCAAATTATCATAGAGATTTTCGATGGGGTTAATGTCCGGAGACTGGGGAGGTGGTTCCATACATTTTGGAGTATTATAAAGAAGCATTAACTTAGTATTGGCGGCCGTATGTTTGGGCTCGTTGTCCTAGATGAAGATATAATTTGGCGGCAGACCAAATTTTTGTGCACTTGGGCTGAAATGGGTATTTAAAATGTCGATATATTTTTTGTGATCTAATATTCCATCGATTATATGCATATCCCTGACACCACCAGCACCATACATCTCCATACTAATACTGAGCCATCCACATTCTTAAAAATGGAACATAGGTTTCTATTTCTTAATTTTTCATTGGCCTTTCTCCACACTTTACACCTTCCGTCATTACCATACATGTTAAATTTTCTTTCGTCTGTGAAAATAACATGATTCCAAAACTCCATCGTCTCATTTTGATGGGTTTTAGCATACTCAAAGCGTCTTATCTTGTTCGCCTTGCTTAGGAATGGTTTCTTCCTGGTCATCTGACGGTGATGACTAGCTGCATAGAGCATATTGCGGACTGTATTTACAGAAATATTGGGACCAAACTTTATATTTATCGTTTCCGTAAGTTTTGGCAGCAGGAAGTTTTGGATTTTGTTTAATTTCCTGAACTATATACATATAACGTATTTGAGCTTCAAACAGTAAATGTGGCCGCCCAGGTCTGTTCTCATACTTCAACTTTTTTGTGGATTTATATTATTTAGCGGATTCCAGCGCTCGAAATTCTAGTGCAATTTAAAGGCAGCTTTATTTTTCAACTTAGCCAATGCACAAACCAACACTTTTATGGTTTCTTGTTATTGTGAATGAAGAAAACAAATTCATTAACAAATTTAATAAACACACACATAGCATATGTATAATTTTATGTATGTGTTAAAATGCAATTTCATCAAAATAAAGGAAAAAATTTTAAAATTTGTAAATCTACAAAACGGCTAAAAAGAAATACCTTTCAAATAATATACGTTTGGTCAAAATCGGGAGAAAACGGTAGAGCAAAACATGGGTCACAAGAAATCGCCTAGCCTATTAATATTATAGATTAATTTTTTGATGGTGGAATATGGTCATTTTTTATTTCTCCAATTTGTCTTATTGATTTTTTGATGGTAATAAAATACCAACCAATTAGTGTCATAGACGAAAACCCCAATTTTGCGGCATAAAAGACACACTTGTTGGTTGTTAGGATCTTTTGCAAACATTTTTTTTTTTTTTTGGTAACAAATAACTTTAGTCACAAACAAATTTTGCATCATAAAAAACACAATCACCCACCCTTAATTTGCGAACCAATTAGTGTCAATGCACAATCCTTTTCTCAACGATTTTTTGGAATTTTTTGCGTAAAAACACAATGAGTGTCAATAAAAAAAACCCAAAAAAATATTTTCATATTTTATTGTCCCTTTTTTATGACTTACGTTACAATTGCTTGCAAGTGTTACAATTTCACGCAATTGATTTTGCAATTAATAGCGAGTGCGTGCGTCATTTATTCATTAAAAGTGGTTCAGTTTTCATTAGATCATGATCTATAAGTATGCTGTGTTATTGTGTAAATTGCAAATATTTTGTGAAAATTAAAAAAATTGGAAAGCAATAAGAGAAATAAGTTTTGCTATAAAAAATACGCAACTTTTAATAGCGAAACGAAAAAATTTACATGTCTGATTGAAACCTGCATGAAATATTTAAGTGCAGTGGGCAGTTTTTGTGTCTTAAGTATTTTATTACCATATTTTATTAAAATAAAAACCAGTCAATAAAAACAATTGTAAATAATTTCAACGTAAATCACAAAAAAATGGCCAATAAAATTTTAAAATATTTGACAATTGTAAACAATTTGCAACGTAAGTTATAAAAAAGGGTCAATAAAGTTTTAATAAATTTGGTTGAAACAATTGTCGTCGTTTTTATCGGGGTGTATCAGATCGCGAATTGATGTTTCAATTTTTCGCAGTACACGAGCCAGAACACGAATTTAAAATATAACTTAACTCGAACCTGTATATTGTACATGTTCTGTCATTCTTAGTACACGAGCCAGAACACGACCTAAAATATCACTGAACTCGAACCTAATTATTGTACATGTTCTGTTTTTTCTTAGTACACGAGCCAGAACACGACTTAAAATATAACTGAACTCGAACCTGTTTATTATACATGTTCTGTTTTTTTTTCTCAGTACACGTACCAGAACACGAACTTCAAATAAAGCAACACTCGAATCTGTGTGGTTTATGTGTTCGAAACAAAAAATACGTAATAGAAAAATGTTCGTGTAAATAACGAAATATTAAAACGAACACAGTCATGATTGTGTTGGGCACCGTAGAAAATTTAGAAACGCACATAATTGATATGAAAATAAAGATATGTATGTGTTGGCTGCTTTTGAACAGAACATTGTATGTTTCATGTGTGTATTTTCTGAACCTTGATATATATATAAAAAATTTATGAATATTTAAATGAGCCTAAAGGTATGTTAATCAATTTTAGGAATTCACAATTCAACACAGAGCGTCTGATATATAAATTAAATCATTCGCATTAAAAGGCTGTAACGTATTATAAATATTTTATTTTATTAATAATTAGTTATTTATAGTTCGGTTCGAGATCATGTATACATTTTCTAATACTAGAAAAGATTTTCACATTACGAGATTTGTAATTGATCAAAGCGATGTTAATGTAGAGAAAGCTATAAATTGGAAAAAACTCTGCTTGTTCGTTCTAACTCTCGTATGAAAAGAAAGAAAAAACATTTCTCATGTTCTTTTCTTTCTAATGTTGAGTTAAATAGTTGATTAAGCATGAGTTGAAGCAATAGGCAGAAGGATGCTGAAGATGAACAAGTCGCTTTGTTCGAAAGTAGCTACTCCATCTAGCGCTGTCTTCAATTTTTTCCAATATTCTCTTACATTGCATAAAAGTATTATCTTTTCTAGTATTAGAAAATGTATACATGATCTCGAGCCGAACTATAAATAACTAATTATTATTACAACACAAGATCGACAATACATAAAAACTATTTTATTTTATTTAATATATTTTTAAGACAGATTAAACATAAATTTTATCATTCTCAGCTTCTCCTCCATATGAACTATAACTATGCCAATTTTCACACTCCTCCGTGCCCGCATATTGCTTAAAAAGGGAACTAAAGATTTACCTTCACGTATTAATATATAGATTACAGTATAGTACATAAAAAAAATTTTGGACAAAATGCAAATATATTCGTTTAAAAATTAAAGTTCGTGGAGCACTCAGTTTTTGTAGCAACTGTACATATTTTTTATATTGATGGTTGTAAGTTTTAATGTCGTAACTTTTTTTTCACAATTGTTATGAGACAAAAAAAAACGTTATTACTTTCCCAAAAATCTAGATAAAAGTAAATAAAAATCAAAATTTGCTAATATTGAAAGTTATATAGATACATACATACATTATTTATATGACAATGACACAAAAAATGTACTCAAATTTATAAATTTAATCGTTGTTACGTGTGTACACCATTACGAATGTATTATTTTCTGATATCTGGCGTAGAATCGTCGCATTCGCTTTCCAAAATAAAATACTAAGAGTAATTATACTCTGTCATAGCTAACGAGTTCTGGTCCATAGTTAATAGTAAAAGTTAATCGAGGACTGACGATTGTCCGCTTATTTAAATAATAAACCAAAATATGGAATTACGATTGATTTTATTCGATATCGAATGCGACGATTTGCTTGCTCCCTGTTTTGTTTGAAAGCTGGTAATGTTTTATTCAATTTGAATCAAAGCGTTTTTTTAAATATGATTTGAGATAGTTGTCTTACAAAATTAGCGTTTCGACTGGTTGGGATGACCTTTAACTTAAACGGTTGCTCGCTCCCCTTAATAAGAATAACGGGGTTTAGGTTTGCTTTTCAGATAAACAAAGTGACGGTACATATGTAAAAAAACACGTCGTGTAATAGCACCTTTAAAAGCCGCGATTAAGCATCAGACAACTGTTTCACAGCCTTCGTTTCGAAGGTAACGGTTAATATGTGTACGAAATAATACACGTGGCACAAAGAATTACAAATATTTATATCATTTTAGCAATTTTAATTCCTTAAAACACAATTATCTTAATAACAATTTCTAAGGTTAACTAAATCCTTACGAGCTGCTGACAAATTTACTTTAAATCAAACAAACAATATTCCTGAAAGTTCTTTAATACCAGATTAGTCGTAAGAGATTTCCTAAAATTGTTCTGAACTTCATATATACTAAATCGCTTCATATTTCTGTTCTACAAGCAAATTCCGTTCCAAGGCAATAGGCTATATCTATGTCGCTTCCCAACCTCAATCAAGAAACTGTAATTATAAAAAGATTAAGTTGTAAACTAATTAAGGAAATTTTGTTTCAAATTTACAGAAAATTCGTTTGAAATTTGATTATAGCAGTGAGGAAGAGGATATAAATGTTACCACTGTATTGCCCAGTAGCAAGGGCAATCGTTCGAATAGAGTTTCCAGTTTAAACCATGAGGAGGTATCACAATATCCATATGAAGATAATGTTACTGAAGATGTAATTGCTGAAGATTATCAAACATTTGAAAATGAAGTGACCGAAGTTACTCAACCATCACGAGAACAGATTTACGATCAAAAATATCAACCGCCACAACAGCTATCAGTACAGCAAGCCGGCCACCATGAAGAAACAACGAGAAATCTAATAACACCAATTACAAATCATAAAGCTGGTATAACAGCGACCCAACAAATTTTGCCACAATCAGCTTCTTGTTCTGCTCATACGGAAATTATTAATATTAATGATGATGTCCCCGTCACAGAACTAAATCCTAATAATATAACTGTAGTATCTTCCAATCCACAAAATACATCCTGCTCATCTACTACGTCTTCGCCGGTAATTTCTTCAGTAGTCTCGAATTCATCTTCGAACAGGCCCGCGTCAGTTTTACGTGACCAATGGGATGCTTTTGGAGAATTGGTTGCCAATGAATTTCGTAATTTAAATTCAGATGTTTCTCGTAAACGTCTTAAACGTAAAATAATGCAAGCCATGTTGGAGATTGGAGAGGAAGACGATAATTTTGTTTTAAACAACTCCAGGAGTAATTAAGTTAAAATTTAGGTAAACAATTGCAATAACTTTTCTATAACTATTTTCTTTATAAGCACATATTTAAGATTACAAGCCATTTTCTAAAAGTGAAATTATATGAAATTAGAAATAAACTTTATATAGGTAAATCCTCATACAAAATTCATGGGTTTATTGGCATAATATAGAAAATTATAGATATTCCGAAACACTTGTATATTATAAGCGTTAAATGCTGTCGTCATCTTGTAAATAATCCAAAAATGGAAAAATTACAACTTACTGAAACTTTGGCCGTAGATTTTTGCAAAGATAAATTTACAGACCAACCAACAATTACATAAAGTGATACCTTAATAACTATTAGCAGATTCCAGCGCTCGAAATTCGAGTGCAATTTCTAGGCAGCTTTATTTTTCAACTTAGCCAATTCACAAACCAACACTTTTATGGTTTATTATTATTGTGAATGAAGATAACAAACTCATTAACAAACATATGTATTAACAACTTTAATAAAACACACATAGCATACATATGTATAATATTATGTATGTACTAGTAGCAACTTTAAATGCAGTTTACTCAAAATAAAGGAAAAAATTTAAAAATCTGTAAATCTGCAAAACGGCTAAAAAGAAATACCTTTTAAATAATATACGTTTGGTCAAAATCGGGTAAAACGGTAGAAAAAATATCGGTCACAATAAATCGCCTAGCATATTAATATTATAGATATGCAGTCACATCAAACCAAATGCGCACACCACGGTAAAATATTTTGGATCCTCCATAAAAAATATATAACATTTTTTTAAACACATTTTGCACCTTTAAACACAAAAATTAAATCTTGGTTTCATTTAGTATACAAAATGTGGTACACAAACCAAACTCTGAAAGAAGGCAATCACGTCTTATGCTACCCATACACGTTGCGACCGTTGGTACAACTTGATTAGGGTAGGCACGAGATTGCACAGTGGGATTTCTTCATACAAGCTGCTGCAAAAAATCGAAGGAATCGAGGTAGCGCTTTGAAATTTGACACACATCTCTCATACTGCCAAATTAGATGAAAAATAAATTTTTGTTAAAATCCGCCCACAACCACGCCTACCTCCCATATAACGTCAAACTAAAAATCGTTGTATTTTCCTTATTTTCATATCTATGTTAATAAAAATTATTACCAGTGGTTGCATTTGAGTCCTCAATTATATTACAATTTTAATTGCCACGCCCAACGCCCATATAACAATTTTAATTTTTCAAGATTTTCGAAAACACAGATATAATCCTTTGTAGTTCGTGATCGATGTGAAGCATCACTTACATCTATATAAATAACTAAAGACCAATATGTTAGCATAACATTTGCAAAAAATTAGGAGGCCATAGCTTACCGTTTCTCTTTAATTAACCAATCATTCAAAATAAAAGCCAAATTTTTACTATAAAATTATCCATTGTTTGGGGCACATAGAGCATTTCTCAGTGCATACTTTTAGGGATGTGGAAAAACACAACCAAACCATAATGTAAATAAGCAAACAAGATTCAGTCGGCTTAACACTTGAAAATTCATATTGTGGTGTATTTTTATTTATTGTTTTATTTTTTCTTATGTTTTTTTTTTTAAATTGCTAAAAAATAATCTTTAACCCAAAATAACCCAAACATTGTTTCCTCCATACCATTTATTTCTTGATTTGAAAAAGTTTTAAATAAACGGCTTATCGTATGATCCAATAAACTTTGCAAGCTAACAGACGCATCTTTGTCACTTATTTGAATGTCATTCGGGTAGCAGTTTTCTTTTTCGTCTTTAACTTTCGCATACGATGGTAAAATATCGTATCCTTCTTCTTTCAGAAAATGTTTAATACTTTCGTATTGATATTTTGTTAGGTCTGCATCCATCATCATGGCAAGTGCAGCAGAAGAACGGATGTAAGATTGACTTCCTACGTTACTCTCTCCTACTTTACTAGCCTTCTCCAAATGCTGTTGAGAATATTGTGATGCTAAACCAGCAGCTTTATACCTCTTTGCGCGATTTTGGCAATCATCAAAATCTTTAGCTGGCCTTCCCGCTGATTTTGAACAACTCGGTTGATCATCGAGTAGGACACTACTTCAAATGTTTCTAATTAAAAATTAATATGTAAAATTATAACATTAAAACTAAGCAAATAAAAATTTCTGAAGTCCGAGAGCAACAAATAACGTTTAAGCATGATGCGTGCATTCATTGCATTTATTTGGATCTTAACTTTCATTCTTAATACGTACTTTTTAGCCAAGATTCATTTTTCTTAAAAAAATAATCACGACTACGCGCACATTCCTGTAGTCTCTTAGAAAAGTGTCCCAAAAACCGCTTTTGAATTGCGGCTTTAATATCTTCAATTTCTTTTTTTGTTAAAAGCGAATTTTTTGATTTAATGTAATCGCTTAGCAAATCAACATTGGTATCACAACGAAGAAGCTCCGTAGCTAGATCAAAATAAGTAACTGCAAAACTATACATTTTATTAAGTTTATAATACAAGAGCTCGATTGAAATTTTTTCCGACACTTTGACACTTTTTTGTTTTGTACTTTTTTTTTTTTGTTTTGTTTATGTTTATTTTTTGTTTTGTTTTTTCCTTATGCACTTCTTTTAAACAGCTAAAATAATCATTAACAAATTTTTGCTATTATTGATAGCATTCAAACACATGCGCCTTGAAGTCTACACCATTTTACATCGTGTTTCTTTGAATTACTGGAATGAAATTTGGTGTGACTTATTTTATACAATTTATAACTTTGTTCAACATTTGCAGATATTACCAGAAAATTAGTTGTTAAATCAAAGGAATACACTCCAACCTTTAATTTTTTTGCAACCAGAACACCGAGGTAGACCGAGGCAACTTTTTTTTTGTCCAAGAAAAACAAGAAACACTAACTTTTTGAGTGCCTTCATAAAAACCTGAATATCTTTTTAACTGTTATTGTTATCCAAGAATTTTTTTTGCAAAATTAATGTTGAAATACTATATTTTGCAAATATACTTCCATCAAATAGATGCGACAAAAAGAAATTGTGTTTCCAGGCCATTGAAATGCATGAAAATCTGTGGCAGTTACTGCAGAGTTTCCTTTATATGACTTTACCGCGTTATTTTGTACAAAAAACAATATTTTCGAAAAAAATAATTTTGTATTTCTCTTAAGTAGACAATTCTTTACAAAACTGCATCATTATATTTTTGATATTCTACACCCGAAAAACGGTATTTTTGCCGGCAAAATCCCAGTGTGGATTGCAACGTTTGTGGGGTCTTGTATGAAGTTGTGTCTTGGTTGCACGAAAAATAAAAAAGTTTTGTTTATTTTATGTTTTTCTAGACTTTTCTAGATTGGGCTTTTAAGGTCATTATATTTCTTCAAATTAAAAGATTATTTATTCATTTTTTCATCCGACTTTTTGATTTTCTGGCAAGTTGTGGGTATTTCATGCACTTTCATTCTATTTTGGGTTTATGTACATAGTGGTCATATCATTGATTGTCGGTTTCATTATATTCCGAAACTAATTTAATAGATGCAGTCAAACAATTCTTCTTCTTTCTTCTTTTCTCAATGCACAATTAAAAATTTTTTAAATCAACCTATTTAGAATTGTAATTTGCATATTATTTATATTTTTATGTCCCGTAATATTTATTATTTTTATTAATCTATAATGCTTTAGCTATCATCTATATTTATTTCGAACAAAAATATCGATTCAAGTAATTTTTTTTATCAATATCTTTGTGTTGTGAAATAGATTTTTAAATTTATTTCCTAAAAAAGCAACTTGAAAAAACAAAGTACCTTTCCACATAAAACGAAAAACTTTTAAAAGGGCATAAATTTTTAAAGTATATTTTAAAAAAAGAAGTTTGATAGATAATTTATATTTAAAAAAAAAATAATAAAAAAAAAATAAATTAAAAAATAATCTTACCCATAAAAACAAAGTTTTTATTAAAACTCTTTCTTTCCTTTTGCATATGAGTTTTAAAATCTCCGTGACAATGCGTGACTATTTCAAAGTTAATCTTTTTCACAGCAAGTCTATCGACCAAGTTTCAAATGGATCGGATAAGGGGAAATGGGTTTTAAATTACTCCGTGACTGTGCGTGACTATGTCGAAAATGATCTTTCTTTACAGCAATATATCGAACAAATTTCAGATCGATCGGATGAGGGTAATGACATTTAGATCACTCCGTGACTGTGCGTGACTGTGCGTGACTAAGTTAATATTTTTTCACAGCAAGTGTATGGACCAAGTTTCAGATCGATCGGATGAGAGGACATGGCATTTAGATCACTCCGTGACTGTGCGTGACTAAGTCAAAGTTAATCTTTTTTCACAGCAAGTGTATGTACCAAGTTTCAGATCGATCCGATGAGGGGAAATAACATTTAGAACAATCCGTGACTGTGCGTGACCACGCGTGACTGTGCGTGACTACTCCAAAATTAATCTGTAGTCACAAGACTATGGGCCCAGTTTCAGATCAATTGGATAGGGGGGAATGGGGTTGCCCCACGACATACAGAGAGATTGAGTTAAAAGAAAGAGTTTAAAAACATTGTATTTACGTCGCACTGTGGACCATACTTTTAGAAGGCGACCAAAAATCATTTTTTTATGGTTACTGATTTTAAAGTAATGTTTGAAAGTAAATACCAGTGTATCTTGGGAACCAAAAATTGCGACTCTATATCAACTCTATCACAGCGAACAGGGTCTTCGGAAATGGACTTTCTCAGTATTTTGCTAAAATTAAAATTTTCTTTGTAAATTTTAATTTTAAATGACTGTAACTTTTTTGTTTTAAAATATTATACAGTAATATATATTTTGTATAATTTTGTAACTTCTAAGATATTAATGTTAGAAATATAAAGTCACTGAGTCGTTTAGAAATTAAAAAAAGATCAAAATTTCCCGAAAATCTTCTAATAGAGCATAACTCCTGCCCATCAAAAGCCATAGCACTCTTCTGTAGTCCGAACCCTCCCCTAAACTCCTATACCCCCCATTTTATATCTGCCAGTTTCCGGCCGTGTACACCAGAACAATTTTTCTGTCCCAAGGTCAGATTTTTTGTGCAAAATTTATGAATACAAAAGTTTTCCACTATGTGGTTAGGGAATAATGAGTTTGCCCTGATGTTTGTAAATACCAAAAATATTGAACCTATACACATCTTTTATTATGCGGATCGACTCAAAATCACTTTCTGAGCCGATTTAACGATGTCATATGAATACAAAAGTTTCTCGTACTGGTGTATTTTTTTTTTTTTGCGTGAGTTTGTTTTTTATACTGACAGAAAAAGGAAACGGTATAGTTGACACGAGTTGTTACATACTTATAAAAAAGTGTTGAGGCATAATGCGTTTAATTGTTAAATTATATTAATGGGTAAGATCTTTTTTATTTTGACAGATACATTTACATAGGTATTTTTCAAAAATATTAATAGTCGGAACTTGAGTTGCAAATGGGAATTAAATAACAGGTAAAAGGGGTTAGGGTCTGGGTTTTGTATGTTTCAAAAAGTGGTTAAAAGATATAAAATTGTAATTACTTATTTTAGATGCCAAATTAGAGTTTGTTCAACACATTTCGATGATAATTATTAAAGCACGTGGTGTACTGGCCTTCATTAAAAGATGGGCAAAGGAATTCAATGACCTTACAGTTACCAAACAACTATACATCTCCCTAGTAAGACCAATTTTAGAATTCGGGTCTGTTATTTGGGATCCACTATCTAATATTCGCAGTGCCAAAATTGAATCGGTCCAGAAGCAATTTCTCCTTTTCTGCTTAAGACGTTCTTATCCAAGTTTTGTCAATCTGCCATCATATACAATTAGACTTTCTCAAATTAAAATGCCGTCTTTAAAAAGCCGAAGAACAATGCTTAATGTTATGTTTTTATTTAACTTAATTCGAGGCGACATATGCTCAAACTTTCTTATGGACAACATCTCCATGAACGTTCCGGCACGGTCAACACGTTTTTACACTCCACTGTTTATCCCAATCTGTCATCAAAAGTTTGCCGATGCTGATCCATTTAGAAGAATTTGCCATGATTTCAATGATCTATACAATTTAATTGATTTTTCTTTAAATGATGATATTATTAAACGCAATATTATATTATTTTTAAATACATAATCTCAAATTTTTGATTTAAGGATTTGTATATATTATATTTTTTTTTCTCTCTCTGTATTATACTTAACAGTCTGTAAGGTTTTACCATAGACTTAATAAATAAAAAAAAAAAAAAAAAAAAAATTACATAATTGCAAGAAAGAGTATTTATAATGTTTCCACAATTATTATTCATTACAGTTTGAACAATGGCGAAGTACTGTTATAGAGATGTCTCTGATATTTATTTTCAACAAAGAGATGTAGACGATATAATTTTGCACATACTGAGCAACCACTTATTTAAGAATTGTAACCTGTAAGAAATTGAAATACACAAAGAAAAAAATTACAACTTTTGCATCCAATTTAAAATGCATTGAATGCTCTCATAGCAAGGCAAAGATGTACAAACGTCACCAAGACTGGTTATTAAAGGAACTTATTTTTGAGAGTTCATCTACAACTGCCAACGAAAGTGGAAAAAACAATCGACCAGCAAAACCAATTGACGGATGTAGTGAAAGATCTCTAAGGCGCAAGGTGGTGAATATCAATGATTATCAAGTTCTAGCATGCAGCAGAAAGATAAATGCAAAAATAAATTGAAGAGTACGCCAATAAAACAGCTATACTTTATAACGAAAAATACTCTTGGAGATATATGCCATCCACAGTTCACAAAATTTTGTACCATGGGGAACAAATAATTCAATACAATATGCTACCACTAGGAGATCTATCTTAAGAAGCGCAAGAAGAAAGGAACAAAGACTACAGATTCTTTCGTGAGCACAACACAAGAAAAATGTACAGATGTTGTACTAATGAGGACCTTAACACTATTTTGTTGTGCACTTCAGATCCATATATGTCCAACCTTAAAGTAAAATGGAAAACTGCCGCTGTTAAATTAGACGAAGAAGCTAAACAACTTCTAGAAGATGAAAAATCAAGGCTATTTAGAAGATATATTTACCAAAATTTTTTGATTTAAAGTAGTTTTTCAAACCACTAACAATAAGTTATACTATTTTTTATATATGTAGTTAATAACAATTTTTCTTGATTTAAAAATTTATGTATTTTATAAATTTACAATAAAAACATACAACTTTTTCATTGAAACTTCTCTATCTTGAACCAATATCAGGTAACTTTTACGTACGCTGCTTAATAAATTATATTGTAACTCGGGCTCTTTCAAAAAAAGGCAACCTTTGGCCCTTGTGAACATTAGCCCTAAAAAGTTTTTCATTTTCTGACTAAATTTAACTTACAAAAAATTTTTTTAAAAAGCATTAGTTGTGAAATTAACTGAAAAAATAAGACATAAAAAAAAAAACCTTTTTTAACCTTTTAACACTTCACTTTTTTACTAAAATTCAACTAATCTAACCCATAATCCTTATGCATATGAGTTTTGAATATCTCCGTGACTGTGCGTGACCATGTCAAAGTTAATATTTTTTCACAGCAAGTCTATCGACCAAGTTTCAGAGCGATCGGATAAGGGGAAATGGGTTTTAAATCACTCTGTGACTACCCCAAAAATAATTCGTAGTCACAACAAGACTATGGGCCAAGTTTCAGATCAATTGGATAAGGGGAATGGGGTTCACCCACGACAGACAGACAGAGAATGAGTTAAGAGTTTAAAAATGGAAATGTATTTTAAACCCTCCATAACTTTTTTTAATATCGTTCGATATTTACGTTTTTATAGCAAAAATAAAGGCTAATATTGCAAACGAACACAAGGATTTTTCTTTCAGGAGAAAAGTTTTGCTTACCGACAAAAGCAAGTTTAACGTATTTAGGTCGGATGGTAAACCCTGTTTGGGCGGCCTACGTTTGAACAAGCTGAAAACATCAGTAAAGCATGTGGGTGGATCAGTGATGATGGCCTTTGTCTCATTTTCCTCAGCAGGACCAGGATCTTTGAACTTTTTTGATGGATCAAAAGGTATATAGAAATTTTAAAGGAAAATTTTCCATAAAGTGTAAATAAACTAGTCCATAAAGCTCACATTACATTCAACACCGCCCTAGAGACCAGCTATATATATCGTATAGTTTCTGGGACTAATGGGGAACACATGGTTTCCAGCAAAGCTGAGTTAGAAAGGTCCTACACTGCAAAAATGAGAAAAAAAAATACCGCCTAAACAATGTGCTAAAAATTAGTCGAATCCCACGAGACCCCGAATGGTTATATGGAACAAGGGATTGCATACAAAATAGTTATTGCTGATAATCATCTTGATTCGACAGTAGTAACACAATATTATGAAATAAGTAGCATTGCAAATCTTAGAAGACGTCCGAGTTTGCCCTGGCGTACTTTTTTTTTTTTTTTACTAGTTTTTTCGTTTAAATTACGATCGAAAAAATTAAATTTTGCTTTCTAGTTTTGATAGTTTAAAACCAAATCATAACGTTTTTTATTATAACACTTTCGCTTTTTACCAATAAAATTAGTTTATAATAGTATATGTACGTGTTTGGCTTACTGTAACTGTATGAAGAAAGTTTACAAAGGACTAGAGTAATTTTATGGTAAGCTTTGAGTCGAAATTGATTTTCAGTATTTACACTTATTCACTTGGGTGTTCAGAATTAAGGAAACTTTTAAATAACATTCAACAGTTAAGGAGGTTATTGCACATGATTTGGTTAATCCCAACAATTTTCTTTACATTAAATTGTTGATGTTAGCTTTAATCAACTTTTTTTGCATCATTATTTCGTGTATAGTTATATTTCCAAAAAATTTTCGAATTGAACTCTGCCGCTGAAGCTTTTCTGACTCTTCAATAAAAATTTACACAATTCACTTCTTTTTTTTTTAATTTACAACAGTGTTGTACTTCTTTTTAATGATTTAAGCAGCACAGACAATACAAGGATGCATTAATTATTGTTTATCACAAAACACTGCATTTAAAAACAAATGCATATGCATTAAAAAATCAGCATAATATAGACACCATCGCATTGTTATACTGCAATCCACTCCACACAGACGTCAATATCTTATAGCAACTAAAATGGAAATTATTTGGTTTACTTTACTTCCTTAACTTGCAAGCCTGGGGGAAGGGATTGCTTGATTTTCTCGGCCTTCTCTTTATCTTGGACGACCAAGGTGTATAAGAAGCGGGAGCAACGTATCTTGAATTTCGTGTTGTTGGGGTTCTTCTTTATCTTGACGGCACGAGCATCGGCACGACGGGCCTTGTTCAAGAAATCTTTAACTTCTTTGATTTCACGCGGCATCTGCAACAATTAAAATAGAAATTTAATTTCACACACATTGTTGAAAGTTGTACACGAATTTTTACTTACATTGTGTTATTAAAAAGTTTTTTATGTAAAAATTAATTTACAATACGAGAAAATCAACCAATGTTGACGTTTTCCACGTTTCGAAAGAAAGAGAAAAGGAAAGGTGATTTTCAATATGGCCGCTTTTGACATCCGGTTGTATAATTTATACAAATGTCAAACAAAAAATTGACATTTCATTTCTGGAGACTTTGGCTATTATCTGTCAACAGAGCCATCCAGTGCTGTAAAACGAAATTTTTTAATTGTTTTTTTGTTTAATATAAAATTTTTATTTAAAAATTCTTAAACTATATATAATTATACGGCCAAAAAAGTCTGTGCTGCTTTTAAATATAAATTTAACAGTTTTAACTTGTGTTTGCTTATCTCTTATATTGAAATCCTGTACAGCATTAATATCGTCTGGATAAAACATTTCTTCATAAATGCCATTGTTTTCTTTTTGATCTAAACTTTGCATCTCAATTTTAGCATCTTTCCCAACAAAACCTCCTTGAAACTGAAAAGAAAATCCACTTATACTTTGTGGTTCTTCAAATTCAATTGTTATATATTGCGGCACACCCTAAAACAAAAGAAAATAAAAAATCGAGCAAAATTTGTTATAAATTTATACCTCATTGGAACTCCATGCGGTATCATCTTGTTGATCGTACAAAAACTGTTTTCCATGCTGTTGTATATCCTTGTTTAATACAGAGCTTACCCTAAATAGATTGAAGATGTTTAAATATGCAAGATTTTAAGTAGGTTTGTGAATTAATAACCTGCATTTAAACTTTTCTGATGATAATAAATCCATATTTTGTTTATGTTTTACAGCTGTTTTTTTTATTTCTCCGTACTTTGACAAGTGTAGACTTGTTTTATGACGTTGCCACTTTTTAAATAGATGATGAATTTTATGGACATAAAATTATTTTTAGACTTAATAACTAATATTGTATAATTTAAATATGTAATAATAAGATATGTATTTAGTTAATAAATGTAAAAAATACAAAAATTTTTTAAGGTCACTATCCATGTCGGTATCACGCTATTTAAAAAGATATGATGATTTTTTCTGTGGTATATTAAGGTTGGCGCTAGCTCCAGCTAGTCATAATGCCAGATTATTTCGGCGCATGGATCCCTACACAACCTAAGCTTTCGTAGTGAGGAGGTTAGGGAGAGCCATTTGATTTCAAACCTTAAAACTATCAAACTATTATTTTTCACACCGGATATTTCCAGAAAACTATTGCGGCTTTCAGAGGTTTATTTGAATTTGAATGGCTGATATTATACAACAATTATTGGTAATGCTACCGACTTTATTGTGTGTAATATCTTTTATTATTCAAATATTATATATCAATTATTTAAATAATAATATTTTTTTTTTCAAATCAAAAAGATGTACTTATTTTGCGTTATTTAGCAGTTCAATATTATTGTCTTTTGTAAATATATTTGGAAAATATATCTTAAATGAATAAATAAATGTGAATGAAATGTAACAAAAGCCCTCATTCAAAAAAAAAAAAAAAAAACAATCACATGTTATTTTCACTACTTCTACTTGAAAATTTTTACCTAAATTTTATATACACGTGTATTTAGGCAGTATCTTTCGAACTGTTTAAGAAAATAAAATTCAACATTTGCTATTTGATGATTTTCTACATTTAATTCGTGTTCTGTTTTTTGGATTTAGGGGCCTTATTATCCTGGCACATTTTATTCTATGTGTTAAAATTTATTAAACAAATAACGCATAAATGTGTTCCTGTACCTTACCAAACTAGCCCAAATGTGGACTAATTAACATAACAGCATTTCCGTACCCGAAAATTGGATAAATGAGAGCGCTTATGGCAGTAGAAATGTTTCTCAGATTTTACCCAAACTATTTCTTTGGATAAATTGGTAAAAATGTCAAACTATTAGCTGTGAAACCGAAAAAATCTGTTGTATTTTTATATAAAAAATTTAAAATTAAATTTAAATTAAATTTAAAATGTTTCCATCGTTTTCTTGATTTAAGGTTTGTTTTCCGTTTTTTTTTTTTTGCCAACTTAAACAACAATTGGAAAATCCTGTATACCGATGGATCAAAATCTGACAATTCCACCTCATTTGCTGTAATTAACAACAACTTAAAATAGGCCACCTAGCAATTCTAGATCAGAGATCCTCAATTTTTACAGCAGAATCAACAGCAGTTTATTACGTATTAAATAAATACAAAAATATCCGTTAAAAGTTCATGATATGCTCTGACTCCAAATCTACAGTAATGGCAATTCAAAACATAAAAAACAAAATCATTACCATCACCAAAATATGGGATATTCTAATAAAATTTTACACCAAATTCAAAATTATGTGGATCCCTAGCCACATTGGTATAATAGGAAACACCCTTGCAGATGAAGCCGCAAAATACGCAACACATGCCCCCATTATTCAGTATCCTTCAATAAATAAAAAAGACATCATAAAAACTATTTCATCACATTTAAACAAAATTGATAGGGATGACTGGAACAACTATCAGCATCACTACAAACTCATCAACCCGAACAAAACCAGACCAATTTATCCCCCTCACGCCACAAGACTAGATTTGCAAAAATACATCAGATTAAGACTGGGACACACCTACATCACAAATTGTCATTTGTTCATCAATTCAAGACCAGCAGAATGTCCTTTATGCAATACAGAAGTCATAAATATAAACCATCTAGTTTCCAATTGCAGTACCATAAACCGCGCTCAACTGACGCTATTTGGTAGAGTTGGTTTAAAAGATCTATTAAAAACCATTAACATTGAAAATATTAATGCCGTTCAAAGTATTTTAAAATTTTGTAATATATACCACTTGATATAAGTCTTTCTACAACAAATGTAGGTCAAAAACCACTGCAGTTAGTACCTGAGTATAAAATTGTATTTACCTTCATAATTTATTACGATTGTAAATCTTGTAAATAAATAAATAAATAAATTAATTCCGTTTTTTTTTTACTGTTGTACAATTTTGTCTATTTTGCTTACTTATATTTTTTTCAAAACTCTACCCGGCTAGTAAAAGAATGCTCCTATTGTCTATAAGCGACAATGTCTGGCAGCTTGCATTATTGTATTCAAACAATATGGCATTTTGTATACAAAATTTTAAACCAAGTTGTCAGACAATAGAATATTTTTCGCGTGCAAACAACTGCAACTAAAACTTATAGATTTCTTCTAATACATAATCCTCCCCAAACATAACGTAAGAAAAATGAATAATGAACAAGATTATGCCTCCGATACAGATGAAAGTGATGAAGATTTTCAAATAGACAATTTAGCCGGTCAATCTGCGGCTAGTGAAGATGATGAAGCAGTTGATAGTGATGATATTGAAGAAGGAACTAAAGATACTAGAGGAAAACTAAAAAAGAGGAGAAAGGTTACAAAAAAGTCAAATAAAAAGAAAAAATCTAAAACCAAAAATGACGAATCCGATGGTGAGTTGGACAATAGAAAAGAAGAAAACCTACAAAGGAGTCGAATGGCTACAAGACAAACTGAAGATTTACATGCAAATGTTAAAGGAAAAACTTTAGAAAAAGATGATTTAGAATCTGATGATGAGGATAAATCGCGCACTAACGCTTTATGGGCAGATTTTTTGAAAGACGTTAAACCAGCGGCGGCTGCGGCCACAATAAAAAACACAACTGATGAAAAACCAAGTTCCTCTATATTCAGTAACGGTAAAAATCAAACTGAAAAAACTAAGGCTGTAAAACAAGAAGTAAAAGCGCAACCAACCACTAAAAGTCCAAAGGAAGAAATTAAGAAAACTATAGTCACGGATGTAGTAGATTTCGCTGGAGAAGAACTACGCATTCAAAGAGAAATTGATGTTTCTAGTATTAAAGAAAACAAAGCTGCTGCCACTCAGCCACGTAAATTGCAACCATTCGGTCGAATAATGCCAGGAGCCGGTGCTTTAAAAAGACTAACTACGTCTCCGGTTGCCGCCGGATCTTCCGCTGGTGTTGGTTCTATACTAAATCAACTAGGCAAAAAGAAAAAAATTTCTGTGTTGGAAAAATCTCAATTGGATTGGAACAGTTTTAAGCAGGACGAAGGCATAGATGAACAACTGCAAACATTTAATAAAGGCAAAGATGGGTTAGTATTTCTAATTTTTTTTTAATAACCTTTCTATAAAATATTACTCTTTTTTTTTTAGTTACTTGGAACGCCAAGACTTTTTGCAACGCACCGATGTACGCCAATTCGAAATTGAAAAGAGTTTGCGTCAGTCAACAAGACGTCCTCATTGATTTAACTGTTTTTATATAGTAATCCTTTCCATCTAACTATTTATGAAATTACTAAATAATAGGCTCTAAACAATAAATAAGTAGCAATCATTTGTATAAACATTCATATTTACATTTTTTAAAATTTTTGTTTCTATATTTTTTAAGTATATCTTTTTCGTTTTTATCGAAATATTCCATAATAATAGCTTTTATTATATACTCTTTAGAACTCTGTAAAAATAATATTTGAACAGCTATAAAAAATAAACGTTTTATTGCAACTTTTTCTTTTAATTTAAATATGTATAGGGCGCTAAATTATGTTGGATATATAATTTTTCAATTTTCAATTATATATTCTTCCTTTATTTACATATTTTAACAAATTTGATATTCACGTATGAGATCTTATCTTTACATATACATAGATATTGCAACAAATAATATATAGGATCTAAAGATATTAAATAGTTTTTATTTTATTTTTTAATGATTTTTAAAGGAAAATGGGAGGAAAAACCTTGAAAAACCTTGTAGATATTGCAACAAATAATATATAGGATCTAAAGATATTAAATAGTTTTTATTTTATTTTTTAATGATTTTTAAAGGAAAATGGGAGGAAAAACCTTTATATGATTTAATATATGTATTCAAATACTATCTGAAAATATTTATATTTCAGGAGGGTTATTAGAAATAATAGACCTCTATAAGCACATAATTTTCAATTTGGTGATTTCTTTTTAATTTTACGTTATTTCGCTACATTCTCTTATCAGTGGGTAAGAGGAATTTTCAATTATGGCAAAGTAGTTGTTATTAATTTATCCTTGTTATGAAATCGATAATTTTTTCATAACCTGTTTCTAAATGAAGAAGATTTGTAGGATACCTCCAGGGCTTTTCATTTATCACTTTAAGACATTTGTTTTGTATAATTTGTAAGCGTTTTAGGTGGCACTTGGCAGCGTCACTCCAAATAGGACACGCGTATGTTAATATTGGCCTTATAACACTTTTGAAGAGTAGATTTTTGTTTTTGGGGTTTAGAAATGACCTATTTAGTAGTGGCCATAATGCTTTTAATGATTTTATAGCTTTTTGGCAAATAGCCATAATATGTTGTTCAAAAGTACGCTTTTTGTCCAAGACAACTCCGAGATATTTGACATGATTAAGTACATTTATGGTATTATTTCCAATAAGAATATGACGTATTGGCAGTCTTTTGGGAGATTTGCTGAATGGAAAAATTATTGCTTGGGTCTTGTTTGGATTAATTTTGATTTTCCATTTGTGAAAAAATTTACTGCATTTTACAAGTCCCTTTTCCATTTTTTTCATGTTGGAGATACATGGAGTGACAATACATTGGAAAAACTTCTAAATTTGCCGATTTTGTTTTTAAATAATTTCGCGCTATGTCCTAAAATGTATTTATTTTTGCCAAATCAGTCGAAAGAACAAATTTGCTAAATAAAAACAAGTAAGAAAATTATAGTCGGTCTAGACCGACTATACGATACCCTATACCATGCGTTTAGAAACCCTATCTCTTAGGCCCAACTAACTGGACATTGAAAATAAGCAAAAACCAAATTTGAGTGGGATTTTTATTAATTTTTTTGGCTGCAGATATGAAAAAGTTCATATCGGATGCTATATCTATAAAGGGACTAGGTCCAAAAATGGACCGATCCTGATCATGTTGGGTAAAGTCTCTTGTATTTTGCAAAAATATGTAGAAACAAAATTTGAGAAGAATCAGTGCAATATTTTTGTTTTTTAATAGATTTAAGTGAAGATCGGGAAGCAGCTCCATATGGGGTCAAAGGGATTATTTTTGGACTACTCATTAGTGGATGTAATGAACGCATACAAACCCAATTTGAGTAAGATCTATATGACAATTTGGATCTTATGGCAATTTATGTCGATTTCATATGGGTAATTTGTATGGAGGCTAGGTCTGAACATGGACCGATTCTCACCAATTTCAATAGCGTTCATCCCATGGCCGATAAAAGCTTATATACCAAATTTCATCAAAATATATTCATATTTGCGACCTGCAATTTGATTACAAGCTTTACATGGACACACAGACGGACGGACGGACGGACGGACGGACGGACGGACGGACATTGTTAAATCAACTCAGAAAGTGATTCTGATTCGATCGGTATAATTAAAGATGGGTCTAGGTCAAATATTTTTGGTTGTTACAAACAGCAGCACAAAGTCATTATACCCAAACCACATAGTGGTATAGGGTATAAAAAAACAAGTAAGAAAATTATAGTCGGTCTAGACCGACTATACGATACCCTATACCATGCGTTTAGAAACCCTATCTCTTAGGCCCAACTAACTGGACATTGAAAATAAGCAAAAACCAAATTTGAGTGGGATTTTTATTAATTTTTTTGGCTGCAGATGTGAAAAAGTTCATATCGGATGCTATACCTATAAAGGGACTAGGTCCAAAAATGGACCGATCCTGATCATGTTTGGTAAAGTCTCTTGTATTTTGCAAAAATATGTACAAACAAAATTTGAGAAGAATCAGTGCAATATTTTTGTTTTTTTAATAGATTTACGTGAAGATCGGGAAGCAGCTCTATATGGGGTCAAGGGGATCATTTTTGGACTACTCATTAGTGGATGTAATGAACGCATACAAACCCAATTTGAGTAAGATCTATATGTCAATTTGGATCTTATGGCAATTTATGTCGGTTTCATATGGGTAATTTGTATGGGGGCTAGGTCTGAACATGGACCGATTCTCACCAATTTCAATAGCGTTCATCCCATGGCCGATAAAAGCCTATATACCAAATTTCGTCAAAATATATTCATATTTGCGACCTGCAGTTTGATTACAAGCTTTACATGGACACACAGACGGACGGACGGACGGACGGACGGACATTGTTAAATCAACTCAGAAAGTGATTCTGATTCGATCGGTATAATTAAAGATGGGTCTAGGTCAAATATTTTTGGTTGTTACAAACAGCAGCACAAAGTCATTATACCCAAACCACATAGTGGTATAGGGTATAAACAGTAAATATAAGAGATGGTATGGAAGAACATGTATAAAATTATTATAAACTATTGTATTTTTCAATGTTTTTAGTCTTCTAATTAATTATTAAAAACAAGTAAGAAAATTATAGTCGGTCTTGACCGACTATACGATACCCTATACCATGCCCTATCACTTAGGCCCAACTAACTGGACATAGAAAATAAGCAAAAACCAAATTTGAGTCTGATTTTTATTAATTTTTTTGGCTGAAGATATGAAAAAGTTCATATCGGATGCTATATCTATATGGGGACTAGGTCCAAAAATGGACCGATCCTGATTATGTTTACTAAAGTCTCTTTTATTTTGCAAAAATATATACAAACAAAATCTGAGAAGAATCAGTGCAATATTTTTGTTATACCCTATACCACTACGTGGTTTGGGTATAATGACTTTGTGCTGCTGTTTGTAACAACCAAAAATATTTGACCTAGACCCATCTTTAATTATACCGATCGAATCAGAATCACTTTTTGAGTTGATTTAACAATGTCCGTCCGTCCGTCCGTCCGTCCGTCTGTGTGTCCATGTAAACCTTGTAATCAAACTGCAGGTTGCAAATATGAATATATTTTGACGAAATTTGGTATATAAGCTTTTATGTGCCATGGGATGAACGCTATTGAAATTGGTGAGAATCGGTCCATGTTCAGACCTAGCCCCCATACAAATTACCCCTATGAAATCGACATAAATTGCCATAAGACCTAAATTGTCATATAGATCTTACTCAAATTGGGTTTATATGCATTCATTACACCTATTAATGAGTAGTCCAAAAATGATCCCTTTGGCCCCATATAGAGCTGCTTCCCGATCTTCACTTAAATCAATTAAAAAACAAAAATATTGCACTGATTCTTCTCAAATTTTGTTTGTATATATTTTTGCAAAATACAAGAGACTTTACCAAACATGATCAGGATCGGTCCATTTTTGGACCTAGTCCCCATATAGATATAGCATCCGATATGAACATTTTCCTATCTGCAGCCAAAAAAAATTAATATAAATCCCACTCAAATTTGGTTTTTGCTTATTTTCTATGTCCAGTTAGTTGGGCCTAAGAGGTAGGGTTTCTAAACGCATGGTATAGGGTATTGTATAGTCGGTCTAGACCGACTATAATTTTCTTACTTGTTTTTTAATAGATTTAAGTGAAGATCGGGAAGCAGCTCTATATGGGGCCAAAGGGATCATTTTTGGACTACTCATTAATGGACGTAGTGAACGCATACAAACCCCAATTTGAGTAAGATCTATATGACAATTTGGATCTTATGGCAATTTATGTCGATTTCATATGGGTAATTTGTATGGGGGCTAGTTCTGAACATGGACCGATTCTCACCAATTTCAATAGCGTTCATCCCATGGCAGATGAAAGCTTATATACCAAATTTCATCAAAATATATTCATATTTGCGACCTGCAGTTTGATTACAAGCTTTACATGGACACACAGACGGACGGACGGACGGACGGACGGACGGACGGACGGACATTGTTAAATCAACTCAGAAAGTGATTCTGATTCGATCGGTATAATTAAAGATGGGTCTAGGTCAAATATTTTTGGTTGTTACAAACAGCAGCACAAAGTCATTATACCCAAACCACATAGTGGTATAGGGTATAATAATGGCAAGGATAAATTTTTGTGAAGCATTCGTTATCGAAACTTTTCGATCAAAATTATTTAACGAATTGTAACCCCAGTTAAGTGTAAAATTGAAACGAGGTCCGACGTTTGTCCGTCTTCTTTAAATAATAAACAAAAATATGGAACTACATTGAATAATAGATGATTTATTAAGGGTCTTAAGAAAAAAGTTTGAAAGAAATATTCTAAAAATCCATAATTTCAAAAATAAACAAGTAAGAAAATTATAGTCGGTCTAGACCGACTATACGATACCCTATACCATGCGTTTAGAAACCCTATCTCTTAGGCCCAACTAACTGGACATAGAAAATAAGCAAAAACCAAATTTGAGTGGGATTTTTATTATTTTTTTTGGCTGCAGATATAAAAAAGTTCATATCGGATGCTATATCTATAAAGGGGCTAGGTCCAAAAATGGACCGATCCTGATCATATTTGGTAAAATCTCTTGTATTTTGCAAAAATATGTACAAACAAAATTTGAGAAGAATCAGTGCAATATTTTTGTTTTTTAATAGATTTAACTGAAGATCGGGAAGCAGCTCTATATGGGGTCAAAGGGATCATTTTTGAACTACTCATTAGTGGATGTAATGAACGCATACAAACCCAATTTGAGTAAGATCTATATGATAATTTGGATCTTATGGCAATTTATGTCGATTTCATATGGGTAATTTGTATTGGGGCTAGGTCTGAACATGGACCGATTCTCACCAATTTCAATAGCGTTCATCCCATGGCCGATAAAAGCGTATATACCAAATTTCATCAAAATATATTCATATTTGCGACCTGCAGTTTGATTACAAGCTTTACATGGACACACAGACGGACGGACATTGTTAAATCAACTCAGAAAGTGATTCTGATTCGATCGGTATAATTAAAGATGGGTCTAGGTCAAATATTTTTGGTTGTTACAAACAGCAGCACAAAGTCATTATACCCAAACCACATAGTGGTATAGGGTATAAATACATTCATTATTACTACTTGTAGTTTGATTACAAGGTTTACATTTACACAGACGAACGCATGGACATCGCTAAATCGACTCAGAAAGTGATTCTGAATAGAGTGGTATAATAAAAGATGGGTCTAGGTCAAATATTTTTAGTAGTTATCAACATCAGCACAAATTAACCCTCGTCACATTGTGGTATGGGTATAAACATCATAAGAAGTTTAAGCTGTTAAGTATCATCTTAAACAATAAAATGAACGTGTATCAATATAATGAACGTGTAGCATGCTGTATTGATGGATCACGCTCCATTTTAATGGATCTCAGAATACGAGGCCATTCTGCGATTCAAATATCACAATATATATTGACCGTGTAACAGTGCCCTTATAATTTAAGTTAATCCCATATGTCAAAAGTAACCCCTAGTCATTCAATTTTAATATATTTTACTATAAATTTCCACAAACTGATTTTTTCTTAATTGTCAGAAAATAAGTCGGTTTGTTCATTTTAACGGCCACGTGGTAAAGATTCAACCTCGAAAGAACAGTCTGATATTTAATATTATCGTTGTGAAGGATCAACAACTATATAAATACCATCTCGTTTGTGGAGATGTAAAACTGCAGTCATTAATTACTTAAAGTTCGAGAAGAAAGGGAGAACCGGAAGGAAATCGACAAACAAACTATTCGGGAAATAAATCGTTTTGTTACTAACCAAGCCCCTTCTCCAGGTAATGTTGTTAATAATCTGAATTTAAATGTCACCAAGAGACGTGTTAGACAAATTTTACACGCAGATAATAATCTAGAATACACCAAACGAACTTCCCGAACCAAAGCTTACAAATGCCAGATTGACATTCGAAGCAAACTACCAGTTTTGGAAAGAAGAATGGTCGTCGGTGGATGGATGGATTTCAGATTTATTGGTCTAATAAAAATTTTCAGAAGGAAATTTAATGAAATTTTGTTGGGGGATCAGTTATAATATTTGATGTAATATCTGCCATGGGAAGGACTCCTATATGTTTTATTTGCTCTAAAATTAACTCTGAAAAAATATAGAGCTTCTCGATGACGTACTTATAAATTTTTGTTATAATATGACTGGTGTAGATTGGATTTTTCAGCACGATAATGCTTTTGTGCACAGTTCCAAGACAACTTATCGTCCCAAAATATACCGGCCTGTAGTCCTGACTTAAATGCAATCGAAAATTTATGTGCATGAATATCTCGTCAAGTCTTTTCTAATGGATAATACTAAGAAAACGTTAAAAGCACAAAAGGAGCAATTATTGAGGAATGGAATAAAATAAACCAAAATGATATAAATCGATTAATAAATTCAATGCCTCAACGACTTCAAAAAGTTATAATCAACCGTGGTTCACACACACAATAGCTCTGTTCGTTTACTTACAATTTGTAAGAATTTTCAAGCTCATAGAAACAGCTGATTATAAACACATTATAAAGTGAAGAAGAAGTGAAACTCTATATTAAAAAAAGAAATATACCTTAATTAGAAGAATTTATTTTGTTTAACATGTTAAAATATTCATTGCTTTTGAAAATAAACATTTATTATGAATGAAATTGGCAGATACACATATTTTTTTTTTGGCAGGAACCGTTTTAAAAGATTAAAATTAACGAAACCTGGTTATGTGAATATTTACTTACTTCTTCTATCGCTAATTTCCTCAGAATTATTATTTAAAATTTTTGCACAAAAATAGAATTGTAGTATTTTTGCTTTACTTACCACAAAACTCAATCATATGTTTTTCAAACAAATGTTTTTTCTTGCTTGCTAATTTTTACTGACAAAAATATATCCAGTAAAAACTAGCAACTTTTCAAAAAATGAACTGTCACTTTACGCTCTCATTTGTTTTCTTTTACTTAGTTTTTGAAGTTAACGAACATGAGCCAGTAAATTTTGGGATAATTTTAACAAATTATTACATATTATAACGTAAACGAACAGAGCTATTATTAGTATATTTGTTGTATTTTAAGTATTTATCAAAAAAGTTTGGTCTTATAACTACTTCCTTTGATTAAGTTTTGATATCTCTAAAATGAATTAATTAATCTTCTCTAACCTTTTTGTTGATAAAATGCATTTTCTCTAAACTAAAAATAATACCATACATGAACAACATTGCATAAAAACTTTTGGAGTAATTCGAAATAAAATTTTAGTCTTAAAATTATTTCCTCCAGTGTATATATTTATTATACCCTATACCACTATGTGGTTTGGGTATAATGACTTTGTGCTGCTGTTTGTAACAACCAAAAATATTTGACCTAGACCCATCTTTAATTATACCGATCGAATCAGAATCACTTTCTGAGTTGATTTAACAATGTCCGTCCGTCCGTCCGTCCGTCCGTCTGTGTGTCCATGTAAACCTTGTAATCAAACTGCAGGTCGCAAATATGAATATATTTTTATGAAATTTGGTATGTAAGCTTTTATCGGCCATGGGATGAACGCTATTGAAATTGGTGAGAATCGGTCCATGTTCAGACTAGCCCCCATACAAATTACCCCTATGAAATCGACATAAATTGCCATAAGATCCAAATTGTCATATAGATCTTACTCAAATTGGGTTTGTATGCGTTCATTACATCCATTAATGAATAGTCCAAAAATTATCACTATGGCCCCATATAGAGCTGCTTCCCGATCTTCACTTAAATCTATTAAAAACAAAAATATTGCAATGATTCTTCTCAAATTTTGTTTGTATATATTTTTGCAAAATAAAAGAGACTTTACCAAACATGATCAGGATCGGTCCATTTTTGGACCTAGTCCCCATATAGATATATCATCCGATATGAACTTTTTCATATCTGCAGCCAAAAAAAATTAATAAAAATCCCACTCAAATTTGGTTTTTGCTTATTTTCTATGTCCAGTTAGTTGGGCCTAAGAGATAGAGTTTCTAAACGCATGGTATAGGGTATCGTATAGTCGGTCTAGACCGACTATAATTTTCTTACTTGTTTTTATTGTATTGAAAACAAAAAAATCAAATAAAAACATTACTTAGCAAAATATATTCATACTAGATGTAACCCGGTGTGCTTCGCTACCTTTCATCGTAAAGAAAGGGCTCCCGCAAAGTCCCAAGGTTCTCACTATTACAGTAGTCACTATATATGTCATTTAATATTTACTTTGTATGGGGGTGCCACGCCCCTTTGTCCGATCCCGCCCATTTATTTTTTGTCTGACTACTCTCATTAATAATAGTTGATTTAAGACAAATTTGGAAAGCTGTCTCTGTCATAGTACTCGAGATGTATGATATTGAGGAATTACTTTGTGTGGAAGGTACCACGCCCACTTATACGTTCCCGCCGATTTCCGGCATAACTATTAACATTAATAGGTGACCTCACACAAATTTGCAAAGCTCTCCCTATGTAGTACTCAATATATATGATATTAAAAATTTACTTTATATGCGAGGTGCCACGCCCACTAGAAATATTAAAAAATTATAGACCATATCCGCAGTAAAACTTTGTTAAAATTTCAGGAAGTTCAGATCAGTAGTTATGGAGATTACCTCCTACAAACAAACAAACAAACACTTTACCTCTATTATACATATTAGTATAGATTTTCGAACTGTAACTGTACTGTTTGATTAGAATATTTACATGGACACACACACGGACGGACGGACATCGCTAAATCGACTCAGAAAGTGATTCTGATTCGATAGGTATCATTAAATGTGGGTATATTTCAAATTTTATACCACTATGTGGTCACTAGGGTGGTCCTTCATTATATGGAGGGGAAAAAAGTCTTCGAATTTACAGTCCCACCCCCTAGAAAAATTCAAATAGCAAAAAAAACTGAGAAAAACAAAGTTTTGGGTCAATCAAGAAAAAAATTTATACTGAAAATTACAAGTGTGGAAAATATAACTTTTTTTCAGATTTTACGAAAATTTCGTTTTATAGTTTAATATTAGTACTAAATTCTCTTTTCAAAAAGCTATATAACTTCAAAATCGAATAAAAACTCGCCAAGAAATAACAAATGTTCCAGACCACTTTTGTTTCAAAAATCTCTAGGTTTTGAAATGTGATGAATATTTTTTCAACTTTAACAAATTGATTAAAGCCATAATTTTTTTGGTCTCTATACCTATAAGTACTCAGATATGAAGTATTGTTTTATAAACGCGTTGCTAACCTATTGCGAAATGAGACCAAAGATGGAAAAAAGATTTTAAAAATTTTATTAAACAAAATTTTAAGCATTGGATCTGACACTTTAAAGATTTATTAAATATATGTTTATGATTAACTGTGTGAATTTTAAAGTAAATTCCTGCACCAGAATTTTTTTACTAATAATTTTTTTTTGCGGATTTCGAGAAAATTGAGTTTTTTGTGAAATATTCAGTAAATGTATTTATCAGTTTTCTACTTTTAAATGTTATATTTTATTTTAATAGCCTAGGGCTTCTGAAAAAATAATATGACCCCATTAACCCTTTTGGACTTGGGGTCCCATATGACCCCAAGCTAATAAAAGACAATTTATTCAAAAAAATCAAATATATTGTAAGTGCTGTTGAATTTTTAGATGTGACGCTTAAAATATAATAACCAAATGTGCAAGTCTTCCATGCTAAAAATTTAAAAAAAATCGAACAACATTAACACATTCCTTGCGAAAGAAAAACTTTAAATTTTTCCATATTTAAATAAATTATTTGTTCTAGTAAACTAGATGAAATCCTTACTATGGGTTAGGAAATAAAATTGTGGTTTATTTTACGAAAAATTACCCTTATGTGCTCCTAGGGTTAAAATTATCCAAAATTCAGCAGCATTTGCAAATATTTTAATTTTTGACTTAATGGTCCTATAATAGCTTGGAATCATTTGTGGTGCCAACTCCAAATGGGTTAATTACGTCAAATTATAAAATCATCATAATCATCAAATCATGAAACTCGGTAAAATATAGCACAATTTTATTTCCCAACCCATAGTAAGGGTTTCATCTAGTTTACTAGAACAATTAATTTTTTTTAATATGCCAAAATTCAAAGTTTGGCCTCGGCAACGAATGGGTTAACGTTGTTCGATTTATTCAGAATTTTTAGCACGTTTGGTTATTATATTTTAAGCGTCACATCTCAAAAATTCAACAGCACTTTCAAAATATTTGATTTGTTTGAATATGTTGTCTTTCATTAGCATGAGGTCGTATGCGACCCCAAGTCCAAAAGCGTTAATGGGTCATATTATTTTTTTCAGAAACCCTATGCTATTAAGATAAAATATAACATGTAAAAGTAGAAAACTGATAATTTTTTGATACAAAGTATTTAGAAATAGTACATTTACTGAATATTTCACAAAAAAGACATTTTTCTCGAAATCCGCAAAAAAAATTAATGTAAAAAAAATTCTGGCAGATGAATTTACTTAAAAATTCACACAGTTAATATCTAACATATATTTAATAAATCTTTAAAGTGTCAGATCCAGTTTTTGAAATTTTGTTTAAGAAAATTTTTTAAAACTTAAAAAAGGAGTTTTCAAAATTTTATCAAAACAATTTTCCATATTGGGTCTCACTTCGCAATAGGTTAACAAAGTCTGAATAAAACAATACTTCATATCTGAGTACTTGTAGGTATAGAGACAAAAAAAAAAATAATAATGGCTTTAATCAATTTGTTAAAGTTGAAAAAATATTCATCACATTTCATGACCTAGAGTTTTTTGGAACAAAAGTGGTCTGGAACATTTTTTATTTCTTGGCGAGTTTTTATTCGATTTTGAAGTTATATAGCTTCTTGAAAAGAAAATTTAGTACTGATATCGACCCATGTAACAACTTGTCAAAAAATTAAACAAGTAAGAAAATTATAGTCGGTCTAGACCGACTATACGATACCCTATACCATGCGTTTAGAGACCCTATCTCTCAGGCCCAACTAACTGGATATAGAAAATAAGCATAAACCAAATTTGAGTGGGATTTTTATTAATTTTTTCGACTGCAGATATGAAAAAGTTCATATCGGATGCTATATCTATATGGGGACTAGGCCCAAAAATGGACCGATCCTGACCATGTTTGGTATAGTCTCTTGTATTTTGCAAAAATATATACAAACAAAATTTGAGAAGAATCAGTGCAATATTTTTGTTTTTTGATAGATTTAAGTGAAGATCGGGAAGAAGCTCTATATGGGGCCTATGACTAAGAGTTGTCCAATAGGGATCATTTTTAGACTACTGATTAATGGATGTAATATATACATACAAACCCAATTTGACTAAGATTTGTATGATAATTTGGATCTTATGGCAATATATGTCGATTTTATAGGGGTCATTTGTATGGGGGCTAGGTCTGAACATGGACCGATTCTCACCAATTTCAACAGCGTTCATCCCATGGCCGATAAAAGATCAAATACCAAATTTCGTCAAAATATATTTATATTTGCGACCTGCAGTTTGATTACAAGCTTTACAGACGGACGGACGGACGGACATCGTTAAATCGAATCAGATAGTGATTCTGATTCGATCGGTATAATTAAAGATGGGTGTAGGTCAAATATTTTTGGTTGTTACAAACAGCAGGACAAAGTCATTATACCCAAACCACATAGTGGTATAGGGTATAACTATAGAACGAAATTTTCGTAAAATCTGAAAAAGCCATATTTTCCGCATACAAACACACTTGAAATTTTCAGTCGCGTTGAGGCACCTCTAAATTTCTTAGTTTTTTTGTTATATTCTAGGTGGTGATATTTCTAGGGGGTGAGACCGAGAGTTTGAACACTTTTTTATTAAGGGCCAACCTAGTGGTCAGGGTATAATAACTTTGTGTTGATGTTGTAGTTACCAAAAACATTTGACCTGGACCATCTTTTATTTTACCGATCGACTCAGAATCACTTTCTGAGTCGATTTAGCGATGTCCGTTCGTCCGTCCGTCCGTCTGTGAGTCCATGTAAACCTTGTAACTAAACTACAGGTCGCAAATATGAATATATTTTGATGGAATTTAGTATATAAGCTCCTATCGGGCATCGTATAGTCGGTCTAGTCCGATTATAATTTTCTTACTTGTTTTTATTGTCACAGACATCAGCACAAAGATCTCATTGTAAAGGATGTCTCAAAACCGTTTGAACGTGACCTTGATTTTATACATTAACAAGTTTTGAAGATATACATATGTACGCAATTATTCTAGACCACTTCAGTACTTTTATTAATGATTTTTCCACTTTTCGCGGCGCGATATTTCAGGAATATTTAAAACAAAGATTTTTCCACACACCGGAACATAAAGCACATCACGTGTATAAACCAGAAAAAATTCAAATACACATTTAAATAACTCGTTACTCTTCTCTTGATAAGATGGAAAATTACAACAGACTTAAGCTTAAGCCAAAAAAATGAGCAGGAGAGAAAAAAGACTTGATTCAAGTTGCAAACTGAAAAAGCAACTTCTTCAGTACAGAGTCAAACACATAATCAAACGTACATACAACAACGATGAACGGCTTAAATAAAAAAACAAAAAAATTGTGGCTAAAATAAAAAAAAAAAATATTGTTACTTATAACGGTAGACAAGTCAGTTGTAAAACCTCTTAGCTTAGAGAAACTACATCTAAGCGCTAAAAAAATAAAAAAAAAAAAAATTTTTAAAAAATTGGTGAATTTAAAGAAAAAATAAAAATAAAAATAAAAATATATAAAATATAAAACAAATATTAAGTTAATATTTTTTTTCAAATATTTTTGTTAAGATATTTATTGTTATACTATGTATATTAATTAGTTTAAAGATTATTAAAGTTACATTTAAACATTTTAAAGAGTTGGTGATTTTTTCATACAATTTTTCGTTTTTAGTGGTGAAAGTTGGATAACTTCGTCTTAAAGAGGGTTTTAAAATGTAAAAAATAATCATAAACCAATAAAAAAAAAAAAAAAAATTAATGAAAATATATACACCAAGTCAGGCTGTCTTAATGTATAAACATTGATTTAAATTTTATTTAAGCCGAAAATAATATCGTAAAGTGTAACAAAAAAAAAAAAAAAGAAGAAATATTAAAGTATATGAAATAAAATTAAAAAGTAACTGCCGTTATTTGTTGCTGTTGTTGGTGTAATTTTGTGAGGTGGCAGAGTGCTGCAACCCAATCAACAACAATAATAACAACACTCTACTGCTGCGTCGCTATCGTTGTCGTTTTCGTTTACGTCGTTATTAATGTTATTTAGCCATATTCATACACTTTTTTTATTGACTATATTGCCTGTATGTCTGTCTATTTTACTGACGTCGGTTACATTATTTCGTTTTAAAGTGTCCATAACAAGTGCGTGTGCCTAGTTGCAATTTGAAACTTTCATACAGTATTATGTCAAAGCATTGTAAAGTATAATCAAATAAGATCCAATTTGTGTAAAATTAAATATATATTTACAAAACTGTCAGCATGAGCTTTAATACATTGTTTACACTTGTGTTATTTGAAAGAAAATTAAAAAAATCTGTTTTTTCGATTAATTTTTTTTAAAAAGAAATATATGTATTTTGTTTCGGGTTATTTTTGATTTTTTCTATAGATATTTTTATTAAAATTATTTTTCAAATATTAACCAATTCCTACCAAAAGCTTAATCTAAAAATGTTGAATATTTTATTATCTTTATGATGACATGCCATTTTACTGTTTGTTATGTGCTTTTTTTAATAAAACAAAAAAAATAATTTTTTATTAATTTAAAATTCATCAAATAGATTCATTCATTCAACAACACGAGTGATCCATTCCATTGATAAAGGTATGTTATGATTATATGATTTGTTTTTTAATTAGAAACAATTTATATTTATTTTTAATTTATATTCATATAAATGTTGTAAGTATTTTCTAACATAATTATGCATTTTTATGCAGTTTTGTTATATTGTCAAGCAAAAATAATCATATAGATAGTGTTTTGTTTGTGGTTTGTGACCCACATATTTAGTTTTAGTTTTATATTTCGCTAAATTGTCTATCGTTTCTGTTAAATATGTTTATAATTTTAATTAATATTGGCTACCGATCAATTAAGCCAACAACAATACATCTTACGTTCAATAAACAATGTGGAAATTACCCATTTAGTAAAAATCCAAAAATATTTATAACCATTAACAATTGGTAAATCGTACCGTTAGATAACTTATTTTCTCTAGTAGTTAGTTACTTTAAAAAAAGCTAACATTTTATTTGGAACAAATTCAAATTGTGATCTTATTTATAACTATCGTACGATTATTAAACATCATTGCTGCTTTATCAGTATGTTTCGATGCGAAATTGCGAAACGAAATTTTGTGGCTAATATGGATATGCTAAGTAAAATTAAAAAATTCAACATGTAACATGTTCTAAGTTTAACTTAAAATTAATTATCGTCACATTTGTGTCAAAAAAGTTGACGTTTTTATTTTTCAAATTTGGTATTTTTTAAGTAAATAAATTTTTAATGAAAAAAGAAAAAAAAAATTAAATTAATAAAAAAAAAAAAAAATTATATATAACAAATATTTCCAGAAAAAATTGTTTTTTATACACTTCACACTACTGCACAGTGGACCTAATGCTTAATCTGTCGTGCAAGGGAGTATAATTCGACTTAGAGAGCACCTGTGAAACTTCAAATGCAACAGGAAAACAAGTAAAAAAATTATAGTCGGTCTAGATCGACTATACGATACCCTATACCATGGTTTAGAGACCCTATCGCTTCGGTCCAACTAATTGGATATAGAAAATAAGTATAAACCAAATTTGAGGGGAATTGTTTTTAATTTTTTTGGCTGCAGATATGAAAAAGTTCATACCGGGTGCTATATTTATATGGGGACTAGGTCGAAAAATAACCCGATTCTGACCATATTTGGTAAAGTCACTTATATTTTGAAAAACTATATACAAACCAAATCTGTGTAATATTTTTGTTTTTTTGATAGATTTAAGTCAAGATCGGGAAGCAGCTCTATATGGGGCCTATGACTAAGAATTGTCCAATAGGCATTATTTTTGGACTTCTGATTAATGGATACAATAAACACATACAAACCCAATTTTACTAAGATCTATATGATAATTTGGAACTTATGGCAATTTAGTCGATTTCATAGGGGTCATTTGTATGGGGACTTGGTCTGAACATGGACCGATTTTCACCAATTTCAATAGCACTCATCCTATGGCCGATAGAAGCTTATATACCAAATTTCATCAAAATATATTCATATTTGCGACCTGTAGTTTGATTACAAGGTTTACATGGACACACAGACGGATGGACGGACGGACATCGCTAAATCGATTCAGAGAGTGATTCTGAGTCTATCGGTATAATAAAAGATGGGTCTAGGTCAAATATTTTTGGTAGTTACAAACAGCAGCACAAAGTCATTGTACCCAAACCACATAGTGGTATAGGGTATAAATAGAAAATATAAAACTTTATTAAAAAAGCACTTTGCATTATATTGTATGTACTAGAGTTAATAGCTCACAACTCAAGCGTATATAGTCGCAATACGTCTTAAGTCACTGCTTTCATCACTTAAATAGCCCCCGTCTACACTGTTTTCAATTTCTTGCAAGACAGTTTCAGAACGTAAAGACACAACATCAGCACAAAGAGGTTCCGACTTTCGATATTTGAAAGATTTTATTGAAATGGATGCTATGATGGGATCCGATAATACTATTAAGCCCTAAACACATTACTGCGAGTTGCGAGTGCGAGAAAAAACGAGAATGAGGCAGTATGATTTTTTCTATATCGCACCTGTACCTCTAAAGTGAGTCAACTCAAAATTTTGCAATTTTTACTTTTTGCAAGAAAACGATACACAGTGGTCATATCTATCCACTGTAAAAATGTTCGCAAAAAAAAACACTGTTGTAACCCTCTTTGTGCTATAAGAGTAGCTTCTTTAAAATCCACTAAAAAGGCTTATTTTGAGTTTCACAGAAAAAAACTTGTTATTTTTGATGATCACTGAAAAAATCGCAAAAACAACTACTGTTTATACGTATTATTTACAATTCTTTACAATGAAACAACTGTTTTTAAATTTTATAGTAAATATTAAAAAAAAACCGCTTTTTTCCTCTACTGAAATTTATAAATTTGGAGTTGACTCACTTTAGAGGTACAGGTGCGATATGTGGAAGCGAGATCGATAGTAAAGCTTTTTTGTGTGGCGTTGCCAACTTCGGTTGTAAAAACTTTCGCAAGGGAAATAGAATTGATTCAATTTTCTGTGCGAGAAAAATCAGATGACAGGAAAATCAGCTGATAGGCACTAAACGCGATGCCTACTATAGTAATTACTTTATTTAACCCGTTAATAATTTCGATTTTATTCATTTTGTTATATTTATTGTTTGTTATAACGGGTGATTTTTTTGAGGTTAGGATTTTCATGCATTAGTATTTGACAGATCACGTGGGATTTCAGACATGGTGTCAAAGAGAAAGATGCTCAGTATGCTTTGACATTTCATCATGAATAGACTTACTAACGAGCAACGCTTGCAAATCATTGAATTTTATTACCAAAATCAGTGTTCGGTTCGAAATGTGTTTCGCGCTTTACGTCCGATTTATGGTCTACATAATCGACCAAGTGAGCAAACAATTAATGCGATTGTGACCAAGTTTCGCACTCAGTTTACTTTATTGGACATTAAACCAACCACACGAATGCGTACAGTGCGTACAGAAGAGAATATTGCGTCTGTTTCTGAGAGTGTTACTGAAGACCGTGAAATGTCGATTCGTCGCCGTTCGCAGCAATTGGGTTTGTGTTATTCGACCACATGGAAGATTTTACGCAAAGATCTTGGTGTAAAACCGTATAAAATACAGCTCGTGCAAGAACTGAAGCCGAACGATCTGCCACAACGTCTAATTTTCAGTGAATGGGCCCTAGAAAAGTTGGCAGAAAATCCGCTTTTTTATCGACAAATTTTGTTCAGCGATGAGGCTCATTTCTGGTTGAATGGCTTCGTAAATAAGCAAAATTGCCGTATTTGGAGTGAAGAGCAACCAGAAGCCGTTCAAGAACTGCCCATGCATCCCGAAAAATGCACTGTTTGGTGTGGTTTGTACGCTGGTGGAATCATTGGACCGTATTTTTTCAAAGATGCTGTTGGACGCAACGTTACGGTGAATGGCGATCGCTATCGTTCGATGCTAACAAACTTTTTGTTGCCAAAAATGGAAGAACTGAACTTGGTTGACATGTGGTTTCAACAAGATGGCGCTACATGCCCCACAGCTCGCGATTCTATGGCCATTTTGAGGGAAAACTTCGGAGAACAATTCATCTCAAGAAATGGACCGGTAAGTTGGCCACCAAGATCATGCGATTTGACGCCTTTAGACTATTTTTTGTGGGGCTACGTCAAGTCTAAAGTCTACAGAAATAAGCCAGCAACTATTCCAGCTTTGGAAGACAACATTTCCGAAGAAATTCGGGCTATTCCGGCCGAAATGCTCGAAAAAGTTGCCCAAAATTGGACTTTCCGAATGGACCACCTAAGACGCAGCCGCGGTCAACATTTAAATGAAATTATCTTCAAAAAGTAAATGTCATGGACCAATCTAACGTTTCAAATAAAGAACCGATGAGATTTTGCAAATTTTATGCGTTTTTTTTTTAAAAAAAGTTATCAAGCTCTTAAAAAATCACCCGTTATGAACAGCTTTGTATACAATTGAATTATGTTTGACAGTAGGACAATTAGCTGCTCGAAAGCATTTTGATGATTTTGGAAAAGCAAAAGGGGAACAATGGCGAAATATTCTCACACTATGACCTGAAAGAAGTCAATGACTGGAATTTTTTGTGATTTACGAGGGCTCTACTTTGAGACCTTTCGATTGATGTATAAGATAAGGTTGGCCTTAATTCAGAATATATAAAAAAAACACTTTTCGAAAAAAGGGCAAAAAGGGCGACATTTTTTGTCAGAAAAGAAAACGGCATTAGTTTTTACTCGCACTCGAAACTCGCCGTTATGTGTTTAGGGCTTTAAAGATTGAAATATATCTTTCGTGTATGAAATGCGCGTACGTTTCTAATATCTTTATTTCTTGACTCTACGGCCTCTTCTGATATCATGCCAATCGGTAAAGAAAAGCCCCATGTATTAATATTATGTGGAGGCTGGACGGCATATAGTACCAGGGATAGAGTTCAACATATAATTTTAAAAGGCCTACTAAATCGTGTTGATGAAGTGCGTGGATTTTGCCATAGAAGAGCATTATTAGATTTAAGTTGTAAAGGCACCAGACATACTGCAAAAAGATGTTGTTCGGAGTTATCAGAATTAGTATCAATAAACTTTTGCTTATACTCGTAGTTTGAATGACCGCTACTTGCATCACATCCCCACTTGTATGTCATATACATTTCAAGTGGTTTAGTTTGTAAGTCAATTTGAAGTTCTCCTAACCTTTCAACTGTCTTATCGACTAAACATTGCAAAGAAACCTGTGCTGAAACATCCGAAAAGGTCATATTACTGGGATAGCACTTTTCTTTCGAAGATTTTACAACATGGAACGTAGGATATATGTTTGCGTTTCGGTTCTTGGCGCCTGTTGGCATTAACTTATATGTGAGTTTAATATAGTCTTCGTCTACAAATAAAGCCAAGGCCTCTTCAGCAGTATATGGAATAGGGATATTAGGTGGGCAGAAAACTGTTTTGTAATTTTGGTTGCTCCCGTTGGAGAGGCGTTAAATTCATTTAACATTTTCGAAGCATTTTTTTTTCCAGATTTGTATAGACTGACTTTTGTCGCTAAAACCAATTCATCACATGACTTAACTTTTACAAGCAAAGAAACATTTAAAAGTTGGGACCAGCAACTTCCGAGTCCGTTTAAGTGATCTCAAAAACGATCTAGCTTGAAATTTTTTTTCCGTCCTATTCGCATTTTACCATTTCTCGCCAAGTTCATGAACAACTTTGTGTACATTTTGCTTCGCTTTTTGTATTTTTCATTGTTGATTTCTTCTGTGAATCCAATTTTACTCATTACATATTCAGTATCTTCACCCGATTTATTTTTGTTGTCTTGGGCGTTTAGCCAAACATTGAACAATTCTTGTCTTAAAATTGCCACTTCGACTGAAAATAAAAAAAGCGGCACAAATCGGCAGCCAATTTTTTTTTTCATTTTGAAGCCTAATATCCATTCTTTCTAAAGCATACGGAATATCTATAGAAGTCAGTCGTTTTAGTAGCTAAATACTTTAACAAAATTCAAGTTTGCTTGAAAAATAATTTTGCCATAGACTTTTTTAAATCTATGCTTTTTAAAGAACAAAAACACAGATATTGTTAAAATTTAAACAGTTATTAATACATACCTTGAGGTTAAAATATAATAAATAATTATAATAATAATAATTAACTTTCTACGGTCCTAAAAAAACACTTCAAACAATCAACACGTCTATACAGAATTTGAAGAAATTTTTTGTAAAAACTAATTATTCATGTTTGATTGCCTACTACGATGTTGTTTTGCAAAAAAAAACAGAAAATTTTTTAGCGTTAATAGGAATATGGCAAGCATAAATCCGATATTAAGAGTATTTTGTTAACACCACATTTTTGGACCAATGTCGCACCAGATTCAACATTTGGTCCACTGTGCACTGTGCCAGGGTGTATATCAGTTTGTCATTCCGTTTGTAACGCATCGAAAAATGCATTTGCGACCCCATTGAGCATATTTATTCTTGATCCTTATAACAACTCGATTCGATATAGCGATGGTCTTCTGTTCATCTTAGGATAATATTGTTTGTCATTATTTTGAGCAGGGTGTTATTGGAAATAGGGTAAATCGGGCATAATGTGCCTCTAAAAAAATGAAAAACATTGTGTGTGTTTGTTGTAATAATTCGTTAGTATTAAGTTTATCAAATTGTTTACATTTTAAAATATTTTGTTAACACTAGTTAGAAATTCTGCAATAAGTCCAGTTATTAATGTAAGGGTAAAACCCTTGTGGAGGGTATCAAAGATTCGGTACAGCTAAATTTAACACTCTTACTTGTTCTAATAAAGATTTTCATTTTATTAATATGAAAAAAATAAAGATCAAATAGAGTAAAGAGTAAAAAAATCATGTGAGTCCGATCACAAGGAAGATGTGTAAACATCTAAAAATTAAAGCATTTTTTATTAACGTTGTGCTGAACGCTATTGAAATTGGTGAGAATCGGTCCATGTTCAGACCTAGTCCCCATACAAATGACCGGCATGTTTCCCTTAATGATCCATCGTGTGTAGTAATGTTTCATGTCCAAATTTATGTTTCAATTTTGGTTCGTCAAAAATCAAATTATTTTGATATTTTATGTTTCCAACCTGAATGTTCCACGGCTGTATGAATGTTTACTGTTTTTGCTCTATTATTTAATTGAGAGCAGTGCTGTAATGTTGTTTTGTATATCGGACTAAAGAAAATAAAAGACAAAAATGGAGAACATTTAAGATAATGAAAATTTTAAGAATTTTATTAATAATAATGAATACTGATAATTGAAATTTTAAGAATTTTATAAACTAATATAAAAATGTATAAATTTTTATAAATTTTTGAAAATTTTATAGCTGAATATAAAATTTATTTTCTTCCGCATATATTTGTTTAATATGTACTAATATATTCAATTTTAAAAATTTTATAAATAATAATGATAATGAAAATTTTAAGTATTTTATAAACTAATATAAAAATATAGAAATTTTTATAAATTTTTGCAAATTTTATAGCTGAATAAAAAATTTATTTTCTTCCACATATAGTTCTTTAGTATGTACTAATATATTCAATAAACAAACAGAATTGATGTTTCCATCGTCTGTATTAAAAAAACAGAAAAAACATTTCCAAATAGAGTAAAGACGCGGTTTTCTTTAGAACTCAAATAAAACTAAACAAAATACCGAAATATTTTGGTGCAATTCTGGAAATCATTGTGGTTTGTGAAACATCTATTCAAGCAGTAAGCGCTATCTACATGTGTAGAGCAAGCAACTGCTATGTTTGTCATACTTGATGGTTGCAGTTGTATGCTATACATTCATGGCGCTTTCTGTTGGTTGATGAATCAGCTAAATAATTGTAGCTTCCATTTCCGTAAATAGTTCCGCTTCCGTAAGGGAAGTTTGTGATTTTTACCCCCCTGATCGCATAGATGTTTACACATCAAAAAATTTTTTCCGTTGATTATGTATTTTTTATTTGAGCTGTACGAATACAATATGTCTTGCAAAATATAGATACATGAAACAAATGATTTTACTTTAATTTAAGTAAAAACATTTGACCTTGAGCCTGAACAACTTCTAACTTATGCATTAATACACAAATGCATGATTTTTTTTTTAAATAATTTTTCGTCATACAATAACTTAAGCTAAGTACAGCCCAATATTTTTTAACCCAACCTGTAGTCAGACTATAATGAGTTTGAGCTCATTTTTTTAAGTACCATAAATATCTGAAGTGGTTCCACTTTTTACTATACCGATAGACACAGAGTCGATATCTCTATGTCCGTCCTTTTGTTTGTCTGTCGAAAAAAATGCGTATTTTCATAATTTTTTTTGAACATTTGAATAGTTTTGAAATCTTTGAAAAAATTTTCAATTAAAAATTTTAATAAATAAGTCCGTGACAGCGAATCTCCGGAGGCATTGTTGTTTTGCGGTGAACATCAAAACTCGTTACCGGATCATGTGAAATAAAAAAATCGAAATGCGTTTAAAAGGTGACATGTTTCTCGAGGTAACCATGAAGAGTTTTTCATTTTTTTTTTATTTTTGGCAGCATTTTGAAGTGTAAAACACGATTTTGGTATAAAATTTCGGTGAATTTGTTGTTAAAAAATCGGGGGAAAAATGGAAAATTAAAAACCAAACTCTTCGGGGTTACCTGGTGATTTATATGTAGATATAGTGTGTAAAATTTCATAAGAATTGGACAAGTTAATTTTGAAGTTCACGGTCTTCAAATTTATTTGCGAGAAAATCGGTTTAAAGTTTTTTAAAAACTGATTTATATAGGGTATACCGTATGAGGCCGGTCGTTTGAAACGCTGTATCTTCGTTAGCTTTGCTCCAATTTTATTGAAATTTTGACACAATCTCTCGACATGTTGTACTACATTCAGTAAAAAGAATGCAAAAAAAGGTTTTTAAAACCAAAAAAGGTTCTTTAAACCAAAAATAATTGATCGGTTTTATTATACCGATCGACTCAGACTCATTAATAGCGATGTCCGTCCGTCTGTGTTTCCATGTAAACCTAGTAATCAGAGTACAGGTCGCAATTATGAATATATTTCGACGAAATTTTGTATGTAAGCTTATATCGAAATTGGTAAAAATCGGTACATGTTCAGACATAGTTCCATACAAATGACTCCTATGAGATCGACTTAAATTATCATACAAATCTCGTCAAATTTGGTTTGGTACACCCTGCAGTTGAATTCTTAGTCATAGCCTCCATATAAAGCTAGTTCCCGATCCAAAAAAACAAAATTCTTGCACAAATATTTCTCAAATGTGATTTGTATATTTTTTTGTGTACAAAAAATAAGTGACTTTACCAAATATGTTTCGGATCGGTCCTTTTTTCGTCCCAGTCCCAGTATAAATATAGCTTCCGATATGAACTTTTTCTTTTCTTATCTGCAGGCAAAAAATTAATAACAATGTCACTCAAATTTGATTTATGCATATTTTCTATATCCAATTAGTTGGACCTACGTCCCTTTCTCCAAACTCATGGTATAGGGTATTGTATAGTCGGTCTAGACCGATTATAATTTTCTTACTTGTTTTTTTTTTATTAATTGTAATATTTTCTGCGATATCGTCAATTCTTCTTTTGACTTTGTCGTTTGTCGTCTGAATAATTTTTCCTTGCTTACTTTATCATATTTTTTTTTTTTGTTAACCAACACTCAGGGGATGCCCCCTACAAATGCAGTGTATTGTGTTGATTTCAGGAAAATAGGTTATGGGAAGGAGGAGAGAGGGAGTAGTGTTTGTGGATATTTGACTTAAATTTTATTAGATTATAACTGTCAGGAAAGACCACTGCTGGGAGTTTATTCCACATACGGCTTGTTCGACTGAAAAACGAATTCTCTCTGTAATGCGTTGTGCGGTCAACTGGACAATAGACTACAAACGGATGTGATCTAATAGAGAAGCGGGTAGAGCGAACCGAAACTCGGGCACTTGGAATAAGTTCGCTTATCTCAGAAGAACATTTCCCATGGTATTATCTATAGAACAGTGCTACACAACCCACATTCCGACGGTGTTCCAATGAATCAATAGAGTTGGATAACCTACTGTCATTAATTAGCGCCAACGCCCTCCTTTGTACACGGTCCAGTAGCTCCAAAGCTCCTGCCAATATATGGGAGTTGTATTCCATTTTCGGTCGGCTGTACATAAGTGGATAGATATTAAGCAGATTAGAATACACTTGAATGCTTCTTTCGACACTTGAAAAACATGCTCGTTCCAACGAACATCACATTGAATTCTCATGCCCAGAACATCAAGAGTTTCCGATTCCTCAATACCTATACCACCCATATATACAGATGACATTGTTGATTCCATGGCCCTATGGGTCAACATACAACATTGAGTCTTCAGCGCATTAAAATCAACCCTATTCGCTTTACCCCACTCGTAGATTGTTAAGAGGTCTTGATTGAGTGTGTCATTCATTGTCCGCCTTTTGCCCCCAACCTCCAAGAGGCTTGGCCTACAATTAAAGGAAAATGAATGACAAATGCTGCTGTCATCTGCGAAAGAGTGTATAGAGTTAAAAGTTTGGCCAAGAAGGTCGTTCAGAAAGATAAGGAAAAGAGAAGGAGAAAGAACGGAACCTTGGGGTACCCCTAAATTAAGCTGAAACTCATTAGATGAGACCCCATCAATAACAACACGTATTGTTCGGTCTCTGAGAAAACTCGATATAAATCGAGAGAAGTCATTACCGACCCCAAATGCAATAAGCATTGATATCAATGCACCATGCCATACACTATCGAATGCCTTGGAAATATCCAGAGCAACCACTTTACTTTCGCCAAAATTGCGAATGGATCGACTCCAGCGCTCAGAAAGTAGAGCTAACAGGTCTCCCGTGGAACGATTTCTACCGAAGCCATACTGTCGATCATTAAGAAGTGAGTTGGCCTCTAGGTAGTTCAGAAGGTGGAAATTGATCATGCTCTCCATCACCTTTGAGAGCGCAGAGCAGATTGCAATTGGACGGTAATTTTGAGGGTTATTAGCCGAGGGAAAGACTCCCGCACGATACGAAAGGCTGAAAAGGTTGGCCAATGGACTGGTTAGCGTCGAAGAGCACTGTTTCAGCACTAGTGCTGGTATACCATCCGGTCCCGGAGGCTTATTAATGTTGAGATCCGAAAGAACCATTAGCTTTGCAGCTGCAATAATAAAGGGTGAACTAGACGAGCATGCACAGGTTTCTTCATCTCCTACAGACCTGGTTTGCTGAAATTTGCGCAAAATTATTCCGACATATTTGGTCTATTCTACAGACCAAAAAAATCACAAGTGTCGATATAAAATTTTATTTGAAAGCCCATTTTCAACAATCTTAACGGGCTGCTCAATGGTGTACCTCCCCATGGTTGAATTTGTCAAAGAATGAAAAAGATTGGGCAAAAACCTTGAAGTTAAGGTGTGATTTACAATTAACAAATTTTCAGTCATCTTCGGTGATTTTTTATTTTTTCTAAATAGCACGGACAATTCATAAGAAGCTTCGATTGCAGTATACATACGTTTCTGAATTAAAACTGCCTTAAGAATTCACTTTCATCTTATTAAGTGATTTTTCTTTCGTTCCAAAATAATCAAAACTTTTATCTCTAAGCGCTGGGTGATTTGTAATAAAACTTCTATCCAATTCTGACGGCTTCATTGATTCTTTTGAAAGAATTTTGTGACAAATTATCTATTGAGGCAGCTTTACGTAATCTATATATATAAAAATGAATCGTGGTTTGTTCGTCCGCTTAAAACTTGAAAATTGCAGGACCAAAAGGGATACTTTCTACTGCGAGTTTGTATGTAACTGCCACGCGAAGGTTTAGGAAAAAAGAAAAGTACAAAAAGTCTCAACAGGTGGCGCTGTACGCAGTTATTCCATTTTAACATCATATATATTGAGTACTATGAGAGGGAGAGCTTTGTAAATTTGTGTGAGGTCATCTATTATTAATATGGATAGTCATACCGATCGGTATCGGATAAGTGGGCGTGGTACCTCCCATACAAAATGAATTTTTAACATCATATATCTTGAGTACTGTTGAAGGGAGAGCTTTGCAACTTTGTATGAGGTCATCTATTATTACTGTGAGTTGCTGTGAGTAGCCGTTTTAAAAATGAGCGGTATCGGAAAAGTGGGCGTGGCACCTACAAACAAATTAATTACTCAATATCAGATTCAATATCATGATAGGGAGAGCTTTGATACTTTAATTGACGTTATTTGTTATTAATGTAAGTGGACCTGACGAAAATAGGCCGGATCGGATTAATGGGTGCGGTACATCCCCTACAAGGTACTGATTGAATATTATGACATTTCTGCAATATCCATTCAAGTTAATTGCTACTGCGGTAGTGTAAGATGAAGAAGTGAATTTATCAAAAGACTTTTTAATCTACTTCATTTGCCAGTTCTTCCATCACACAATTTAACACTTTGAGCCCCACGTGGCCCACCGGTGGACATTTGTATTTTGACGATTTGGGACAATGTGACCACCCGTGGTCATTGGTGGATTTACTTTATGGGACGTCGTGACCACCCGTGGTTACACGTCGTGTGGAATTTCCCGATATTGTTATCACCAGTGGAAACGTTCTGCATACATCTACCATTGAAATAAAATTAGTTCGGTCCCAGGATGTAAACTTATTTGACTTGGACTTTGCAATTTGGTCTGCCAATGCCTAAAAAATAGTGAATTAAATTAAGATAACAAAAGTTCATTTTAGCATTTAAGAAGTAAGATTTATTTTATTTTGCTTGTAGCATTACAAAAAAAAAAAAACAGATTTTCTGAACGAAAACTAGTCCAATTGAATATAACTATTCCAAAAATTCATTTTAGGATTTAAAAAGTAAGATCAATAAAATTATTTTGCTTGTAGAGCATTAAAAAAAAAACTGATTTTCAAAACGAAAACAAGTCCAATTGAATATAACTATTCCAAAAATTCATTTTACGATTTAAAAAGTAAGATATATATTATTTTGCTTGTAGAGCATTAAAAAAAAAAACAACTGAATATAACTATTCCAAAACTATTCAGAAAAAAATGAATAAATAAATGGATAATGATTTATATGTGGTTTTGAAAACACACTAAACACATTGCTTCTCCACACTGCTCACAAATAGTGTTCACCCCTTTGGCATTTTTTCGCGCATACGCCGCGTTTGTTTTTTTGACATTGCTTTATAGCATGTAAAACATCTCTTTCTGGACACTCTCTTTTGATAAAAAGATAAAAACATAAAAATATAAAATTAGAGTATGCCCACTGGTGGCCACTTGGGCCCAAGATGAATTTTGACATTCGGGGACAACGTGACCACCGATGGTCACAAAAAAAAAAACGGGAAAAAACAACAAAAATACATTTGGTTTATCAAAAATAAATATCACAAAGTCACACCAATTGCAAAATATCAATAAAACTAAGTAAACAAATTTTGGTCCCAGCTAATGAATAACCACTCGTCAGCACGCGGTCCACCGGTGCGGAAATAAAATGACCACGGGTGGGCACGTGGGGCTCAAAGTGTTAATAGCAAAGTTGGATATTTAAATAATATATTTAAATTTAACCTTACCTAACCGCTTTAATTTCAAAAAATTGGTTTATTATTTTAGAAGTGTTTCTTTTTAAATATATACTCTTTTCGACTTTCGGATATATTTATTAATTTTATTGATTTTTGAACTAAAATATTTTCCATTTACGAAATATATCATTGTGAATCTGTATTACGATGCCAAGAAGAGTTCTGGTAACATTGGCCGGCGTTCTCAAGATGCAACGCAGTACCGAAATGTCGTAGCACGTCGAACGGAAGAGGAACGTGCTACTGAATGGAATCAGTTCGAACCAGAATGGTTGAAAATCGTGCAAGACTGTCAGAAGAGATCAACGATGCATATAATGAGCAACAACGATTGAGAAGAAGAGAAATTCGTGCTCGGCAAAGTGATGAAGCCAGATCACAACGTGCGATTCAAACCCACGTCAATTATGGAATGCTTACAAAGATGACATTGCAGAAAACATTTTGCATCGCTTTCGATCAGCAACAGGGAATTTTGAATTACAAATGAACGGTGACATCTACAATGAAGCGTTAGTATGGATTAAAGATTTGTGTTTGTTTATGAGTGGCAAACTATCGATTGAAATTCATAAGCCAGCACCAGAGCGTCACTCTGGAAGTGTATTGAATTGTGAATTGGAACGTGAGTATACTTTCGGCAACTTTGCAACAACATGTACAAAGATATGATCCACTGCTGAATGAACAGCAAAAGATGAAGGCTGCCGATGATGGAAATTGTGGATCTTTTTTCCTTGATGCGCCTTGCGGAATGGGAAGACATTCCTGATATCATTGATATTAGCAGCAATACGTATACGCATCTACCGGAATTACTACAACACTATTGGAAGGTGGAAGAACGGCACATTCAGCACTCAAGCTTCCGTTAAACATGCATGCAAATCAACGAAAGTCCTGTTTGAAACATTTCAAAGCAATCATCTATGGCAAAGGTGTTGCAAAATTCTAAATTGATCATATGGGATGAGTGCACAATGGGGCACAAACTTCAGACAAACACTTCCCGATAGAATAGATAGAACCGCAGAAGCTTACTCCAAAGAACTGCTAAGAATTGGAAATTGACAAATTCCGGTAGATACTTCCAGTGGTCTAATATCAATTCCACCTGCCATTTGCCAATTCACTTCAACAAAAAATGAACTAATCTCTAAAATATATCCGAAAATTTTCCAAAATTTTCTTAACTACGATTGGTTGAGCGCGCGCGCTTTCTTAGCAGCAAAAAATATTGGTGTCAATGATTTTAATTGGACGATTCAGCATCAAATTCCTGGCGAATTGCACTCAAATCGATTGGTCGCATTGAAAACGAAGACGATGTCGTGAATTATCCAGTGGAATTCCTCATCTTTTACGCCTTATAGTTGGATCTGTCTTCCGCATGCTGCGAAATCTGCCCCGAAGCTATGCAATGGAAACCGACTGATTGTGACGAAATTAATGAGAAATGTGATATATATATATATATATGTTCCCGAAACTCCTATAAGGAGCATAGGGCCCCAAAGAAATGTGATAGTGGCGAGGATTTTGAAAGGGCAGTTCAAGGGAGAAGAATGCTTAATTCCGCGTATTTCCCTGACTTCAACCAATTTGACGTTCCAGTTCAACCGTGTTCAGTTCCCAGTGAAACTTGCATTTGCGATGACAATAAACAATTCAAAGGACAGTCCATGGAAGTGTGCGGCATAAATCTGGAAATGTCATGCATTTCAGACGGCCAGCTATATTATGTCTGTTTCCGAGTTTGAAAACCATCCAGAATATTCATTTACGCTCCGGAGCAGAAAATGGTGTGTATCGTGCAGCATTAAAGTGATTACAATCATTGTTCTGTTCTTTTTTTTAATTAATAGTTGATTTTATTCTATTGTTGCCAAATGTTGGACGGGACGAAGGCCGTCGGGTCAGCTATCCGCATAATTATAAACTATTGAATTCAGCTGAATTCGAAAAGTCTTTCATTTAATTATATTATTTCGTCATCTGTTAGCGGTCGATAATTTTCGATTAAAAAAAAAAATCGAAATTAATTCAATCAAGAAATCTCTTTTGGACAAAACGAAGTTTGCCGGGTCAGCTAGTTATTTATAAAAGTGAACCTAATCAATTTATTCAATTCGCAGTTATTTCAGATGCCTAAGGTTTCTCTCGGAATCAAATCCTTTCGCGGTTATAATACTCGTCTTACTTCTAATTCTGCAGTCTAAAACAAGTAAGAAATTTATAGTTGGTTTGGACCGACTATAGGATACTCACTACCATGTGCTTAGAGAAAGGGTCTTAGGTCCAACTAATTGGATATAGCAAATAGTCATAAACCAAATTTGAGTGGTGTTGTTATATTTATATGGGGACTAAGTCGAAAAAAGGATCGATGGTGATCATATTTGTTAAAGTCACTTATTTTGATGAAAATTTGTGAAAATTTTTGGTTTTTGATAGATTTAAGTGAAGATCTGGAATCAGCTTTATATGGGGACTATAACTAAGAATTGTCCTACATGGTTTATTTGTGGACTACTGAGTAGTCCATACTCGCGAAAGCTTATGTACAGAATTTCATCAAAATATATTCATATTTGCGACCTGTAGTTTGATTAAAGGTTAACATAGACACGCAGACGGACGGATGGACTTCGCTAAATCGCATTTGATTCTGTGTCAAGCAGTAAAATAAAAGATGGCTCTGGGTCAATTTTTTTTGGTAGTGACAAACTCATTATACACGAACTCATTATACCCACATATTGGTGTAGGGTACAAAAAAAATTTTCTTAAAATAATAGATATCTGGGACTTCTAACTTATGAAAGTTATTCTTTATATTCAGTTCTTTTTTTAAATTATTTAAAAAGGTACATTTATTTAAAGCATGTTTGGACTTTTTAGGTTTTTTGAAGGTATGTATGTTTAAATATATTCTTTGTATTATGTAACTTCCTAAATTTTGTTAATCCATAAATTTATCATTCTAGTTTTTTCAAAAAAAAAAAGACACTTCAAATAGTCGCACTGTTAATCAATTTTCCTATACAATTACTCTGACTCAAAAGTCATGTTGCTAATTTGCTATGAAACTTTAACAAATTAACTACCAAATTTAGAAAAAAAGATTTTGATTTTTATAATTATTTTGAATCTTTCGCAAATTTAATGATCGATTAAAATTGGTTGAATGGATCCATTTTGACTAATATACTATGTATGTATGAATTTTATTACAACTGTATTGTCCGTGCTTTATCTTAAAATATTCCATGACACAATTAACATAGATATATTTTCGTTATGATACTTTCTTATTACTTATTTCTCATCTAATTACATTTTTTGCTTATAAATAATAAAAAAAACATTTAAATTTATATCAATTGTTTTTATGGCTATATAGACATAAGTATGTTTTATTACTTAAAAGCCTATAATAATGTGTAACAAATTAATTCAAATAAAACTGTTTACCAACTGATATGATACGAGCATGTTTACAGTAGCTGTTAACATGACAAATGGATGTTGAATATAAGACTTAAGAAACAACCTTATTTCGTATGCAGCATGATCATTCAGAATTAATGATACTCCAGCTTTTTTTAATTGAAAGTATAAACACAGATATACTCTTGAAATAGAAAACTAACACGTAATTGGGAAAGTATTAAAATCCTAAAATATTTAAAAGTACCATGTAGTTATTTATTTATTACTAATCACATGAATAATCAAATATTTTGGAAAAAAAAAATATAATTGTTTCTGAAGTTATGAAATAATGTTATTTAAAAAATAAAAATCGTCATGCTGGTTTTAAGACAAGGTTAATTTCAAATGTAATAATTTAAATAAAACGACATCTTAAGATCGGAATGATTTATAACTACACCAACAATAGTAAAAGACTATAACATAATTAAATTATTCAAGACAAAAATACACAAAAAATTGTTCGAAAACTTTCAATTACAAATGCTAAATGCATAAACAGACAATTGTGGTACTCGGTACTACTCGTACATGGCAAACGCGAAACCATGCAAACAAAATAGCAACACTAAATTAAAGAAGGCGGGTTGTTGTTGTTAAATGCTCTAAAAGATAATTAAATATTAACGGTTTATAAACAGTTGACTTAATAAAAAAAAAAATTAAAATGATACGCTCTTTTGTCATTGCCATAAGAGATGACGATGATTGATGATTCTGAAGGTCTTAACCATGCGAAATTATTATTTGATAATTAAACACTCCTAAGCTAATGTTTTTTATGTGTAAAATGTCATAAAAAACAATTGTGTTGTTAACACATATTTTGATGCAAAATTTAATAATTATAATTAATTTAAGGGTTAATAGCATTCCCGTGTTTCGGTTTCGTTGAAATTTAAACATTTATATTTTTGCTTTATTTGCAAGATGTTCTTTATATGGCGACTAAATGGAATTATGCAATAAATTTTACTGAATATTAGTAATTTCAAGTATAAGCCCCTATACTAGCCCCTAAAATGTGACGTATTGAAACTGGCTGTAAATAAAAAACAATAAATATGACTATTTAAATAATAAGGAAACTAAAGTCGGTTAAGAATGATTATTTAATTTTTTTTGCAGTAAAAATTAAATTATAATGGGAAGTAAATTAAATATGGGAACAAGGTCCATAAATGAGTTTTTGGATAAAGTGATTTAAATGCTGTCAACTTGCATGAGATGTTTTTAGTTTATAAATCTTTGTTTAATAATAACTTTTAAAGTGCACAAGAAAAATCAATTCTTTTAAAAAAATTAGGAGACAAATATATATGAGTTTTGCGCGTAATATTTAGAGAGGAAGCTAAATTCGCCTGTGCTGAATCTTTGATACCCTACACCTGTGTCCTAAGCGGCTAGATATCACATGGAAATCACTAGATTTTTTAAAATAATGTTTAATATTATAAGATAATAAACAAATAATCTAACCCATAAAAACAAAGTTTTTATTAAAACTCTTTCTTTCCTTATGCATATTATTAATTTTGAATATCTCCGTGACTATGCGTGACTGTGTGTGACTATCTCAAAATTAATCTTTGGCCACAACAAATCTATGGACCAAGTTTCAGATCCATCGGATGAGGGGAAGTGGGGTTTTAATCTCTCCGTTAGTGTGCGTGACTATGTCAAAGTTAATCTTTTTTCACAGCAAGTCTATCAACCAAGTTTTAAATCGATCGAATAAGGGAAAATGGGTTTTAAATCACTCCGTGACTGCGCGTGACTATGCGTGACTGCGCGCGACTATGTCAAAGTTAATCTCTTCTTCACAGCAAATGTATGGATCAAGTTTCAAATCGATCGGATGAGGGGAAATGCCATTTAGATTACTCCGTGACTGTGCGTGACTATGCGTGACTAAGTCAAAGTTAATCTTTTTTCACAGCAAGTCTATCGACCAAGTTTTAGATCGATCGAATAAGGGAAAATAGGTTTTAAATTACTCCGTGACTGTGCGTGACTATGTGTGACTGCGCGTGACTATGTCGAAGTTGATCTTTCTTTACAGCAAGTACATCGACCAAGTTTCAGATCGGTCGGATGAGGGTAAATGACATTTAGATCACTCCGGGACTGTGCGTGACACCCGTGACTGCACGTGACTAATTCAAAGTTAATCTTTTTTTCACAGCAAGTGTATGGACCAAGTTTGAGATCGATCGGATGAGGGCAAATGACATTTAGATCACTCAGTGACTGTGCGTGACCACGCGTGACTGTGCGTTACTAAGTCAAAGTTAATCTTTTTTCATAGCAAGTGTATGGACCAAGTTTGAGATCGATCGGATGAGGGGAAATGACATTTAGATCACTCCGTGACTGTGCGTGACTACCCCAAAATTAATCTGTAGTCACGACAAGACTATGGGCCAAGTTTCATATCAATTGGATAAGGGGAAATGGGGTCCACCCATGACAGACAGACAGACAGACAGACAGACAGACAGACAGTATGAGTTAAAAGGAAGAGTTTAAAAATGTTGGTATTTTCACGTTTTTAATTGAAAACAACACAGTACAACGGCAATTATGGGGGGGGGAGAGGGTGAGAATATCCAATTTAGGGTTAAAGTATAATGCCAGTATATTAAAACCTCAAAAGATTTTGGCGTTCTCAGGCTAAACTTTTTTTATGGCCTCTTATATTTATATCCTACTATCAGATTCCAGCCCTCGAAATTCGAGCGCAAGCTCTAGAAAATTTTATTTTTTCATTAAATAAAGACCCTAAAAGTATGCTAATCAATTACAGCCAATTCACAAATAAACACCAAAAACAACCTCATTTTTATTACAAACACATTAACAAATTTAATAAACACACACATAGCATTGTATAATTTTATGTATGTGTTAGTAGCAACTTTAAATGCAATTTACTCAAAATAAAGGAAAAAAATTTAAAAATCTGTAAATCTGCAAATCGGCTAAAAAGAAAAACCTTTCAAAAACCTTGGTCAAAATCGGGATAAAATGGTAGAACAAAACAACAGTCACAAGAAATCCTATTAATGTTATAATGTGGTCAGGCTATAATAAGTTAGTGATGATGTTTGTTTCGATCGAGTAGGAATCACTTTCTGATTTTTTAAAATAATATTTAATATTCATAAGATAATAAACAAAAAATTTCGTGTTTTTCATGGAAACAATACTGTACAACAGCCATTATGGGGGGGGGGGGGGGGGTGAGAATTCCCAATTTAGGGTGAAAATACTACGAAAGTATAGTAGAACCTCCAAAGGGTTTGGCGTTCTCAGGCTAAACTTTTTTTATGGCCTTTTATATTTATACCCCTTATCAGTATGTGGTCAGGGTACAATGAGTTAGTGATGATGTTTGTATCGATCGGGTCAGAATCACTTTTTGAGTCGACTTAACGATTTCCGTCCATGCGTGCGTCTGTTTCTCCGTCTGTCCGTTCTTCTGCCCGTCTATTTGTTTGTCCATGATTGCAAACTGCGGGAGCAAATATATATATATTTTGATGAAATATATAATTCTATCGGCCAGAGGACGAACTCTATTGAAATTAGTAAAAATCGGTGCAGTGTGAAGTTGTTTAATGCTGACCATGCACAAATGGTAGCTACGAATCATCCCACACTAAACGAATTGTGCGGTCAACTGCATTCTTAAAATCAGTTGAAGTACAGCAAGTGAAAAGAACAGATTAAGATTTAAGAGATAAAACAAACATAAATTTATTTAATAAACTTGAAGTGGAGTTTTTGAATTTAGAAATAATAAAGTTACATTATTTGAAAAAATAATGACTTTACCAAATATGATCAGGATGGGTCAATATTTCTACCTTGGTCCTATATAAATATATGTTAGCATCCGATATGAACTTTTTCATAACTGCAGGCAAAAAATGTGTAACAATGCCACTCAAATTTGCTTTATGCTTATTTTCTTTACACAATTAGTTCAACTTAAGACCAATTAACTAAACGTACGGTATAGGGTATCGTATAGTCGGTCTAGACCTAATATAATTTACTTACTTGTTTTTGTTGTTGTTGTTGTAGTCTTTGAGTTTGTAGCATTTGCTTCATGAGCGTGTATGTATGGCTTTACTCTAGTGTCCAGAGGTCCAAGTCGGACGGTTTAAAGCCGGCTTTGTGTACCCACCGATACTTTCTATGGAGCAGCCACCGAAGTAGTTTGTACGTTCCACTTCATTACAATTGGTTGACAAATTATAATTACTATCAAATAGACAAAGAAATTTTCGGCGTTGGAATTAGTTGTTCTAATGGCAATGAAATATTCAATGCCAAATTCCCAAGTATGATACAAATAAACCAACTGTGATGTCAGCTATATCATTTCGCAATTATCTACTAGGCATTTTTTTTTCATATTAAACACACGGAAGTATTATTGTTTAAATCAAATGACTTTCGCTTGATAAGAATTGTGCGTATAAAATCGTAAATTTTTATTGAACAATTATGTTATTTGTTTAAACATATATTGTACGTAATCAGTTAACGTTAAGTATTAGCAATGAATAAAATTACTTAAAAAGATAAACGATTCAGTTTTAATTACAACATTATTATAATAATCTATTCTTCAAAATCTAAGAAAAATGGAAGCAAGTGTTATTAATCTAAACCGTTCTTGCCCGGGATCCAAAGTCCTTTGCCTTGAAAAATGGTTTACCATTATAACTAACTATGTTTATGCATAGATTATTTTGAGTGTATGATGTTTAGATGTTACGAATTTTAGTTATTCTAGAATTTTGGGATGTACAACATTTCTTGTTTTTTCTTCTGGTGCATATACGAAAAGATTGTGCTGGCTCTCAACTCTGAGGCAGGCGACATATAACTATCTACGAGAAAAACAGGGAGACTCTAAGTTGATACCTGCTACCGCAAGATATTGTCCTCTTATGTATGTTATGTTAGGAAAAACTTTTTGTACCATCTCTTGCAATGAAAGTTTTCTGGTAGGGATATTAGAGTTGTTTCAGAAGTTTCAGATTTCACATTTCACATTCTTATCCATTGGGCCTATCAAGACGTTGTTGAGTCGTTTCAGGAGTTTCACATTCCGTCGGCTCAGCTTGTCTTAGCCGTTGGATTTCTAGACACACTTGAGTAGATTCCGGCATTTCCGCTCTTCTTAACAAGGCTTGATCTTTGGGCTTCAAGACGTTGTTGGGTTTGCTCAGGTGTTTCAGCATTTTCCGACTCAGATTGTCTAACTCGTTGAGACTCGATACGAATTTAGGAGGCATGGTTCAATTAAAATAACTAAATTTTTCAAAAATGTTTCGAGGATGTATGCGCTGTATGCTTTCATATGCAAGTCACAATTGCAAATAGTTATTTTTCCACCTTTACAACTCATTTATATAGTGAAAAAGACGAAAGGAAATATTTGTAATAGGTTGTTTTCCAATGTAACAAAAAGGCGAGATGGAAATAAATATAATATTTTGTTTTCGCATGCAGTTAAAAAGGTGAGATGAAAATATTTGCATGATGTAACCTCGTCGGAGTAATCCTACAGCGGTAGTCAACCATTAAATAAATCTCCAATCATTTTGGGGCGTTACAACTCATATAGTAAAAAAGGCAATACGGGAATATTTGTAATATTTATTTCATAATGGTGTAAACTCAAGTAAAGAGTTTTATACACAAAGTTTTTGTGAAAAATTAAAGTATGTATAACAAATACTAAAAGCGTATATAGAAAATTAAAAAAAGTGGGCGTGGCCGATAAAAATATATGACGACCTTCCGTGGGATATGAGAATAATGTACAGTAAAATCGAGCGAAAAAATTTTTAAAAAGCGGGTGCAAAAGTATGTGTGGCCACAAAAACGCATATGGCGACTTTCCCTGGAGTATGGAGATGGTATGTACCAAATTTCAGAGAAATCCATTGAAAAATTAAAATTGGTATAGCGAACATGTATGCCAAAAAACAGAAAATGAATTTTATATAAAAAGTGGGCGTAAAAGTAGGCATTGCCAGTAAGAAGCATATGGCGACCTTCCCTAAAGTACAGAGATCGTGTGTACTAGCAAATGTACCAAAAAACAGAATAAGAATTTTATATAAAAAGTGGGCGTAAAAGTAGGCATGACCGGTAAGAAGCATATGGCGAATTTCCCTGGAGCACAGAGATCGTGTGAACCAAATTTCAGAGAAAACCGTTGAAAAACAAAAACAAACACAAAATGAATTTTATATACATATGTACGTAGATTGAGTTATAAACGGATTGATAAACTGATATACATATACCTTCTGTACATATGTATGGAGCATATAATAAGGGAACCGTATACATAAATATGCACGCTTACAAATTCACAGACATAAATCTCTATATTTTTAATATGAATATCATCTTTTGTTTTTTTTTTAATATTCATGGAAGTTTTGGTTTCATACTCTGTATTATGAAGCAACCTCTTTTGCTTAAGCTATGTGACAAAAAATAAGCAATATGAGCACAATGTTTTGATTTTGATGAACACATTTATGTTATCTATATACAATTTCCAATTTATAAAATTTAATATATATACATGTATGTATATGTATGAAGCCGCATCACAAATCAAACTACTTGACCGATTAAGTTCATATTCACATTATATGTTCGCTATGTTGTAAGAATGGTTAATAGTTGGTGTGTTTCCAATAGTTAGAGCCACACTAGGGTTGTACAATTTTTGCAAATATCCAAACTCACTATGTCATATAAACTGACAACAAACAATTGCCTCAACTGACATCTGAATCACTATCTGATGAAATTTGGTATATAAGCTTTTATCGGCCATAGGATGAACGCTATTGAAATTGGTGAAAATCGGTTCATGTTCAGACCTAGCACCCATACAAATGACTCCTATGAAATCGACATAAATTGCCATAAGATTCAAATTATCAAATAGATCTTACTCAAATTGGGTTTGTATGAGTTTATTATATCCATTAATGAGTAGTCCAAAAATTATGCCTATGGGATAACAGTTATGCCTATGGGATAACAGTTACTGCTTCCCGATCTGCATTTAAATCTGTCAAAAAACAAAAATATTGCACTGATTGTTTTCAAATTTTGTTTGTATATATTTTTGCGAAATACAAGAGACTTTACCAAACATGATCAGGATCGGTCCAATTTTAGGCCTAGTGCCCATATAGATATAGCATCCGATATGAACTTTTTCATATCTGCAGCCAAAAAAATTAATAAAAATCCCACTAAAATTTGGTTTATGCTTATTTTCTATGTCCAGTTAGTTTGGCCGAAGAGATAGGGTCTCTATCGTATAGTCGGTCTAGACCGACTATAATTTTCTTACTTGTTTTCTATTAATTACGTTTGCATTACATCTTATAAACTTACAAACAATCTGGTTGTGAAACAAAAACAAATTTTAAAAATGTTGGCAATTTAATTTTTGATGTCAAATGTAGAACGTTTTCGTACAACTGACAATAATTCACAAATATTGACATCAAAATGACATAGTGAAATCCATATATAAGGCAGAATTTTGTAGGGCATGGAAAATTACTAACAAATGTTAGTAATGTTACATTTTCGCGATCGTATCATATTTTTTTCAAAACATGTTTTTGATTTTTCATAGACATCTCGGTACCTATAAAACCAATTTTGCTGATAGCAACCTGATCAGGATGTAAATGATTCATTTTCACTAAAACCGAGTAACCCAGTTGACATATTGAAGGCGTGATCATGATTTCTACAGACGGGCGGACATCGCTATAAGAACTCCGCTTTATATAAGGATCACGTTTTTTGCACAGATAGAACTTACGAAAAGTTTAGTTGTCAAACAAACTATCATACTGCGCCCACTTTTTCACATCCATAATATTAATACGCAAAGTGATTTCTTGTGGCATATTCTACACCTTCAATTACCAACCGATTTTGACAAAAATTTCCATTTGAAAGATATTTCTGTACAGGTGTACACCATATTTACAGATGTGCACCATCTGGTACATTTTTTTTGAGTAAAATTCAATTAAAGATGTTACTGACACATACATAAAACACATATTTAAGCTTCAGATAAAAAACTATACAATGCTGTGTGTGTGTTTATCAAATTTGTGTTGAATTGTGAATTGGCTTAAATTGATTAGCATACCTTTATTTATGAATGAATCATGAAATGTGCACTCGAAATTCGAGGGTTGGGCTCTACTAGTTTATAATTAATATACTCTGTCAAAACAAAAGACGGTGCAGGAATTAAAGCCACGAGACCATCGATTGCGTCATTCTTCCGCCGATTGGGTTCTAGAGCAATTGGCTCATTTTTGTCTTAACGAGGTTGTTATTAAACAAAATTGCCGCACACGGAGTGCGACGAACCTACAACAGACCCTTCAGACTCCATTACATCAAACAAAATGCACCGTTTGGTGCGGTTTACAAGCTGGTGGCATCATCGGACCTTATTTCTTCTAAAATGAGGGCGGAGTTTGCGTTACGGTTAATGGAGATCATTATCGCGCCATGATCTGTGATTATACCCTATACCTCTATGTGGTCAGGATAAAATAACTTTGTGCTGATGTTTGTAACTACAAAAAATATTCGACCTTTTTATTCTACCGATCGACTCAGAATCACTTTCTGAATCGATGTAGTCGATGTAGCGATTGTCGTGCGTTTGTCTGTGTATCCATGTAAAGCTTGTAATCAAACTACAGGTCGCAAATATGAGTATATTGTGATGAAATTTAGTATATAAGCTTCTATCGGCTATAGGATGAACGCTGTTGAAATTGGTGAAAATCGGTTCATGTTCAGACCTAGTCCCCATACAAATGACCCCCATGAGATTGACTTAAATTGCCATAACATCCCAATTATCATATAGAATCCAATAAAATTAGGTTTGTGTATGTTTATTACATCCATTTATCAATAGTCTAAAAATAAACCCTATAAGAAAATTCTTAGTTATAGCCTCCATATTAAGCTAGTTCCCGATCTTCAGCTAAATCTATCAAAAAACAAGTAAGAAAATTATAGTCGGTCTAGACCGACTATACGATACCCTATACCATGCGTTTAGAAACCCTATCTCTTAGGCCCAACTATCTGGACATTGAAAATAAGCAAAAACCAAATTTGAGTGGGATTTTTATTATTTTTTTTGGCTGCAGATATGAAAAAGTTCATATCGGATGCTATATCTATAAAGGAACTAGGTCCAAAAATGGACCGATCCTGATCATGTTTGGTAAAGTCTCTTGTATTTTGCAAAAATATGTACAAACAAAATTTGAGAAGAATCAGTGCAATATTTTTGTTTTTTAATAGATTTAAGTGAAGATCGGGAAGCAGCTCTATATGGGCTTAAAGGGATCATTTTTGGACTACTCATTAGTGGATGTAATGAACGCATACAAACCCAATTTGAGCAAGATCTATATGGCAATTTGGATCTTATGGCAATTTATGTCGATTTCATATGGGTAATTTGTATGGGGGCTAGGTCTGAACATGGACCGATTCTCACCAATTTCAATAGCGTTCATCCCATGGCCGATAAAAGCTTATATACCAAATTTCATCAAAATATATTCATATTTGCGACCTGCAGTTTGATTACAAGCTTTACATGGACACACAGACGGACGGACGGACGGACGGACGGACGGACGGACGGACGGACGGACGGACGGACGGACGGACATTGTTAAATCAACTCAGAAAGTGATTCTGATTCGATCGGTATAATTAAAGATGGGTCTAGGTCAAATATTTTTGGTTGTTACAAACAGCAGCACAAAGTCATTATACCCAAACCACATAGTGGTATAGGGTATAACAAAACTATTGCACAGATTTTTCTCAAACTTAATTTGTATATGTTTTTGCAAAAAATAAGCCACCAAAAGCGAAAACAAAAAAAATTAATAACAGTGTCACTCAAATTTGGTTTAGCTTATTATCTATATATAATTAGTTGGACATAAGAGATAAGGTGTCTATCGTATACGTGTGTATCGTGTAACCCGTCTAGAACGACTATAACTTTCTTACTTGTGTCTTTTTTGGAAAATATAGATGATACTGATCCGAGCGAGATTTGGTTTCAACAGGTGGCGATAAGTTGATTTCGAGAAATGGACCTGTCCTGGCCTCCAAGGTCGTGCGATTTGACACCTCTCGATTATTTTTTGTAGGGCTGCGTAAAGCCACTGGTTTATGCTGATAAACCAGAAAAGTGACAACAAATTGGACATCAAGTGTTAATGACACGTATTGGTATTGATTAAAATTTATTGATTAAAATTTAATTATTTATGTTATTTTTTAAAATTTCAAGTTCTATCGGGCTTAAAAACACGCGTTATATTTTATGTGGTACAGATTTTTATAATGGGTATAATGACTTTGTGCTGCTGTTTGTAACTACCAAAAATATTTATCTTAGACCCATCTTTTATTATACCGATCGATTCAGAATCACCGTTCTGAGTCGATTTAGTGATGTCCGTCCGTCCGTCCGTCTGTGTGTTCATGTAAACCTTGTAATCAAACTACAGGTCGCAAATATGAATATATTTTGATGATATTTGGTATATAAACTTTTATCGGCCATAGGATGAACGCTATTGAAATTGGTGAAATACGGGCTATGGTCAAAACTAGTCCCCATACAAATGACCCTTATGAAATCGACATAAATTGCCATAAGATCCAAATTATCATATAGATCTTAGTCAAATTGGGTTTGTATGTATTTATTATATTCATTAATCGGTAATCCAAAAATAATCCTCAAGGACAATTCTTAGTCATTGGGTCCCACAAAGAGCTGCCGATATTTACTTAAATCTATCAAAAAACAAAAATATTGCACAAATTTTTCTCAAATTTGATTTGTACATACTTTTTCAAAATATAATTGGTCAGGTTCGGTCCATTTTTCGACCTAGTCCCCACATGAATATAGCACCCAATATGAACTTTTCCATATCTGCAGCGAACAAAATTAACAACAATGTCACTCAAATTTGGTTTATGCTTATTTTTTATGTCCAGTTAGTTAGGCCTAAGAGATAGGGTCTCTAAACGCATTGTATAGGGTATCGTATAGTCGGTCTAGACCGACTATAATTTTCTTACTTGTTATTCGTTAATTATTTCAAACGGAATGACAAACTTATATATTCCCTCTGCACACTGGTGTGAAGGGTATTAAAAAAATCAATGAAGTTTAAAATCGCGAAGTGGTGGACGTAATCCAAAAACATTTTACAACAATAACTTAACAATTTGAAGGTGCTACATAATCTTTAAACACAGGTTTGGTCTACAATCTCTATTTGGGCTTTGGAGAAGTACAAAATCACTGCAACATAGTGATATTTTTCTTTTCTAAAAAAAGTATGTTGCTTTTAAAATAAATTTTTATTTTAGTTGATGGTAAATTCAACTGCAAAATAAATATTATTTATTTGTCTAAACAATTTTTCTGTTTCAAAAATTGCAATTGTGTTAAATTGTCTTACTATTACTTGCCGGCTACAGATCAGGATCAGCCATTAATTAGCTACAAAAAAAAATTTCTGCGGCATTAATTTAAAAAAAAATTAGACAACGAATTTGGAAAAATAAAATTAATTTCTTAAAATATTAAAGATTCTGAATTTAACTACATGCGAGTATATCGAAAAAATGGAATGAACACACATGTAAGTCTAAAATTAATTTTTACAAATTTTTAAATAAAGAAATGTTTTTAATATTCCCAGTTTTGGCCAATTTTTATATACTTTTTTCAAATATTTTAACACCTCTTTGTAAGAAAGCAATAAACTTCATATACAATATTTGCATACTGTCACCATATTTTGATGATAGTGAAAGTGAAACAAAATCCACCAGCTACTATTTTGGTGAAAAAAAAAATTTTGATTTGTTACAAACGTTTTAATTTGTGTTTGGTTAGTTAGTGAGTGTATTTTTATTTTTTTATTTTTGGTAATATTTTTCATACACCTATTATAACTGTAATTGTTATGCATGTCTGATTTTATTTATATGGTTTAAAAAGTATTTATTAATAATATATATGTACATTTATTAGTTATAAATACTTACGAGTATAAATACGAGTATATATGTAAGAAATAAAATGTGAATGACTTGTGTTTTGCCTGAATTATTTCTTATGAGTTTTATACCCTACACCAGTCGGTGGCCAGGGTAAAATATGTTTGTACTGATGTCTGTAAAAATCGGTAAAATATAGCAACCTATAGTAAGGGTTTCATCGTTTCATAGTGCCCAGGCCACGGAATGGGTTAACGTTGTTCGATTTATTCCAAATTTTTAGAATGGAAGACTTGTACATTTGGTTATAAGCATCACATCTAATAATTCAACAGCACTTACCAAATATTGGATTTTTTTGAATAAATTGTCTTTCATTAGCTTGGGATCATATGCGACCCCAAGTCCAAAAACGTTAATGGGGTCATATTATTATTTTCAGAAACCCTCGGCTATTAAGATAAAATATAACATGTAACAGTAGAAAACTGATAAGTTTTTGATACAAATTATTTAGAAAGAGTACATTTACTGAATATTTCACAAAAAACTAATTTTTCTCGAAATCCGCAAAAAAAAATTTTTTTTTGTAAAAAATTCTGGCAGAGGAATTTACTTAAAAATTCACACAGTTAATCTTTAAAATACATTTAACAAAACCTAAAGGTTCACATTAATTTCTTGAAATTTTGTTTAAGAAAATTTTTTAAAACTTAAAAATGGAGTTTTCAAGTTTTTATCAAAAACATTTTTCATTTTTGGACTCATTTCGCAGTAGGTTAACAACGTGTTAATAAAACAATTCTTCATATCTCAGTTCTTATAGGCATAAAGGCCAAAGAAAAATTATGGCGTTAATCAATTTGTTAAAGTTGAAAAAATGTTCATCACATTTCATGATCTAGAATTTTTTGGTCTGGGGCATTGTCATATCTTTTCGAGTTTTTATTCGATTTTGAAGCTGTATAGCTTTTTGAAAAGATAATTTAGCAGTGATACCGATTCTTAGAACAAAGTTTTCGTAAAATCTGAAAAAAGTTATATTTTCCCCATATATGCTATTCGCATATTTCTAGGGTGAGACTATAAACTCGAATACTTTTTTCCCCTCCATACAATAAAGGGCCACTCTAATGTAGATCTCTATCAAAACTTACAACTCAAATTTATATGAACTTTAACATATGTGCTTATAAAAAATACATCACAATCTCGCTGAAATTTATTTATGTGTATTTTTTTGGTCCCTAGTACAGTGTATCGTATAAACGGCCTAGATCGACTATAAATTTCTTACTCATTTTGTGTTGTGTTTTTTCTTTTTCTGTTTGCCCCCGAATAGATTGCTGGAAGTAAGTTTGATTGTTGCAATAGTTTAGTAACTATAGTTTATTATTAATCATACATAGTTATTCAACATAATATTAATTTTTGATTTGTTTTAAATTTGCATTTCACTCTCAAATTATATAGGTTTTGAAAAGAAATATAATATCTGCATCTGTAAAAGTTAAATATACAAACTTTAACTTTTATTGAATAAACTCAGATATTCAAAATATATTTCCGAAGAAATGTGCCAAAATGAAGAGAAAAATGAAGTGGGATTTTTATGAAAGGAACACCTATACATTTTTAAAGTTATCGAAAAGTGTATGGCATTTAGTAATAGCCGTGAAATGATGTCATGTGTTCAAGCCATTAAGTCCTTTATGTTGTCATTTTCATAGGCGAAGACCTTTCCAAGAGTAAATCCATATTTTTCCTTTATAGACTCTGAAACTACCTAACTGATGTGACCCAAGCAGGTTTCATTTGTCCAGATTAGGTTTAAGGCTATATACCTTTTAGTATTTCAAGGGGGGTGGCCCCTCCCACATAAATTGAATAACATCATTATTATCTTGACTATTGTGATAGCAAGAGTTTTGAAACATTGCAATAGTGCAAATGTTACTAATGTGAGTAATCACGACAAAAATGGATGGGATCGGACAAGTGGGCGTGACAGCTCTTGTACAAAATAAATATTTAATATCAAATATTTAGGGTTATATAATAGTTAGAGCCTTCAAACTTTGTAGGAGTTCATAAATTATTAATATTAGCAGTCGAAGTGAAAATGGGCGTGATTGAACAAGTGGGCGTCATAGATCTCATACAAAGTTTTAACAAATAATATCTGGAGTACTATATAGCAAGAGTTCTGAAACTATGCACATGTATATATTAAACTAATTTGAAGATTTGCGAAAAAAGGGCGTGGCACCCACCATACAAAGTTAATATTAAATGTCATATATCTAGAGTACTGTAATAGATAAAATCTTGGGACTTAGTGTGAGTTCATATGTTATCAACGTTAGTACTCCGAATAGAAATGGGCGGGATCAGACCAGTGGGCGTGGTACCCCCTATACAAAGTAAATTTATAATGTCATATATCGGGAGTATTGTTATAGAGAAAGCCTTGGAACTTTGTCTGAGTTTATGAGTTATTAATGTGAGTAGTCTCATAAAAAATGGGCGATACCGTACCAGTGGGCGTGGCACCCCCACACAAAGTAAATATTAAATGTCATATATCTGGAGTAGCGTAAGAGTTAAAGCCTTAAAACTTCGTCTGAGTTCATGAGTTATTAATGTGAGTAGTCGGAAAAAAATGGGCGGGATCGGACAAGTGGGCGTATCCGCTAGTAATTATATATAATTGGATCTTATGAAATGTAACATCTTCATCTATATCAATTTATTATAATACTTATCATTTGGAACATTACAATAGTTCATGTCGGGTAAAGGTCAATTTTTTACAAATGTAACTAAGCCCGTCTGAGTCAACAAACTTGAAAATAAATTGACTCACTTTCTGAGCCAATTTAGCGATGTCCGTCCGTCCGTCCGTCTGTGTGTTCATTTTGATGAAATTTGATAAAATCGGTGCATGTTGAGATCGACTTAAATTGCCGTAAGGCCATAGTATCATACAGATCTTGGTGAAATTTGATTTGTTTGTGATCATTATACCCATTAAGTCTGAAAATCAGCCCTAAAGGAGATTTCTTAGTCATAGTCCCCATATAAAGCTGCTTCCCGATTTTCACTTAAATCTATCAATAAACAAAATTATTGCATAGAATTTTCTCATATTTGATGGGTATATGTTTTTGCAAAGATAAGTGACTTTCCCAAACATGGTCAGGGTCAGTCAATTTCTTGACCTATTCCCCATGTAAATATACCATCCGATATGAACATTTTTATATCTGTATACAATTAGTTCCACCTGAGACACCCTCTCTAAACGCATGGTATTGGGTATCGTATAGTTGATCCAGACCGACTATAATTTTACTTGTTTTACTTTTTACTTGTTTATTTTAATATCTACAATATGTTAATACATTTGAAAATGAAAAATGAACTGATACTTCTCCGTTTTTTAAATTCGTGTATATTTTGCTGAATTCTTTGTAGACCTGGTCAAACTAATGAGCACATTTTTCATTTCTCATTTTTCTTTTTTTATCAATCGTCTCAGTTATTTCCCAAAATTTTGTTATTTTATTTGTGTTTCTATTGCGTTGTAGCAAAATAAAACGAAAATAATTTCATAGATGGGTCGAATAAGCACTATACTTCCGAGGAAAGGAGTATAGTTTCGAGACTATGAAATGCAGGCCAAACTTTTCATTTTATTGCCAAAATCCTGGAAGAATGCGTTAAAAGCAAAATATTTAGTTGAAACCCAGGAAGACCAGGAAAAACATCAGCGACTCTTGCAAAAAGGATCCTTTCGTATCTTCAAGAGCCAGTTCTTCAGATATAGGCAAGGTGATCTCTTCCGAATGGTGTGGCGCAGACTGCAATATGCTAATTTACCTGGAAGAAGAGTCAGAAGAGTTCTTTTGCTACGACCTGTTTAGCCTTTGCAGAAATCATTTAAATGATTTCGCCCATAATGTTCGAAACCCGAAAGGTAAATAATTACATATACGGTTCATGAGAAAGACCGTAAAGCACGGAAGCGATAACATCAAGCTCAGGGGATATTTTTCGTGGTATGGTGTCCGTCCAATACATCGAATTACCGATACCGTGACCAGATTCGACTACATGAACATCTTGGAAAATGCAATGTTGCCTTATGCTCAAGAAAGTAAGCCGCTAAGATGGACATTTTAGCAGGATAATGATTCAAAGCATACTTCCAATATGATCAAGGACTGGTTACAAGACAATAGATTCATTTTGCTTACCTGCTCCAGTGGGCCAAAAAAGTGAACAAAATTATACAAAATAATGATGGATATACCGGCTACTTATAAAACCAACAACTTAAATATGCCAAAATTCAAAGTTTGGCCTCGGCAAGGAATGGGTTAACGGTGTTCGATTTTTTCAAAATTTTAGCATGCAAGACTTGCACATCTGGTTATTATATTTTAAGCGTCACATCTAAAAATTCAACAGCACTTACATAATATTTGATTTTTTTAAATAAATTGTCTTTCATTAGCTTGGGGTCGTATGCGACCCCAAGTCCAAAAGGATTAATGGGGTCATATTATTTTTTTCAGAAACTCTAGGCTATTAAAATAAAATATAACATTTCAAAGTTAAAAACTGATAAATTTTTGATAATAAGTATTGAGAAAGAGTACATTTACTGAATATTGCACAAAAAACAAATTTTTCTCGAAATCCGCAAAAAAAGTTTTTGGAAAAAAATTCTGGCAGAGGCATTTCTAAAAAATTCACACAGTTAAGGTGCCAGATCCATTTTTTGAAATTTTGTTTAAGAAAATTTTTTAAAACTTAAAAAAGAGTTTTCAAAATTTTATCAAAACAATTTTCCATCTTTGGTCTCATTTCACAATAGGTTAACAACGTCTGAATAAAACAAAACTTTATATCTGAGTACTTATAGGTATATAGACCAAAAAAAATAGTGGTTTTAATCAATTTGTTAAAGTTGAAAAAATATTCATCACATTTAATGACCTAGAGGTTTTTGGCACAAAAGTGGTCTGGGTCATTTGTTATTTCTTGGCGAGTTTTTATTCGATTTTGAAGTTATATAGTTTTTTGAAAAGATAATTTAGTACTTATATCGATTCGTACCACAAATTTTCGAAAAAATTAAGCTGTAGAACGAAAATTTCGTAAAATCTGAATAAAGTCATATTTTCACCATATATGTAAGCACACTTGAAATTTTCAGTCGCGTTGAGGCACCTCTAAATTTTTTTTGATTGACCCAAAACTTTGTATTTCTCAGTTTTTTTGCTGTTCGCATATTTCTTGGGGGGTGAGACTTTAAATTCGAACACTTTTTTTCCCCTCCATACAATGAATGGCCAACCTAATGTACACATACATATTAAACTATTTTGAAGAGTCACCGAAAAAATGTTTGGAATCGGACCAATGGGCGTGGCACATACCACACCAAGTAAATATTAAATGTCATATATCTTGAGTACTATAATAGAGAATGCGTTGGGGCCTTGCATGAGTTCATAAGACCAATGGGTGTGGCACCCCCCATACAAGGTAAATATTTAATATTATATAACTTGAGTACTATAATAGAAAATGCTTTAGGAATTTTTCTGAGTTCAAGGGTTAGTAATGTGAGTAGTCGCCCATAAAAAGGCGCTTGGTCAGACCAACGGGCTTGGCAACGCCTATACAAAAAATATTAATTACCATGAGAATGACAGCCATGAAACTTTTGGCAAGTGCATTAATTTCCAATGTGAGTAGTCGGTGAAAATATGGGCAAAATCGCCAAATCAAAAATCACCAAAACCGAAAATCGTGAATAACAAAAATCGCCAAAATTAAAAATATCCAAAAAACAAAATTCGACAAAATTAGAAATCGATAAAATAATTAAAATAGTTTTCTACAAAATGTATTCCCAGATTTTGATTTCGTTACGATGGGTGTAGCGAAGCGCATCGGCTTACAGTTTGTCTAATATAAAGCAAATTGGAAGCATAAGGTAAAAAATTTCCGATCATTCGTGAAAACAATAACAAATTAAACTTAATTTTATCATATAAATAGTTAAAAATTTTATCTGTAAACAAAATTTCTCAAATATTTCGACTCAAGCTTCTATTGAAAATTTGTAAATTTCAATGTTAGTTTAGACCTAGCCTCTATACAAGAGTCCCCTATGGAATCGATCATATTGTCCTAAGATCAAAATTATTATATTCTATCCATAAATCAGCACTCCAAAAATATAAAGTCATAGTCCCCATATAAAGCAGTATCCCGATATTTACTTAAATGTATCTAATGACTTAAAACTCTAACATATTTCAGTCAATTTTGGTTTATATATTCTTGGAGCACATTAGTGAACTCTCTAAATATGATCTTGGTACTAGACCCAAAAATGGTCCGATTATACTTCCGAAAAAATCCAAAAAATATTTATTTTTATGTACTTTGTTGAAAGTATGTACATAAGAAATGGCCACACTTAAAGTACATTTCTGTTTTCCAGTGTAATTTCTGATCCCTTAAGTCGATCAACCTGACTTTTTCAACTACTGATGACCATTTTTTTAAGATTTATTTTTTACCCTCAATCTGTCCAAAAATAAGTAGGGAGCGAATAAAAAACACATTTGTATACCCATATATTTTTAATGGGTGCTCTATATGCATTTATTATAAATTTATTTCAATATTTATCAATATCAAAAAATAAAAATATAAATAACAAAAAAGTTGGTATCATTGTTTTCATACATATCTTTATAAAGTTTTATTTATGTCAATAAACAAGTTTTTTTAATGACCAAAAGTTCAACTTTGAAGAAATGGTCTCAAAAGGTTTTGAAACATGAAAGAGACAATTTAACGTCGATGCAAGTTATTGGTTCATACTTAAATGATGCTAATTTATTTGTGGAATATTCATTTTCATTATTTTCTTTATTAAACATAAAGGTCATTTGTATAATTTTTTAAATCCGTCATTTTTTTTTCAACTTTAGCTAGTTACATTTTTTATTTCTCACTAATTTCGCCTTTTGTAGTATAAATTTGGCTCAACATATCTTCAATGAATTCAACTTTCATGGTCAAATATAATATATCTATAGTTTAGCGATAGTATTGACAAGACAAAATAAATATTAAAGTAATATATAAACAGAAACAAAACAGAAATATTTGTTTGAAAATTATTGAGCCCTGTCGTGCTACGTCATGACTTACCGAGATTTATTGACATGCATGTTTTCATAATCAGTTCTTCCTACAAAGTTTGTATTCTACATTTAAAATATTTAATTTTATTTACTTAACATTCTTTTATTTCAATACTTGCTGATATACAATATTTTGTTTTTTTTTCATTCAGTGCAAAAATTGTATAATATTTCAACATTCTTTTATTTCAATACTTGCTGATATTCAATATTTTGTTTTTTTAATTCATTGCAAAAAGTGTATAATATTTCGGATTTCCTACTCTAGAGCAAGCTATGAGAAAAACATGGTTTTTCCAAATTAAATCCGGAAACACTTAACGATCGGCCTTGAATTTAGAATGCCATTGACAAATTTTTATTTTAGCGTTTTTTTAATTTTGGCGATTTTTGATTTTGCCAGTTTTTGACGTTGAAAATTTTTTTTTGTGGCAATTTTTGTTTTTCGCGATTTTTGGTTTTGACTATTTTTGATTTTGGAGATTTTTGAATTTGGCGATTCAGCTCATTTTTCTACGACTACTCACATTAGTAATTAATGTACTTGCCATAGCACTTCATGTTTTTTGTATAGGAGGTGCTGGCTAATTGCGTTAATATCTTTGTATCGGCGGTGCCACGCCCACTGCTCCGATCATGTCCAGTTTTTGTTCTATTAATCATATGAATTACTTATGGGCTCCCACAACGTCCTAAGGCTTACACTACTACAGTACTACAGATATATGGCATTTAATATGTACTTTGTATGCAAGACGCCATGCCCATTTATATCATTCCGCCCATTTTTTATCGAACTACTCACATCATTAAGAGATGACCTCAAACAAATTTGAAAATATGTCTCTGTCATAGTATATGATATTGAATAATTACTTAGAGCGGGAGGTGCCATGCCCACTTATTCGATCCATCCAATTTCGGCATGTGTGATTTGCAAATCTCTCCATAGTACTCAATATATATAATATTAAAAGTTCACTTTATATGAGGGTGCCATGTCAATTAAAGATAACAAAAAATTTGTAGCATATAATTCCTTCAAGAATTCCTGTAAAAATTTAAGAAGATCGGTCCAATGGTTTAAGTGCATGCTTTGGCTTTTATCTATAATAGGCTAGGCGACTTCTTTTGGCCGTTGTGTTCTTCTACCGTTTTATCCTGATTTTGACCAAACGTATATTATTTGAAACGTATTTCTTTTTAGCCGTTTTGCAGATATACAGATTTTTGAATTTTTTCCTTTATTTTGAGTTAATTGCATTTAAAGTTCTTACTAACACATACATAAAATTACACATATGCTATGTGTGTTTTAATATATTTATTAATGTGTTTGTTAATGAATTTGTTATCTTCATTCACAATAATAATAAACCATAAAAGTGTTGGTTTGTGAATTGGCTAAGTTGAAAAATAAATCTGATAGAATATATAGATATGCAAAAATATCCATTTACTCATACAGCAAATATGGAAACATTTGCAAAAGAAATATCAAAGTCTTTTTATTGCAAATTTGTTGATTCGGAAATATATTTTATAAAGATTCTAGCTCTGGTTACATTAGTAGCACCGACACAGTGTGGCTGAAATTTTGATTTCATTGGCCAAAAGTTCAATATGTTTTATCACCGATTTTTAAAATTTTAACGCTATTTGGTAGCTAATATATCCAATTTAAGGTTAAAATATTACTAACTGTGGGCGTAGCATGCTGTCAAACTCAACTGTTTTTTAATTAAAAAAAAGGTGATTTTTTTTTGTTTTTTTATCAAAAATAAATGGTTACTACTCTGAAGTTATCATCGATAATGACCTGCGGTCCTTTTTACAAGATTGGTAGTATTTTAGTCTTTAGTTTTTGTAAGTAGTCACAGCCGTTAATATTAGGGGTGTTCTGAAATATTTATTAAAATACTATACTTTTGTCAAATTTCAACTTTAGTGAAATAAAACTTCCAGGGAACAGAAGGGAACAAGAAACGTTTTTTAATATATTATTTTAACTATATATGTGTATTAGAGCGGGTCGATTTGTAGGGAGGGAAAAAAATCGCTCAAGTGACAAGGAAAATCATATTCTAGGGATCAAAATAAGAAACTTTGCCCAAGGAACCATACCTCTAAAAAGAATTCTGATGTTTTTTTTTTTTTTTTGTCCAGACTTTTGACCTGTCTGTCTGCCAAGGGGCAACCCCATTCCCCCTCATGCAATTGATCTGAAACTTGGCCCATAGTCTTGTTGTGACTGCAGTTTAATTTTGGGGTGGTCACGCAAACTCACGCATAGTCACGGAGTGATTTAAAAGTTATTTACCCTCATCCGATCGATCTTTTTCAATAACATAACATAGTCAAAGCGTATGATTATTATTTATTAGCAGAGTAGAAGATACGTATACGTATGAGTGTTAATTTTAATATTAAATCAAACATAGTCAGCCCAATTCTAAACAAAAAATGGTGATTTTTTGAAATGTTTGCATGGGGAACACCCCAGGGGTTCCAGGGGTGTGCCAGTGGCATGGGTGGGTCGGCCCTCCAAAGTTAGTGGGGGTCGATCATACATTTGGACTCGATTGGGGCACTCTAAATGGGTCAAAGTGAGACAGACAGACAGGTCAAAAGTCGGGACATCAGAATACGTTTTAGAGGTATGGTTTCTCGGGCAAAGTTTCTTATTTTGATCCCTAGAATACGACTTTCCTTTTCACTTGGGCGATTTTTAAATCGACCCGCCCTAATATATATATATATATATATGTTTGTTTCACTCCTCGAGCGAGCATAGGGCCTTAACATGGTGGTTCCATGGCTCTTCTACATCATCGCAATCTCGAAAGTTCTGTTGTCAGTTGCCGCTTCAAGGAATGCGCTGGTCTTCCGACGCGTCTGCTTGCCTGCGGTTTCCAATCTAGGCATTTCTTGGTATCATCGTCTGGTTTACGTAGGGTGTGACCTATCCAACTCTATTTCCGCTTACTTATTTCCATAACTGGTAATGCGCTAATGCACATTGGTAACTTTTTATTTTATCTAGAAAAATAGTATGATGACTTATGAAATAGATTATAAGAAAGTGACATTTGAATTCAAACTCAATTGCTATAATATATTTCAGCAACAACAGTCGCAAATTAAAATATTCAGAAAAATATGGAGAGCTTCAGTTATAAAAAACTGGCCGAAATTATTTAATTTCGTCAAAACACTAAAAAACGCTACAAAGAAGTTAGCTACAGTAAAAAAAGTGTTATATAAAAAGTGCAGAGTGGTTAGAACGGCAACTGACTGTCGCTTCGTAAACAACAAACCAAGATAAGGCTGGAATACCACGCAAATTATTGGACAATTGCAGCGATAGATCTAAGAGGCGGAAACTTAAAGATTTATTTTTATTTATTTATTTATATTAATTACAATACAAAGTAAATTTGTATTCTTATTTGGGTCCAGGGATAAGCCGGGTGATAAAGAACATTTGGCTGGTTTTTGCAGCGACAGACCAAAGCTTCTGGTGGGTATCGAACCCACGACCCCCGTATGATAGGCGATCACACTACCTACTCACCTACCGGGGCGCTTAACTTAAAGATGTTAACAATGAAATTGGATGTACAAATATAAAAGCTTCTTTCCTGCATCAATAACAATTACAGAAACAATTGAAAAAGTTGTTAAAGTTGGTCCAGTGAGTACAAAACGAATTCTTAAAAGCATACCACCTCCAAGCGATGCAAAACAGTTCACAAATGCGGAAGCATTATTTTGATATCAAAATTAAAAAAAATCAGAATCATTGCGTTATGTTCAGCCGATTTATTTAGCCAAATTTAACAAATTTGACAGGAAAAAATAATAAATTTTCCTGTAGTAACAGCAAGATTTTTAGATAATATTACTTATGTTTTTTTAAGTGTAAATATTCTATGAGTGTAAACAAATTTGCAAATTCGATAGTAAAAATTTTTTAATTTTTCAGTAATAATAGCATAATTTCCAGTTGATTTAACTATTTTTTTGAGTGTAAAAATTTTTTTTTGAGTGTAAATATTAAAAAATATCCCATTATTACAAAAAATGTTGATAATTATTACTAAAATCCAAATATAACATTTTTTAATAAATAAAACAAAAAAATAATAATAACCCATATTTCACACTAAAAGTTAAGAAAAAATCAAAAGTTGAACTTTGACCTAGAATTCCTTAAAAAGTACTTAATCAATTTTAATGAAATTAAAACTGAAGCAAGCTCAACTAAATGTCTATCTATTAAAAAAAAAATACTAAAATATTATGATCGGTTCAAAAGTTAAAGAATTTTGTTCAATGAAAAATGATTTTCAGCCATTGTACGAAAATGCTGACAGTACTAATATAATTCATAACTTTATCATGGGTATTATTATGCGCTTAAGAATTATCGCTTTTATAATTGGTGAAAATATGTGCATGTTTCATCCTAAATACTACACAAGTTACTTAAAGATCCAAATTACAATGCATAACATGGATAAGTATTTTGTATATTTATATTTTAGCAGGCCAATTTTTAATTATAGTCGCCATATAAAGCTCTTAAATCGGTATACACATTATTCACATGTTAAATATATCAAAATTGTTTTCCATATATTTTCAGAACTTATAAGTGATCTCACTAAGTACGTTCAGTAGCGGATCATTTTCGGACCTAGTCCCGAAGTTTATCATATTTCCAGGAAACATATATTAGACACAACTCACTCCATTTTGGTAAATCTACTAATTTTTCGCTGGTTTATAGATAAAAAGAAACTAATTTTTGTAAAATTAATTACAACACAAGTCAGAAAATAAGACTATACGATACCCTATACCATGGTTTAGAGACCCTATCTCTTCGGTCCAACTAATAAGATATAGTAAATAAGCATAAACCAAACTTGAGTGGCATTGTTATTAATATTTTTGGCTGCAGATATGAAAAAGTTCATAGCGTATGCTATATTTATATGGGGAGTAGGTCGGAAAATGGACCGATCCTAACTATACTTGGTAAAGTCACTTATATTTTGAAAAAATATATACAAACCAAATTTGAGGAAAATCTGTGCAATATTTTTGTTTTTTGATAGATTTAAGTGAAAATCGGGAAGCAGCTTTATATGGGGGCTACGACAAAGAACTGCCATATGGGGTTTATTTTTAGACAAATGATAAATAGTTGTAATGAACACACATAAACCCAATTTGACCTAGATCTATACGATAATTTGGATCTTATGGCATTTTAAGTCGATTTCATAGAGGTCATTTGTATGGGGACTCGGTCTGAACATGAACCGAATTTCACCAGTTTCAACAGATTTCATCCTACAGCATACAGAAGCTTATATTCCAAATTTCATTAAAATAAATTCATATTTGCGACCTGTAGTTTGATTAAAAGGTTTACATGGCCACACAGACGTTCAGACGGACGGACATAGTTAAATCGACTCAGAAAGTAATTCTGAGTCGATCGGTATAATAAAATATGGGTTTAGGTCCAATATTTTTGGTAGTTGCAAACAGTAGCACAAAGTCATTATACCCAGACCACATAGTGGTATAGGGTATAATAATGACTTAATTACTTCATCATGTATGCAATTTAAAAGTTCGTTTCCTAAGTCTTTCGTTTTCATATTAATTTAATACATCTTTTGTTTGAAATATTCTATTATTTTTTTTTCCTCTAATGCAAACTTGCGAATAAGGTGCCATAAATTTTTACAAAAATAAAAAACACATATTTCTTCTTTGATATACAAATATTTAATATTAGTAAAATATTTCACATATTACAACCTTACCAGATAAACAATGAAAACAATATAACAACACAAAAATAAAACAACCAAAATGGGCAACAACAAATCTAAATAGTCTCTATGAACGGCATTACTAATGGAATTTTACACATTACTAGAGGCTCGCGCCGTAATATCTTTCATTGATAGAAAATAGTTTTTTCTTGGAGTTGAGCAACATTTTGTGTGATAAGTATCAAGCCCATTAATCCGATCTCGCACATATTTAACTCTACTTAGGACCCATCTTAAGGATCTATGGACTTAAAACAAGGTCCAAGGCTGTCAATACCATACCACTGCATATATTTTACTTTGTATAGAATGTACCCCGCCCACTGTCACGATCGCACCTAGTTCAGGTATCACTGTCATAGTACTCTAAATATTTAATGATAAATATTAACTTTGTGGGTACTGCGCCCACTATTTTGAAAGGGGCAGGCTTTTTGGGTCAACTTCGTCGAGTGCTGTCATAGTAATATAGATACTTCTTGATGTATGGGATATGTGCCGTCCATTAGTCAAAATCCAATCAAACTATACTTTAAAGCTTCCACATGCCATAACAAACAATCTGTGGAAAAATCTGAATAGTTCGAGCAGCAGATAATTTTTATATACATACACATATAGATTTAGCTTTAGTCTGAAAATATGAGATTTATAAAATAGAGGAATGAGCACTGGTCTGCTTTAATTCACAGGCAAGTCTATTTCGAATAAATTTTTATATGGGTATAGCTGACACGGAAAACATTGCTCGACCTAAAATAATGATTTTATTCCAGGATCTGTTTTGAATTATGATAGGAATATTTTTAATAAAGAGCTATATGCAGCTTGTTAAGGAATCTTAGCAGAAAATTTTCATATTTTTCTTAAAGAAAAAAAGGCACAAAAGTACCTTTCAGTGCGACAGTAGCAATCAGCTGTTTTCTGTCAATTATTAAGAATTGTGAAATTGAAATTGAAAACAACCATGTTTGCAACTGAAAAAGAACTTCTAATTTTTTAAGCTTATTACATTTTGTTTATGCTTACCTCTCCTGTCAAAATTCCGTTCAGAAAGAACGAAAAATTTGATATTCCTGCTCGAAGCCTGGGTTGCCTAACTTAATTTACGTCAAAAAAAAAGTAGTAAAAACAATACTCCTTTTTTAAAAAGCTGCAGACTAACAACATAAATTTTAGACAGAAAAATTCCTTAAGAATTTCTAAAGCGTTTTTTTATATGAAGCTTTTGATTCCTTAGCAAGCTGCATACAGCTCTTAAGAATATAATCCAATTCAGTATGTTATTTTATATGCAAATTTTATTTTCGATTTAATAAATTAAATTCTGTTTCACATAATTACTTATGTGAACCAATTTTTTTGGGGTGAATAATTCCTATGTCAATCCCCAGAGAGTTTCGTCTTGTGTTGTTACAGTAAAATTTTATGTTTTTTTAAGTTTTCATTTTTTTGGCCAACACTGTTTAGAATAAGATATATAAATAAGTGTAAAAGTTCTTCCAAACTTTCTAACCCCTTTAAAAGTACGTTTCAAGGTATTTTTGATACAGATACAAGGTTGAGATATTATACGAAAAAATGCCTCTTAAAATTCTGTTGGGGATATTCGAACTCAGAAGAACTATTCTACTTTTTTTAGTCTTATTCAATATTCAATTAGTCTTATTCAAGTATTGGCGAAAGAATGAAAACTTGAAACGGCCATTAAATTTTAACTAGCAGATTCCAGCTCTCGAAATTCGAGTGCAAATTCTAGAAAATTTTATTTTTTTCATTAAATAAAGACTAAAAGTATGCTAATCAATTATAGCCAATTCACAAATCAACGCAAAGAAACAAACTAATTTTTATTACAAACACATTAGCAAATTTAATAAATACACACATAGCATTGTATAATTTTATGTATGTGTTAGTAGCAACTTTAAATGTAATTTACTCAAAATAGAGGAAAAAATTTAGAAATCTGTAAATCTGCAAAACCGCTAAAAAGAAATACCTTTCAAATAATATAAGTTTGGTCAAAATCGGGATAAAACGGGTGAACAAAACATCATTCACAAGAAATCGCCTAGCCTATTAATATTATAGATGTGGCCACACAGGACCAAACGCTTTGGGGTTTTACTATAATAACCTAATACCATCTTTTGGTATAAGAATCATCCATTATTTTGCCACAGTGTGATAAAGTGATCATATACAGACAAATCGCTTGGGTTACTAACTCTATTTTTACGGGGTTTACCACTCCCATTTATCAGATCCGACCTATTTTCAGCATGATTACATACTAAGATTAATAACAGATGACGTCATTTAATCTCATTGCCATAGTACACGAAATATACGATATTCAACAATTAATTTCTATAGCGATAGCGCCCATTTTCAGCACGGCAACTAATATTAATAACAGATGACGTCACAAAAATTGCAAAGCTCTCCCTATTATAGTACTGGATATGTGATATTAAATAATTAATTTGTATGGGAGGTGCCGCGCGTAAGGATCCGATACTGCCAGTATCGTTACTCTCCCTTTGATATTACTGAAGATATAGTCTATTGTAGATTCACTTTGTGTGGGAGGTGATACGCCCACTTTTTCGATGTTGCCCATTTTTGGCACGGCTACTCACAGTAATAAAATTCACTTTGTATGAAAGGTGAGATGCCCACTTATTCGAGCCTATCAAATTGTAAATCTAAACCATTTTAGAGTCAATTCAATTGCATACAAAAAATTGCATAAAAATCAGTTCAGCCACTTAGCAATTCAGTAACATACACACGAACAGAAGAAATACATTGTATATAAAGATAAGAAAAGGGAAAATATATAGATACCCATAATTATAACTCTATAACTAATTTACTTACTGATTCACTGACTCTGCAACGCCATATACATGCTTTAAATTATTGGTATATATTGGCGCCAGCATCTCATAAATGGTTTATGAATTCGATATAACAAAATACTGTCATATACTTTTGTGCTAAATACTGGTCTCAATATATTTGTCAAAGTTCAATACAAATTCAATACAAATATTTCTTAATACCAAAAGCGCCGTACATTTAGGTATCAATATATTTATAAGCTCTATTATGAGCATAAAAACACTTGTTGATTCGTGATAGTTTGTGTAAAAATTTATTATGTTACTTTTTTTTCTGCGCCTTCATCTTTTGTATAAACATATTTTTCTTTTGTTGGTTAAAAAGAGTATTTGGTAACTTTTTTTTTTTTGTTTTTTACGTTAGCGGTTATTTACCACTTTCAATTTCGTGTTAAGCATTTATTTCTGCTTTTAATTGAAACAACAAAACACCAGTATTTAACCATTGCATGCGAAGTTTGTTTATTATAAAGAAATTAAAGTAACTGTATATTTTTTTAAACTTCTTGGAAATTTTTTTAATTAACATTAGTTGGAATAAAATTATTGAAACTTCACCCATGACATTAAGATGTATTTAGATGAAAATAAGTGTTAATTATGAAAAGTGAACTTTTCTTATGAGCACATAGAAAAGCAACCCAAAAAAAATTTTTTTTTTTTTATTAAAATTTAAAATGTATGCTTTTTCTATAACAGTTAAAATTTTTATTTACATAAGACTGTTAACTAACTAAAAGTAATTGCTTAAGTTTCAATTATTTCTCTTTGTTTTACGTGTGGTATTGGTTTTAATGTGGCTAAATGGTAAATGTAATTGCCAATGAGTTCCAACCAAGTTGTTACTATAATAAGCATTTTTTTCTTTTTATTTTTGTATTTCATTTCACTTGGTGTCGTCACTTTTACTTCAAACATACATATGTATGTAAGCTACATAAATGCAATTTTAGCCTTGTTCATTATACAATTTCCAGTTTTACCTTAAGCGTCAAAAATGCGCCAGTAGTTGCAGTTGAATAATGTATTTAAAGTGTATGTAGCATGTTTTTGTGTATTTGGTGGCCGGTACTAGAAAAAAATATACATTACATTTTTAACAAGTTTTGATGATATTTTTGAAAATACATAAAATATATACATCTCGTAAGTGTAGTCAAAACAAACCAATGTGACATTAAGTCACGTAAAATTAAAGAAATGAAATTGTAAATTACCCACATAAAGATATTCGAATGTAAACAATTCCAAAATGCAGCTGTTTTATAAAAAAAAAATAATTAAAGTCTTTTCTTAAAAGAACATTTGTTTAGAAAGTTTTAATGTTATCATCACACAATGTATTCAGTAAAGCTTTGAAATTAATCAAGTTTCTGAATTTATGTTATTAAGTTTTACGTGTAGATAGTAATCAGATATAATTATATTTTGGTACAGTTAGGTTTTAAAGAAAATATTTTTTCTATTCGAAAACAGCAAGCAGCTTGAATTTTAGCGAAGTTTGGGCTGAAATTTTTTTACATAAATTATTCTTAATGCTAAATGACTTTACCATGCCCACACACAGAAAGAAGATTGGTTGGAGTTCGGTTACCACCAGCAAATTTGTTATAACTATCCTATAAACAGTAGAGGTTTTATAAATTTGCCGCCTATAGGCTAACTTATAATGCCGCCTATTATATTTTAAAACTTATCAAATGCGAGCGCAGCAGCCAAAAAATCGCGTCGCAGGCGAATTTTTTCAAAATTTCAAGATCACGTTATTTACAAGTACTTTAAAATTACGCTTTTAATGAAAAACGTGCAAAGCTAGCAAAAATAATTAATAAAATAAAAAATACGAAACTAATACAAACGTTTATTAAAATCAAATAAAATGCAATAAAAACTTAATTTCAACAATATATAACTTAAATAATACAACATATTTTATAAATATTCAACTAAATAAAAAATCATTTTTCTTTGACTTACATTACATATTTTTCGCTTAATCTGCTATCGGAAATCATCGAGCGTAAATATGTTTTAATTCATTTTAAACATGAGAACGAACGTTCTGATGAACAATTGCTGATAGCCATTGATTTGTATATTCTTAAAATAATATTAATATTAGGAAAAATATCAAGCCGACTTTGATCCCTAATCCAATTGCACATATTGTAGATATTTATATGTTTTTTATCATCTAATGCCAAAAACTCTTTGATGTGCAAAATCTCTTCAACTAGATCATCTGAAACATCTTGTGAATAAACTTCACATAATTTAAATGCTTCATTTTTTATTTCCCGATCAGAAAGTTCGCGAAAATCATCGATCGACAATTGTAAAGAATACGTTTATTTTAAAACTATCCTGAGCACCAAATATTTCATCAAAATATCGCTTCCTTTTTTTGGTTCACTTTTCGCTTGCAGTGTAGTTTTGAGTACCAACTAGCGCCTTGGCGTCTTCTTCATACTTTGTAAAGTTCTCACGGGAAGATGAAATAATTGAAATTAAAGATTTGTATTAATCGATAACCAATCCAATATGTGCATACGTTGATACGATTTAAAATACTTCCCCAAAAAACAGTAATGACCGCAGTTTCAAATGTTGTCAATTTCTTGCATAATCCTGCTGCTTCTGCCTTTGTAACCGTTTTCTCAGAACTGTCGTTTGAAATTGATTTAAGAATATCATGAATTTCTTTCCAAGACATTAATAAAAATTTGCAGGCATCATCTCTGCATGACCATCTCGTAGTCGAGATCCTCTTTGGTGTTATGTTACATTGCTGTTTTGCATCGTTGATGCCAGAAAAAAGTTTTAAATTGCTTGCAAAAATAGTTGGTGGATTCATTACGGCAACTAGCCGCCACAGTTCCAACTAATTTAGGAGAATGGGCTGCACATGGTATAAATTCCGCATACTTGTTGGCATTTTTAATTCTGGCTTGGAGGCCTGTACAAGCGCCTGACATATTTGCAGCATTATCGTACGACTGACCTCTACAATTTTCTAAATTAATATTTAAAGACACCAGAGTGTTAGTTATTGTTGTATACATATCTTCAGATTTGTGTCCAATATTTGGAACAAAATTTAGAAATACCTCTGTTGGTATTCCACATTCTTTAACATATCTCAGAACAATTGATAACTGATCTACACGTGCGATGTCTGGTGTAGAATCAACAATTATAGAAAATATTTCGCCGATTTTATTTTGGCAGTTATTACTTCTGTGCACTTCGAAAGATAATTTTTTCGCTACCCGGTATGCCATATTTTCTTAGATGTTCTACGGCCATTAAAAAATTACCATTATGACATGATCCTACAACTTCATTAGAACCTCTTAAGGGAAGACCATGAGTTGATAACTTTTTGACGATTGCGACAACGCGTTGTGGAACTTGCATCCAATAACATTTTTCTAGGTCTTTTTCTGCTTTTAATAAATTAATCAAATTCTTACTTGAAATCCTTGCCCTCAGAGAAACCACGTTCGTGCTGTTCTACGCATTGTTTTTCCAATCATTAAATGCTTTATTCGTGCAAAAAGATGACAGAGAAAGAGACAATATTTCTGATAAAATTGGTTGATTTTTTTTCTCATTCAAAATGATTAACTGTAGCATTTTCATTTTTACACAAAGCAGAATTGACACAAGTTTCTGTTTCTTTTGATGTACTAGGTACAGCAAGATCTCATTTCATTTTTGTGGAACAATTTTGGCAAGATTCTTTGTGAAGATAAATCAATTTTTTTGTTTTATCCAAAGTTTCTTTTTGTTTTTCCTCTGATTTCTTTTTGTATTCCCATCCGACTAAACGTTTCCTACCATGTGCCATTTTTATCGATCTATGAAGTAAAAAAATAATTGTAGTATGATAGAATCAGACACAGATTAATATACAAATAAATGTGTAAAATATCTTTCAAATTTACACTTTATTCTCGCCTCCGCAAAAAAATTTCTGTTTTGCAAAATTTGTATATTTTTAAAATTTTTCGCCTACGAAAATTTTTCGTTGCAAAAATCATATCTTTTGAACCGAATAACATAATTTAACAGTTTAAACAGCATATGATAGATAACTGTTCAGCCTATGAAATGAGCGTTTGAAAGGGGTGCTACGCTTTGTAGGGGCCTACTTATGGGTTATCAAAGTTAAAATTTGTAGAAAAATCAATTTTATGGTAACTAAAAAAAATATTTTTACATTTTTAGATTGTTTTTATTTTTTTTCTTTAGGGTTTTATGTTTTAAATTATTACCCAACAAAATAAAAAAAAATTACTTCTTTTTTAAATTTATTTTTTAAATTTTCTGTAAAATATTCATCACAATTCGTAAGAGAAAGTATATCTAAAAGACTAATCATTTCTAAACTATAATTATTTTCTAACTCTATTCACATGCCGCAGGGAAGATATAAGTGGATCAGAAGATGCTGCCAACATGTTGAAGAGGTCCTCATTTTGCCTTACCCTTGATGCTTTGAATGTGTTCTGCAATCTATATTTTTTATAAAATTTGTTAAGAGACTCCTGTGCTTCTTCAGAAAGCTCTCCAATTGGCAAAGACCGGTACTCAATTATATCTTTGCCATGCGCCAATATTTTATGGACGGTCGGGGTCAACTTCTTCTGTGAATACATTTCTGCTAAAATAGATGCAGTTTTCGATGCATATTCTACATATTTTGTAGAATTGACATTTTCTTTGCAGTTTAAAACATTCAAGATCGTTCCCAATCTTTTCACGATTTGATTGTAAATTCCAGTGATTCTAGTTACTGCCTCATCATTTTCAAAAAATCTCCTAGAAGTGTTTCCATCGTTTGAGTTACCGTATCCGTGCTTGGGACAGTCTACTTTTAGTCCAACTTGTTTAAAAAAAGCATCCTGTATTTGATTCTTTCTGATCTTTTCCTTATCCTTTATTGATGTATTTTCATCGAAGTTTTCCTCCTCTTGTGGTAGGGTATACACCAGTTTTAGCAAGAACTCCATACACCTTATCTTTGTGTGCAATGGTGACATTCCATATTCACCCATTCCATATTCACCCATTTTGCCTTAATATTTGCATATATCAGATAAAAATTATTTTTTATCATTTCGCTTCTCTCAATATTTCCGTATAAGCTATCAAGTTCTTCTAAAGCAGCTTCCGTGAAAAACTTTGGTGTGGTTGACCTTCTAAATAGTTCAAATAATTTTAAATTGTTTAACGACATGGTTTCAGTACTAGTTGCGCCAACTTTCAGTCGTAGACTAATCCAGGCATTATGCTTATTTTGCAATATATAGGCTTATGCTACCATGCCTAAAAATTTACCTGTTCCCTGCATACATATGGATTTAGGCTGAATTATGCAATTTTGATATTATGCTCGTGTCAAAATAAGATTTGTGCCTACCTGGAGGGACCATAAGTCAATATTGTTTTTGACCAATTGTACTCCAAAGTAATTTTTAAGTGAGGTGCGTACCTGCGAATTTCAATGAGTAGTTTTTTGTGCATCCTGTGTCTGTAACAGAATATTGGGAGTAGACTTTGGCAGAGGCTCACAGGTAGACAACCGACTTAAAATGCAATTTTCAAACTATTAGATCAAACTACTGTCAGTCAAAACATGTAAGGGATGCACGCCGTACAATTTCTGCAACCATGTCTTTTTAATCTTTTTTACCTCTAGAACCTTTTGAATTATGTAAAGAAATAATCAAAGAACATGTTTTGCAAAAGTTGAAAAATAGTGAAAAAACGGATAGTTTTTAAATAGTGATTTACCAGGAGAAACACAAAGCAAACAGTTAATTTTATTTTTATCATTATACATTTAATAAATACATCAATCAATACAAATAAAAAATAAGGCGATTCGTTACTTTCGTGATATTACACCTGAAATCGCAACAAATTGACTAAAAATTGTGTTTTTTTTTTTGAAAACCGAAAGTCGGTCAACTTTGAACGGTTATATCTTCTAAACTAAAAATGCGATATTATTAAGAGTAGCATATTTGAAATCATTGAAAAGTTTCCTATTCAAAACTTCGTCGGCGCACATGAAAATTTTGATTTTTGCAACCTCGTTTGCTCTACGGGCGCCACTGTGCGCCGTAGGCTACAGCCTATTTAGACGTCCACCACTGCATATAAATACAATTCATTAAGAATGAAGGTATATACAACAATAGAATTAGTTCTGTTTACAAATTACCGAACAAATTTAGTTGAGGCGACTGCAACAACTAATTCTATTATAACAACATATTTCAAACCGAAAATTGTTAAACGGATATTCTAACAAATAATTGTTTGGAGTCCTACACCTAAAATTTGTATTTAGAATTATTTTTCGGTTATAATAAAAGAAACCCAAACTTTTAAACTCTTTTGGTATTTCTAACCGAAAGGAAAATGTGTGAATCAATTTCTGTTTTAGATACCAAATAATATAAAAATATGTGTAGCCGGACGGAATTTGTTGAAAAATTAAAATTAATTTTTAAAAATAAAATAAAATACAGAAAATTTGTAAAGATGTATAATGTGATAATTTATTTTATGTGAAGAAGTGCAAAAATATTAAAAAAAAAATGGATGAACAAGATATATTCGTGAATCTAGAAACCGAATATGTAATTGTTCTACATGGCATGAGTTTTTTCTTGGTGTGTTTGGTGAAAGCATCGGAAACAAATCTGTCATACAATACGCACTCGTCTTCGCTATCTTGTGCCATAATAAACGTTTTTCTTTTTTTTTTAATTTTTTGCACAGACTATTTTACTTTATTTCGCGAATTGATATCACGAAGTATGCTACACATTCAATATTTATCGCGTGATTCGCAATTCTCGATCTGGTTTTCAGTCTATTAGGCCTCTGCAATATGAATCGCTATCCATCAATACTGCATGCTACACGTTCAATAAATATCGCGATAATGGATAGCGGTCAATATATGTTGAACGTTTAGCACTGCCCTTAGTCATATTTATGGTGACCCAAAATATCAAAACACACATAATGATTCAAGTAGACACATACATTTCATTTAATGCCTATTAGCTACTATTAATATTAAGTTTTCTCAAATAAGAGAAATTTTGTTAAACAACGGGCATGATGGGCATATTCGTCACATAACCTACTTCCTGGTTATTTAGTAATTTAAAAGAAAAATGGCATAAATAAAGCTAAGAATAAGTGGTTTTTTCTTGTATAATTACAGTTCACAATACCATGACCAATTAATTTTAATTTATAATATAAAATTGTTTTGGCAAAAAAAAAAAAAAAAAACAAAAACACACACACTTGCAATTTTAATTAGCCAAATGTGTGGTAATGTTAAAGAAACATTCAAACAATATAATGCAATTGCTTGTATTATGTACAGAAAATAATCGAACATACTTTGCTAATACGAGTATAACGTCTAAAATATAAAATCAAAACTTAACAAAATCAAAACATACGCAAAAATCAATGATCGTATATATGGTAAATAATGTAATGCGGTTTGTAATGTCGGTCATAATTATGATTCTATACAAAAGTCTAATTTATATATTATTTCCTCCATACCACTGTGCAGCGAGGTATATATAAGTTGGTAATTCCGATTGTAATAATTATAATAAAACCCAAGTTAGAAAATTATAGTTGGTCTAGCCCGGCTATACGATACCCTATACAATGTGTTTAGAGACCCTATCTCTTAGGTCCAACTAATTAGATATAGAATATAAGCGTAAACCAAATTTGAGTGGCATTTTTTTTATTTTTTTGCCTTCGGATTTGAAAAAGTTCACATCGGATGCTATATTTATATGGGGACTATGTTGGAAAATGGACCGATCCTGACTATATTTGGTAAGGTTAATTTTGTGCAAAAACATATACAAACCAAATTAGAGAAAAATATGTGCAATATTTTTGTTTTTTTTATCAGATTTAAGTGGAGATCGGGAATCAGCTTCATATGGGGGCTGTGACTAAGAATTGTCCTATAGGGTTCATTTTTGCTACTGATAAATCGATGTAATAAATATACACAAACCCAATATGACCAAGATCTATAAGATAATTAGGATCTTATGGCAATTTAAGTCTATCTCATAGCGGTCATTTGTCATTTTGTCATTTCAATAGCGTTAATTGTTTCGCTGATAGAAGCTTATACACTAAATTTCATCAAAGTATATTCATTCATATTTGCGACCTGTACATTGATTACAAGATTTATGTAAACACACAGACGAACGGAAGACATCGCAAGATCGACTGAGAAAGTGATTCTGAGTCGATCGGTATAATAAAAGATGGGTCTAGGTCAAATATCTTTGACCATCTATCTCTATCTATTCTTTATCCTCTTTTTACCAACAAAAAACAAATCTATAACAAAAATAAATATTTTATATTAAATTAAAGGGAAATAGTGATGTACATATCACCGAAACAAACAATTAATTTCATTGCATTTTCTAGGGTATATAATAGGGCGGGTCGATTTAAAAATCGCCCAAGTGACAACGAAAATCGTATTCTAGGGATCAAAATAAGAAACTTTGCCCGAGGAACCATACCTCTAAAACGAATTCTGATGTCCCGACTTTTGACCTGTCTGTCTCTCTCTCTCACTCTGACCGATTTAGAGTGCCTCCAATAACTTTGGAGGGCCGACCCACCCATGCCAGTGGCACACCCATAGAAACATTTCAAAAAATCACCATTTTTTGTTTAGAATTGGGCTGACTATATTTGATTTAATATTAAAATTAACACTCATACGTATACGTATCTTCTACTCTGCTAATAAATAATTATCATACGCCTTGACTATGTAATGTTATTCAAAAACATCGATCGGATGAGGGTAAGTAACTTTTAGATCACTCCGCGACTATGCGTGACTATGCATGACTCTGCGTGACTACCCCAAAATTAATCTGTAGTCACAACAAGACTATGGGCCAAGTTTCAGATCAATTGCATGAGGGAAATGGGGTTGCCCCATGGCAGACAGACAGACAGACAGGTATGGTTTCTTGGGTAAAGTTTCTTATTTTGATCCCTAGAATATGATTTTCCTTGTCACATGAGCGATTTTTTGCCTTCCTACAAATCGACCCGCCCTAGTATGTAAGGTTAACATATTTTATTGTGAAAATTATCATTTTGTTTAAAGCCATTTTTTGTTTTAAATAAATATTAATTGATAAAATCCGATTCATAACTTATCCGTCAAATAATTAATTGTGATACCAAAAATAACATGAGTGGTAGCGAAGACACAGTGAGTGACAATACAATGGAAACTTTTAACAAAATATATTTTTTTACGACTTGAACGGTCCAAAGAATTGGATCAAAAAATTAAAAACTCATTTAACAATTTACAAATTAATATATTTTATTTATTAAGAAAGGAAAAAATAAATATTAACACAGAATGGCTTAACTTTAAAAAAGAACAAAATTTAAAAGTATTCATGTTTATGCTATTGACAAAACATTGGAAACCTTTACTATGCAATAATTGAAAACTTTCCTCTATTTTTGGTTTCAATATTTTTTGGCTCTACCTTTACTATTTTTGGTTTAAATATTTTGTTGGCTATCCACTATTTTTGGTTTAAATATTTTGTTGGCTATCCACTATTTTTTAGTACTGATTCACATCGCTGAGGCATGGAGTCAAGTAAATTGCTGATGATATCCATTGCAATTTTTTGCCACTCTGAATTAATTTCCTCTATGAAATCTGTCTTGTTTGTATAATTTCGTATCCGCATTATTTGTTATACAATTTCCCAGAGTGTTTGTATGGCATTGAGATCTGGTGATTGGGCTGGCCATTCCAAAACACTAACAGCATTAGATTGTAGCCATTCGGTTACAACTTTGGAGGTGTGTTTTGGGTCATTGTCATGTTTGAATTTCCAGACCAGGGGCATATTTTAGTACGCGTATGGATACATTACGTCAGTTAGAATTTGCCTGTATCCAATTTCAGTTAGAGTATTTCTTATAACATGAATTGGACCCATTTCCCAAACCACATAGTGGTGTAGGGTATAATTAAAACATTGAAAAATAAAATTGTATTTCAAAAAGAGTTGAAAGAAAACATCAGAAACTATAAACATTTAAATAACGGTTAAGATTTTACAAATTTTCTTTCGCACCGTCTTCTATTTTTATTGTTTTAATCAACTCTGGTACAGAAGTTTAAAGGTTTTCATTGCTTTGACATCATTTATTATTTTAGGACTTACCGCGAAGTTATTAAAAAACAAAATTGAAAATTGTATAATTTTGTAAAAGTTTACAATGTATTGTCAGCCATTGTATGTGTGTTTTGAAGCGAGGGCTGCCATCCCTAGTGGATTTTTTTGTAAAGACTATGGGAAATGTAATTAGGTATTTAATAAAATATATATACATGTATATATATTTATAAGTAGGGTATTCACAAGGGTGTCCTAACTGTTGTATGTGTCGTATGTGCTAAAATTGTACAACAGTTGTATAATTGTTGTTGCTATTTTCAACACAAAGAAATTATACGACAATACAACGTCAGCAGGTATGTTTTTGCGGTATACTATGTGATCAGCTGTTCCTTGTTAACTATTTATTCCAAATACGTTTTGTACGTTTCATGTTAATATTGTAGCGAAAATGGTAAAAATAAATAAAAATGAATATATTGATTTTACTTGATTTTTTTTTTCAGTTTGTAGTATATAAATATACGCCAGTTTTTTCACAATGTACTATTTTACGTCTTGTATTTCTTTAAAACATAAACTGTTGTATGTGTCGTATGCGCTAAAATTACACAACAGTTGCATAATTGTTGCTGTTTTTTTCCATACAAAAAAAAATATACGACAATATAACGTCAGCAGGTATGATTTTTGCGGTATACTATGCGATCAGCTGTTCTTTGTTTACTATATAATCAGCTTTTGTTGTTTATCCTAAATATTTTTTGTACGTTTCATGTTAATATTGTGGCAAAAATGGTAAAAAATAAATAAAAATTTAAGGAAATAATTCTATTCAGGTAAGGTTTTGTGTAAAAGAACAATTATTTTGCTTTTAATTGATTTGTTTTGAGATAGTAGTATATGAATATATGACAGGTTTTTCATATATGTATGTACTATTTGACATCTTTTATTTCTTTACAACATACACCTTATGAATTTCCTAAATGTTTAAGCTTTCTAATCTGAGAGTTTTTCTACAACACAGACATCTTGAATACATCAGAATATGATAAATTGTATGCAACAGAAATTAAATTAGTAAAATGGGAAATGTTTTCACATGAAAAGACTTGTAATATGAACATTTTTCTATAAGTTTTTAAATGGAAAACTGCTTAAATATAGTGTTTAGAAAAATATGAAAATCAGATTTTTTATAAATAACTAGGTAGCTTTTTAAGACACTTTACTTATTTCTTATTATTTTTCTTTCATATTGGCGATTTTTTGTATTTATTTCGGGATAACGTTAACATAAGTGTGGCAATAGCAGCCTGAACTAATATGACTCATAGAGTATAATGATTATAATCATTAAGAAGATTTTTTTAAATTATTAATTATTTCACTGGTGTGAAAGGTATAAAAATATAAAGAGATATTAAAGGCTCTAAAAAATCTTTACTAGATGAGGTTGTTAACTTTAAAATACTGTTTCTTATAATCTGCTCAAATGGCTATGTATTTGATACCAAGTAAGACTATTAATGTTATAAGCGGTATGTCTTTATGTCGCAAAATCTCGTAATAATGACAAAGCAAACGACTTAAGTAACTCACTTTTTGTTTAACCAATACTAATTTTAAGTTACTCTTAGTGTACATATTAAGTTTGGCACTTTTTCTAATATTTGTTGTTTGATTTAGTAAAACTCTTCCGTTAGTTATACAAATTGCCCAAATTTATTATTATTATTAAATTATACGCTTGAATATTATAAAGATTTTAAATTATAGAAAAACATACGGAATACGTAGCCTAAGGTGAAATAACTACTGTCATTACAAAATATGGGGATATGACCTTCTTTCGACTACTTCACATATCATTGTCAGTTTTGTATAAAATAATTGTCTTTTCAGGCAGCCAATATTACGAGTATTACTTTTTATATTTCTTCTCTCGCTCATCGTCATCGTATTGTTCAAATCAAAAATGAATTCATAGAGTTTTAGTTAAAAACTACCTTGAACTTGACAGTGAATTTTTGTTTTCTTTTGCTTAATTTAGAAAAAAAGCTAAAATAAATAAAATCTTTATATAATGGTTAATGATTTTGATGATTTGTTTACCAGCTTTTCGGAAATCTTTTTTTTTATAACAGTGTAGTGCCTAAAATTTTTAAATTTAAAATAAAAGTAAATTTGAATATAGTTAATTTATATACCCTATACTATGTGGTGAGGGTAAAAAGAGTTTGTGCTGATGTTTGTAACTGCAAAATCAACTCATAATAACTTTATGAGTCGTTTTAGCGTAATTCGTCGGTCCGTCTGTCTGTCTGTCCGTCTGTATTTTAAGAAATTTACAGTTATGTGTAATAAGTATTAATAACCGGAGGTTCAAAATGTTAATAGTTTTATACATAGGAAAAATAAAAATGTGTAATATTATAAAGTACAAAGGTACTGATCATGAACTGAGATACTTCGTTTTTTTACAAAAATATATTATTTTCATATAGAGTTATAGTTAAGCTTTACTATGTAGTATGAGAACAATATATATGTATATATATCTATTAGGGTGGCCCTTCATTATATGGAGGGGAAAACAAGTGTTCGAATTTAAAGTCTCACCCCCTAGAAATATGCGAATAGCAAAACACTGAGAAATGCAAAGTTTTGGGTCAATCAAGAAAATGTAGAGGTGCCTCAACGCGACTGAAAATTTGAAGTGTGTTTATATGGGGAAAATATGACTTTTTTCAGATTTTATGAAAATTTTTTAATTTAATTCTTTCGACAAGTTCTTATATGAATCGATTTCAGTACTAAGTTAAAGAGTTATATAACTTTAAAATCCAATAAAAACTCGCCAAGAAGAAGCAAATGACCCAGACCTCTTTTGTGCCAAAAAAAAAACTGGGTTGTGAAATTTGATGGAAATTTTTTCAACTTTAAGAAATTAATTAAAGCTATATTTTTTTTTTTGGTCTCTGTACCTATGAACACTTAGACATGAAGTATTGTTTTATTGCCACGTCTTTAACCTATTGCAAAATGAGACCAAAAATGGAAAATTTTTTTGATAAAATTTTGAAAATTCCTACTTTAAGTTTAAAAAATTTTTTTAAACAAAATTTCAAAAAATGGATCTGGCACTTTAAAGTTTTGTTAAATATATATTAGAGATTAACTGTGTGAATTTTTTAGTAAATTTATGTCCAAGAATTTTTTTACAAGGAATTTTTTTTTGCAGCTTTCGAGAAAAATTAGTTTTTTATGAAATATTCAGTAAATGTATTCTTTCCAAATACTTTGTATCAAGAATTTATCAGTTTTCTACTTTTAAATGTTATATTTTATCTTAATAGCCTAGGGTTTCGGCAAAAATTACTATGACATCATTTACCCTTTTGGACTTTGGGTCACATATGACCCCAAGCTAATAAGACCTAATTTATTCAAGAAATCCAAATATTTTGTAAGTGCTGTTGAATTTTTAGATGTGACGCTTAAAATATAATAACCAAACGTGCAAGTCTTCCATGATAAAAATTTTGAACTTTGAATATTGGCATATTAAAAAAAATAATTGTTCTAGTAAACAAGAAGAAACCCTTAATATGGGTTGGGAAATACAATAGTGTTATATTTTACTGATTTTTATGATATCATGATTATGATGATTTTATAATTTGACGTCATTAACCCATTTGGACTTGGCACCGGTTAAGACAAAAAATTCAAATATTTTGCAAATACTGGTGAATTTTGAATCATTTTAATCCTAGGAGCGCATAAGGGTAAGTTTTCGTAAAATATAGCACAATTTTATTTCTCAACCCATATTAAGGGTTTTATCTAGTTTACCAGAACAATTAATTTTTTTAAATATGCCAAAATTCAAAGTTTGGCCTCGGCAAGGAATGGGTTAACGTTGTTCGGTTAGTTCCAAATTTTTAGCATGGAAGTCCAAAAGGGTTAATGGGGTCATATTTTTTTTTTAAAAACTCTAGGTGATTTAAATAAAATATAACATTTAAAAGTAGAAAACTGATAAATTTTTGGTATAAAGTATTTTGAAAGAATTTTATGTAATACAAGTAAGAGTGTTAAATTCGGCTGTGCCGAATCTTTGATACCTTCCACCTCGGTTTGAGTATTGATAATAAATGTAAACAAAATATTGGAAAAATATGCATGCGTTTCCTATATGCATGCGTTTCCGGTTATATGACATAACTTCTCGTTAAATTTAGTTTTTGCTAATTAAATAGCTCGCCTTAACCTCCATTGCAAAGGTAATGGTTGTGTAGGGTGGCTGTATGCATTAAATCGTGCTAATTGGAGATGGCCGTATAGTTTCTTTTAACTGGCGAAATATTTTTTCATTGCGGCCATATAGGTCGGATGGAGTAACAAAATAATAACCAAAAAAAGCTCTCTCAACTTTTTTATTAAAATATTGCCATATTTGGAAAACATAGAGAATAAATTTATAATAATAAATAATCAAATTAGGGATGCCAAACGCAAAAAACCAAATGTCCCAAACATTCTAAATAAAATAATTTGTTATCTTTATGTTCTGAAAAACTTCAAATATTCATCAAAAAAAAAATTGTGAAAAATAATATATGTATAAATAACATTCTCATCAAATTGCGTTTATTTATGTAACAATTTTTATGTTCGCAATTCTTAAATATCATATGGGGTTTTCTAAAATTAATTGAATTTTAATTAATGTTTTCTGTAGTGCCAATTCAACGATCCGACAGAATTTCAACGATACGACAATCGCAAAATATATCGACAGCTACTGTTGTTTGCACTGAGGATTAAGTGATTCACTAAGTACACACATCTTAACGACAGTCGACAAATCTATTTTTATATTTATTTAAATTGTAAACGAGTGGCATCTCTGTTAAAATAAGCGAAAAACACAAAGAAGAATAGAAAAAAACAAATTACTTCGAGTTTGACAGGATGATTTTATGTTTATGTTTAATATCTCTATTTTTTTTTTACTAATATTTCTGTTTATTTATTTGAAAATGAAATAATGAATTGAATATGCTATTTAATTTTTTTATTTATATAAAAAAGTTTTTTAATAAAAGCAAAATATTTTCACTATTTTATGATTTTTATTTATTTATTTTTTTTTCAACCAAAAAATTTAAGCTTTTATCGATTGAATAAACAACACAAAAATGGTTGTCGTTTAGATAACAACAACAGCTGACTTTAACAATAGCGAATATCGTTTAAAAAATTTATTGATAATTTTGCTATTTTCTTTTTTTAACGATTCGACTATCGTTGAAAGAAGTTACTGAAAAGCTATTAAATTCTCCTGAATGCCAACATTTTTTTTAATGTAAACATTTTTTAAATGTAAACATATTTGGTGTTTTTTTGGAATTTCAATTTGTGTTTAAAGGCCTGTATACAGCTTGCTAAGGAAGCAAAAACTTCATATAAAAAAACGCTTCAGAAATGCTTAAGGAATTTTTCTGTCAAAAAATTTCTGTTGATAGTCTGCAGCTTTTTAAAAAAGTAGTATTGTTTTTACTACTTTTTTTTGACGTAAATTAAGTTAGGCAACCCAGGCTTTGAGCAGGAATATAAAATTTTTCGTTCTTTCTGAACGGAATTTTGACAGGAGAGGTAGGCATAAACAAAATGTAATATGCTAAAAAAAATTAAAAGTTATTTTTCAGTTGCAAACATGGAAAAAACGAACAAAATTCGGCAAAGAAAAACAAGAAGCGGATGGGTAATTTTGATACTGAGCTTAAAAAGCGTTTAGCAGGCCAAATAAAGCAGAATTGATTTGTTTTCAATTTCACAATTCTTAATAATTGACAGAAAACAGCTGATTGCTAGCGTTGCACTGAAAGGTACTTTTGTGCTTTTTTTCTTTAAGAAATATATGAAAATTTTCTGTTAAGATTCCTTAACAAGCTGCGTACAACTCTTAACGAATAAAATTTATATGTATATTAAAGATGCAATCTTCTAAATTAAAATTATTATTTCCGACGTTTTGATATGATTTTCTGAAATTCAATTAATATTTTCAAATTTATAATTGGGAATTTTAATTCCAGTTTTTAGAATTGATATTTTCTTAAATTTGAATGGAAAATTTAAAAAGTGCAATTTTGTATTTATGTGAATAATAATGCTTTAGTAATTATAAACAATTTTTAAAAATTAGATGTAATCGCAATCAGATATTTTGTAGGTAAAGCAGAATAATAATTCTATATAACTATGAAGAACTTTTTTGAAAGCAAAAAACTCATTGATAACTCGGTAACTCTATTTTGTAAAGACAACAAAAAGTTAATATGCCAAACTTGTGTTCATATTTGTAAAAGAATAATGAAAAAACGTATGAAATAAAAGACCAGCCCGTGTATACTCTTAACATTGTTATGTATAATATCTATTTGAAAATATTGACATTCATGTTAAAATAGAAATAACTATTGCAAAGCTAATTAGAACTAAAATTGTGGCGCCATCTACTGTGGCATAGTCACGCTGAGCAAAATGAAGTGACACTCTGTTAATGCAAAAGAAATGTATTTTCCCCACAACAAAATATTGCAGAATTTTATATAAATAAAATAACATACCGATTTATTTCTAACATGCAGTTATTATGGATATACATATATAGAATATATGTATATTATTTGTATTATTTAATATGTGTATGTATGTATATGTAAATATTACACACAAAAAATACAACATCAAACGTTATTTTTGTGTTTTTCTCTTTAAATAAATTAATACATAAAATTTTTTTTTGCTAAATTTTCATTGTTTTCTTTTTATTAACAACTAGGTATTTTAGCATTATTTGCTTTAGATGCTGGTGAATTTTTACTCCCTTTATATTAACTCGTAGTGTCTGCTTCTCGAAAAAATTTTGGATCGAGTTTAACCCCTTTCCCGTGACCCAATCGATCTGAAACTTTGCGGACAGGCTCGTGGCAATGACAGAAATGATCTAGTAAATTTGTATAGTGATGCCAAAACAATGGAAACTTTTAAATTATTCTACCAGAGTTGATAAAAAAAAAATGTACAAAGGGTTAGTTTTTATTATATTATTACCATAACGACCACAAAAACAACAAGTCCAGCTATGACAACAATATAACATTTAGAATAACAACAAGAACACTATAGAAACATCATCTTTTTCATTTTTTTTTACTTTTTCAGAGATTTCCCTGGACCGGTTCCACCGATTTTAATGATTTTTGAAATAAAAATCTTTCCATGAATTTGGAGAATCATTCTCACTAAAAATGATCACCTTAGCTATCCTATTGAGGGCGTGATCGTGACAAGAACAACATAGAAAATTATATATTTTCAAGACTATTTTTAGTTCTTCATTCAAATCTCGGGCCCTAATTGAGCGATTTGGACGATTTTAAATAGCAAACTTCCAGGATGTTAATAAATCATTTTTTATGCCGACGAGTACCCTAGCTGCCCGATTGATGCCGTCATCGTGATTTCCACAGACGGACAGACGGACAGACGGACATCGCTATATCAACTCCGGTTGTTGTAAGGATCACAAATATATATATTTTATGGGGTCCAAATTTTTTTTTCTAATTATTACAAACGGAATGACAAACTTATATATACCCTCTGCACACTGGAGTGGAGGGTATAAAAAACCTGGCAGAACAATTTACTTAATCTCTAACATATATCTAACAAAACTTTAATGTGCCAGATCCATTTTTTGCCATTTTGTTTAAAAAAATTTTTTAAAACTTAAAAAAAGAGTTTTCAAAATTTTATCAAAACACACTTTAAATTTTCAGTCGCGTTGAGGCACCTGTAAATTTATTTGATTGACCCAAAACTTTTTACACTTTTTTTATTGAGGGCCACCCTAATGTATATATATATATATATATAAAGTACTAGGAAGTTAACAAATATGCAAAAATTTCATTATGTGGTAGAAGAGGTAAAACTAATGTTTTCTTATCGGCCAAATCTCATTTAACTAGCTTTCCGTCGATAAATAATATTATAAATCAATGCCAAAAATTAAAATTATTTTTTCATAAGTATCACTTAAAAATATACATATAGAAAACAATTCTTATTCATCCAAATCAATAAATTTTATAGGTTATTATAAAACGAAATGTTGTGGATTTTATAATGTTTAACCACACATTTTTCAAATTGTTATATTTATATGATTTTTAATTATATTTTTTATTTCTATCAAGTTTTATTTATTTTCTAACTAGGTTTACAGGAAATATAGTTTAGTATTTTATAAAAATACGAAAATAGTTTTCTAAATCACTTTAAAGTATTAAATAAAACATTACACATTTTGTATGAATACATTGTAATTTTTTTCAAATGTTTCTATAGCAAAAATTGTGAAATATCATTAAATCTGGCGTGCTTCAAGGACCATCTTGGACCAATTTTATTTACTCTCTATATAAATAATATACCATGTGTAATGAAATCGTTAAATGTTCTTATGTATAGTGATGACGTAAAGATATTCTTAAGCTTTAAGAACTTTTGCGATCAAATTCATCTACACCCGATCCAAATAAATTTTATGTATGTTGTCGCTTAAATTTTATGGAATTAAATTTAAAAAAATTCAAACATATGTACTTTACTAAATAGTTAGGTGCATTTGGCTGTTATAAATTTGGAGATTACCAGTTGGAATAAGTAAATAATAACCTAAATCTGGGTATAATATTAGATGTTCAATATATTTCTATGACTATTAAAGCAAGTGGTGTTTTGGCTTAAATAAAATTACGGGCAAAGAAACCAAACGTGTATACATCCACTAGTGAGCCCCATTTTAGAATTCGGGTCTGTTACTTGGGATCCGCTCTCTAACATTCGCAGTGAAAAGATACTCAGAAGTTCTTATCCAAATTTTGTTAATCTGCCATCATATACAAATAGACTTTCTCAAATTAACCAGCTATCTTTAAAAAGACGAAGAACAATGCTTAGCGTTATCTTTTTAATTAAATTTTCTTTTGGCCAACATCTCACTCAACGTTCCACCACGTTCCACCACGTCAACACGTTTTTACATCCCACTGTTTATCCCAGTCTGTCGTCAAAAGTTTGCCGAAATTTATCCATTTAGAATAATGTGTTATGGTTTCAATTATCTCTCTACAATTTAGTTGACTTTTATATAAATATTAATATTTTTAAACGAAGTATTACATTATTTTTCTGATTTAATGATTTGATGTTTTTCCATAGACTAAATAAATATTTTTTTCATTTAAAAACAATATACAGTGGTTAAAAGCCAAAGTCGTAATCATGATTTTGTTTTATAGTGTAGATAACCACTTAGTTGCAAATGATACAAACAAACTTTGCAGGCAAGATTCCTCAGGCATATTGCTGCTCATTAAATACCGAAGTATAACAAGAACATAGCGGTAGGTCTAGACCGACTATGCGATGCCCTATACCATGCATTTAAAAAATTTGTCTTATGTCCAACTAAGTAAGCTTAAACCAAATCTGAGTGAAGTTTCTATTAATTTTTATTCCTGCAGGTTTGAAACAGTTCATATCAGATGCTATATTTATATGGGGGTCGAAAAAATGGACCGATACTGACCATATTTGGTAAAGTCATTTATATTTTTAAAAATATATACAAACCAAATTTTAGAAAAATGTATGCAATATTTTTGTTTTTGTTAGGTTTCAGTTCAGGAAGTAGCTTTATATGGGGGCTATGACTAAGTATTGTCCTATAGGAATTATTTTTGGACTTCTGATTACTGGATTTAATAAACACACACAAATCCGATTTGGCGGAGATCTATATGATAATTTGGGTCTTATGGCAATATAAGTCGATCTCATAGGGGTTATTTGTATTGGAACTAGGTCTGAACAGACGGGCGGACAGACGGACGGATGGAATGTGATTCCCAGATAAAAGATTTTTGGTAGTTACAAACAGCAACACAAAGTCATTATATCCTGATATCCTGACAACATAGTGGTATAGGGTATAAAAATCTGCTATGCTATTATTAGAAAAATTTCATTTCAATTTTTTTTTCCAATTCCAAAATAGACAAACGAATGATAATCTAATCGGACGGAGGAGCAAAACTCTGCACGCAAAATTTCCAAAATCAAAAATAGAAACTGTTCCATTATTTAGTAAGACCTTAAGAGCAAAAAATACAATTTTCACTGCAGCTGAAGAAAGAATGATAGTCGGAACATATGAAGGAGACCCGTTTTAATATGTATCAATTCTAACGTCCATATGGCTAATCTGAGCGTTAGAAATGCAGGGAATATGAGACTGGTTAACGAGAGGTTTCGATTAAAGTTCGCTAAAACACAAACATTCACGGGTTTCTCTATTTAGAGATATATTGCTCACTGAAGATAGTAAATTATACTAGAAACGGATGGAAAGTAATACGTGTGGCGAAAGGCCAATGAAGAGCTTCTATCAAAACATGTAAAAGAAGCACGGTGGTGAATCGGTGATAATTTGCGATTATTTCTATACAGGTGGTCCTAGATGTATGCATTTCGAAGGAATAATGGATCAAATATTATATTTAGATACTTTAAAAACCAATTTTCCCAAATCCACGAAAAATTGGGTCTTAGTAACGCCTGGCATAAGGCGCATATTATGAAGTGGTGACTATTGTGTAACTGTCCACATATCGTGGGTATGCCTCAAAAAGTACTCAAGATACATTTCTCAGTTAGGTTTCAAATAATAGGTATTGATACCCCATTCAAAATGCCATTACACATTTTTTAATAGAGGCCAAAGGTCATTGGTTAAACCTTAAGTTTTCGAAATACACTTTTCTAAATGTTTTTGGCATGTTTCTAAATGGATTTTGCCTGCTGAGTTTGAATATGACATATGATATATGTTTGAAAATTGCGTAAATCGAATAACACATTTCACATTTATGTGGAAATATCTCAAAAACTTAAAGCATAGCGTGCCTCTTTTTGCTAAATACTCTTTTATATAAAAAATACCACATTTTTCAATAATGCTGGGTTTAATTCTGCTTCAATTTTTCAAGCCATATTTTAAAGACCTTTATTTACATTGAAACTTAAGTTTGTAATGTTATTGAGCAATCAGTACGAACACAATTTTTTTTTAATTAATGTTTTATTTCGTAATTCAAACAACAGAACAGAACAACAAACAACAGTTTTTTTTACAATCCATTCGGGGTGTTCGGGTTCGACTTTCTAAAGTCACTGCCATAACATCGTCACGATATTTTGCAATTTCTTGTCGTGAGACATGCAACTGCACACATCGCTCGTTTCCTTGGATGTGCAACGGAATTCCTGGATCTGACAGTGGTACATCATCAGATTTAATATACTCTAGCAGGTGCTCGTGTGGGATGCTTGCAGTAAATGGAGGCTCAGATAGTATGTTGTCATTATCTAAGTCCTCTAAATCCATAAAATCTGGGTAATTGAAATTAATGGGATGCTTTTTATAAGCCCTGAGTTTAGTTAAGTCATACAGTTGTTCACGTCAGTACAAAATTTTGTTAATGGCTATTTCTCGGACAGGTTTCCTTCCTATCGTCGAAAAGCATTGTTAACAATATATTTTCCGGATGGGCGAAAAATGCATTATTTTGTATCGTTTTGTTTACAATTTCTTGAAGATTTTGTGGCAAAAATTGCGTTGACTTAATAATTTATGTAATAGCGCACTGTCGTATACTACTGAATTATAAAATTTTACATTAAAACTTCCATAATAAAGTTAACCAATATTTTTAAATTTGTTGAAGGCATACTAGTTGTAACGTATATGCGCAAAAGTTTGCTCGCTTTTGTTAACAAGCGAGAATGATCAATTTGCCCCGGTTTCATGCTGGCTATATCTTCTGGCCACGAACCTTCCGATACAGCTTTTGCCATTCGAAAAATATATAGGACGTCAGTAGAAAGAGTTTTGTCATCTTTAGCGTCTAAAGGTGGAGGCATATTTCCCAATAAAATCGGTTCAAAATCAGGCAAAGCCCACAACGAAGTGTTTGTTTTACTTTTAAGTGACTTACATTAAGCGTTGATGAAATAAATGCATGTTTACCGGAAGTTGTTCACAGGTCTGAATTAATTTCGTCAAAGCCCCACTTACAGTGCGTAGTCCACTTACAGTTAGTTTTTCTAAAGCATTGCACAAATGGCGAACCAAACAAACAAACCAAAAGTTCAAACTTTCGTAGAATTCCATTTTCAGTTCCAGTATTGGTGGGTTCCCCATCGCAGCAAACTCCTATCAAGCTGGTAAGGGAGAATTTTTTTCCTTGAAGAACTCACATAATTTCATCTATTTAGTATTGGAATCCTCAGCGTCAACTTTTACATGACCTAACAACTTGCTTCCCGGCTCTTTTACAATCACTATATGAGACTCTCTTTCGACTCTCGGATGGTATTTTTCACTTATTTCTTCCCGTATCAGTGCATCAAAAGAAAAACAAAGTAAGGGTGATTCATTGTTTTGCATACGACGAACGGACTCCGTGTTTTTCATTTTTTCACGACCTACTTTGGATTTATCCATAATAATTGGTTCCCAATTTTCATCAGTAAAGCCAATGTCTTTAAATAAAGCTCTTGCTAAACACGGCGCAACTCTGTCTGAAATGCCGAATATATCACACATCATAGCAAAATTAATTGTGCCGTATCTCTTAGCGTAAGATCACATTTTGCCCAAAATCGGCTCCCTTGCAGCTGGTATTGCAAATTCGATTCCAGAAGCGAAGTCCATTTATGAAGAGTCGAACCTATACGAAGGATCTAAGCTAGATGGGAGTTCGCTGGACAGTTGGTCAACTATATTTAACACGCATTTAGGAATTGTATTCTTTCTGCTGGTGTGTTGGTCAATCATGAAAGTTTTGAGAGAATCAGGAATTAATCCACAAGAGCATGGCATTGTTTTTTTGCAATTGCATTTACCGATATAAAATGCATCATTCAAAGATGTCTCAAATTCTGAGAATGTATTACCTCTTGATATGTTTTTTACCTCTTTATGGTATTTGTTGAGAAATGTATTTAGTTTTTTTAAAATGCTTTTTCTATTTATCAGTGCAATATTAATTTTTCCCAAATTTAAATTATTTTGTTTGCAATTATCGGAAAAAATTTTGCATACGAGTGTTGTTTTTTTGATTTTTCTTTTTCGCGATCTGGTAAGAAAAAATAATACTTTAAAACATCACGATGACTTGGAAAACTTAATTCACTAAATCCACTTGGCATGCGTTGTGATTAGTCAGAAAACTTGACCCGGAAAAGTCAATTGACATCGCTTATGATTCCATAATTTAATGAGTAAAGTTTTTTCAAAAAAGAATTTAATACACGCTTACGTTTTGAAAGTTAACTATCAAATGCATAAATCAATCAAAACAAATGTTTAACACCACGTTTTTATAAAATGCGTTAACGGTAAATTTTTACAATAACTAGGACTATTAATAATATTGAATTCTTATTACTCTTTGTAGATAACTTTCATAGCAGACTACTAAATTTTATAACTCGTAATTCGTATAAATCTTAAAATTCGTGAAAAAAAAATAAAAATTTTCATGTCTCTCGGCGGAAACTATGTTTTCATTTTAGACCCATAATTTCTTTGGCTGCTTTTCTTAGAATTTCTTGTAGATTTCGATTTTGCTATACGCCTGTCACGTTTTTTCTCACCCGAACAAATTGACCCACCCTAATATACATATATATATATATATATATATTCCCGTCATTCCTATAAGGAGCATAGGGCGTCAAATGAATATTAACAATTTTTTTTATAAGAGTAGATTGTCAACATATAAAGAAAATATTATTTATTAAAATGATTACTTCCATCAGGATATCTCCATTGCAAGTAAATTTGAATATTTTAATTTAAAAGTAACTTGTTTTAAAATAATTCGAAATAAACTAATAATTTAATTCTTTCTTTAGACGCAATGACAAAGTGTTGCCAAAAAAAAAACATACATATTTGATAAATAAACAAAGTAATAAAACTCTGTGAATATATATTAAAAATACTAACAACAAAATCTTTATATGTTTTTAAAATAAAAGTTGTCTTATAGTTTGGCTTTTATAGAATATGTTTGTGTAATTAAAAAAAATATATGGAATAAATCCATTAATTCATCAAATTCTTGTGCATACAAATTGGGGTCTAACAATTTTATCTAACATTATATTAAGTTAGTTAGCTTTTGTAGAAAAGCACAAAAAAAATATATAAATAAAAATACTATTAAATAAAAAAAAAATAATTAGTTAGTTAGCTTTTGAAAAATAGCACCAACAAAATTATAAATAAAAAATACTATCAAATTAAAAAAAAAAATTCATAAAAATTCATACCAAGTTTCATTGACGACAGAAAGTTATGATATGAAAAGACAAAAATATGAACATTAGCTCGTTTGGTTCATTAAAAACTATCTTCTTTGTTCGAACAAGCTGTTGGCAGATGTAGACCCCGTAAAAGGTAAAATCAGTTTTGTAGAAACAGACTGGCTGAGAATATATTCAGCAATAAATTTATGTTACAAATGGTGTGATAAAATGTATATAACTATTTGATGTGATGTAGGGTATACAACAAATGAAATAAGTATTAAACATGTTGCACATGAAAAGCCACTATTATTTTTTTTAAATTTTGTTTTGAGATATACATGTGGTAAATACAGGTTTGTATATGGATATGAAGTATGTAGTTTACACTAAAATGATGTTGGACTCCCTTGAACTAAACATGTTGCTTAAGAAATGTTGTTGTTTAAAAAAAATTCATTAAAAAAATTATATTTTTCGTGGATTTTCTAGAAAATTTTTATTCTCAAAATTACCACAACAACGTTCATTATTTATGACAACATCAGTTCATATTAGCTAAATGGTCATGGTTAATTACAATTCAGAATTTGATTTATTTTTAATGATAAATGAAATTACGTATTTATTCAGGAATCTATATAAAATCTACCATTTTGTTCGAAATAGAAAATATAGCTTTATTCGATTTTCTGGAAAATTTAAATCTCGAAATTACCACAATGTTTATTGTTTATATATCAGCTAAATGGTCACGGTCAATTAAAATTAGATTTATTTTAATGACAAGAGAAATTTCGCCTTTATTTCCAAATATTTGATGTTGTTTTCCTAAAATTGGCTTAATCATTCATTCATTTCTGAAAAATTTTATTGGCAAAAGGTAAAAAGTTAGTTAGTGTTATAAAAAGATTTGAAGTATATTAAAAAAATATCTTTGTCAAATTAAAAAAAAGTCAGAATTATTTTTGGAAAATCGTTAGAAATTTAATTGTTGTTAGTGTTTTTAAAAATTTTTTTAAATTCTTTTTCTTTTTTTTTTCTTACAGCATGACATACTTTATATTTTTCACTGTGTTGTTGGTATGCCTGGGGAGTTGTTTTACAGCTGACATACTAATGGTTACAATGGGTGGAACGAAATCACATAAAATTCCTTTTTGGGAGTTAGCTAAAGGTCTAATACATAGGTAAGTAAGTAGTTTTAAAATATTACAAAAGCTTCACAAATGTTATTGTTATAGAAATAGGTAGTACAAAAAAAAACTTTTGGATTGTGCAATAATAATAACGTTAGAAAATTTATTGGTTAACAATTGAGTAACGTGACCAACCAAATTTATAAACAAATTATAAAATCACTAAATATTAATAATAACATACGAGTATTTGTTGATATTTGAATGCAAACTTTATATAGATATACGCTTTTCGACTTGAGCAATGCTTTTTGCGGTCTAATAAAAATAAACCTTAAATACCTATTGTTGTCTTTAAATGAAAGGTGACTTATATATAAAAAATAATTTATTTTTCTTTTAAATCATTTTTACCGCTTTTAAAGTACTCACGTACGATAAAAAATAAAACTGCGACAAAAATCACAGTTTTGGTTTAAAAACATTTAGAAAAACATATTTCGAATGAAATGAGCTTTATTTCATTGTAATCGGTGAACAACTTTTGATTTTGTTCACCATTTACTGAGAAAACTGAATTGATAAAAATCGCGATTTCCATACATAAATAACATTTATTTAATATGTGTGTGTTTGCTGCTGTTCTATTTATGTAATAAGTTTTTGTTGATTAAGAACTGAATGTTGCTTTTAAGGTTATTTGGGATGCTGAATCCAAATCTGCACCGCAATCATAAGAATGAAATAACGATCTGTTTATTACTTAATTTTTTTTAGTTCTGAGAAACATAAAAGAGTCATGAACGTTTTTGTTTTTCAAGGGTAGCAAGTACATCTTTAAAAAACAATTTTGAAAATCACCAAAAAATGGTGAACCGTTTTCAAGTTATTCAAATATACGTAATGGAAGTGCCTTAATTTTAGATATAACGGTATATCGCGAAAAGTCGAGCTGATAGATCAAAACCAAGTGCAGTTTGGATTAAGCGTCCCAAATAACCTTAAAAACAACATTCAGTTCTTAATCAACAAAAACTTATATCATGAAAAGTCGAGCTGATAGAAAAAAACCGAGTGCAGGGGCCAAATTAGCGCATTCTATATCGACTAAAATCAATCGAAATTCCATATTTTGGTGTATTATTTGAAGAAAACGAACAAACGCTCGACCACGGTTCGCTTTTCTTCTTAATCAGATGCCATAATTCTTCAATTGTGAAAAAGAAAAATTACTCTCAGAATTTTATTTTGGGAAATAAAAAAATTGTTTCGATCGAAAAATTTCGATAACGAATGCGGTGATTTGGCTCCAGATTTGAAATCACCGACCTCTAATTAGTAAAAAATTGATAAAAACTTCCAATCAACACAAAAAAGTTCAATTTTGTTCCTTTGTGTAATTCTTGTAATACCACGATAATCAAAGAAAACCCTCAAGTTTAGAACGAAATTCATGTGAACTATTTGGTCTTGTTTTATCTTTTGTGCAATATTCGTTATAGTAGTTGGTCGTTTCACAGTCGTAGACATAGATCCAAGTCTTATCATTTATTTTGGGTAGTCAGAATATAATTGCTTAGAGATATGAATGTGACTCACTTAAAAAAATAAGAGTGTTTTTTTGGAACCAATAGATGTTTGATGTGATTGAAGCGAAATATCTTTGAAAATCAGAGTTCAGAAAAAAACACACACTGAATAAAAAACTCGTACATATATGTAAACAAACATAACTTAGACCAACACACACATATTTTTATTTTCATATCAATTATGTTTGTTTTTAAATTTTCTTCGGTGCCCAACACAACCATGACTGTGTTCGTTTTAATATTTCGTTATTTACACGAGCATTTTTGTATCACGTACTTTTTGTTTCAATCACACATAAAGCACACATTTTTGGGTGTTGCTTTATTTGAAGTTCATGTTCTGGTACGTGTACTGGAAAAAAAACAGAACATGTACAATAAACAGGTTCGAGTTCAGTTATATTTTAAGTCGTGTTGTGGCTCGTGTAGTAAGAAAAAACAGAACATGTACAATAAACAGGTTCGAGTTCAGTTATATTTTAATTCGTGTTCAGTTATATTTTAATTCGTGTTTAAAATATAATTGGGTTTAGAAAATAAGCAATTTTCTAAACCCAATTAGTTGGATCAAAGACCAGTTCTCTAAATGCATGGTCTAAATACATAGTCGGTCTAGACCGACTGTAACTTTTAATATGTGTTTCGGAGACATGGTTAAATGAAAAAGTTGATGATAAAATGATTGGATTAACCGGATTCAAAATTTTTCGCTGCGCTAGAAATACTCATTGTGGTGGTATAGCCATTACTGTTAGAAACGGCATTATGTGTAAATTTCATAGCAAATCTAAACCTGATGAAGAGGTTGAACATCTATTTATTGAAGTTTCGTCCCATGGAAAACAATTACTTTTTGGATGTGTTTATAGACCAAATAAAATAATAGATCTTGTGGTTTTTCAAAATATAATATAACTATCAATTGTGAAGATATTATAATATGTGGGGATTTTAATTCAAACGTTATTAATGAGACTATTTTACCAGACATAATGCAATCAGTTGCCCTTTCTCCAACTATCATTACAGTTCCAACACATTTAACTGCTACAAGTAACTCGTTACTTGATATTTTCTTTGTCACTAGTAAAAAGAAAATCCTACTCTACGATCAGCTCTCAGCGCCTTGTTTTTCAAAGCATGAGTAAATTTTTCTAGCATTTGACTTTAAAATGAGATTGGGACTCCAAATGTGCAAATTTGGAATAAATCGAACACCGTTAATCAATTCCTTTCTAAAGCCATTTGGCATATTTAAATATATTTTTTGTTCCAGTAAGCTAGATGAAACCCTTACTATGAGTCGGGAAATAAAATTGTGCTGTGTTTTACGAAAACTTACCCTTATGTGCTTCTAAGGTTAAAGTGATCCAAGATTCAGCAGTATTTGCAAAATATTTGAATTTTTGACTTAATCGTCCTATACTAGCTTGGGGTCAGTTGTGGCGCCCAAGTCCAAATGGGTTGATGATGTCAAATTATAAAATCATCATTATCATCACATAATAAAAATCGTTAAAATGTAGCACAATTTTATTTCCCAACCCATGGTAAGGATTTCATCTAGTTTACTAGAACAATCAATTTTTTTAAATATGCCAAAATTCAAAGTTTGGCCTCGGCAAGGAATAGGTTAACGTTGTTCGATTTATTAAAAATTTCAAGTGTGGGAGACTTGCACATTTGGTTATTATATTTAAAGCGTCACATCTAAAAATTCAATAGCGCTTACAAAATATTTGATTTGTTTTAATAACTTGTATTTCATTAGCTTGGGGTTATATGCGACCCCAGGTCCAAAAGGGTTAGTGACGGTCATATTATTTCTTTCAGAAACCCTAGGCTATTAGGATAAAATATAACATTTAAAAGTAGCAAGCAGATAAATTTTTGATACAAAGTATTTAGAAAGAGTACATTTACCGAATATTTCACAAAAAACGCATTTTTCTCGAAATCCACAAAAAAAAATTATTTGTAAAAAAAATTCTGGTCGAGGAATTTATTTAAAAATTCACGCAGTTACTCTCTAACATCTTTTTAAATTTTGATTAAGAACATTTTTTAAAACTTAAAATTAAAGTTTTCAAAATATTATCAAAAAAATTTCCAAATTTGGTCTCATTTCGCAATAGGTTAAAAACGTGGTAATGAAACAATATCATACATGAAGTGCTCTTATGACTTTAATTAATTTCATGACCTAGTTCTTTTTGGCACAAAAGTGGTCTGGGGCATTTGCTATTTCTTGGCGAATTTTTATTCGATTTGGAAGTTATGTAGTTTTTTAAAGAGACAATTTAGTACTGAAATTGTTTCATATAACAGGTTATCGAAAATATTAAACTATAGAATGAAATTTTCGTAAAATCTGAAAAAAGTCATATTTTCCTTATATAAACACACTTGAAATTTTCAGTCGCTTTGAGGCACCTCTAAATTTTTTTTGATTTACCCAACATTTTGTAGTTCTCAGTTTGTTTGCTTTTCGCATATTTTAAGGGGGTGAGACCAAGAGTTTGAACACTTTTTTTTAGTTAGGGCCACCCTAATGGGCTGTCTATTTTGAAGCTTCTGGACTATGTGCAAAGGAGGATATTGGTGCTTATCAATGACAGTATGAATATTACAGTGGGCAGGGGCCCATATTTTTCTTTGCACCACCCGCACAAATTCATTTATTAGTCGCTCAAATCATATGTGGAATAAACTTCCAGCTGAGATCTTTCCTGTCACTTCATATATAGACAAATTTAAGTTAAATATAAACAAATACTACTCCATCTTTAGAAATAAATTTGCATATATTTTTTTTTACTCTAAAACATTTTTTTTCCAGATAATGAGCTAAAAATTTAACTGGATTGTATAAATAAAATCAAATTCTGAATAGTTTTGTTTAACAATTTGTATACATGCGTAATATCTGTGGTTTTCTGGAGTAACCGCGTATGTCCATTTTTGTCAGTTTTGGGTTAACTTCGCCAAATATATTAATTTTTAACGCTCTTTACATGTGTTAAATTTAAAAAAAAAAATATTGACCACTTCTAGGTTTTTTCTTTAAATAACGACGTAACTTATATGTTTATTAAATTAATTTGCAATACTATCGACGTATGTCAACCTACGTTTGATCGCTGACATATTATTTTCTCAGAAAACGACACAAGCGACATACGTTGTTATTAATGAAAAAATGCTAAATAATTTTGGATTATTTTTCAGTTTATAACCACTTATAAAAACTTGTGTGTTTATTTCTGTTATTTTTTGCCACTATTATTCTTGATACGTTATTATATTCTCATCCCAAGTCACGTTAACTTTTTGTTGACGAATAAAAAAATAAATTTTTCAAGCAACAACAACTTATGCCTACATGAATGGTTGCATTGGTAGTTTTCTTTTTCAAAGAAAACGACATTTATCGACATAAGTTGTTATATCTGCACACACTTTAAGTGTTATTTACATATTGTTTTTTCTCCCTTCTCTAGGATCTATTCCTCTGAAGATTTTTGACTCAAAATTTTATATAAAGTATTTATTGCCCATATCTACAGGACTGTTAAATAAAAAGCTCTAAAAACTTTATATCGAGCCCGTAATTTCAAATATAACGTTTTTTTGGCTCGCCTGAACATTGATTTTATGACATACGCGGTTATTCTAGAAAACCACAGATATGTCTCCGATTATATAGGCGATTTTAGAAATAAGTCCAGAAATTGTGTTAGTACTGTTTTGGTTATATTCTAATGTAAGGGTTTCAGAGTTCATTTATTTGATTAAGTTATTGATGCCAAAGTGTGTAACTTTTAAAATTTGTCTAAATTAATTTTGAAAATAATATTTCTTTTAATACTAACTGGCCCGGTGAACTTCATACCGCCTAACAGTCAAACAATGTCGTGTTAGCTGAACTTCATTTAGGATTTTAACATAATAAAATTAATACTAAAAATTTATTAAGTTTTATAGTTTAATAAGATAATACTAGCAGATTCCAGCGTCGAAGTTCGAGTGCAAATTCTAGGCAACTTTTTTTCTTCAAGTTAGCCAATTCATAAACCAATACATTTTCGGTTTATTATTAATGTGAATGAAGAAGACAAACTTACAAACACATTAACAAATTTAATAAACATACATATATCCAATAAACCATTCTATAAGTGAAATGTAACTGAATTGGAGAATAAGCTTACTATAACAATATTTCTATAACTTTTTATAAGCATTGTTATGATAGGTTTATTTAATTGCAAAATATGAACTCTTTTTAAATGATGTTTTAAAAACGCTTTACGTAGCAATATCGTTTACAATAACACTTGATTTACACATAGTCTGTATAACAGTTTGGAAAATATGACTGTAAACTACTTATGCTCGCTATAGTTTTGTAAACGTTGTTGCATATGAAGTCCCTTTATTTGAACGTTTTATATACGTTGCACATTGGGTTCAACATTGTGTTATTTACGATTTAAATGCTTCTTTTTTTTCATTAAATCTTTCAACGATGATGATGAAGATTATTATAATGAATTTAATGATGATGGTGAAGTAAATGATTTTCCAAAAAAAGGCTTCACCAATGAAAATTTTTTTTCAATATTTTTTTTTTTAAATGGTTATTTTTTATGTATTTATGCTTATTTATCAACAAAAAGAATATATAATATTTCCTAATGTGACTCTTTTGAGTTTAATTTGTGGATTATAGAATTGAGACAAAATTTCAATTTAAAATGTTACTAATAATAATAATAAATATATATTAAATATTTATTCCTTTCTTATTTTTTTTATCAAAAACGTATTTTTTTTAAAAGCACATTAAATATGCTGTAATCTGCAACTTAATTTACTAATTTATCCTTTTCGTTCCAAAGGTTCAACTAAAGTTTTGATATAAGAACACTTTTCCCAAAATACAAAAAAGCGCCTAAAAGCATAAAAAAATGTTTTGCAACTTTTTTTCTAAATGCTGTTTTTTATGTATATATGAATATCCATCAATTAAAAATAACAATATTTTAAAACTACGGCTTCCGTGAATTAATCGCAGCTTTGGTTACCATCGAACCCATTGTGCGTTGTTGCATGTGATGTCCCGTTAATTTCGCGTTGAAGTTATTGTGAAATTCTCAGCCTTTTTCTTTTGTTTGAAAAGTGAATTGTTTTTTTAATAAATAAAATACATATGTATATACATAATATACATAATATATATAATATACAGTTTGTATTAAAAAAAGTAAATATATTAGTATATAAATTTATAAATTTAAATAATTGATATGCCATATAAATCAAAACAAAGTGTTCGTGAAGAATCTAAAGAAATTGTAGAATTGTTAGTGGACGAACTTGCGGACAAACTTTGCTGGAAAGGCACAGAATATAAAAAGAGTGTGCGCAGCCTGAGTGCAGCAAAAGCCATAAGAAGTAAGTTATTTTATATATTTCATTTATTTATTTCATTGACTTTTGAAATTCAATAGGTGCAGCAATTTGCATTGGATTGCCAGAGGATGAATATATCAAAAGTACAAAAGCATTCTTCCAATTTGCTAAAAATAGACTAGAGTCTAGAAAGAAATATAAGACAAAGGCAAAGATAAATAAGTAAAATAAAAAAATTAAAAAAAAATCAATAAAATTATTTTTAAACCAGAATATTTGAAAAAGTCTTATTATTTAATTGTATTTAAAGCTTACAAAAATATTACGATTATAAGCTTACAAAAATATTACGGTTATAAGTTTAAAAAAATATTACGATTATAAGCTTACTGCAAGCATTATTATAATACTATTTTCCTGTAAGCTTATTCTATACTTAGACTTCTAAGCTTGTTCACAAGGGTTCAGTTTTCGTTATTAAGCAATTGTTAACAAGCCTTTCACAATAATATTCACAACAGTTTTCTAAACTTAAGGCTTATGGTAGCAAGTTTGTTACAAGCTTTTTTTATACTGTTTTGGTTTATTGGGTAGCATTGTATAATTTTATGTATATGTTAGTGGCAACTTTAAATGTAATTTACTTAAAATGAAGGCAAAAATTTAAAAATTTGTAAGTCTGTTGAACAGCTAAAAAGAAATACCATTCAAAAAATATACGTTTTGTCAAAATCGGGATAAAACGGTAGAACAAAACATCGGTCACCAGAAATCGTCTAGCCTATTAATATTAAAGATGTATATATAAAGAAAATAAAAATTCAATAAAAGTACAAGGCACAAAAACAAATAAAGCGTATGGTTTGCCGACACGGGAACATGTCTCGTACAATTGAGCATGAGGAAAAGATGCATCTTCTAGATTCCCACCAGCCAATGCAAAGCGAATCAGAAATTGAATTTGTTTAAACGCAAACGTCATACCGGTTGGGATCATCGGAATTAACATTTGAGAACTTAATCGCCTTTAAATATCGTCGCGTGAATTACATTGATCATGAGTTTTGTTATCACCAAACGCGTTCCATTGCATTAATTTTTGTTAGTTTATATTTCTGAGCACGATTACTACCGCGCCAACCTTCAGTTGTAAATTGTGCGATGGTAAGTCAGGCACATCCAAGGAGTTTAAAAATTCTGTTGGATAGTTGGTGGCTTTATCTTCGTTTGTTACACAGTCAATAAATTTGAATGAACGTAGATTACCAAAGATTTGATTCTGAAATACGAAATTTAAGTCATCCACATCTTTGTTTTTATCTGGCAAAAATGCTCACTCAACCATTTGTTATTTTTATGGTTAGGAATGATGTTCGGGAACACTTTGTTGATGAGTTCGTCTTTCTATGAGACGACATTATAAAATTGCCGATATTCAGCGATTGCTTAGAGAAATCTTCAGCAGAATGATCATTCAGCAATACAACTCTCATTTATGCTGCCAACAGAAGTTTCTTCATATACTGCCACATATTTGATGTTTTGAGGCAGGCGTTTATTTTATCGGCAGCAGACTACGGCCATTTATCTGATCCCGTCGAATAACAGCAGGGCTACTAATATTAATAACATATGAAGTCACAGAAATTAGCATAGCTCTTTCTATTATAGTATTCGAGATATGTGATATTGAATAATTGCTTTCAATATCACATAATAGCGTTTTAAACGACATAAAGTATCGTTACTCTCCCTATTGTATTGCTCAAGTTATAGGTTATTGATACGCCCACTTATCCGATCGCGCCCATTTTCGGTAAGCCTACTCTTAGTTGTAAAAGATGTTCTTACACAATTTTGCAAGGCTTTCCATATCATAGTGCATTAGAGATTTGATATTGAATATTTACTATGTATGGGAAGTGCCACGCCCCGTGAATTTTTTACATATTTAAATAGTTATGCTGATATTCATGGTGGAGACGAATCTAACAATTTAAAAGTCATTTAAATCGGTACAGCCGTTATTGAGTTATATATGGTGTAACTAAACCGACTTTGTTTTTTCTATAATATTAATAGGCTAGGCGATTTCTTGTGATCGATGTTTTGTTCCGCCGTTTTATCCCGATTTTGGCCAAACATATATTATTTGGTAGGTATTTCTTTTTAGCGGTTTTGCAGTTTTACAGATTTTTAAATTTTTTCCTTTATTTTGAGTAAATTGCATTTAAAGTTGCTACTAACACATACATAAAAGTACACAATGCTATGTGTGTGTTTATTAAATTTGCTAACCCACCAATCTCACATCACACTGCAAGTTCGAAAAACTCAATACACTCACATTTTTTTACTAATCCACACACATTTTCCGCAGTGGTCACACTAATGGCACAAAATTTTCCATGCGAGTAGTGGCAGACACTAACGATTATTAATGTTACCCTGTTATAAATTTAATGCAAATTTACTGGATTCTGTAAAATTGTAATTAAAGTTTTAACTTGTTAAATCTATTATTATGATTTATTTCTTCAAATGCGCATATGAAAACGCAATTTTGTTAATTATGGGGCATATATATTATTAACTATTATTAAAATAATACTAAAAATAATAAATGTAAATATTTTCCCTCAAACATGTGCCTGTATAATAAACTCGGCAACTCTACTTAAAATAAAATAAGAGAGAGAAGTATACAAATTTTTTCAAGTTTACGCTTCGACAACATTTTAAAAATGAGATTGCAGTCAGATTGTGAGCATAAAATTTAATGGCGATGGATTCGACTAATTCGAACAATTTTTCGTTGATAATACGTACACAACGATTTTACAATTTCAGTGTGATGTGAGATTGGGGGGTAATGTGTTTGTAATAAAAATGAGTTTGTTATGTGTTGATTTGTGAATTGGCTATAATTGATTAGCATAGCTTTAGGGTCTTTATTTAATGAAAAAATAAAATTTCCTAGAATTTGCACTCGAATTTCGAGGGCTAGAATCTGCTAGTATATATAGATTTTATACCACGCCCGTAATTTAAAACAGAACGTTTTGATTATATGGGATACGTGGTTCTTACAGAAAAGGACAGATATTGAACTATGTTCTCTTTTTCTTATATTTCTTTACCATAATAAAATTCTTGTATGTTTTTATTCAGTGACACATAAAGAACACATGAGAATGAGAATAAAATTGAAACGAGGTGTGACCATTGCTCGTCTTTTTTTAATTATTAACTGAGATATAAAATTTCGATCAAAACGTCGACTCGTATGCGACGATTCGCCCCCTCGATTGTAAGTTCTCAAAACAATTTTTTTTTTAATTTACTTATATAAATTTTAAGGATAAATCTTACATTTGTTTTATCTTACCTTTTATATTTGAAAACAATTTCATATTGAAACTTTTCCAAACAAAGACCAATAAACTGGAATGTAAATAAAATCGCCATGAGACAGTAAAACAATAGAACATTTTTTTTTTGTATTTCAACTTGAAACACATGAATAGCTTAACAATTGATAAACTGCCAAATCGTCAATAACAATTTTGGACAATAAATAATATTAATCATTTTGTTTTCGTTACGCGCAAATATGATCATGCACACACATTTTTCTTTATTTTGTTAAAAAAAAATTGTCTAACAAAAGGCCACTAAAAATGCATTCCTCAGAAAATTTCATTCGAATTGAGTAGTGCTAAAAAAAAAAAAATAAAATTATGAAAACATTTTGAGCCGTATGCAAAAAAATTAAAGTGTACTTCAAGAAGACTTTATCACCAATTTTATATGAAATATATACAATAAAGTCTACTTGAAGTGCACTTTAATTTTTTTGCATACGGCCCTTAAAGTTTAATTACATGTTAATTTTTTGCAAGAAACAAAATTGTTTTTTTTCTTTTGCTTATTTGCCAAATTTTGTTTTATTATTTTTTGCAGGGGTCATAACATAACTTTCTTAAATGGTTTTCCATCTGATTTCCACATTAACGGGTTACATGAGGTAACACCTGCCGGTCTGGTAGAGTATATACAAAATTATACGAATTGGGATTTATTAGGAGCACGAATGTCAGGTGAAATGCCAATTTCAGTATGGGATGGTGTACGTTATGCATTTGAGGTGAGTTCAAAATGAATCATTCCTATAACTTCTTTAGATTAATAAAAATAATGCATATTTTAATTGCTTATACCAGCAATATAAAGTCGATGATATGATAATATAAATCATTTTATTAGCTTTTTATCACTTATGACTTTAAAAATTTTACATGCATTAATAACGTTGTATACAAGTTGCGATTATTTTCTTTAGCTACAAAATGATTTATAATAGTTTTACTTTACAATTTCAAATAAGCATTTTGAAATTTTAGCTAAAAATTTAAGAGGTTATTCGTTAAAGTTAATGTTTCAAACTTGACGCTATCATCTGTAACCTATAATTATAGTTAATGACTTCCATATACCCATAGAAAAATGTTAGTAAATCAGCTTGTAGTGTTAAGTTCAGTATTAGAGTTTGAAAATAATTAATTACACCATTAACTGCAATTATTGCTTTATCGAGTTTTTTTTTTTAAATATATGGGGGATTTCATGTCAAGTGCACCAACTTTTGAAACCGATGTCTTCCGATCGGGATGAAATTTTCACCAAGGTTAGTCATATTGGATACTAGACCAGATCTCTCTGAGTTAGAGGGGATCAAAATTTGACATTTTGGCCAAACAGGTGTTTTTTCTCATCCATGTAACTTTATACCTATTGTTCTTATCAAACTTTGTCCCAAATAGTTTAGATAGCTATTTCTTCAATATTTCGGAAAAAAATACTTAAAAAAAAAAAAAAATTTGTAGACTTTTTTTTTTTTTTTGCTAAATTAAAGCATTTTTTGCCTTTTTTTCAAAAAGGGCATTTTTTTATTTTTTTTTTTCATAAGAAAGGTTAGGATTTTTCCTTTAAGAGCGTTTTGGTCGCTTAGTGGGATGGGAGTGGGATATCTATCAAAATAAATGTTTTGTAACTCAAGACAACCGTTTTTCAATTTTTCACAAATGTACTATTTTGAATTTTTTCCTATTTGTGTATAAAACCTTACAAATAAAACTTATACCGAGAAACTAGATAAATTAACCTTTCCGAAGGTATGTAACATACCTTCATAACATAACAGAAGAGAATGGTTATCTGTAACCTGAAAAAGTTATTTGCAACATTTCAATCTGAACACGAGGATGTTAGAATTGGCTGCACGAAATTAACCCAAATGAGGCCAAAACATTGCGTTTTGGCAGAAAGCGGCGGAACTCACACAGTATGCGTTTGCATTTGCCATGAAAATGTTAAACTGATGTTGAAGGAAATCAACTTAAAGTACTTAACAGATGATTCGGCGGAAGATTTACACGATTACCGCGATTGCCTTAAATTGACTATGTGTCCTAATGCAACAACTTCTTGCCACTTAGGTGAATGTACCAATTGCCCGAAAACCACATTCATCAAAGAAAATTTAATCAACTCTTTAGATCGAGAATATATAGAGGAGTTCAAATTTGATCTTGGATTCAGACTGACAGATGCACATTGAAAACAATCATTTTAAATGTGGATGATTTTGTGGAAGAAATGTGTACAGGATTGCTAAACTTGAGAAACCATGACTTTTTAGTCAAAGAGCAATGGTCATTCTTCAAGGATTTGAAGATACATTTGAAGTCTGGTGAATTCGTTATTTCATATGCTTTCGCAGAAAACTATAAATATGTTCTTCAGGATGCCATACAAGCATTCCACTTCAATAACGACCAAGCAACTATATTCACAGTAGTTATTTACTACATGAAAGATGAAAAACTGGAACACAAAAGTATGGCAATCATATCCGACTATTTAAAACATGATACCGTTGTAGTTTATGAGTACCAGAAGAGAATACTTAAATTTCTAAAATCTAAATTTACAGTAAAGAAGGTATACTACGTTTCGGATGGAGCTCGTCAACATTTTAAAAACAAAAGTAGCTTGGCAAAACTTATGGCCCATGAAAAAGATTTTGGAATGCCAGCTGAGTGGCATTTTCATCCTACTGCTCATGGTAAAGGAGCATGTGATGGTATTGGAGCAAACCTTAAAAGAAATGCAGCGAAGTATAGCCTCCAGTGCTCTCATCAAGATCGCATATTAGATGCGACTGCTTTATTCCATTGGGCAAAGAGTTATTGTAAAGAAACTAAAATAGTTTTTAGTAGCAAAGAGGATCATCAGGAAACATTGAAAACACTGAAGAGCAGATTCGATGCTGCGGTAACAATCGATGGCACCGCTCAATACCATGCTTTTATACCGCTTGTCGATGGAAAACTCAAGTTGAAAAAGTTTTCTGCCTCTATTCAATGCGATTTCTTTCCAAAGACAACAAATAAACCAGCAGCGAAATCAACAGCTGAACCTAGTAACGCCAAGAAAGGATTGACAAAAAAACGCAGTAAATAAAGGCGACAAAAAAGCTGGATGAAAGACTGGGTATTTAAAAATACTTAAATACTGCATCAGCTACAATAAATTAAGTATAAAAATAGTTATGATATGAATGGATCTAATGTTTTAATATTAAATTTTATTAAATAATTTATCTATTTATTTTTATTATTATTATTATTATTATTATATATTAATTTAATTATTATTACAAATAAATAAAAAATAATAATATTTCAACATTTCTATAGAAAAAAAGCGATTTTTTTCCTGAGGTTAACATATTCTGGGTATTACAGTATCGAGGGTATAAAATTTTAGTTAGGTATGTTAGATACCTTCTGAAAGTTTAATTTGTCTAGTATAAGTTTAATTTGTAAGGTTTTACACACAAATAGGCAAAAATTCAAAATAGTGGATTTGTGAAAAATTTAAAAACCGTTGTCTTGAGTTACAAAACATTTATTTTGATGGATATCCCACTCCCATCCCACTAAGCGACCAAAAAGCTCTTAAAGGAAAAATCCTATGCTTTCTTATGAAAAAAAATGCCCTTTTTGAAAAAAAGGCAAAAAATGCTTTAATTTAGCAACAAAAAAAAGTCTAAAATTTTTTTTTTTTTAAAGTATTTTTTTCCGAAATATTGAAGAAATAACTGTCTAAACTATTTGGGAGAAAATTTTCTAAGAACAATAGGTAATAAGTTACATGGATGAGAAAAAACACCTATTTCGCCAAAATGTCAAATTTTGATCCCCTCTAACTCAGAAAGATCTGGACCGATCTTGTTGAAAAATTGTGTCTAATAGGACTAACCTTGGTGCAAATTTCATCCCGATCGGAAGACATCGGTTTCAAAAGTTGGTGCACTTGACATGAAATCCCCCATATATTAAATTAATATTAAATTAAATTAAAAGTTTTATTATAAATTCTATTAACAATTATATTACGAGTTAATAAAAATCTTTAAAAATACCAAAGCCTTTAATGAATTATTGCTAAATCGTGATCGAAGTTTTGTGCTACATTTTCCTGATATAGAAAAAAAACCTCTCATATACTGCTGACGAAGGCTTATCAGCTTAAATTGATTTTTAGAGTGATGTTCTATTATTGTGATTCCGGTATAATTTAAACTGTTGGCGCAGCAATTCAAAATTTTCGATTGATCTTGGTTAAACAAGAGCGTTTGCAATTTCAGACTGTACTTCATTTTCATAAATTTATATTTTAAACAACTTCCGCATTAATGAGCTTATCTCATCATGATTTATCCTTAACCCATAAACTTTTTATCTTAAATATAAAAAAAAAAAAAAATATCAGTAAGATTTTTGGAGAATTTTCACCTTACTTTGTAATATTATGTAAATTCAATATATTATATATTATTGTTAAATATATTTCAGCAGAAAAGGAATATGTAACCTTTAAGAAAAAAAAATTGTTAAATTAATAATTGACAAATGTTACATAAATAAAGAATTGAAATTGAAAATTGAAATAATTGAAACAAACTATACTTTTTGTGAACAACCAAATATGCAAATTTAGAGTCGATTGATACATTTCGTTAATTCTTATTAAGGACAACTTTTAATGAGACAAAAGGGTAATTGGCATTCTACCATACTTGTGAGGCATTTGTATTTTTTTAAGTACTTTAATAGTAGTAGTAGGGTCAAACATAAATAAAATATTGTATGCAATGCTTGGTTTGCCCTACATCATAATCCCTGACAAAAAGAAATTGCCTCAATTAACTTCTCGTCATTTCTGTCCATTACTTTTTTATTGCATTCCACCAAATGAGAAAAACAATACGTCAATGACAACAAATTGCCAACATGTTGATAATTTCATTTTAGATGCTAAATGCTGCCATGTTTTCCAAGTGCCACCATTTTATAGCACATTTTCAACTAACAACAATTGCCACTGAAAAAAGCACAGTCGAAACCAGAGAGTACGGTCTAATTTGTATAAAATTCGAATTTTTATGTTAATGTGTACATTTTTTTTATTAATCGTGTACATTAGAGTGACAGCCATTTTTTTTGGAATTTCAAGATTATTGTGACACTGGATCCAAACTTTAGTGCTCAAAATTTGAGCCAAATCGGACAATGCTTTCTGGACGCGCATTGAGTTCAAAATTCAAATTTGCATTTATATGAAAAAGTTATGAAAAAAAAAATAATTTTTCACAAAAATTTTGATATTAATAATTGCGTTTCAATTAAATTAATTAACAAACCGTCATCTAGAGTAAATTATCTTTCTAATAAATTAACAAAATCTATTATCGGTTGAAAACCAGCCAAGGCATTAAATGCGCCGCAGACCTCTTGATTAAGAAAATTGAGCTCACATTTTTAAAGACATCGAAATAATTTACAACAACAACAATTTTGCATCCTTCTGATCCCAGAATGATCTTCTAAAAAGTATATTGCATCTCGACTATTGTTATGCCATTCGAAATTAATGTCAAAGCGGTACGTATTTTTAGCACTATTTCAAAATCTTCAAATTTACTTTTTCAAAAATTTTGTTCAAGAAATTTACCGAAATCAACGATTGGACTTAAAAGTCTTATTAACAAAATATATCTGATTAAAAATGCCAAATATTGTAGGTATCAGATTTTTAATTTGGCGAAGGCAGCGTTTTAATTTCAGCGGATTTGAAGAAAAATGTGATTTTTCATACTTTTCCAACATTTAGATTAAAAATTTTTGGTGTTTTCATATTTCAAAGATCTGTTATCAAAATATCATACTACTTGATATGAGTTCTCAATCTTGTAAATTAAGTTTAAATAGAAACACTATAAAATGTCCGTCTTTAAGGTCAAATGTCAATTTTAAGTAGATTTATATTTTTTTTTACAAGATATCGAAATACTATATATTTGTCGAAGGATTTCGATAAAACTTGTTCATTAGAAAAATATATACATGATCTTAAACCGAACAATAAATGACTAATTATTCCAATACAGATCAACAATACATAACAATAACTTGTTGATAATATTTTAGTAATTCTAAAAAATAATATCCCAGTGGGGTATTCTTTACGTCAAATTGACTCATTATGAAAATCTATAAAAAATCTATAAAACGCAATTATTAATATTAAAATTTTTGTGAAAAATGATTTTTTTTGAACGCAATGCGCGTCCAGAAAGCATTATCCGATTTGCCTCAAATTTTGCGCACTAAAGTTTTATATCAAGTGTCATAATAATCCGACCAGCACATCTCAAAATTCAACCGAAAATTTCTTTCTTACAAACCCTAATATACGTATAGTCGTATTCATAAGTTTAAGTCTGGTGTTCGATTAATATTGCGCATCACTAGTTCGAAAATATAATGTTTTTTAGGGTCCTGACACTGGATGGTCGTGGGTCTATTCATAAGACTTTGTATCTTCTGACTAAATTTTAAATTTTAACATCCATCTGATAAACTCTGATATTTTGCATCAGTCGTTTTTTCCTAAGTCACCTCTAATTTTGACATTAGTATATCAATTTAAAAACGATTCATTATAAGTTTTATTGACCTTTCTTCTGGTAAATATTTGTTTAGATTTTTAGAAATGTCTAAAGTGGGCTTCTAAGGTCATTTGTTTTCAAAATAAATAAAAGCCTATTTGTTCATTACTAGCAGATTCCAGCCCTCGAAATTCGAGCGCAAATTCTAGGAAAACTTTTTTTTCATTAAATAAAGACCCTAAAAGTATGCTAATCAATTACAGCCAATTCACAAATCAACACAAAAAACAAACGCATTTTTATTACAAACACATTAACAAATTTAATAAACACACACATAGCATTGTATAATTTTATGTATGTGTTAGTAGCAACTTTAAATGCAATTTACTCAAAATAAAGGAAAAATTAAAAAATCTGTAAATCTGCAAATCGGCTAAAAAGAAATACATTTCAAATAATATATGCTTGATCAAAATCGGGATAAAACGGTGGAACAATACATCATTCACAAGAAATCGCCTAGCCTATTAATATTATAGATTGATTCGACGTTCCGTTGGAGATTTCCAACATCCTCAGGGATAATTTTTTTTTGTCAAATTCAATACATTTATATGTTACTTCTTTTGGGCTATGATGGTCATCTTATAAGTTTTAAATAAAATAAATTAAAACAAAATTTATTTCATCTCCACTCTACGTTTCGTTGACGGGTTTTCAACTTCATCAGGAGTGTATAAAAATTTTTTTATTATTAATTTCTGGCGACAAAAAATTAAAATAAAATAATATATATTATATTAGTCACAATAGTTTAACTTACGATTAATCCAAACTTATATTGTCAGGTTATTATTATTTAAGAAGAAGTAACATATACTCAAGATAACTGGTCATAAAACAATTTAATTTAATACATTTAATTTACAATATATTATGTTTTACATACAGAACATAAAACACAAAATTAATTTAAAACAAATGTAGAAAATAAATAAAAGTAAATATCACAGTAAAAATCCTCTTAAACTAGTATCACAGCTGACGTTAGAAACTACAAAGTTAAATAAGAAGCAAGCACATGTACTAAATTCGGCTATATTGGATATTTAATACCCTCCACCCATATTCTAAACACATTAATGTTAGCAAGGTTGTCAACATTAAGAGACAAAAAAAGCTAGATTTCAAATTATAATGACTAGAATTTTTACAAAAATATGTATAAAAAATTTCGTGATTTTTAATTAAAAGCAATTATTAAATGTTATCAGCATAGGAGCAGAACCATCTTATTAACTAAGAGTCTTTTATATGAAACTTTATAGCATTTTATAGAAGTGTCTCCATATTTTACGCCATATCTTGGCACAATGCCGCCCGATTTACTTCATTTTTATACCAATCTGCCCGGCTAATGACAAGCAATATTATCCTAATTTTACACAGTAAAATGAATGAGCGCGATTTCAACAGACAAACAGTTAGACGGGCATCGCTATATCGACTCCAGTTGTTATAAGGATAAATAATGTACATAGTTTAAAAACGGATTGAAAAACTGATATATAGCCTCTGCACAGTGATGTAGAGGTAATGAAAAGATTTAAAAATGAACTGGGAATTTAATATATAATTTAGTATATGGTGTTATGAACAAGAAATGCTTATTCGATGGATATGCAGTCCCAAAATTTGGGTTATGAATGTGGCTGTAAACCTTTAATAAGATTTTTTCATAAACGTTCTTTTCACTGTTAGTGATACTTGAAAAAAATTTCGTTATTCAGAACAACATACTTTATTTCGCTTGAATTTTGCTTAAAAAATAATTGTATACACAATTCAAATTTTAAGAAGTAAGATTTTGTATATACAATAAAATATACTTATGAATTAAACTTTATAAAAGCCGTTCTAGGGGTCGAGAAGTTCCAAGTCAAGGCGAAATTATTATGCCAGTATAGTAAAACTTCCCAATGGTTTGACATTCGCAGGCCAAACTTTTTTATAACCTCTTATGGTATATATTTTCCTTATCTTTATGCTTGCTTGCTTAGTGTTTCAGCTATAACTCAAGAACCATTGATAATTTCTCATCTCACTCTTCAGCAAATAGCTTCAGCAAATTTTCAACAAATTGTTATTTTTCCCTTCTTTTTAATCAATTTTTTGAATTATATACGTATTTAGGGCGTATGATTATTATACGTATGAGTGATTCCTTAAAATATTAAATCAGACATATTTTTTATTTTATTCGTACATGGATATAATAATAAAAATTGTTTATTTAAGGCTACAATTTCACTAAAGAATGAAATGAGAAATCATCAATGAAAAATCTAAGCAAACAAACATCTAGATAAGAAAAAAAATATAAAAGAACATAAACAAGTTTGGCCTGAGAATGCCAAACCTTTAAGAGATTTTACTATACTGGCCAAGCACTTTCATCCTGACTTGGCATTTCTCACCTCCCAGACAATGACCTCGAAAGTGTTCCACAGTGTTATTCGAATAACTCTTTTAATACTAAATATTTCTAAATATATTCGAATTTCGGGTATGTTTTGATTTGATACATAACTCTATCTTATGTGAATTGCTTTTATTTTTTAAAACAAAATATGTTTTTTGAACAGAAATAGAAAACTGGTTCAAATAGATGTGCAGCCAATATTTTAAGCTGATGTATCAGAAAAGATATTGAAGTTATTGTAAGCGAAATTTTTACTTTGGATTATTCTAAGAAGATTTCACACTATTACAGGTTTATCCATCTGTAAAGCGATAATACAACAACTAAGAAAATTATAGTCGATTTACAACGACGAGGTCCAACTGGTTGGATATAAACCGAATCTAAGTGGAATTTTTATTAATTTATTTGCCTGCGGATCTGAAAAAACAAATTGAGAAAAATCTTTGATCAGTTTATGTGAAGATCAGTAAGCAGCTTTGTAAGAATTGCCTTATAGGGTTTATTTTTGGACTACTAAAGTATGTTGCAAACACACATGAAACCAAATTCACCGAGATTTCTACGATAATTTGAATCTTATGACAGTTTAAATCGATCTATAGGTGTAAGTAAGGTGACGAATAGTCGGTAATTCGTCACATATATTCATCACATATTTACGACCTTTAGTTTACACAGACGGGTGGACAAAGGAAAAATGGACGGACGGATTTACGGAAATCGTTAATTCGACTCAGAAAGTGTCGACTAAGTCTAAGTCAAATATTTTTCGTAGTTACAAACAACACTACAAACTCATTATACCCTGACAACTGTAGTTCAGTTGAATATTTTCTTAACTTTAATGTTTAGAAAAACGTTTAATTCGTAACCGGTTGGGCAATGCTTCAAAGTTGGAAATATTTTTTGTCCTTAACTCCAAAATGAATTGTCAGATAAAAACAAAATGTACATCGTCGGGAATATATTTGAAATTTTTATACAATGAGGTTGCCAACAAAAAATAACCAATTTCGGGCTATTCGAGATTTTATTTTTTTTTTTAACAAAAGTGCGAGACAAAATAAGTACACAAATTTCATATAGAAATAATAATAATAAATATAATAAATAATAAATTTTAACACAATCATTAAACAAAATCAAAAATGAGCATATTAATTATAATTAGGTGTATTTAGAAGTTATATAGGTTTCTTTATATTTAAATTCAGTTTTTCAGATATATTGCAATTAATATTATAGTTATACCAATATTTATAACCAAGATGTCAAGCCGTCCGACAATACAGATTTTGCTTTGGTTTAGGAGATAATGGCAAATAATATTTTAAATTTTGACACAATAGACACAATACAAAACTTTTATCAGAGTCATGTATACTTATGAATTGACAAATCTTATCAAAATCTTATCTGTCAAAAATGCTAATGTAAACAGATGTGTTTTAAAAATTTTTCAAAAATTTTAAATACTTTAAATTTTTCCAATAATCTTAATGGGCAATTCACAACAGGTGTGTGTTGTATGTTGTATTTTGTATTAAAATACACAATACAATCATTTGTTGTGAACAGTCAGTTGTATTTTCATAATGTAAAACGTTTTCTCTAGTAATTATCGACCCAACGAGGAAAGGTCGCTTCGTCACTTCTGTTAAGAGAAAGCACGTGTCGGTGTTTGCTTTTTGGTCATAAGATATACCCTGGAGTTTTAGTTACGTACCTCTTTCATTTTTATTTAGAATACAAAAAAAATTTAAAATGTTTTGGTTGAGACTGAAATACAATCTAAAAATATAAACATTAATTTTTATATAAATAAACCTATCGTTATTTGCATTATTTGTAATTTTTATTTTATAGTTATTTATGCTGTTAAAATTGCATGTATTTGTTTTTTCTTTTTCATAAAAACTGACATTCACTTGGGACTGATATGTTATGATACAATATACAACATTTACTAAACACAGCAAATGAAGTTGTATCGCTGTATCAGATTTTTCAATGCAAATTACCAATAACAATTTTACACTATTGTAAAGTAATACACGATACAACAGATACAAAGATACAACACCTGTTGTGAATTGCCCAAATATTGTTCACAAGTACAATGTGTATACAAACATATCGACATACACTATCAACTCTGAAAGACATTCTAAATAATTCAGTACATTAAAAGTTGTAATAAATCACCAATATCGGCGGTAACAAATATTGGCAGTTAAACAGTATATAAGAGTTTCATATTTTGGCATACAAAATTTTAAAAATTTTACCAACAGTTTATATAATATATCTACAGCCATTTTTTCTTGAGTGTGCTTTTGCATTTATGACAAAGGTTTTTGTCATAGGGTTTGGAAGTAATTTATTAAATTAATGAACAAAAATTGATTTTTCATAGTAACACACAACCCACAATACACGAACATATCTTTCAATATATTTGGCTTTATTATAGCAAATAACACTTGAGATATTTTAAGTAGCTTTATATCATTAAACAATTTTTTCATTGAGCTGAGCAACTAATTGATGTGGGATTAATTTAATTTTATTAATTATTTGTATATCCTCTAAATTAAACAAAAAAGCTAAATGCTGGTATATTCACTGTTGAAACAATATCGATAATCAAAATTAATTTTAAAAGGAATATAATTTTGAGCAATTTCAATTCAAGTGACTCTAAGAATTTGATACCATCTCATATTTGATGTATATGTGTTCTCTTAGGTGGTTAAAGAAAATCCGTGGAATGATTTTCAAAAAAATTTAATATACATAATTCGATATAGATATCGTATCGTAATAAAATGTTTTTTAAGAAAATGACTAACACAAACAAATAAGAGTGTTAAACTCGGCCGAATCTTTGATACCCTTTGATACCCTCCACCTGGGTTTTGCGTTTTCACTGATATCTGGACTTATTGTCTATACTTAACAAATGTAAACAAAATATTTGAAATAGTAAAGAAGTTGATTAATTTTATACTAAATTATTACAACAAAAACACTAAATTTTTAAAAATTTTTAAAAGTGTCACTATATTTTAAGCCATATCTTATCCTATTTTAAATACTAACAAACAATATTATAATAAGTTTACCCAGGTGTTTTGTGAATGAGCTTGATTTCAGCAGACGGATATTACTATACCGACTCGAGTTGTTATAAGGATCAAGTATATATATACTTTATAGGATCGCAAATGCTTTTCTGGATGCTTTTCAAATGGAACGACATTTACCCTCTGCAAAGTTGTGTGCAGGGTATACAAATATTAAGTTTTTGAAAAAAAAAAATTTATATAATTTTTTCAAAAAATATATTCTCGGTTTCTACACCCACCACATCATTGTGCAGAGGTTTGGTTTGTCATTCCATTTGTAACGCATCGAAACCCTGAAGTCATATCTTTTCTTGACCCTTATAACAAGAGAATTTGATGTGGCATCTGTTCTGTGGATCTCGATCACACTCTCAATAACTATGATATACTCTTCGTTTAGCACAAAATCGGTTATTAACATCCCGAATGAGTTGCTATTTAAAATCATATAAACCGGTCCAAAGACTCACGAGATATGAATGAAAATGTGTAAAAATTCGAAAAATTTAAATGTTTGTTTGTCGTTTTTCTTAAGATGTGGGGGTTTTATGTCAAGCGACCCAACTTTTGAAACCGATGTTTTCTGATCGGAATGAAATTTCCACCAAGGTTAGTCCTATTGGATAGTAGTTTAGACACAATTTTTCAACGAAATCGGTCAAGAACTCTCTGAGTTAGAGGGGTCAAAATTTGACATTTTGGCCAAACAGGTGTTTTTTCTCTTTCAACTTATTACCTATTGTTTTTAGCAAAAAATTTGTCCCAAATAGTTTAGATAGCTATTTCTTCAATCTTTCGAAAAAAAAAACTTGTTGACTTTTTTTTGCTAAATAAAAAATTTGTTTACTTTTTGGTCGCTTAGTGGGATGCGAGTGGGATATCTATCAAAATAAATGTTTTGAAACTCAAGACAACGGTTTTTCAATTTTAAGCATATGTGACCTTCTCCGAGAAAAGGGACCTAGTGTGTCAAAAAACGGGTTGTGTCAAAAACGGTGGATGCTGCTACCTAAAAGGGTGTTGAAACTTTAAATGCGTTTTTCGCAAAACTTAATTTTCACACACTCGGTCCCTTTTCTCGGAGAAGATCACATATGCACTATTTTGAATTTTTTCCTATTTGTGTGTAAGTGTTTCTAAAACCTTACAAATAAAACCTATATTGTCACATATTTTTTTTTATCGTGATTATGATAAATATAATTTCTAAAAATTTATATTTTTTTTTTAAAGTTCCTTTCCGGAAAAAGTTAATTTTCTTCAAAAGTGCCTTTATTAAAAAAAGTTAAAATTTTTACAAGATATTAAAAAAAAATACCTTATATTAAAAAGGTATCGGTTTTTGAAAAAGTATTATTCCTAAAAGTTACCTTTTTAAAAATAATTTTTTTTTTGTAAATTCCATTTTAAAATAGTAATTTTTTTAAAAAGTACCCTCCTTTTTACAAAAGTACTCCTTTTTTTAAAGAAGTAAATTTTTTTAAAAAGTATACTTACCCCTTTTTATTAAAAGTGAATTTTTTTTTTAAAGTTACCTTTTTTTAAAGCACCCTTTATTCAAAAAAGTAGCCTTTTTTAAGAAGTACGCTTTATTTACAAAATACCCTTTTTTTAAAAAACTATATTTTTAAAAAGTGCAATTTCCTAAAATGTACCCTTTTTTAAATACACATTTTTTTGAGACAGGTACCTTTAATTGAAAAAGTACTCGGTTTGTTTCTATTTTACATACATCATTATTTTCTTTTGATTGCTTTGATATTTATATGTTACAAATTTACGTTTTTTTTATCTAGAAATATTAAAAGAAAATTTTTGATAAAAAACAAGTAAGAAAATTATAGTCGGTCTAGACCGACTGTACGATACCCTATACCATGCGTTTAGAAACCCTATCTCTTAGGCCCAACTAACTGGACATAGAAAATAAGCAAAAACCAAATTTGAGTGGGATTTTTATTAATTTTTTTGGCTGCAGATATAAAAAAGTTCATATCGGATGCTATATCTATAAAGGGGCTAGGTCCAAAAATGGACCGATCCTGATCATGTTTGGTAAAGTCTCTTGTATTTTGCAAAAATATGTACAAACAAAATTTGAGAAGAATCAGTGCAATATTTTTGTTTTTTAATTGATTTAACTGAAGATCGGGAAGCAGCTCTATATGGGGTCAAAGGGATCATTTTTGGACTACTCATTAGTGGATGTAATGAACGCATACAAACCCAATTTGCGTAAGATCTATATGACAATTTGGATCTTATGGCAATTTATGTCGATTTCAAATGGGTAATTTGTATGGGGGCTAGGTCTGAACATGGACCGATTCTCACCAATTTCAACAGCGTTCATCCCATGGCCGATAAAAGCTTATATACCAAATTTCATCAAAATATATTCATATTTGCGACCTGCAGTTTGATTACAAGCTTTACATGGACACACAGACGGACGGACGGACGGACGGACGGACATTGTTAAATCAACTCAGAAAGTGATTATGATTCGATCGGTATAATTAAAGATGGGTCTAGGTCAAATATTTTTGGGTGTTACAAACAGCAGCACAAATTCATTATACCCAAACCACATAGTGGTATAGGGTATAAAAATTAAACATTTTGTGTTGATATTTTTAACTATCAACTACCTGTTAATACCGATCAACTCTAAATCACTTTTTAGGGGATTTAACGAAGTTCGGCCGCCCGTCTGTCAGTACACGTAAACTTGATATGCAAACTAAAGGTCTCAATTATACATACTAGCAGATTCCAGCGCTCGAAATTCGAGTGCAACTTCTACGCAACTTTATTTTTCAACTTAGACAATTTACAAACCAACACTTTTTTGGTTTATTATTACTGTGGATGAAGATAAACTCATAAACAAACACATTAATAAATTTAATAAACACACACATAGTATATGTATAATTTTATTTTATGTATGTATTAGTAGCAACTTTAAATGCAATTTACTCAAAATAAAGGAAAAAATTTAAAAAATTGGGCAAATCTGTAAATAAATAATATAAATTTGGTCAGAATCGGAATAAAACGGTAGAACAAAACATCGGAAACAAAAAATCGCCTAGCCTATTAATATTATATATATATATTTAGAAGAAAGTTGGTATATAAGCTTTTATCGGATTTATTTATTTCCGATTTTTTTGTTGTATTAAATGTATCCTTAAATTACCATGTTACTAGCTAATTCAGATAAAAATATTATTTTTTTTTATTTGAATTTTTTTGTATTATCGTATAACATCTATGGTCTCAAAACACAATTATAGAGATCAAACTTTGGGTATTATAATGCCAGCTGCGTTAAATAATGAATTTTTTTGGTGTTATATGAAGTACTTAGGGAACTTAAAGGTTTTCTGCTCTAGTAAGAGTACAATAATGTAATTGTTCAAATAGTAATTAATTCTTTCTATACAAGACACGATCATTAAAAACTGGCAAAAAAAAAAGATATTAACTAAAGATTTACTTGATATTCAAATTTAACATTTCAGTAACGGCAACAGTTTTAAAGTGGTAGCCGTAACCAGCATTGGTTGTAATATTCAGTTTAAGACGCAAGGGTTTTAAAGATTCGGCACAGCCGAATTCAACATTCTTACTTGTTTTTTTATTTTGTTATAACTTAAATAGATATTTAGAAATACTTAAAGTTACAAAGTGGGATGTCCGAAAAATTTGGAAAAAAATTATTTTTTAAAATTTTTAGAGATATTATTATTATATTATTATCTATTTACTCGTAATAAAGCTTGGGTATAATCGACTGGCACTAACGAATTAGAAAAAAGCAACAATAATAAGGATTCAAAAGTCAAAGAGAGCAGTAGCAGCAAGTCGAGACTGCCTCGTTTTCAATTTCGAATAAATTTAAAAATAACTTGTTTTATTTTAATAAATTTTGAATAAAATATTCTAAAATGAATGAAAACTAGACATCAGAAGTGGGATTGGATCAAGATTCCTTACAAGCAAGGAAAAATGGCGCATTTTGTTCGAGCAACAAAATCACAGCTTTTTAGCTCTTGTGTAAGCAATAAAATCATATTCTAGCGTTGATCCGCATTTGCCTGAATGAACCTAGAGGTTGCGAGTGCTGCCGCTGGTGTCGCAATGGCGGACATGTGTCGATCTCGATCTCAACCGAGCAGATAGCGGTATCCACAGTGTTAGCCCACAATTCTCAGTTTCAGCGTAGAATGCATCGTCTTACTTTTACCGTGGATATTGGTACGAGAAATCTGCTATAATGAGAACTGAAGGCTATGTCGTTTTTAAAGAAAAAAAAACTGTTACGCAGAATGGCATGAGTGGTCTAGATACGAAAAGATATAAGGCATCAACATCATCGTCAAGCATACAATGCTTAAATTGGGGCAAGCCAGTACATAAGAGAGATTCAGTACGCATGACTCAAATTTGAGCAACAATAATAATTTTAGAAATTCAATAAAGCCGAATGTGATCTGTTTCAACTGTCAAGATACCAAGGTTCAGAAAATACACACATGAAACACACAATGTTCTGTTCAAAAGCAGCCAACACATATCTTTATTTTCATATCAATTATGTGCGTTTCTAAATTTTCTACGGTGCCCAACACAATCATGACTGTGTTAGTTTTAATATTTCGTTATTTACACGAACATTTTTGTATCACGTACTTTTTGTTTCGATCACACATAAACCACACATATTGGAGTGTTGCTTTCTTTGAAGTTCGTGTTCTGGTACGTGTACTGAAAAAAATACAGAACATGTACAATAAACAGGTTCGAGTTCAGTTATATTTTAAGTCGTGTTGTGGCTCGTGTACTAAGAAAAAACAGAACATGTACAATAAACAGGTTCGAGTTCAGTTATATTTTAAGTCGTGTTCAGGCTCGTGTACTAAGAAAAAATAGAACATGTACAATAAACAGGTTCGAGTTCAGTTATATTTTAAGTCGTGTTCTGGCTCGTGTACTAAGAAAAAATAGAATATGTACAATAAACAGGTTCGAGTTCAGTTATATTTTAAATTCGTGTTCTGGTTCTTGTACTACGAAAAATTGAAACATCAATTCGCGATCTGATACACCCCGATAAAAACGACAACAATTGTTTCAACCAAATTTTTTTAAAATTTTATTGAAATTTTTTTATGACTTACGTTTACAATTGTCAAATATTTTAAAATTTTATTGGCCATTTTTTTGTGATTTACGTTGAAATTATTTACAATTGTTTTTATTGACTGGTTTTTATTTTAATAAAATATGGTAATAAAATACTTAAGACACAAAAACTATTTAGCATCATAAAAGTTACACTTGTTGGTTGTTAGGTTTTTTTCATTACCCACCCCTATTTTCGCAACCAATTAGTGTCATAGATGAAAAACCCAATTTTGCGGCATAAAAGACACACTTGTTGGTTGTTAGGATCTTTTGCAAAAATTTTTTTTTTTGGTAACAAATAACTTTAGACACAAACAAATTTTGCATCATAAAAAACACAATCACCCACCCTTAATTTGCGAACCAATTAGTGTCAATGCACAATCCTTTTCTCAATGATTTTTTGGGATTTTTTGCATAAAAACATAATGAGTGACAATAAAAAAACCCAAAAAAATATTTTCATATTTTATTGTCCCTTTTTTATGACTTACGTTACAATTGCTTGCAAGTGTTACAATTTCACGCAATTGATTTTGCAATAAATAGCGAGTGCGTGCGTCATTTATTCATTAAAAGTGGTTCAGTTTTCATTAGATCGTGATCTATAAGTGTACTGTGTTATTGTGTAAATTGCAAATATTTTGTGAAAATTAAAACAATTTGAAAGCAATAACAGAAATAAGTTTTGCTATAAAAAATACGCAACTTTTAATAGCGAAACGAAAAAATTTACACGTCTGATTGAATCCTGCAAGAAAGATTTAAGTGCAGTGTGCAGTTTTTGTGTCTTGAGTATTTTATTACCATCTTTTATTAAAATAAAAACCAGTCAATAAAAACAATTGTAAATAATTTCAACGTAAATCAAAAAAAATGGCCAATAAAATTTTAAAATATTTGACAATTGTAAACAATTTGCAACGTAAGTCATAAAAAAGGGTCAATAAAATTTTAATAAATTTGGTTGAAACAATTGTTGTCGTTTTTATCGGGATGTATCAGATCGCGAATTGATGTTTCAATTTTTCGTAGTACAAGAACCAGAACACGACTTAAAATATAACTGAACTCGAACCTGTTTATTGTACATGTTCTGTTTTTTCTTAGTACACGAACCTGAACACGACTTAAAATATAACTGAACTCGAACCTGTTTATTGTACATGTTCTGTTTTTTTCTTAGTACACGAGCCACAACACGAATTAAAATATCACTGAACTCGAACCTGTTTATTGTACATGTTCTGTTTTTTTTTCAGTACACGTACCAGAACACGAACTTCAAATAAAGCAACACTCCAATATGTGTGGTTTATGTGTCATCGAAACAAAAACTACGTGATACAAAAATGTTCGTGTAAATAACGAAATATTAAAACGAACACAGTCATGATTGTGTTGGGCACCGTAGAAAATTTAGAAACGCACATAATTGATATGAAGCTAAATATATGTGTGTGTTGGTCTAAATTATGTTTGTTTACATATATGTACGAGTTTTTTATTCAGTGTGTGTTTTTTTCTAAACTCTGCAAGATACTGCTTCAAAATAATGCTTTAATCTGCCCTAAGATTCTTCGCAAAAAATTTGGTGATAGTGTTGGAATTTCTTCAACAGATTGGCGAGTGGACTTATGTGTTATGGATACAGCTGGTGGTTTATTGAATCAATCTGTTTAGAAATTTATGTTTTTTTACGATTCTGGTTCAGAAATTTTGCTTATTCAAAAATCAGTGAGTTGTAAATTTCATGGTAAACGTATCATTGAGGTAGTGAAACTGACAGAGAATGGACAAACCAGCGTAAATTGTACCCAAAGTCGAGTTACCAAATATAGTAAATAAAAATAAAATAAAAAAAATTCCTTATAGGTAAAGTAGCTAGATCTTTGAAATAGTGAAGTCCAACGCAAATGAACAATAAGTAAACCATGACGAGGGTCGAAATAAGGTCATTTGTAATATGGGAAAGAATGCTTGTTATGATAAAATGAGGTTTGATAGCACTAAAGCCAGACTGGACAAATTTGTGATAGGAGACTCGGTTTTATTACAAAATGAAGGCTGCAATCAAAAAAAGCTAGACTCAAAGCTTAAGGGCCCATTTAAACTGATGAAAGTTTGTCGAAATTGATGATGATAATGAGGAAGAGTTAAATAATTTAATTGATGATGATAATGTATGATTAGTGTAATGTAAAAATGTAATACACATTGTTGTGGTCAGATGTGATCGTATTGCTGGTTAGAAGCAGTGCTGTAAAATTAAAATCACCGTAGAGAGGTAGTATGAGTTGTGACGGATGGGGGCGAGGTAACATCACTGGATAGGTGATTGAGCTTAGTAACCATATAGAAATTACTGATCACTGGATATGTGATTTTTTTTTTTTTTTTTGTTGAAATATGAAATTAAATGAAATTACTGAACTGTGTATTATATTTCCAGTTTTTATACCCAATACCACTATGTGATCAGGGTAAAATGACTTTGTGCTGTTGTTTGTAACTACCAAAAATATTTGACATAGACGCACCTTTTATTATACCGATTGACTCAGAATCACTTTCTCAGAATCACTTTCTGAGTCGATTTAGCGGTGTCCGTCCATTCGTGTGTCCATGTATTTGAACTTATACCCCATACTACTATGTGGTTTGGGTATAATGACTCTGTGCTGCTGTTTGTAACTACCAAAAATATTCGACCTAGACACATCTTTTATTATACAGATCGACTCAGAATCACTTTCTGAGTTTATTTATCGATGTACGTCCGTCTGTCCGTCCGTCCGTCCGTCTATGTGTCGATGTAAACCTTGTAATCAAACTGCAGGTCGCAAATATCAAAATATTTTGATGAAATTTGGTGTATAAGCTTCTATCGGCCATAGGATGAACGCTACTGAAATTGGTGATAATCGGTCCATTTTCAGACCTTGTCCCCATACAAGTGACCCCTATGAGATCGACTTAAGTTGCCATAATATCCAAATTATCACATAGATCTCGGCCAAATTGGGTTTGTGTATGTTTATTCCATCCATTTATCAGTAGTCTAAAAATAAACTCTATAGGGCAATTCTTAGTCAAAGCCCAACGTGAAGCTGACTATCAAAAAACAGATTTTTCTCAAATTTGGTTTGTATATGTTTTTGCAAAAATATAAGTGACCTTACTAAATGTATTCAGGTTGAGTCTATTTTTCGCTCCAGTCCCCATAAAATATAGCATCCAATATGAACTATTTCATATCCGAAGGTAAAAAAGTTAATAACAATGCCACTAATTTCGTTTATGCTTATTTCCTAGTTAGTTGGATCTAAGAGATAGGGTCTCTAAACGCATGGCTTATACCATCGTATCGTATAGTCGGCCTAAACCGACTAAAATTTTTTTACTTTTTAGTATTATTGTATGGGGCCTGACATGTAACATGTTGATTCGTTTGATGAAATATGAAATTGCAATAAAAATTAATAAAATTTTATTCTACAACTTTAAATTTTTTTCTGGTCAGAATTGGCCGAAAATTAAATGTACCGCGCGGCATATTATTATTTATTATTATACCTTAAATAAATAATTACCAAACATTTTATGATATATGCTACGCGATGTAAAATTAATATAAACAATTAAATTATTTCTCAGTCAGGAAAATTATCAATTCTGACTAACTGCAGATTTATCTTATATGAGTGTACAATTTTTTATTTTTTTTTTAAATCTTTTAAAACTTGTTTCTTAAACGGAACACTATGTTAAAAATTATATACAAAAATTATTGTTGCAACAACTATTTAGTTGCACAAACATGTTTTAGCTGCATTTTAACTTGTTGAGTTGTATGGTTCAAGGCTGTTAATAAAGTTTAAGTTTTTATTTTTCAGTCATGTGAAGCCATGCTGGTGGATGCCGAAACCCAGGCCTTATTAAATCGTAATTTTGATTTAGCCATATTAGATGGTGCCTTTCCTGAATGTGCCCTGGGCATGGTGTATCAATATAAAATACCCTTTATGTATATTAATACGGTTGGTTTTTTTACTGGAAGTTTAGCCAAATCTGGCAATCCTGGGTCTTATGCTGTTACACCAAACTTTTATACAACATTTACCGATAATATGAACCTGTTGGAAAGATCCTTAAATACGGGTGTACAAATATTTGCAGAACTAATGCATAAGGTATTTAAGCAACAAAAAACCATTTTATTTAAGCTGGCTGCAAAACATTTTATAAACTTATAATTTATAAATACTTATAATTTCTATGAAAATATTAAAACAAATGTTAAACTTTTAGAAAAATATTATCAATTTGGTTAAAGTTTGGCAAAATTAAAAAAATTATATTAAAAGTATAATAAATTCAAACATCTTTTTTAAATATGTTGCAGCCAGCCTAAAGATATTATTTTTTATAATTTATTTTCTCATTACAGGTTGTTATGATGTTTGTGTATCGTGTTATGAAACAACGTTTCGGTTCTCATATGCCTCATCCATATGAGATTTCGAAAAATGTTAGCTTTATTTTACAAAATGGTCATGCGGTCGTATCATATCCTCGTGCTTTAAATCCCAATGTAGCTGAAGTGGCGTGCATTCACTGTAAGTCAGCTAAACCATTGCCGAAAGATTTGGAGGATTTTATAGCGTCATCGGGTGAATCTGGTTTTATTTATGTTTCTATGGGCTCTTCCGTAAAAGCCGCCAATATGCCTGCTACCCTAAGACGTTTGTTAGTAAAAACGTTTGCTCGTTTACCCTATCACGTCTTATGGAAATATGAGGGCAATGCTGCGGATATGGATGATCTTTCGCCCAATGTCATGTTGAGCAGATGGTTACCACAACAAGACATATTGGGTCATCGTAAGCTGAGGGCATTTGTTACACATGGTGGTTTATTGAGCATGTACGAAACTGTATTCCATGGCGTACCGGTAGTTACTATGCCCGTCTTTTGTGATCATGATGTTAATTCAGCAAAAGCAGAAGTTGATGGTTATGCTATTAAATTAGATCTTGCAACATTGACTGCTTCGCAGTTGCATAAGTCGATAATGAAAGTAATACATGATCCTCAATATAGAAAGGCAGCAAGGTAAGATAAATGAAGTAATCTGCTGAGAGAACCATACGAACCTATAATAATATTTAACTAGCAGATTCCAGCGCTCGAAATTCGAGTGCAATTTTCAGCAACTTTATTTTTCAACTTAGCCAATTCACAAACAAACACTTTTTTGGTTTATTATTATTGTGATTGAAGATAACACACTCATTCAAAAACACATTAACAAATTCAGTAAACACACACATAGTATATGTATAATTTTATGCATGTGTTGTTAGTTGCAACTTTAAATGCAATTTACTCCAAATTAAGGAAAAATTTTAAAATCTCTAAATCTGGTGAACAGCTGAAAAGAAATACCTTTCAAATAATATATGATTGGTCAAAATCGGGATAAAATGATAGAACAAAACATCGGTAACAAAAAATCGCCTAGCCTATTAATATCATAGATTACACCGTATAACAATTTTCGGACTGTTGCACAGTGTAATAAACCATAAAATTCTAATATAATTTAAATTGAACGTAATTTGCTTTTCTTTTTCAAAAGTAATTATTTTAACTAGCAGATTCCAGCTCTCGAAATTCGAGTGCACATTCTAAGAAATTTTATTTTTCATTAAATAAAGACCCTTAAGGTATGCTAATCAATTATTACCAATTCACAAATCAACACAAAAAAAAACTAATTTTTATTACAAACACATTAACAAATTTAATAAACACACACATAGCATTGTATAAATTTATGTTAGTAGCAACTTTAAATGGAATTTACTCAAAATAAAGGAAAAAATTTAAAAATCTGTAAATCTGCAAATCGACTAAAAAGAAATACCTTTCAAATAATATACATTTGGTCAAAATCGGGATAAAACGGTGGAACAAAACATCGGTCACAAGAAATCGCCTAGCCTATTAATATTAATGATTTCTTATTTATTGTGTTTTTATAAAAACAATGATGGGTTTTTTTATTGTATTTTATACATTTTTTCTATTTATTTAAATTTTGACAATTCAATTCATAAGTTTTTGTGTGATATCTGCTGAAATTCCTTCCTACTCTGAGATCAAGGTGGCTTTCTGGTCTGATTTGCTGCTAATATTTGTGGTTTTCTAGAATAACCGCGTATGTCATAAAATCAAAATGTTCAGGGGAGCCAAAAAACGTTATATTTGAAATTATGGGCTCGATATAAAGTTTTTAGAACATTTTATTTAACAGTCCTGCAGATATGGGCACTAAATACTTTATATAAAATTTTGAGTCAAAAATCTTCAGAGGAATAGATCCTAGAGAAGGACGAAAAAACAATATGTAAATTACACTTAAAATGTGTGCAAATAAAACAACTTATGTCGACAAACGTCGTTTTCTTTGAAAAAGAAAACTACCACCATCTAGACATAAAATGCTGTTGTTTGAAAAGTGGATCTTTTTGTTCGTCAACAAAAAGTTAACGGGACTTTGGATGAGAATATAACAACGTATCAAGAATAATAGTGACAAAAAATAACAGAAATAAACACACAAGTTTTTATAAGTAGTTATACACTGAAAACTAATCCAAAATTATTTTTCATTTTTTTTTCATTAATAACAACGCATGTTGACATACGTCGTTAGTGCTGCAAATTAATTTAATAAACATTTAAGTTACGTCGTTATTTAAAGAAAAACTCAGAAATGGTCAACATTAAAAAAAAAATTTAACACAATTAAAGAGCGTTAAAAATTAATATATTTGGCATCATTAACTCAAAACTGACAAAAATGGACATACGTGGTTATTCCAGAAACCCACAGATATTACAATGTTTTATATTTTTGCAAAGACGACTCTCTACGATTTAATTGTAATTGATACCCGGAGGTTGTGAAGGTATTTCAACATATTTTCTACGCAGTATATCTGGAACCATTGACTAGGGTAAAAATATATAATCACTATACAATCCCAGCTTTTCTTCACTATTCTGTAAATTTTCTATTAAAGTCTTAATTGATTCCTTGTAGTACAAGTTTATTGCAATAAAATTTAGTTTTTCTACACCTTTGGTGTACAGCCCCCTACAAGAATAGAACTACACCTATGCTGAATAGGTGGCATACCATTTTTTCTTCGAACGCCAAACCATTTTGCGTCCACCTTATCCAAAGTTATCAAATAAAACCTCATTAGACAATATTATCTTATTCCAAAACTTGTTTTTATAAGGTTTGGCAAATAGTTACGCTTTTCTTTGTTGATTTTATTAGTGAATGCTTTTTTTTTTAGCATACTCTACCAAGGAAACCAGCTTCATAGAGCACATTGCGTACGATATTAACAGCTTCCCAAGCCCACCAATGATATCATTGACCAATATAACAGCTCTATTTCTATGATATTTTCTGAGATCTGCTAGATCTTTTTCAGTTTTAAAAGTTCCGCATTTCGCTTCGCGATGATATAATATAATTTTTCTTTTACACTCAGTTGTTTCGCGTGGCGTTTGTCACATAGTAAACTTTCAATAACAATATATCTACTAGAACCTTTTGTTCTGTTTGCCTCAAACTGTAATATTTCAAAACTCCAATGCCTACTATGATTTCCTGAAAAATATTAATTTTTGTATATCCTATACCACTATGTGGTCAGGAAATAATGAGTTTGTGCTAATGAAACTACCAAAAATAATTGACTTGGACCCATCTTTTATTATGCCGATCAACTTAGAATCACTCTCTGAGTCAATTTAGCGATGTCCATCCATCTGTGTGTCCATGTAAAACTTGTCATGAAACTACTGTCCCTCTTTAAGGTCAAAAGTCAAATTTAAGGAGATGTATTTTTTTAAAACAAAATAACGAAATAATATATATTTTTGCAAGGATTTCCATAAAACTTGTTGATAATATTTTAGTAATTCTAAAAAATAATAATCTGGACGTTGCTTCCTCAGAATTTTTTAAAAATATATTTGACATTTGACCTTAAAGAGGGACAGCTTATAGTGTCTCAATTTAACCTTAATTTACAGGATTGGGAACCTATAGCAAGCAGTATAATATTTTGACAAACGATATTTGAAATATGAAAACATCAAAAAGATGTAGCCAAAAAGTTTAAAAACTATGAAATATCACATGTTTCTTCAAATCCGCTGAAATAAAAACGCTGCCCTCGCCAAATTAAGAACAGGATACCTACAAAATTTGGCATTTTTAATCACATATATCTTTTTAATAAGACCTTAAGGTCCAATGGTTGATTTCGGAACATTTCTTGAACAAAATTTTTGAAAATGTAAAATTGGAGATTTTAAAATAATGCTAAAAATTACGTACCCCTTTGACATTAATTAAGAACACTTCAACAGTAGCAAAATACTTTACATAAGATCATTCTGGGATCAGGAAAATGCAAAATCTTTTTTGTTGTTGTAAATTATTTCATTGTCTTTAAAAATGTGAGCTCGATTTTCTTAATCAATTGGTCTGCGGCGCATTTATTGCCTGGGGATCATGATATAACTTGGCTGTTTTTCAACCGATATTAGATTTTGTTATTTTATTAGAAAGATAATTTACTCTAGATTATGGTTTGTTAATTAATTTAATCGAAACGCAATTATTAATATCAAAATATTTGTGAAAAATATTTGTTTTGATAATTTTTACATATACATGCATATTTGAATTTTGAACTCAATGCGCGTCCAGAAAGCATTGTCCGAATTGGCTCAAATTTTGCACAGTAAAGTCTGAAATGTGTCACAGTAATCCAATCCGCACATCTCAAAATTCGACCGAAATATTTTTTCATACAAACCGCTGTCACCTTAATGAATTATATGGGATACATTCATATAAACAGTATTGAATCAGTGCAAAAGTTTTTTTGTATTTTGTTTACGAGGACTTGGATGGAATTCATATGAGCTACCGCCATAGGTTAATAGACGTGGTCATATTAAGTTATACTAGTATAGCCCAATACTCGAAATTCGAGTGCAAGTTCTAGGACATATTATGTTTCATTTAATTTTTGTCTTCCAATGTTTTTAATCTATTATATATATAAAAAATTTATGAATATTTAAGTGAGTCTAAGGGTATGTTAATCAATTTTAGCAATTCACAATTCAACACAGAGCTTCTGATATATAACTTAAATCATTCAAATTAACAGGGTGTAACGAATTATTATAGATATTTTATTTTATTTAATTTAATATATTTTTAAGACAGATTAAATATAAATTTCATCATTCTCAGCTTCTCCTCCATATGAACTATAACTATGCCAATTTTCACACTCATCCGTGCCCGCATATTGCTTAAAAAGGGAACTAAAAATTTACGTTCACGTATTAATATATTAGATACTTTAAAAAGTCGTCAAGTGATGCTGAGCATCTCATTTCTACTTGGATTAATTCGTGGTGATGTTGATTTTAAGTTTCTACTTTTTAAAATTAACTTTTGCGTTCCAACTAGATCAACTCGTAACTTGCAGTTATTAAATCTAAAATAGTATAGGTCTGTTTATGCCAACAATGACTCCTTTCGCCCTTTATGTCAAAATTTCAACAAATGTTATCATATTATAAATATCTCTGAGAGCAATGATGTTATTAAAAGAAATGTTATTTTACATTTGAATACTTAATTTAATTTCTTTATAAGGATGTATAATCTATAGACTTAATAAATGACAAAAGATATTTTCGCAGTTAGGGCACGATATGTTAAAAACAGTACGACAAACCTAAATAAAATATTGACCCAAATCGATAAACTCACGAAGTTTGAATTGAAAAAGTATGAAATAATGAAATACTGAAATATTAAAGTTACGTTGTTTTTTAGTTAAAAAAAAAAAACAAAATTGGTTCATTTTTTTTTTGTTTGTTAGATTTATCGCCATTTTTCAGACATATTGCAATTACTACTGTAATTAATATGCAATTTTTTAATTTTGTTTAAATGGTGCGTGGTAAAGAAGAAGAAAGCATATATTTCAAAAATTCATAACTGCACTGTATTCTTAATCGGACCGGTTTCTGGCATTTCAGCCTTCATCAGCGATTTATTGAACATTGTGATAATTGTTATGTTTTTTTTTTAATTGAATAGATTGTTTCTATATGAAAATTTTTTTCTACTTAGGGCGGCCGTGAGGTTTCGTATTTTTTAAACATTTTTTAAGTCCATATAGCGTTAAAAAGAATCACTTGTACGTAAATAACTTAAAATCAAGAAACATTAACATATGGTGTTCCATTTGAACACCAGCTCATAATTTTATACTTGTATAAATATTAAAATGAAAACATTTTAATTTGTTGTTCTTTTGCAGATTCCGTCAACGTTTACTTTTAGATCAACGTACGACTCCACTGGAGACATCAATATATTGGACCGAATATGTATTGCGACACAAAGGGGCCTACCATTTACAATCTCCAGCACGTAACATGAGGTTGGTTAAACAAGTTTTTCATTTGAAATCAATTCGAAATTAAAGTTACTTTTGATATCTTGTTTGCTTTCAGTTGGTTGCAATACTATTTAATTGATGTTGCTGCTTTATATATTGCCACTTTGTATTTGTTTTATGTCTTAATTAAACGTATAATTTTACGTTTCGATGTGATACGCAACCTACATACCCCAACAAAAGCTAAAAAGATGTAAATAATAAAAAAAAAAATGTAATTGTAGTTTTATTTCTTTAGTTTAATTTAATTATTATTCATGTTAGAATTTATTTTTTATTATCATAAATTTAGCTTAAATGGGTGATATTGTTTCAAATGCTTTGTATATTTTGTGTGTCTTCTTATTGTTAATATAAATTATATATAATATATTTAAAATTAACGAATACGAAAAATTAAAAATAATAATTATTAAAGAAAAATATATTATCCATTTATACTATTGTGTTGATATCAATAGTTTTGTGGAATATTAAATTCATATAAGGCCGGCCGGGTACCATCCTTATACTTGGACTTGTATCTTTACTATTTCTTAGTTTAACCTGTTTTTGTAAATATTTTCTTTTAGTTTTAATAGATTATTAAAAATAATGAAAGATTTAAACAAAATTTAGTTTTAACTATAATTTTTACAAAAAATAAAACCATAAACCAAAGTCAATTTATATGTTCACAAGTGAAAGAAACTTATTGTTAAATACTATGATACGAGTATATAAATATGTGTATAAAAAGAAAATGTAATGTAAAAAATAATAAATAACTTAAAAAGTTTAAAATTGTTTTGCTTATTTAATTCCGCTATTGAAAATAACCAAGTTTTAAGCCATAATATAATTTATAATAAATTATTATTTTATTTATTTATTAGATATTTATTTGCAAAATATATTTACATTCTCAACAATGATTTTTTTTATTGCTAAATTATCTATAACTAGCAGATTCCAGCGCTCGAAATTGGGTAATTTTATTTCTCAACTTAACCAATTCACAAACCAACACTTTTATGGTTCATTATTATTGTGAATGAAAATAACAAACTCATTAACAAACACATTGACAAATTTAATAAAACACACATAGGATATGTATAATTTTACGTATGTGTTAGTAGCAACTTTAAATGCAATTTACTCAAAACAAAGGAAAAAATTAAAAAATCTGTAAATCTAGTGAACAGTTGAAAAGAAATACCTTTCAAATAATATACGGTTGGTCCAAATCGGAATAAAATAGTAGAACTAAACATCGGTAACAAGAAATCACCTAGCCTATTAATATTATAGGTATGGTTTAAAATTGTAGTTGTGTGCCAGATTGTCTAAAAGCAGCTGATATTAATTCAGTAATTCAAAAAAATTAAAAAAAAAAACAAGTAAGAAAATTATAGTTGGTCTAGACCGACTATACGATACCCTATACCATGGGTTATCTATTTCTTACGTCCAACTATTTGATATAGAAATTAAACAAAAACCAAATTATGGGTGCATTGTAATTATTTTTTTTGCCTTCGGATATGAAAAAGTTTATATCGGAAGCTATATTTATATAGGGACTAGGTCAAAATTGGACCGATCCTGACCATATTAGCTAAGATCACTTATTTTATCCAAAAACATACACAAACAAAATTTGAGAAAAAACTGTGGAATATTTTTGTTTTTTGATAGATTTAAGTGAATATCGGGAATCAGGTTCATATGGGTGCTATGACTAAGAATTGTCTTATACGGTTTATTTTTGGATTACTGATAAATGGATGTAATAAACATATACAAATCCGATTTGACCAAGATCTATATGATAACTTGGAAATTGTGACAATCTAAGTCGATCTCATAGGGGTCATTTTAATGGGGACTAGGTGTGAACATGAAGCGATTTTCACTAATTTCAATAGCATTCATTCTATCAACGAAAAACTGACGAAACGTTGGGAAAAATGTAATAAGAAAATCACTTTCTTTTACATTATAAATGTATGGACCCTACTAGATTAATTGAAATATAATATATAAACTATCGAATGGCCAAAACACTATTTAGAATAATAAGAATAATGTTTTTTTTTATTATGTACAGTATATATCAATATATTTATATAATCTATAGTAATAGCTATCATTGCCATTGACTATATTAAGAACTTCATTTATATTTAATATAGTTGCTCAAAAATATTTTTGCCGCCACTGAGTGAAAATTGGGCAAACTCCTAAGTAGTATAACTATGCACACTTGTTTTACACCAAGGTCCGAAAAGGTGTTTCCATAAAGTATTAGACTGGATGTATTTTCATAATAAAGCTGTAAGATTCGAATTATTTTTGAAGATATTCCCATACATGATAATCTGTAAAAAAGTGAATTCCGAGGTATCGTATCGAAGGCGCGAGAGAAATCCACGAAATAGGTATTGTTGCCATTTAGTTTATTAAAGTTTAAAATATTTACAAGATTGAATACGTCGTCTACTGTGGAATAGTTCTTTCTGAAACCGGCCTGAAATTCATTTAAAATTCTGAATTTGTCAATCGAATCTGTTAAACGGTTCAAAACTATATTAGTAAATATTTTGCACGGTGTAGATCTTACTCAAATTGGGTTTGTATGCGTTCATTACATCCATCCATGAGTAGTCCAAAAATGATCCCTTTGGCCACATATAGAGCTGCTTCCCGATCTTCATTTAAATCTATTAAAAAACAAAAATATTGCACTGATTCTTCTCAAATTTTGTTTGTATATATTTTTGCAAAATACAAGAGACTTTACCAAATATGATCAGGATCGGTCCATTTTTGGACCTAGTCCCCATATGGATATAGCATCCGATATGAACTTTTCATATCTGCAGCCAAAAAAATTAATAAAAATCCCACTCAAATTTGGTTTTTGCTTATTTTCTATTTCCAGTTAGTTGGGCCTAAGAGATAGGGTTTCTAAACGCATGGTATAGGGTATCATATAGTCGGTCTAGACCGACTATAATTTTCTTACTTGTTAAAGCTAGATTGGATCTGTTATTTTAAAAAATTTTGGTTGAAGAATGCTATAATTTCAATGATGAAGAGGTATAGTTGTAAAATTCGTAATTTATACCATTATATAAATTTATTTTAATGATTTTAAGACCAATGATAATTCCCAATGCTCTCTGGGCGAATCATGAAAAATGTCAGTAAAAACCGCATGCACCAGTGTAACTCATTTGGTTGGCTTGTATTCTGAAGCATGGATCGAAAGTGTATAAGAAAGTTATCGGAGTTAAGATTACCACCAACTGTTATAGTTAGTAAATTCATATTTTTTGAAAGTTTCCACCACGGTTTACTACAACGTACAGAATTTAGTTGTTCCAAATTTTGATTATAATAAATTAATTAAGTACGAAGAACTTTTAATATGTGACTCAAGTTATAGGGCTACATTTTCATTTGTAACTCTAAAACTATCCTTATTAGGAACGTATAACATAATAATACCAAATACAATACAATATACACCTATAATAGCAACCCACATAACAATTTTTTTAGTTCTGAAAGCAAACGTCATATTGGCAGACATAAGATTAAATTACACAACATAGTAAACTTACGTAAATACTTTCGTCTCTATAAGATCTGTAAAACTTGTATCTAAATTTAGCGATTCTTTCAGTTTGTATATGGGTTCAACATCTAAATTAAATTGTAAACGTTTGGCTAAAGGAGGGAGGTGCAAGAAATCTGAAATTTAACTGCCATGTGACTGCTTAAGTGTTAGTGGAAATATAACTAATAACACAGTGCATTTGAAGTCGTCGAGTCCAAATTCCTTCTCGTGTGCGGTTTTTCGAAAAATTATCGAAACTAACAAAACTTCATTTTGGTTTTGCTAGTTTAGCTGCTGTTCGGAATTTATGGCTAAAACTTGATTTTTGCAAAGAACATGCAATTTTTCTCACGGCTATATCACGGTAACCAACTGGAATTTTGTTTACTGGTTCAGACTAGAAAAAAAATGTAAAACAAACTAACCCAAAAAAGCTGCATTTAATGCCTTAAACTGTTACTTTCTTTAGGAAGCATTAATGTTTTTCCTGTTATTCACTCAAAACAATGCGTTATTGTCTTGATTGCTAGGGCTAGTTCAAGCTTTATATGTACTTGCAACAATGTCACCTATGGGAATAAAATTTTCACATAGCTGATACTCTAAAATCTCGAATTTTCGATGTAAAATACAGCTGGAAAATATGAGAAACTCATATTGCAGTATTATAATGTTCTAAAGAATTATGAATTATAATATAAAATGGTGAATGGTGAAAAGCAAATTTTTCTATTCTATAGCTACAATTGTCATTTGAAGTCAACACTTACAATTTCAAAATCATTATAAGTTTCATGTTTTTTTTCTCATCTGGCTGTAAACCATCTACACTTTCTAACAATTTTGGATAGGCTTTTAAAAATGTGACATTGAGGCAATCATTGGGCTTTCATTGCACATTGATAAATCCATGGTACCTTTGGCTGGGTAATCATCGGTATAGTTTTTGCAATCCCAATGAATTACCGGTTCATTCAAAAATAATGCAGATAGAACAATTTGTTTTCAATAGTGCTGGGTAGCGAAGAAGAAAACATGATTATTCTATACATATTTTTAAATAAGTCTTCATCAGTTATTATATAAAACATTGCAAAAATGGATTTTTTTTTGTGTATACCGAATTTGTAACCAACCGAATTTTGACAGACCCATGTATTGTCATATTTTTCTGTTGTGACTACTAAATTATATTTTTGATTTTTTGATATACGCTCAGGGGGGTAAAAATCTATTTCACAATATAATCACAAAAACGGAGTACGACAAAGATTATTGCAGCTAATTCAACAACCCTAAAGTATAACATCGTTAAAAATTTCACAATACATATAAATGTATAACACATAATTCAACAACCCCTCAAGTTTTTAGGTTTTTAAAATTTTTTTCAGCCCTTATTCACAGGTTTATTTCATGATATTACATTTTGAGATATTATCTATTAGATATTACAACAATTAATAAAAAGTATCATATGATATTAATTATATATTTTACTAGATGTAACCCTAGATGTAACGCTACACCCTCCCCCTGCCCCCGCACGAATCGTTATGAGAGGGCTCACGCAAAGTCCCAAGACTCTCACTAATACCGTAATTCAGATATATCACATTTAATATTAAGTTTGTGTAGGGTTGCCACGCGCATTTGTCCAATCCCGCCCATTTTTTGTCTGACTACTCACGTTAATAATAGATGACCTGAGACAAATTTGCAAAGCTTTCTCTATCATATTAATATATATATTTAAAATTTACTTTGTATGGGAGGTGCCACGCCCGCTAAAAATATTTAAATAAATTACAGCCTGTAGCACTCCCATATCCGCTGTAAGACCCTGTGAAAATTTCAGGAAGGTCAGATGAGTAGTTACGGAGATTACCTCCTACAAACAACAAACACATATTACCTCTTTATTATGTTAGTATAGGTTATTAGCATAGATTTTTTTATTCGAATACTTGCTAATATACAACGTTTTTTGGTTTTTTCATTCGGTACAACAATTATCAGATTTTTCGGCGTTCCTACCCTGGAGCAAGTTACATGTAGCTGCCCATCAGAAGAAGATGGATTATCAAAATTAGATCTGGCAACAATTAACTATTAGCCTTCAACTTAGAACATCATTTGGGAATTTTTCTTTTTAGCGATTTTTATTTTTCGCAATTTTCGGTTTTGGCGAATTTTTGATTTTGGCGATATATTTTCCACGACAAATCACATTGATAACTAATGTACTTGTCAAAAGACTGTTGCTATTATTTATATAGGAGCTGCCATGCCCACTAATCCCATCCCGCCCAATATTTATTGGACTACTCACATTAATATCTGATGGACTCGTGCAAAATATCGAGTCTTTTCCTTTTATAGAACACCAGTTATATGATATTAGATATATACTTTGCATGGCCGGTGCTACGCCCACTGCTACGATCACGACCATTTTTTTGTTCGACTAATCATACAAAGAACCTATGGGCTCATGCAAAGCTACAAAGCCCTCTATTTTACAGTACTCCAGATATATGACATTAAATAGTTACTTTGCATGTGGAGTGCCACGCCAATTTTTTGTCCGACTACCCATACTAAGATCTGATGGTGTCGTGCAAAGTGTCAAAGCTTCCCTTTTTTAGTACACCAGTTATATGATATCATATATTTACTCTTTACGGGCGGTACCACGCCCAATATTCCGATCACGCCCATTTTTTGTCTAACTAATCGCATGAATAACTTATGGGCTCACACAAAGTCCCAAGACTCTCAATATAACAGCACTGCAGATATATGGCATTTTATATTTAATTTATATGGCAGGTGCAACGCCAAAATTTGAAAAGCTCTCTCTATCACAGTACTCGAGATATATAATATTGAATTATTACTTCTGTGGGAGGTACCACGCCCACTTGTCCGATCCCGCCCATTTCCGGCGTAGCTACTAATATTAACAATAGGTGACCTCACACAAATTTGCAAAGCTCTCCCTATCATAATACTCAATATATGTAGATGATATTAAAAATTTACTTTGTGTGGGAGGTGCCACGCCCACTAAAAATATTTAAAAAACTATAGCCTATAGCACATATCCGCAGTAAGACTCTGTGAAAATTTCAGGAATATCAGTTGGGTAGTTACGGAGATTACCTCCTACAAACAAACAAACAAACAAACAAACACACATTACCTCTTTATAATATTATTAGTATAGATTAAGAAGTTTTTAAAATACTAAAAATTGACTCTTTCGTAAAGCTAAATGAATTTGAAAGATGTTCTGCTTTGTTGTTATATGATGTTCTTTTTGTACTGTATATATTTAAACTAGGTATTTGTTTCTTACATTTTCCACGAAAATTTCTACTTACTTTCAAAAAGATACTATCGCCGGGTTTCATGTTGGTTAATAATTGAGATAATTACGATCTATATTAATATGCTTATCAATCATTTTTGATAAAAATTTTGTGTATTGATCATAAAAATGGGTTTAAATTATATTTGATGATCTCTGGCTCTTTCTTTTATAAGTTCTTCTCAATTTTATAAATTTAACAACAATATCCGGTAACGTAAAATTATTTCGAAGGGTTATTTTGGGTGTTGATATATCCTTTGCTTCTAAAATTATGTTGACGAAATTATCTATTTCCCGGTCACTGTTTACATTAGAATTATATGTTGTCGAGTTGGTAATTATTTTATCTTCTACACAATTTTTGAAAGTTAGCAGCTTTATAATCATAATGACTAACATTGATCTTTTGAGTGTGCATATAAAGGGACGGTGGTCAGATGATATTTCATAGCTCAATATTTTTAGATCCATGGTAAGAGAGGTATTATTAATAGCAATATCAACGGTAGATGAAACCCGATTTCTTTGGTGCATATATAGTGTAGAATGATAAACAAAAAATTTCTTGATTGTTTTAAACTATTCAGAACATTGCCGGCTGTGTTTGATGAAGAACGGTTCCAAGTGCTTGACATTCAAAATGTCATTTGAAAAGGTAGAAAAGTATCGAGGAGCATATGCAAAGATTACAAAAATTTGTCTGTTATATATTGTTATTTCTATAGATATATTTTCAGTCAATTGAATATCATAAATAAACATATCTCTGTGTTTAATAGATTTATGAATGAACAATCCGACACCTCCCCCTCATGCATCATTTCTGACGTTTCGTTTGCTCTTCTTCGAAGAAGGTTTCGTTCAAAGAGGCTATTTTTTCTCTTTCAAGTAACAATTCTAATTGACGTAATTTTGAATAGGTAGTGATGTCATTTGCACTCCAATGAAACATTTTTAATTCTCTAAAATTAGTGTAATCCATGAGAATATTTATCCATGGACATTACAACTTTAATTTGTTGTACTTTTGAAGAGCACCTCTGCGAATCTTCCATAGCAGTTGAATAAATATAAAATAGTTCATCTACAGTAAAGAGATCATTGTTGGATTTAACCTGATTGGGATATGACGAATTGTTGTTGATTGTGATATTTTTGAATTGGTTGAAGTTATTATTTCTCTTAATAGAAGGAAAGTCATTTGAATTTAATTAAAGTTATATTGTTTTTAATTTTTTTTTTTTAGTTAGTCTCGATAAGTCGTAGCGAAGTGCGACAGGCCATATGTAATGAAATAAATTTTAAAAAATTCTTTAAAAAGTCTCGTGTAAAAAATTAAAAAAAGTTTTTGTAACGTTATATAATAAAGAAAATAAAAAAAAATAAATTAGAACATCATTAAATTTATTAAATTTGCAAAAATAAACAAAATTTATTTGTGAAAAACATGTTTCACAAATTTTTCTTTGGCCAGCCATCCTTGTAAATGAGAAACTCTGCGTTATAGTCATCTTGCGGTTGTTAGTAGATCACAATGTTAGGTAACATTTCATAAAAATAATATGATTAAGAGGTCCGCAAAGCTAACATTTCAATTTAAGCGCTATGAGGTTGATGAAAAATAGAAAATAAACATGTAAACTCTTAGGCATCTGTTTTAAAACTGATGAAATTTATTTTGTTTTCGTAAGGCCTAAAAATATGTTTAATTTTTATAGTCATGAACATTAAATGTTAACTTAACAGACATTAACAAAAAATGACAAAGTTATAAGTGCATAAATCTAACTTTTAATTAACATAAAAATGTGAACATTTTCGCAGGTTAACAACAGATTTATAGCTGTATTTGCGGTTATTTTTTGAAATTTATTACTTCTTTCTTTATACCCTATACCACTGTGGTCAGGATATAATGACTTTATATCGATCGACTCAGAAACACTCTCTGAGTTGATTTAGCGATGTCCGTTCACCTGTCTGTCCGTCTGTGTGTTCATGTAAACTTTGTAATCAAACTACAGGTCGCAAATATGAATATATTTTGATGAAATGTAGTATATAAGCTTCTATCGGCCATAGGATAACCGCTCTCAGATCGACTTAAATTGTCATAAGATCCAAATTACCATATAGATCTATTTATTACGTCCATTAATCAGTAGTCCAAACATAAACCCTATAGCAAAATTCTTAGTCATAGCTGTCCATATAAAGATGCTTCCCGATCTTCACTTAAATCTATCAAAAAACAAAAATATTGCTCAGATTTTTCTCAAATTTGTGTTTTATATATTTTTGCAATAAAAATTAGTGAACTTACCAAATATGGATAGGATCGGTCCATTTCTCGACCCAGTCCCCATATAAATATACCATTCGATATGAACTTTTTCAAGTTCACTCAAATTTGGTTTATGTTATATTTCTCTATCCTATTAGTTTGACCTAAGAGATAGGATCTCTAAGCGCATGGGCTCGAATAGTCGGTTTACGGGTTTTTGTTTTTTTAAATGTAAAAAATAAAATATACATTTTAATTGTTTGCTGGTTTTACTACATACATGAAGGTTTAACATCAACGACGCAAAGTATAATATGCAAACGTTATAAAAAAATTCTCAATTTAACATCTGGAAATCAAAATGAAACACCTCTCTAAAAATTTGGTCATCGATTGCAACTATAATGGACTTCCCTATAAAATTATTTACTTATTTATAAAAGATATGGTGAGGGTAGAATGAGTTTGAGATGATGTTTGTTACTAATAATAATATTTGATCAAGACCAACCTTTTATTATACCGGTCAACTCAGGATAACTTTCTGTGTCGATTTAGCGGGTTCCGTCCGTCCGTCCATCTGTCTCTCTGCCTATACGTCCACATAAACCTTATATTCAAACTAAAGCTCACAAATATAAATATATTTTGATGAAATTTAATATATAAGCTTTCGTCGGCAATAGAACGATCAGTTATTAAATTGGTAAAAATCGGCGCATGTTCAGACATAGCCCCCATCTATTAATCAGTAGTCCAAAAAACAAAGATGCCTCCAGATCTTCACTGAAATATATAAAAATCAAATAAATTGCATAGAAATCAAATAAATTGCATAAATTCTCAAATTTACTTAATATACATGTGCCCTTGACTTTAATAAATATGGCCATGATCAGTCCGAAAATAAGCTCTGTAGGACCATCCATATTCTTAGTCCCCATATAAAAATTTTGGATAGATTTTTTCTCAAAATTATATGTCTTAAATTTTGAGAAAAAATCTATCCAAAATTTTTCAGAAAAGTGAGTGAGTTCACTAAATATGATCATGATTGTTGCCATTCTCGACTCAGTCTCCATATAAAAATATTATCTGCTTGTTTTCTATATCCAATTACGATCTTAGCAAAGTTGAATCTAAGACCCTTTCTCTAAACTCATGGTTTTCTTTCTTGTTTAATATAACTTTTTTAAGTTTATAAAGAAAATTGCAATGTTGTCGTTAAATAACTTTAATATACCATAAGCGGAAAGTGACTTCTTTATTTCGAGAAGAATTACACGCCAACTATACAATCCAGAGAAAAATGGAAGTTGGACACTAACAGAGATCACCGAGTTGTCTCAACATGGATTGTTTGAAAATGGAATTTTTAGAGAAAATATAGCCATTTAGTTTGTCGCTACTGTATAGCTTACCAAGCTGAAATATATGCAATTGACGGAGCTTCGACCATTGTAAGAACCAGTACCCGTGTTCTGTATTTTATGTGAAAAGTTCTCACATCGAAAAAGTATGAAACAAAAAATCTCACTGTTTCTCGATTTGTGAGTAAAAACTGTGTCAGCTATCAAAAAAATTAAAACAAACAAAACAATTATATGTAAACATAAAATTATTCAGAAAAAAATACAAAAAATCAATACAAATTTTAATGTAATTTAACAATACTTTTATTTACTAATTAAAAAAAAAAGATAACGTAACAACAATAATTAAATTTTATATAATATGTATATTATGTAAACCTCAATAGACATCACAATAAATTAAGTGGAACAAGTCTAGTTTAGTGGCTACTTCCCAGTTTCTTTAAATATGTTTGAGGGGATAAAGGCTTCTCGTATTATTAGGAGATATATTTTTTTGCGGTCGAGCCTATTTTCGGAGTTATGGACCGAGGAAGCTATGACCTTGATTTGTACATAATTTTGTTACTAATTATCGGATTTCAATATATATATCATTGGAAAGCTTACTTGAGTGCCTTTCATTTGGTATTTCTAAATTCGAAATCCATTAATCCATTATGAACCTATTGATTTTTTGTATTATTTTACAATTTTTTTTCGAAAACGTCCCATTATCAGATAAAATCGCTCGATTTTTTCAAAAAAAAAAAAAAATCATAATAAATAAGAGCAGAATTATAAAAATAAATAAAAAGTTTTGGTAAAATCCCTAATATCTCCGGTCCTGAAAGGGCCAAGAGGTCAAAACATACATCGAAATGAAGCTAGTGGACCCAGCTTTCATTCATTATATCATTTTATGATATAATGGAACGTTTTCGAAAAAAAATTTTTTTTTTAAAATTAATGAAATTAGGGAGTAGCCACTAAACTAGACAAGCCTAATTTTTTTTATTATTTTAGGAAATTCTCTATACTTTCTGAATAATTGTAAAAAAATGTAAATGATAAATAAAAAATTAACATATTTCTTACCTTTTCTCCAATATTTATATATTTTATGTATATACATATGTATATATTTTAAGCAACTGAATTTAAATACGTATTTCAGATCGATTTCAATTGTGAGTAAATTTGACAGTTCAATTTCAAAACTTCTCACATGCCTATTTTACAGATATACATACTTTTTTTTCTCATTTTTCCAATAAATGTGAGAAAAAACGTTGCTTGACAGATATTTCTCACAAAATAAAGTTACAGAACCAGTCGAATGTGAGAAACAATATTTTGTGTCAGTTCGTTTTTGTTTCATTTTATACGTTCCATGTGAAAACTTTCCGATGTGAGAGTTAAAGAACATAGCTACAGGATGTATCCATCAAGTGGATTGACATTGGCTCTTGAAAAACAATACACAAAATACAAATATGTAGCTGAATATAAAATATTCACTGAACCAACACTCGCATTTCGATGTTAACATCAAATGGGTTCCAGCCCATCAAGGTACAGTTGGAAAGATATCACAATACAATACAATATCACTATACAAGATATCACAATTGCGAAAATTATATCGACAGATAGACAATTACGCTGGCAAGTTGGCCCGGCTATAATAACTGGACATGGAAATACTCATTTTAAAAATGTTACACACGACTATGTATATTTTAACGGAACACTGCAGCATGGGCAGCATAGCCATGGAACCTGATATCCAAATTAGATACTGTTGCAGGAGTTGTAACGACCAGAATCAGTATTTCACCTATTTAGTAAATGTGTAGCGCTCTAACAAAGACGACTTCCAGTAGTGAAGCCAACTTATATGTGGAAATTCGTGAAACCGAGCAAATTGTTTGAAAGACGTTTACGATACTGGAACACGTGGGGTATCATAATGAGCCTTTTTGTTCACATAGTGTTCTCGTCGGCTTTCTACTCTCAATCTCAATCTAACGTAACCTAATAATAAATAACTAGCAGATTCCAGCCCTCGAAATTCGAGTGAAAATTCTTTAAAATTTTATTTTTTCATTAAATAAAGACCTTAAAGGTATGCTAATCCATTATAGCCAATTCACAAATCAACACAAAAACAAACTCATTTTTATTAACACAATAACAAATTTAATAAACATATGAGTATACACATTATATACATTGTATAATTTTATGTATGTGTTAATAGCAACTTTAAATGTCATTTACTCAAAATAAAGGAAAAAATTTAAAAATCTGTAAATCTGCAAAATGGCAAAAAAGAAATACCTTTCAAATAATATACGTTTGGTCAAAATCGGGACAACACGGTAGAACAAAACATCGGTCACAAGGAATCGCCTAGCCTCTTAATGGTATAGATTTGTATATCCTATAGCACTATGTGGTCAGGGTATAATGAGTTTGTGATGATTTTTGAAATAATTTAGACCTACAGCCACCTTTTATTTTTCAGATTGACTCAAAATTAACTTCGATTAGCGTGTATCCATGTAATCTTTTCAATCACACTACATGTCGCAAATATGAATTTATTTTAATGAAATTTGGTATTATGGTGGAAATCGGTTAAGTTCAGATCTAGCCCCAATACAAATTACCCTTATCAAAACCAACTAAAAATGTCGTAAAATCCTGATTATCATACGTAAATTGAAAAAATTTCGTATATGTGTAATATACCCACTAATCCGTAGTCCAAAAATAAACCCTTTAAGAGCATTTTCAGTCATAGTCCCCATATAAATCTAATTGCCGATCTTCATTTAAACCTATTAAAAAACAAAAACATTTGGCAGATTTTTTTAGAAATATATGCATAAATATAAAAATAATATCAGATACTAACTTTTTTATTTCGGCACACCACAAAAAAATAACAATACTACTTTTCTATGCCGAATTAATAACTCAGCAATGTTGGATCCAAGACTTTTGAAACGCAAGAATCAGTCTAGTATCAATTATTTTTCCGAGTTGGCGTGTATTGTTCAGTATTAAATAAAATTTTTCGTAAACAATTTGGATAAATTCGTTGGACCTTTATTTTATCAAATTTAATAAGATATCAGAAAGTTTTACAATAAATTTATTGTGTGTTTTTCATTCCGAGAAATTTGTTGTCTACATAGAATAATTTAATTTAAGTTAAAAGCACAAAATTAATATTTTACAGTTATAAAGGGTGTTTCTTTTTTGCGAAAGGGTTAGCTGTCAAATGAATTGGCATAGTGCGATTACTTTCTGACATTCAGTGCTATACTTTGGCAAATCAGCACCAATAGATTCACTCATGAAAAAAGCTACCAAATTATGTAAATTTACTCTGAAAATCAGTCTTCGATTATCGCAACTTATAGACGACTTGGTGATTTTTATAACATAAATAATCGTCCATCTCTGCAAGCCATCCGTCGAACTGCGGATAGATTTCATACCACATACTCTTTAAAAGATGCAATAACACCAACACGTCGAGGTAATGTACGTACTGAAGAGAATATTGCCGTTGTAAACGAAAATGTGGAGGAAGATTTATATTTATCGATTCGTCGTCGGTTGCAGGAATTGGGGCTCTGTCCGTCCACTACGTCGAAAATTTTGCGCAAAGATCTTGGCATGCACTCGTATATGATCCAGCTGGTGCACTTCTTTTTTCCGTCTATGCCAATGATTTACCGCAACAACTACCTCACTGAAAAATACACATGTATGCGGCCAGCCGTATCTCAGTAGTCCAGTAAGCTCCATAGCGGAAAATGTTGAAAAGCTAAACTATGACCTTAATAAAATACATTCTTGGGCCACTGCAATTGGACTTTGTCGCAACCCGCATAAATCAAAATGTTTGATTTTTCATAAAAAAAACTTTTCAGCCTGTCAAAAAATCGCGATTGTAAAAAAGGTAAAAACATCTTGGCATAGTGTTCAATAACAACTTGACTTAGTCAAGCCAGGTAGATTCACTTGTAGTTCAAACGTATGTAAAGCTCACATCGCTTTGGGTAACTCAGTATTTTACGCCGTTAAGAGTGAGACAACTTATTGCAAAGGCATATCTAATTCCTGGTCTACTTTATGGCTGTGAACTTTTGGCAACTGCGGCTACGCCAACAAGAAAAACCTAAATATTTTGTACAACAGTATTGTCAGATATGTTTATGGACTGAAGAAACGTGATAGTGTTTCGACTTTCTCAAAAAGTCTTTATGGAGTCTCATTCGAGAACCTTCTTAACATAAGGGTTTTAATGTTTTTGCACAAAATTATTTACACAGAGAAACTACTATATCTTTGTGATCAAATAAAGTTTGCTAGATCCAGAAGCGGTAAAACTCTTACACGTCTTTGGAATGCAATTCCACGCAACCAACAATTAGTTAGCAGCGCAATACATTTTAAGAAATTTTTGTTTAGTTACTTTGTTTAAATATATTTAATTTTTATTTCTTTAAATTCATGTGTTTTAATAATTTCTTGTATTTATTTTACTTTATTTTAAATAAATTATAAATTTTATATTGTATTTTAATTTTTTGGCAAATTTTTGAGCGATGAAAATCCTGTACTTTAATTATAAGACTTGTTCTATTGTACAGGAAATAAATAAATAAATGAATGAAATAAAACCACGAACCTTTCATATATGTCGTACTTTCGCCGATTGGGCTCTGGAGCAGTCCGATGTTTTATCGCAAAATTTTGTTCAGCGATTAGCCTCAGTTTTGGCTTAACTGGCTTGTTAATAAACAAAATTACCGCAATTGGTATGAGACCAATCCACAACAGACCCTACAGACTCCAATAAATCCAGAAAAATGTACCGTTTGAGCCGGCTTACATGCTGGACCTTATTTCTTCAAAAATTTAGCCGGACTACGGGTTACGGTCAATGGAGATCGTTACCGTACCATGTTTGAAAATATGGATGACATTAGTCTGGGTGAGATGTGGTTTCAACAGGATGGAGCTTACTAAAATCAAAATTTGGCGAGAAATGGACCTGTGAGTTTGCACTTAAGTTGGTGTGATTTGACACCTCTCTATTATTTCCTGTGCGGCTACATGAAGTCACTGGTTTATGCTGATAATCCAGTAACAATTAACGCCTTGAAGGCCAAGATTGTTCATGTTATTCGTGACATACGGCCAGCAAGGCTCGAAAAAGTGGCCCAAAATGGCACGTTCAGAACTCGCTTCGTCAAGAACATCCGCGGTAACCATATGTCCGAAATTATTTTCATTTAACGATCTCTCGAATAAAAAATTTATTTTGATTAAAATTTAAAATTTTTTGTTATTTTTTACAATTTCAAGTTCAATGGGGCTTTAAAATACCCTTATTAAGAATGGGAGGGAGGCACAACTATTTTCTTCAGAACTCTCATTTTCACCAAAATCGGTGTTTACGTACCGTCTAATACGCGCTTTGGTGTCGTGTACGACGAATTATACAAATGATGTGCCAGATCAACAAGCGGGATATTTTTCTTGGCCGCCAATGAAGTTGAAGATTTGCCGCCGGCGTATGTATATGTGTTAACTCGGTGTTTTTGTAACACATTTTTTTTTCACTCGATACTTGAATTTTTAACAAAAAACATCACCGATCAAGCGGCAACATTTAACAAAAATAAAGGATTCTATAAAGATTTAATGCGACTAGAAAAAAGGAAGAGTTTGTTGTTTTTTATAATTTAAGTGGCCCAGGTACGTGTCTCCTCCACAATCCTATTTTTGGACAACCATACCCTTTGAAGAAGAAACATTGGTCCTTCTCCACCTGAACCAGGAGGTAAAAAAGATGAGTAAAGGTAAGTTACCTGTGATTTTTTTAAGATAAAATAAAACGTGAAATAAGGATATTAGTGGCTCATAAAATTTGAAGGTTAAATACTTAACGTGACCGTATTACCGCCATTTGCTTTCGTAGTCCATTATTACACCATTTTTTTTAAAATAAAATTCAACGCGATTTTTTTATGAAAGTTAAGGCCATCGTACTTATAGTATAAAATTTTACGTGCCTTGGCTAATCTCACGCTGTGGAGCCATCGTTTTTTGTATTATAAGGTTTTCGTGCTTTGGCAGATTTAAGACTGTGGAGCCATCTTTTCACAAATTTTACGCGCCTTTGCCAACCTAAAGCTTAGCAGCCATCTTTTATTTTTTTACGAATGGTCGTTGTCTCGGTGTCGACTTGAAGCCATCTTTTTTTGTTTCTCTTATGTGAATTTTTTTTTCAACAAGGATCGAGCCACGCCATTTATATTTGAGGTTATGTGAAATCCTTTCATAGATATTTTTAAACATTATTGCGGAATATTTTATGAAGTTATTCCAGAGTTTTAAGAACATTTTGTGGATTTTTTAGAGATTCGGTAGCCCTCCTAAGCAATTTTAAAATCTTTATCAGAGAACAGATCGCAAATTTCGTCGTGATCGTTGAGAAATATTTAAGGAGATTTTGTTTGTCTTTCGGGAAAAATTTTACAAAGTATTTTTGGGCAAAATTTATACAGAACAAAGTGGTTCTTTGAGATTTTTTCATTTAATTTGCGGTGATAAAAAAATAAATTTTGTCAATGTTAGACAAATTTAATGAAACGGCTGATGAAATAGCCAGGTTTGAATTACGACTTAAAGATGAAGATTTTTCGATTTATACTTTGGAGGCCCTAGAATTTGAGAAAGCCGAATTAGCTAAATTGTGGACAAAGTATAAAAATTTTTACGAGAATTGTTCAGGGGAACAAATGGAAAAAAGAAAGATATTGTGGCCGTCCATAGTAAGCATAATCAAACTCATAAAACTCACGTCAAATGTATTAATGTAATAGCTAAAGCAATGCGTAGGGTAACTAAAGAGCAGACAACATCTTCAGACACAGTGGTTCACAAACATGAGAGATTTATCTACCGCAATTTATATTAACAATGATCGTTTAGGCCCCGTAGAGAAATTATGTTACCTTTTTCAAAAAACAACTGATGATGCCCGAGAGGTGAATAGGAACATTACCGTAACTGCAGATAATTTTGACATCGCTTGGGAAAATTTAAAGGCGCAATATGAAAAGAAAAGTGTTTTATTTAATGGGTAATTAAAATTATTGTACGGTTTGGCTCCATGTTTGCGGGAAACTGCGTCTGAAATTAAAAGACTACAGAGGGAAATAAATAACTGTATGTCAACTTTGAGGTTATACAAAATTGATGTAGACGCATGGGAATCATTATTTGTTTTTCATTGTTCGATTAGGCTCCCAGAACAAATGTTAAGCCTGCGTTGCTTACTCCAGCTGAACCTGAAGAATTGACTCCGTCAATAAGTATCGTTAATAGGTGGCGCAAAGTCAAGGCTATGCAACATGAAATTTGTCGTCGATGGAAAGACGAATATTTAAAGGAGTTACATAAACGCAACAAATGGAAACTCCCTCAAATCGACCTACAAGAAAACGACTTCGTTGTCTTAAGAAATGAGCCACTTTGTCCCACTGAATGGCGATTAGGTCGTATTACTAAGATATATCGTGGACTAGACAGCAGAGTTCGAGTTGCCGACTTAAAAACTCACGAGACCGATTCATAAATTAATACTCTTACCACGTCATTTAAATTAGAAAAAGACTATTTCTTTCACACGCCACGATCTCTTTATTACTCTTCTGATGTCTTACGAACTAATAACTCTTCTATTTGCAGCTCATAATGGCACAATCATGTCTCCTCCACAATCCTATATTTGGACAACCAGACCCTTTGAAGAAGAAACAATCGGAGTTAGCCTATATTGAATATTAGCGCTTTGCAATACTTATACAGTTATCAGCAAACGATTTTTTCTTTTTAAGTAAAACTCAATCAAATATTATTGGTTGACATCAAAAGTTAAACAGTTTTATTATACTCGTATTAAAATAAAAATCATTCTAGAAAAAATTTGGCAATTTGTTTTTGCATTAAACTTAAAAGAAAATTATGTAAAAAGTTCATAATTTTGTGATGTTTTTATTTTAAAATACAATCATGTAATATTTACAAATGTTGAATAATAGTTTCTTTAACTAAGCCTAAAAGCCAGATATTTCAGTTTTTGTTGTTTCTTTATTTGTATTTATTTTGTTTAACATTTAGCACATAATTTATAGTAATTTGCTAATAAAATTAAAATAATAATAATATAAAATAAAACATTTCATATTTGACTATTTACTGTGTATAGGGCTGCAAACGTATAGATTTTTTTTTGGATGGATGGGAAAATGCAAGGTTATTGTATTAGGGGCTTAGAACTCTGTTTTTATTCTTTCTTAAATCTATTAATTTATTTATTTTCTGAGTGTATAAGATCCACTATTTTTCATTCTTAAATTCTATATTTTTTTATTTGTACAATTTGGTTGAAATTTTATAAAATATAAACAAAAATAATTTTTTAATTTAAATTTTATCCGAAAATTTTTGTAAACTTTTGTATAAACCTAAGATTATTTGTATTATTTATTTTAATGATCAGTCAGTTGGTAAAAGAGCTATTTAAAATATTTTTTAATATTAATCCAGTTCTAAATAATTAAATTCTTTTATAAAAGGTTGTGTCTGGGCTTGTAAATTTTCCATCACTGTACTCATTGTAAGGACATTATGATCCGGCACAATGCCATGTGAGTTGGTTGTTAAATTAGGAACTATGGTTGTTGTAGCTGCAACATGAGGATGTTGTGATATTGGAGAACCATAAACACTAAAAGGAGAAATTTATAAAAAAAACAATATTAGCAATTTAATTAAGTATTTTTTAATCTTATTTAAAATAATTTACCTCAATGAATTTGTTGATCTATATAGTGGCGGTGGTGTACTAACTCTTAATGTACTATAAGCTGCTTGTTGTGTTGAGGCTGTTGGATGAAACAATAAACTCATGCCAGCACATTCGTTTAATGAGGTTAAATACGAGGGTGGTGGTGGGCGATGTTGAAATTCTGGATATAAATAATTACCACCCATTAAACGGCTATTACAATAGGGACTATTACAATTTCTACACATTTCCATGTGTCGATAACAAGGACATTCATCTACATCATCAGGTAAACTTAAACGCCATATTGCCCCAGATATCACAAGCAACGAAACACCAATGCCAATCATTAGCAGAGCAGCACTCAGATATTGTGTTGAATGTTCTATCAGCCCAGTCGAACCCAAGACAATGCCACCCAGTGTACAGGCAACACCACCCAAAGCCAAAATACCAATGATAAATGGTAATGATGGCCTGGAAAACCATTTACGAAAACTCAATCGAAACGGTGGTGATATACCACCTGCGGGTACTGTGGCCACAGCAGTAGTTGTTAGAACATTTAAAGGATTTTCAATACCAGTTGTAGGGGCTGCAGTGGTATCAAAGAGGGATCTAAAAAAAAAAAAACAAAACAAAATAATAATTAATAATAATGTAATTTTCTGGATGTGATACGAGTATATACATACATATGTATATATTTAATTAGAAATATTCATGCAAAATAATGATAGATGTTTAAATTAAGCTAACATCTTGTACCATTTGTGATGAAATTATTTACACTTCTCTTAATTTACTTTAGGGAGAGAATTTAAAACATTTGTTTTTCCTAAACGACAGGTTTTTAGTAAGAAATAATTTTCTTTTAGAAGTTTTTGTCTACATTAGTTTTAAAATGTCTATTTATATATTTTACTGTTATATTTTACATGAACGATATTGTAAATATGAAAAATTTAAATAAAAATTTATTCAAGTACTTGAAAAGCCTTTGAAATTCTCTAAAATGAATTTGAATTTGAATTAAAACAAGAACGACTGATAAATTCGGCTATGCCGAATCTTTGATACCCTCCACTTGTGCCTTAAACTCAATATTACAACAAATGTTGGCTACGACTACCACTATAAAACTGTTGCCGATACTGAAACTTTAAATTCGAAAACCAATTAAATTTATGCCGTTTTCTTATTTCGAAAAGTGTATTTTTATACCCTATACCGATCGAATCAGAATCACTATCTGATTCGATTTAACGAAGTCCGTCCGTCCGTCCGTCTGTGTGTCCATGTAAAGCTTGAAATCAAAGTGCAGGTCGCAAATATGAATATATTTTGATGAAATTTGGTATATAAGCTTTTACCGGCCATAGGATGAACACTGTTGAAATTGGTGAGAATCGGTCCATGTTCAGACCTAGCCCCCATACAAATGACCCCTATGAATTCGACTTATATTGCCATAAGATCCAAATTATCATATAAATCTTAGTCAAATTGGGTTTGTATGTGTTTATTACATCCATTAATCAGTAGTTCAAAAATGATCCCTATGGGACAACTCTTAGTCATAGGCCCCATATAGAGATGCTTCCCGATCTTCACTTAAATCTATCAAAAAACAAAAATATTGCACTGATTCTTCTCAAATTTTGTTTGTATATATTTTTGCAAAATACAAGAGATCTTACCAAACATGGTCAGGATCGGTCCATTTTTGGGCCTAGTCCCCATATATATATAGCATCCGATATGAACTTTTTCATATCTGCAGACAAAAAAATTTATAAAAATCCCACTCAAATTTGGTTTATGCTTATTTTGTATGTCCAGTTAGCTGGGCCTATGGGGTAGGGTCTCTAAACGCATGGTATAGGGTATCCTATAGTCGGTCTAGACCGACTATAATTTTATATACATATGTATTCTGAATTAAGAGCAACCTTACCTTATACATCAATCGAAAGGTCTCAAAGTGCTGTGTTCATAAAATGCAAAAATATTTGATTATTATCCTCTTTGAAGTCATAGGGGTAAAATATTCAGAAAAGGGGAGGTATAAGATAAAGTTGCTTTTAATTCAGAATATATTAAAAGAATACACTTTTCGAAAAAAGTGCAAATAAAATGCGACATTTTTTGTCAGAAAAGAAAACGGCATTAGTTTTTTAATTGTTTTTCTTTTTGGCCAGTTTCTATTATATTTTCTTGTAATAAAAAACCATGATTCTTGGCTAAAAATTTCCAGATATTAATATTAAAAAAAGCAAATTTAAAATATTTTTATCTGAATTCGATAGTAATATGTTAATTTAAAAATACATCTAATACAAAAAAATAAAAACAATTTAAAAAAAATCGACTAAGAAAGCGGTTTAGAGTCGATTTATTGTAAGAGGTATGCCTATGTAAAGTATTATTGTTAGTTATAAACATTAACACAAACTTATTAATTATTTTTTTGTCAAAAATTTTCTTCTTAACATGCTAATATATATTGTAAATTCTTTTTGGACCCACCTATTTCATAAAAAAAAAATGTATATATATAGTATATAAATTTTTAACAGAAACAAATTCAAAAAAAAAAAAAACAACTAAAGGTGATGTATATAAAAAAAATTTTAACAAACCGGGTGTTCGAATATTTTCAAAATCAAAAATTACAAAAGCTATCCAAAAAAATTTTATATCCATTTTATTGTATTTCTTGCCTTTATAAGGTTAATAAACATTTTTATGAAATTTTGCATTATGTTTAGAACCATTTTATAAAATAATAAAAATTAAAAATAAATCGAAATTTGTCAAATTCACAAGTTATCCGTAAAATAATTGAAATATAATACTAACATTAACATGAGTAGTGTTGTCAATTTTAAAACGCAAAATGAGTATTTTTTATTTTGATTCAAAAGTGTAACAAACAATTATACAATAGAAAAAGTCTTTCTAGTTAAAAAGTGTGTTAAATATAACTGATGTAATAGATTTTGTGAGGATATTTCTAACAGAATATCTAACCACATCAAAAAAGCAATAAGCAATTATTAAAACAAAGAAAACCACACTACTTGTTAACATTATTTATTTATTATTTCAGTTCTGACAATATTTCCGTTTCCCTTAGATACCGTTTGAAGAAAATATACTTTTATATATATACTTTACTGACTTAATACTTATTATTAATTGATTACACACAAGATATTATGACACGTAACAAATATAAATATTCTAAAAAATTATATTTATAAAGGGTGATTTTTTAAGAGCTATAGGAAAGTTTTCCTAAAAAAAACACATAAAATTCAGAAAAATACATGAAATCTTTATTTAAATCAATAGTACGGTCCATATAATTTAATGTTTGAAGATTATTTCATGCAAATGTTGACCGTGACTGCGCCTCAAATGGTCCATCCAATTTTGGCATACTCTTTCCAACATTTCGGCCGGTATCTCACGAATAAATGCTTCAGTGTTGTCTTCCAATGCGTCAATTGAAGCGGGATTGTCTGTATAGACATGAGCTTTAACATAGCCCTACAAAAAATAGTCTATGGGCGTTAAATCACACGATCTAGGCGGCCAATTGACCGGTCCCGAATGTGAAATAAAATGTTCACCGAACTCGCCTCTCAATAAGTCCATTTTTGCGCGTGCTGTGTGGCATGTGACACCGTCTTGTTGAATCTTGTTGGATATCATCTCTCAGTAGCGCTCACCATTCACAGTTACGTTACGAATCGATAATTGATGGTCATCATTAACACTGGGCGATACAGCTGCGATATTTTCTTCAGTTCGCACTCCACGTAAGCGTGTTGGTGGTTTAATGTCCAACAATGTAAATTTGGTGCGAAATTTAGTTACAATAGCCCGAATAGCCGCTTCACTGGTCTTAACAGAGCACGCATTTTGATAATAAAATTCAATAACTTGCAAGCGTTGTTCGTTTGTAAGACGATTCATGGTTAAATTATAGACCAAACTGAAGATGCTTGACAAAGTAACAAAACACGAAACGTACGTCATCTGTTTAAACCAATGTTGCCAAAAAGATAATAGCTAAAAAATCACCTTTTATAAGCACACTTTTTTTACCAAATTAAACTCATTTTATTTAAAGCACTAATATTTCTGTATGTTTAATTCTAAACAAGTAAGAGCGTTAAATTCGGCTGGGCCAAATCTTTGATACCCTCTATCTGCATCTTAAACTCAATATTACAACCAATATTGGGTACGACTACCACTTTAAAACTGTTGTCGGTACTGAAATTTTAATTTCGAATATCAATTAAATCAAAAGTTAATTGCTTTTTTTGTTGGCCAGTTTCTATTATAATTCCTTGTTATAAAACACAATGATCATGTCTTCTATAGAAATTCGTTACTATTTGAAAAATTACATTATTTTTCTTTTACTAGAGTAGAAAACCCCTAATTAAATTCATTATATAAGGCAGCCAGCGTTATAACACCCAAAGTTTGATCCCTGTAAGAAAGTTTTGAGATAATTCGTGATAATTTAAAAAAAAAAAACAAGAAAGAGTGTTAAATTCGGCAGTGCCGAATTTTTTGATATTCTTTGATATTTAAAAAAACATAATAATAACAAGAAAAATCTAAAATTCAATTATATATATATTTTTTTAATTAAATCAAAAATTTTCGATACAAATCGATTTTAAACCCTCAAAGTTTATTTATGCAGAGGGTATATATCAGTTTGTCATTCCGTTTATAATGCATTGAAATACATTCCTGAGCCCATAAACCATATATTTTTTGATCTTTTAAAAAATAAATTTTTTTTTGAATACCATTCTTAAAAAGTATCTTTCTTAAAGTATCCTTTTTTAAAATATCTTTTTAAAAAAGTAGCTGGTTTTTTTTCAGTACCTTGCCTTAAAAAGTATAATTTTGTTTTAAAAAAGTACCTTCTTTAAAAAGTACATATTCTCTAAAAATATTTTTTTTTATTAAAAAAACCATTATAACAACATATTTTCTTAAACAAGGATATTTTCTTAAAAATCTACCCTTTTTTAAAAAGAACATTTTCTTAAAAAGTATTTTTTTAAAGTACTCTTCTTAAAAAAAATTTTCTTGGAAAGTTACCTTTTCTCAAACAAGGATCTTTTATATAAAATAACTTAAAAAAAGTTAATTCTATTAAAATACTTTTTAAAAAAGCACGTTTTCCTGGTATAATGCAAACCAAAAATTGCCAAGATTTTTAGAAACTTTTATTTTGAAATACCGCATAATTTTTATCTCTCAAAACATTGAAAAGTATTATTCCTTATTGTGACTATTGGTATTCTGTTGTAATGCATTGAACAATGAATTGCGACCCCATAAAGTTTTTGTATTATTAATCCCTATAACAACTCGAGTCCATATAATGTCCGTACATACGTCGGTCTCCCTTTTGAAATTACGGTCATTCAACAAAATAAACCATTTACCTGGGTAAAGTTAAAATAATATTGTTTGTCGTTATTCGAGCAGGTTGGTATTTGAAATGGGTTAAATCGGGCAGCACCGTGCCAAGATATGGTCTAAAATATGAAGTTATAAAAAATCAGTGTATTTGCTGAAATAATTTGAAAGTAACTTTAACGAATAATTTACTTTTTCAAACCGAGGTGGAAGGTATCAAAGATTCGGCACATCCGAATCTAACACTCTTACTTGTTTTTCATTGGTTTTAGTTGGAGTTTAATATTGTAAGCATATAACGGTATTAAGATTTATATGCAAAGGTTACAAAAGAAAAACAATTAATTTCGGTCGAAAATAACTCTAAGTTTGGAAGTCAAATAATAGTTGCCTGTAATAAATATAAGTATGTAAAAAGTGTCTTTTTTATTAAGATTATTACTATTTTCTAAGTAAACACTATAAAGCTTATACTTATTTAAATAAAGGTAACTTTATTATACATATATATATTAAGTAAGCCCATATTGAAATTATTAAAAAAAATCCGTAGACGAAAACTTCTACTGCCATTGGATGCCGCTTATCTATTAATCGTTTTGGAATCTTTGGATCTGGCTTTAAAAAAAATTAAAATGTTTTTGTCCGAATTTGCCTCCGCTGAATAATTTTTTTCACTCAACATGGCGGTTTCCACAATTTCTCGTAACATATGGCTATCCACTACCAAGAAAGAGCGAATCAATCATATAACCGACTTTATTACATTAAATTTTGTTGGAAGCTCAATAACCATAATACAATATGATAAATTAAAGTCTTTTACTCTAGTTTCAATATATGCAGCAAATTCCAAAGAAGATGGATAAAGGCGTATAGAACAAAACCTCGATTCCTCCATGATAAAAACGATTGGCTAGCTGTTTTAATAGATAATTCTTTTTTTTACAATAAATTAAAAAAAAAAAAATAAAAATTTAAGATTGCAGCCAAAGAAGCAAGAGAAGGAAGGAAGCAGAGTTGATTAGTATCGTGGATAATGATCAGCTGGTGATGGCAGTTGAAATAAAACTCGATCCGCTGAAAAGCGTAATACAGCTGGATTAGTAAAAAGATTTAGATTTAGATTTTTGTCACAAGAGGTACTGCTATAAGAAAACTAAGGTCAAAATCTGAGGAAGGAAATGGATTTGGATTTGGACTAATGATTTGATAAAAAGCTAGGTAGACTGTATTAAGGAAAAAAAATAGCAAAACTACTTCCAACTGAAGTTAGCCTTGCTACGAAAAGTGCTATTCACCATACTGTTTCCATAAAACCAAAATTATTTTACGCATTATTAATGGAAAAGGGTGCACAGCTTTATCGAACTACAGTTCATCCCAGACTTCTTATGTGTGCGGAGCTAAGCCTTCAGAGATGAATAATTCCTCCGCTCTGTCGCAAAAAAGCTTAGATCCAGAAGTTTTGGAGTTTGGCTCGTCACCTTTACATTCTTGGATAAGGTTTATGGAGTGTTTACTACACATATCTTAGAGGATGGATATACAAACGTGGCAAGCTAGAGGTGAACATAATAAAACAAAAAGTTGAGCGAAGAAAAATTGCTATTCAAGATAAGTTTAAATCAAAGATGGGATTACTGATAGACATACCAAAGCAAACATCAGGAAATACTAACGATGGAAGTACGGCTAGGCGATTTATGCGGAACTATCTGCTCAAATAGCTAGCACAAAGTTGGAACTTATACAATTTCATGTTATATTAGAATGCTTAGCATCTGGATATGCCATAAATGTGGAAGCTTTCGAAAGCTATGCATCAGAAACCAGAAAACTATATGAAACTGTATACCTGTTATTAAATGCCTGTCAGTGTGCACAAAGTTCTTCGGCATGGCAAAATAATAATTCAGCATTGTATCCTTCCAATGGGACAGTTATCAGAAGCTCAGAAGTCGAGGAATAAGGATAATAGACGGTATAGACTTCAGTTTACATGGAAAACTTGACGGACAGAAACGAATTCAGATGTAATAAGAAGGCTGTTAAAATCTTCGGATCCATATATTTGAAGTACAGATTCTATATAATTTTTTCCATTTTGCTCCTTTGCTAATATTTTTTTTTAAATTAATTTTTATTTTATCATATAGAAAGATATTTGGTTTTTTTCTTTAGTTTTTTGTATTAAATTTGCTTTAAAAAATTAATAAAATTGTCAAAAAAATATGTGTTTTTTCCCATTTCACAAAAAAGGGCGTATGAAAAGTAGGCGTGTCTGTGATCGGATTTCCCCATTTTTTTGGATAATCTTTCTCCAATGTGTTGAAAGTCTTCATGTCAAAATTCAACTTTGTTCACCCTTTATTTTCAAACTTATTAATTTTGTCCTCTTATTTTCAAAATCGAACACTGTGCGCCGGTTCGAAACACCTAGCATATATATATAATAGCTTATATTTTTGGCATAATGTAAAAAATATATTATATACATATATACGTATTTTTTGCCCTACTGATTTAAATGATTTTCTTGAATATCGAAATATGTAAACAATGAAATTTTTAATAATCGGATAAATTACTGCTTGATAAGAATTCGTTTAGTATTTTTCTGCTTACTACCTGTCTCAAAATTAAGTGCACTATGTTTATAAAAAAAAATGTACAGAATTTCTAATTTCAGAATTTAAGAAAATATCCTTAGCAGGTAGCCGAAAAATAAATGTATCATTGATTAAGGATACGCCTACAAAAAGAATTATTGAATTTTATACAACACCAAAGGATGGCATTGTTTCTTTCAAAAGAACTTGGCATATATGCCTTAAGAAAAAAGTGGCATATTTCATATTTATTTAGCTTCTTTAAACTATGCTGCATTTACTTAAACATGACATGCATCACCTGCTTTTCTTTTAAGTAGTATAAAAGAATCTAATGCGTTTTTGTGTTATTTTAGAAGATTGTTAGAGGGATGTTGTTGATCTTTTTTTTTTTTTTTGTAATTTATCGTCTAAGAAATCAAGCAGATGTTAAAGTCGCTTTTGATATGTTATTTGTAAGATTTTAGAATGGAATTTAGGAGGGTATGAAAAGATGCAATTTTTTATGCTTTCGTTTTTTTTTTTGTTTTCTTTTTGGGAGAAAGATAAGATTTGTTGTTTGAAATTGAAAAGAAATTCCAAAACAGGTACAGTTTTTTTGTGATTATAAATGGTGATTTTTTTGTAATGGTCAACTTAAAAGGAAATTTATTGTTAGAATAGAATAGCAGAATTTTTAAAAATAAATCTGAAAAGAAAAAATTTGGTAGATATATTTATAACTACTAGCTGATTCCAGCGCTCGAAATTCGAATGCAATTTTTAGGCAGCTTTATTTTTCAACTTAGCCAATTCACAAACCAACACTTTTATGGTTTATTATTATTGTGAATGAAGATAACAAACTCATTAAACACATTAACAAATTTAATAAAACACACATAGCATATGTGTAATTTTATGTATGTGTTAGTAGCAACTTTAAATGCAATTTACTCAAAATAAAGGGAAAAATTTTAAAATCTGTAAATCTGCAAAACGGCTAAAAAGAAATACCTCTCAAATGATATACGTTTGGTCAAAGTCGGTACAAAACGGTAGAACAAAACATCGGTCAAAAGACATCGCCTAGCCTATTAATATTATAGATGAGAAATACAATATTTCAATTAATTAAAAAAGGTTGCTATATAAATTCTTAAAATTCATTTAAAAAAATAATAAACTATGTATTACAGTAGCTTTTCTCCGTCAAAAATCAACACCCTGTAATTTATTATAGTTTATTTTATTCTTAATCAATATTTAACACATTTTTATATTATTATAAAAATGTTTTTCAAAACAAAATTTTATAGGGTCGACAAACAATCAAACATATTTTTTTAAACAATAAATTAGAGACTTTATTAACACATAGATAAAATTAATAACTGCTATAAAAAATAAATATTTTTGGTATATATACACATAAATCATTAAAAACCAAATAAAAAATATTTTAGATTTTTATAGCTACAAAAGAGTAGCCCTAGAGTATTAAAAGTAAAACAAAAACAAACAAAAATAAAATAAAAATAAAAAAGAAAGGCTAAGCGTGAAAAATGTTCATTGGAAGAAAATATTTTTAATGAATAAAAAAAAAAAGACATAAAAATTGAAAAGCACAGCTGTCGGCTTTTTTTTTTTTTAAATACGAGCATAAGAATTGTATTATGAAAAACGATTATTGAAAATTTTATTGATTTGTTTTTTTTTTTTTTTTTGGGTATAGAAAAATGTGTTCAAGTTTAATTGGTAAGACAATATGTAAAAAAATATGAAAAAAGTTTACATATCAGAATATAATATATTTAAAATATTATGTAATATTTTGTCGTATGAAATTTTATTAAGACGACACATTTTGAGAACAAAAAACTAATAAAAAAAATTCAACATGCGTTGCATTTTAAATAGTGATGCATTTTATTGTTTGTTCTTTTTTTAATTTGTTATTGCTTTAAAGTGTGCTTTTTATGAGGCAAAGCAAACAATATATTTGTCATAATTTCTTTTGATATACATGCATACATATATTTTATTCGTGCTTTGCAATAATTCATGCATATAAAAAACGTAACCTCATTCTTCAATAATAATTTAGGAGAATTTCTTTTTAACACTAAGGCGGTTAAGGTACGGTTATATATTTTCAACCAAAAAGTATTATTAAAAATAATACTACAATATTTTTGTAAAAATTTCAATTATTTTAATAAAACTGTTATTTTGTGAAAAATTTAACTTTTAATATTTTGAAATCAAATATCTTTTAAACCATTCGCAAGTGGTTAACTTTGGTTAACTTTAACTCACCCTATCTTGTAACAGGGTGGAAGCCTATGTCCTTGACTACAACTTTGTTTTTTTTTTGTTTGGAACCACTGTGTCGGGTAGAAGTTTATGCTATAATGCGTGTATTACTCATAGCTATGATTTGAAGGTCTCATCTACCAAAACTGCTCATGGCTATTTATTGGGAATTCTATAAGCCACTTTCCTTATGCAGGGGTTGTTACGAAAATTACGACCTGTAATACAGTATTTGTGTATGGGTTGCAAATACGCCAGAAGTTGGTGTGAGGATGTAACAAAGATACGCAATATATTAAAGAATTCATTTGGTGTTCGCGGTTTTAATTACACTTAATGTAAGCTATATCTAAAATATTAATATGCTAGGCGATTTCTTGTGACTGATGTTTTGTTCTACCGTTTTATCCCGATTTTGACCAAGCGTATATTATTTGAAAGGTATTTCTTTTTAGCCGTTTTGCAGATATACAGATTTTTAAATTTAGTCCTTTATTTTGAGTAAATTGCATTTAAAGTTGCTACTAACACATACATAAAATTGTACAATGCTAAGTGTGTGTTTATTAAATTTGTTAACGTGTTTGTAATAAAAATGAGATTGTTTTTTGTGTTGATTTGTGAATTGGCTATAATTGATTTGCATACTTTTAGGGTCTTTATTTAATGAAAAAATAAAATTTCCTAGAATTTGCGCTCGAATTTCGAGGGCTGGAATCTGCTAATTAATTGTTAATCTTCCACATATGTTAATTTCGCTTTGATTAACTTTAAAATAATTATCAAATATGTAAAATATTATACAGAATACATTTTTGTTGATACTAAATGTTAAAAAAAAAAAATGGTGCAGAATTGCATTAAGCAAGATTTACTTAAGTGACCATTTTATTATTTGAATTTAATTTGTTTTTTATTTATTTTTTCTGAATGCGGTTAGAAATAAAAGACCGGAAAAATTTTAACATTAAATGAACGTACTTAAAAGTTCATAACGATTTTTCTCTATCGTCATGGTAAATGCTTAGGTTAGTGTTAATCTCAGTTTATTTATTTTATTGTTAATGTGCCAAAAAGAAAAGAAGTAAGAAAATTATTGTTGGTCTAGGCCGACTATACGATTCCCTATACTATACGTTTAGAGAAAACGTCTTAGGTCCAACTAAATGGATATAGAGAAATTAAGCATAAAACAAATTTGAGTGTCATTTTTTTTATTAATTTTTTGCTTGCAGATACGAAAAGGTTCATATCGTCGATCCTGACTATATTTTTTAAAGGCACTAAAAAAAAACATAAACAAACCAAATTTGAGAAAAATATGTGCATTATTTTTGTTATACCCTATAACAATATGTGGGTTTGGGCAGATGCTTGTAACTAACAATAATGTTTGACATAAAAACATCTTTTATTATATCCATCGACCCAGAATCACTTTCTGTATCGAGTTATTGATGTCCGTCCGTCCGTCCTTCCTTTTTTTGTGCGTCTGACCTTCTGTCTATGTAATAATCAAACTACAGTTCACAAATATAAATAAATTTGATTGAAATTTAGTATAATAGAACGAATTCTGTTGAAATTGGTGAAAATTGGTCCATGTGCAGACCTAGTCCCCATACAAATGACCCCCTATGAGATCGGCCTAAATTGCCATTAGATCCAAATTATCATATAGATCTCGGACAAATTTGATTTGCGTATATTTATTACATCCATTATCCGGTAATCCAAAAATATACCCTATAGGAAATTTCTTAGTCATGGTCAGTCAATAAAGTTTGTATGCAAACTGTAAATCACAATTCAATTCAAAGTTTTTCGCACACCCTTTATTATCTTGCCGCCTTTATTTTTCTTTTTTGTTGTTTATTATGTTAGCTTCCAGCATCTAGTTAGAATAACCACTTTTTAAAGCACCGTGAGATTTTCAAGCAATTGTTTTTCTGATTGATGTAAACATATAACTAGTCAATAAAGTTTGTATGCAAAACGCACAGTTTATTCCGGTCTTTGCGTGTAAGGTGACAAAGTGAACTTCAGAACAATTATTTTATATTTTGATTAGGATTTACAGTGTTTTTAAAAGTTTTGGTTGTATATTTGGAAAAAAAAGTACATTAAAAACATACATCAAATAGCACCAATGGCACCACGGGGCAAAGAATTATCTTCGGATCTCAGAGAAGTGATAATAAAACTGTACCTGGAGCACAAAACTCAAAGACAAATAGCCGAATTGGTTGGAAAAGGGAATAATAATAACAAGCCAAGATCTGGTCGGCCAACCACTTTCACACCCAGTGAAAAATGAATTATCGTGCGCAATATCCAAAAAAATCCGAAAATTTCTGCACCAAAATTACAGATGGAAATTGAAAATGAGGTGGGAAAAGTTTGTATTACAGCAACAATTCGCAAAGTATTCCATTCGGCTGGATATCCTAACCGTCAAATTTCCAAAAAGCCGTTTGTAAGCCCAATAAACCAAAAAAAGAGACTCTTATTCGCAGAACAATATGATACAGCCGCCCAAAGCTTTTGGAACACCATTATTTTTTCGGACGAAAGCAAATTCGGATCAGATGGACGGGCCAAGGTATTGCGAATACTCAATTCTGAGCTTGAGCCACATAACATGATAGGCACAGTCAAACACGGTGGTGGATCAGTACTCGTTTGGGGGTGTATGGCTGCCTCTGGGGTGGGTAAACTTGTTTTTACACCCTATACCACTATGTGGTTTGGGTATAATGACTTTGTGCTGCTGTTTGTAACAACCAAAAATATTTGACCTACACCCATCTTTAATTATACCGATCAAATCAGAATCACTATCTGATTCGATTTAACGATGTCCGTCCGTCCGTCCGTCCGTCCGTCTGTGTGTCCATGTAAAGCTTGTAATCAAACTGCAGGTCGCAAATATGAATTTATTTTGACGAAATTTGGTATTTGATCTTTAATCGGCGATGGGATAAACGCTATTGAAATTGGTGAGAATCGGTCCATGTTCAGACCTAGCCCCCATACAAATGAACCCTATGAAATCAACATATATTGCCATAAGATCCAAATTATCATACAAATCTTAGTCAAATTGGGTTTCTATGTATATATTACATCCATTAATCAGTAGTCCAAAAATGACAACAATAGGTCAGTTGTCCAAATGACCTATTGGACAACTCTTAGTCATAGGCCCCATATAGAGCTGCTTCCCGATCTTCACTTAAATCAATCAAAAAACAAAAATATTGCACTGATTCTTCCCAAATTTTGTTTGTATATATTTTTGCAAAATACAAGAGACTTTACCATACATGGTCAGGATCGGTCCATTTTTGGGCCTAGTCCCCATATAGATATATCATCCGATATGAACTTTTTCATATATGCAGCTGAAAAAAATTAATAAAAATCCCACTCAAATTTGGTTTATGCTTATTTTCTATATCCAGTTAGTTGGGCCTTAGAGATAGGGTCTCTAAACGCATGGTATAGGGTATCGTAAAGTCGGTCTAGACTGACTATAATTTTCTTACTTGTTATTGATGGTATAATGGATCGGTTTATCTATTTAAATATTTTAAAAAATAACTTGCATATAAGTTGTGCTAAACTTGGGATTGTCGAGTCACTTGTGTTCCAGCAAGACAACGATCCAAGCACACCTCACTTATTGTCAAAGGGTGGTTCCTCTATAAAGTAAAAAACCACTTAACACTCCACCCCAGTCGCCCGATATTAATCGTATTGAGCATTTGTGAGTCCACCTGGAGCGCCAAATCAGAAAACACGACATAAGAGGCAAAGAAGACTTGAAAAAGGCAATTTTAGAAGAGTGGGAGAAAATACCACCGTGTGTTCCACGAACCTGCATCGATGCAAAACCGTCTAAAAGCAGTCATAACAAATAAAGGCTTTCCAACTAAGCCTTGAGCATTGGATAATTAACTGCTTAACCTATGAAAAATTAATTACCTTTGCTTGACTTAGATTTGCATACATACTTTTTTGACATAGTTTTGAGGATATTTTCGCGTAAGTTGTTGTTGTTATTTGAAGACGTTAAGTTTCTCTTTGCTTTTTTTGTTATGAAATAAAATTTCCAATATTTTCTTTTAAAAAATTAGATTTTCTTTCATCGCTGGAATAAATATTTTCAGTGAATAAATATTTTTTAATGTTATAAGGATAAAATACTTGGTTGCATACAAACTTAATTGACTGACTGTATAAAGCTGCTTAACGATCTTAACATAAACATATCAAAAAAAAAAAACAAGTAAGAAAATTATAGTCGGTCTAGACCGACTATACGATACCCTATACCAACTAACTGGACATAGAAAATAAGCAAAAACCAAATTTGAGTGGGATTTTTATTAATTTTTTTGGCTGCAGATATGAAAAAGTTCATATCGGATGCTATATCTATATAGGGACTTGGTCCAAAAATGGACCGATCCTGATCATGTTTGGTAAAGTCTCTTGTATTTTGCAAAAATATATACAAACAAAATTTGAGAAGAATCAGTGCAATATTTTTGTTTTTTAATAGATTTAAGTGAAGATCGGGAAGCAGCTCTATATGGGGTCAAAGGGATCATTTTTGGACTACTCATTAATGGATGTAATGAAAGCATATAAACCCAATTTGAGTAAGATCTATATGACAATTTGGATCTTATGGCAATTTATGTCGATTTCATATGGGTAATTTGTATGGGGGCTAGGTCTGAACATGGACCGATTCTCACCAGTTTCAACAGCGTTCATTCCATGGCCGATAAAAGCTTATATACCAAATTTCATCAAAATATATTCATATTTGCGACCTGCAGTTTGATTACAAGGTTTACATGGACACACAGACGGACGGACGGACATTGTTAAATCAACTCAAAAAGTGATTCTGATTCGATCGGTATAATTAAAGATGGGTCTAGGTCAAATATTTCTGGTTGTTACAAACAGCAGCACAAAGTCATTATACCCAAACCACATAGTGGTATAGGGTATAAATATTGTACAGATGTTTCTTAAATTTGGTTTGTAAACGTTTTTGAAAGATATGAGTGACTTTAATAAATATGGTCAGGATCGGTTAATTTTTCCACCTAGTCCCCATATAAATATAGCATCCGATATGAACTTTTGCAGATCTGCAGACAAGAAAAAAATTAATCAAAATTCCACTTCGATTTAGCTTATGCTTATTTTCTATACCCAATTAGTTGGAACCAAGACCAATTCTCTATCGCATGGGTATCTTACTTGTTTTTTATAGACTTAACTGAAGATCCAGAAGCAGCTTTAAAGTGTGTGCAGATAAAACAACTTATGTCGACAAACGTCGTTTTCTTTGTAGACATAAGACATAGGCTGTTGTTGCTTGAAAAATGGATTATTTTGTTCGTCAACAAAAAGTTTACGGAGCGTAGGATGAGAATATAACAACATATCAATAATAATAGTGACAAAAACTAACAGAAATAACCACACAAGTTTTTATAAGTGGTTATAAACTGAAAAATAATCCAAAATTATTTTCCATTTTTTCATTAATAACAACGTATGTCGCTATGTGTCGTTTTCTGAGAAAATAATTTGTCAGCGATCAAACGTAGGTTGAAATACGTCGTTAGTGCTGCAAATTAATTAAATAAAGTTACGTCGTTATTTAAAGAAAAACTCAGAAATGGTCAATTTAAAAAAAAAAATTAAACACACTTAAAGAGCGTTAAAAATTAATATATTTGGCATCGTTAACTCAAAACTGTCAAAAATGGACTTACGCGGTTATTCCAGAAAACCACAGATATAATAAATTTCATCAAAATATATTAATATTTGCAACATGTATATAAACTCAGAAAGTGATTCTGAGTCTATCGGTATAATAAAAAATGGGTTTAGGTCAAATATTTTGGGTAGTTGCAAACATCAGCACAAGCTCATTACACCCTGACAATATGGTGATGGGTATAGGGTATAAATATAATTTAACTTAAATCGTTTTGATATATATATAATGTTTAAAATTAAAAAAAAAAAATTTAAAAATATCATAAATGTGCATTTTAAAACAATAAATTAATTTATTTCATAATAATGTGAAATCCCTACGCTTATGAAAAAAACCCTTTTTTCCCTACACCCACGTTTCTTCTCCCTATATTTTCCTTACACTACTTTTTTCAATTTTTCTAAATTAAAATTTTATTGTTACTTTGTACATTTTCAATTTCAATAGTGTAAGATAAAAAGTAAGATAAGAATATCATAAGAATTACATAAGAATAACATAAAAACAACATGAAGAACTAACAGATACTATAAAAAATTATTTTTACAATTCTGTATTATTCATCTTTTTGATATGGCTAGATGTACATTTAAAATTTACACAATTAATTAGAATGGCTTGCAAATGAGACCTTATAACGCAAACAGAATTTTGATTCTTGGTTTAAAAGATTTTTTTGTGACAGTGGTTATTAGCATGTATACTTAGATCTGATATATCGCAATTTAATATTTTTTCACAAGCCTTGCATCTGCATTTAAAGTAGTCATCTTTGACCTGTTTCAGCCATCCCATTAGCTTCTCGTCTCTCAATCAACTTGAGCAAAATCTTTGTTTTCTGTATTTCTTTGATGTGTTTTCAGCATCATCGAAAAACGAATCGAACTTGTTTCTAAAATTAATTATAATTAAATTTATAATATTTTAATGTTTTTTTTATTTACAAACTTACTTATTAAAATCGAAGAGACCTACAAAGATGGCGTACGTACATATGTATAAAAAAAAGATGCACAAACAAGTGTGTTTTACTTGTCATTGTTATTAAAGTAGCCACATATTTACTTCCTTCATATTATAGAGTTATGACCAGACTTAAAAAAGTTATATATTTTTAATTTTAAAGTTTAAGATTAAAAAATATATAATATTAAGTAGTTAAAAATATCTGCAAAAAATCCCTACAATTCGACAAAAGTAAGAAATCTTTCCCTTTTCCCCCAATTTTTGAAAAAAATCTCTACATTTGGCATCACTGTTTAAAACTTGGACCACTTTCATAGTTAAGGGCACAGTATAAGTTAAAATCACAGTTTTAACTTAACGATTTGTGTTTTATTTAAAATTATAAATCAAACAAGTAACATAATAAAATTGGGTATTCCTAAAGACTTTTACACTGAAATTTTTATTATAAGGGCCTTTGTTAATATAATTTTTTAAATTACCAATATCATGACCGTTTTCTCCTTTAGTTTATGCTTTTTATCTCTCAATAAGTTTGAACATCTATTAATTTAATTACCCAGTTAACTAAACTGATGAAATTTAAAACAAATGATTCTCAGCTTATACATTTTGCCGGTTTTTATAGCTTTTTAATCTAAAAACTCAAAAAAAAAGTTGACACAAAAGTTAAAAGCTCTTAAAGTTAAATGCTTGTTTGGAGGTCGTCCAAAGAGGTTAGATTAGTCAATGACTAAAGTAATAAATTGTGTAACAAATATATTCTAACACATTTGAGTAGGTTGCATTTGTAATCAATTAGTAAAAGACCAAAAAAAAAGAAAAATATTTGAAAATAAAAACAAAAGAATATGTATATAAAACATGATGATGATCATGATGATTTTTAATTTAAATCACTTTTAAATGCAGCTGCAGCTAAAATTAACGACCTTAACACATTTTTCTGATGTTATGTTGTTTTTCCCTCAATTTCTGATAATCTAGAAATCAAATGAAACTGTAAATTTTCGATTTGTCAGTTGTTAAAATAAAAATTGTCTTACTTTATTAAGCACATAATAAATTTGTTTCTTTTGTTTTTCTGGAGTAGAAAAGAAAAGCATTTTTAATTGTTTTTTTTTTAAGTAATAAAAATCAGTTTTGACACGCGTGATGCTTTGGAAGAAATGTTCCCTTTGGCTGATATATGCCAACATGCGTACATATATGGAATAAATATCGCTATATTTTCAAAGCTTCTGTATTTATAAAATCATGAGTTTCATATAAAATTGAATTATGTTTTTAGTAAAGAAATTTACACATAAGAAATGTAGCATGTTACACTACATGCACGGATAGGGTACTCACAATCAGCCCTGTTCTTGAAATGTGTTTATTTGAATAAGAATGAATAAAAAATCACATGAAATTGAAATTTTGGGTTTCTTGAAAGTAGAAATTTTATATTTTCAAAGTATTTTTCGAAATCAGTTTTTTTTTTATTGTTAAATGGCATGAAACATATGCACCCCTGTTCTTGAACCACTATCACAAAAAAAAAAACTCGTAAATGAAAAGATTCTTAAATCTACGAGTTTTTTGTTGTTCTCTAATTTCAATAAGAATATTTTTTCTCGTTTTAATTCACATAGAAAAGGCTTTGTGAAATCAAAACAAATGCCCTTTTTTTCTACTAAGCAGGTCTTAAGAGATAAAAAATCGAATTGATATTTAAACTCTAACATGTTTTTTTATTGAACCTTGTCATTATTTTAAAAAATTAGACATTAATTTGATGAAAAAAAAAACGATTTTAAAAAACGTCTACATTTTGCGCTGATTTAAAAAAAAACTCGTAATAAGTGGTCGATGTTAATAAAACACACTTTTTGCGATGATGCTGTTCTATAACTATAATAAAAACTTTTTATTAACACAATCTATTTTCCATTATAATTTTTTCAATTATAACATAGATTCTTTATGCACTAATTATTGCAAATAAAGGAATTAAAAAAATTTTTTCATCAAATCACATATTTTTATTTTTTTGCATATGTTCGAAACAGTAGTAAGGCCAGTCAAATCCAATTTATTTGAATATCGAATTTTTTTTTGGTGATGCCTAACTTTTTAAAAATAGAAAAGTCATTTTTAATTGAATGAAATTGAAGAACAAAAACAATTAAATGAACAAATAAGTTGTTATTTTAAAAGGAAATATTTTTCTTTATACTTTTTCTATAAACTTAAGAAAAAAACATGCACAAAATACTTAAAAGTTTTTTGTGAAACTGAATGAAGAACCATATCGCACCTCAGTTTCTAGATAACATACGTCCTTAACTCAAACATATGTTTCTTAACTCAAACATATGTTTCCATTAAATAAATAAAAAAGTTGTTTCAAGAAACCCAAAATTTCAATTTCATGTGATTTTAAATTCACTCTTATTCAAATAACAACGTTTCAAGAACAGGGCTGATGGTTTAGCTTCAGAACCATATATTATCTAGAAACCGAGGTGCCATATGGTTCTTTAGTCAGTTTCACAAAAAAATCGTAAGTAATTTTGGGCATGTTTTTCCTTAAGTTTATAAAGAAAGTAAAAAAAAATATTTTCTTTTAAAATAACATTTTACTTGTATATTTAATTGTTTTTGTTCCTCAATTTCATTCATTTAAGAATGACTTCTCATTTTGAAATAAGTTAGGCATCACCAAAAAATTCGAAATTCAAATAAATTGGATTTGACTGGCATCACTACTGTTTCGAACATAAACAAAGTTGTGGCAGTCATATGCAAAAAAAAAAATTATGTGATTTGAGTGAAATATTACTTTAAATTCCTTTATTTGTTATAATTAGGGCATAAAGAATCTATGTAATAATAGAAATAATTATAACGAAAAATATATTGTGCAAATAAAAAGTTTTTATTATAGATAAAGGTTTTTTTTATATATAACGTTTCTTTTAAAAATCAGCGGAAAATGTAGACGTTTTTTAAATTCGTTTTTTTCCATAAAAACAATGTATAATTTTTCAAAATAATGACAAGGATCAATAAAAAAACATGTTAAACTTTAAATACCAATTGTTTTTTTTATCTCTTAAGACCTGTTTAGTATAAAAAAGGGCAGTTGTTTTGATTTCACAAGGAATTTTCTATGTGAATTAAAACAAGAAAAAATATTCTTATTGAAATCATAGAACAGCATGAAACTCGTAAATTTACGAATTTTTTCATTTAAGGATTTTTTTTTTGTGATAGTGATTTCAAAAACAGAGGTGAATATCTCATGTGTTGTACATACCAAACAAATTTTATAAATCCTAACATACAGTGGCCATTTTATATTAACTACAATATTATTTTCTACTATAGCACATTATATGTACATTTCCATGTGTTTGCCTTGAAATTACGAAATACTGTTAACACCTTAATTACATAAATTAGGCATCTTTGTTTTTTTTTTTGTTATTGAAACTTTTGAATAGAAAATATTAAGAGCTGCTGGTATTCGACACATAAACGCTTGAAGCTAATTTGAGCTTTAAACATGGTATAATTTTTGAGTTACACAACACCATATTCTAATAAGTAAGAAAATTATAGTCAGTCTAGACCGACTATACGATACCCTATACCATGCGTTTAGAAACCCGATCTCTTAGGCCCAACTAACTGGACATAGAAAATAAGCAAAAACCAAATTTGAGTGGGGTTTTTATTAATTTCTTTGGCTGCAGATATGAAAAAGTTCATATCGAATGCTATATCTATATGGGGACTAGGTCCAAAAATGGACCGATTCTGATCATGTTGGGTAAAGTCTCCTGTACTTTGCAAAAATATATACAAACAAAATTTGAGAAGAATCTGTGCAATATTTTTGTTTTTGATAGATTTAAGTGAAAATCGGGAAGCAGCTCTATATGGGGCCAAAGGGATCATTTTTGGACTACTCATTAATGGATGTAATGAACGCATATAAACCCAATTTGAGTAAGATCTATATGACAATTTGGATCTTATGACAATTTATGTCGATTTCATAGGGGTAATTTGTATGGGGGATAGGTCTGAACATGGACCGATTCTCACCAATTTCAATAGCGTTCATCCCATGGCCGACAAAAGCTTATGTACCAAATTTCATCAAAATATATTCATATTTGCGATCTGCAGTTTGATTACAAGGTTTACATGGACACACAGACGGACGGACGGACGGACGGACGGACATTGTTAAATCAACTCAGAAAGTGATTCTGATTCGATCGGTATAATTAAATATGGGTCTAAGTCAAATATTTTTGGTTGTTACAAACAGCAGCACAAAGTCATTATACCCAAACCACATAGTGGTATAGGGTATAATAATAGTCAGTATGTTAATATTTCTTTTTTATATTGCATTCTATGTTGCCTGCATTTGAAAACAAATAAATTATGTATTGTATTTATTGTTCTTTAAATTTTAAAGAGTATTTGATAAGAATAACATTTGTTTTACATAAACAAAATATAAGAATAATTGCGTACGTATATAAAGGTTTTAATATCGGATAGTATATCAACACAATTTCAAATATCATTTAAAATTGGAATATTTTTGAATTGCTCTTCGAATGAAGAATTCTCACACATACAGAACAGATTCGATGTGACTACCAAATTTATTGATGCAATTTAGTACAAATGCTTTGCACATTACAAGACAAACCTACAAACCTAACCTACACCTCCTGAACAAGAAAAAGATGTTATATTCTTTAAAAAATAAGTAAGAGTCTTAAGTTCAGCCGAATCTTTGATATCCTTCACCTGGATGTTACCCTTATTTTAATATCTGGTCATTGCACTATTTATAACAAATGTAAACAAAATTTTTCGAAAAGCAAACAATTTGATAAACTTAATACTAAATTATTACATCAAACACGCTGAATTTTTAGCATTTTATAGAGATGTCTTCATATTATAGGTTAAATCTTAGCGCAAAAGGGCCCGATTTGCCCCATTATCCTAATTTTACCCAGGTAAATGTTTTTTTTTTGTGAATAACAGACGGACAGACGAACATCGCTGCTATTATGAATAAATAATATTTGATTTAAATTGCAATGACGAACAATTCTGTCATTTGTGGTATAGTGCATTCCATTATGATAGGTACACTACGCTATATCGACTCGAGTTTTTATAAGGACCGAAAATATATATACTTTATGAAAATGTATTTTTCGATGCGTTACAAACGGATTGAAAAAGATATATACACGCTGTGCAGTGGCGTGGACGGCACAAAAAGCTTGTTTTCAGAGCAGTAATACAGAGTGTGTTTAAAAATTTAATAACTTTTTCGTTTATATATTTTTAAAATTTTTTTTTCAGGTTATTAGCACCTGGAGAATAAATAATGGAGAAATTCATAACTGAAAAAAGAATCGGCGTAGTAGAATTTTCTTATTTATATCAGCAATCAATTATTTTAAAGCAAATAGCGAAGCGTTGCCATTTTACCAGCAGAATTGCGCCCTCTGAAGCAGTGCTACATTGCTTAGTTGATCGTTACCACCAACAACACTGTAAGAGATATGCCTCGAACTAGTAGACCGCGTGTAATTCGCGCTGCGAAAAATATTGCACGTGTAGAGCAAAGTGTTAACGAAGCACCAGAAACATCTACCAGAAGGCGTTCTGCTCAGCTAGGAATGTCTCGTACGTAACTACGGTATATTTAAAAAAAAAATTATTATTACTAGCGGATCCCAGCCCTCGAAACTCGAGTGCAAATTCTAGGAAATTTTATTATTTCATTTAATAAATTATTTTATAAGATTCTAAAAGTATGCTAACCAATTTTAGCCAATTCATAATTCAACACTTTTTAAATATCGATTGGGTTATTTGGTTTAAATTTAACACAATTATTATTGTGAATGGTTTATGTCCAAAATGATATTTCAATTCAACACAATTATTATTGTGAATGAAGAAAACAAATTCACAAACACATTAATAAATTTAATAAACACACACATAGCATTGTATAATTTTATGTATGTGTTAGTAGCAATTTTAAATGCCTTTAACTCAAAAAAAATCTAAAAATTTAAAAATATGTAAATCTGATGGAGAGCTCATATGAAATACCTTTCAAATAAGATACGTTTGGTCAAAATCGGGAGAAAATTGGGGAAAAATCATCGGTCACAAGAAATCGCTTTACCTATTTATATTATAGATTCCCATATAAGGTGCAATTGGTGCAATAATTAAAACCCGTAGATCATCGTCAACGTCTAAATTTTGCAGTTAAATTTTAACAGTTGGCCAGAAATGAAACCAACTTTATTGACAATCTGATTATGAGTGATGGAGCTCATTTTCATTTGAATGGCTTTGTTAATAAGCAGAACTGTAGGTTCTGGAGTTCTGAAGTTCCTCAACGCCAATTGTACCCCATTAGTATGGTGTGGCATTACAGCTGAAAATATCATTGGGCCTTACTTCTTAGAAAATAAAAATGGAATTGCTGTAACCGTAAATGGAGAGCGGTATCGGTTTAAGATTGAACATTTTTTACGTCCTGCTCTTGAAAACAGACCTGATATGTGGTTTCAGCAGGATGGAGCCACTGCCCACACTGCCCACTTTTGAGGCAAATTGTGGCCAGCGTGCGTTCGCCGACTTTTTTCTTTGGAGTTATTTGAGGGAGTGAGTACATGTAAACAAGACCGAGTCTATGCTTGAACTCAAGGCCAATATTGTTCCAGAAATTCAAACGCTACAGCCACAAATTTTGAAAAATGTTATGGAAGATGCTCTAAAAGGAGCGAAGCTGAAAACGGGGGGTCATTTAAGTCACATTATTTTCCTTATTAGCGTAAACAAATTTAATAACGAAAAATTTAATAAATTATTAAACGCCGTGTGACGTTTGGCCCACCCTGTACAAACTCAGAGTGCACCATTGAAAAATTCAACTTTTATTTTTATTAATCACCCCAGTGTAGTAAGAAGAATCCCAGTGATACACACAGAAGCCATTCTATACACTTTTGCGTAATGGTTGAGATTAGAAGCCAACTCCAAAGTGAAATGACTGAAATTTACTAATTGTAAAGGCCATGGTGATGCATTCATCGCAATTAGTTGCGTTGATGGAGGTCGCTGTGCATGTCTGATATTCTTAACTTATATGTTAATCATTGTTTACTGGGGTTACAAATATAATGAGAAATATTCCAGCCATAAAACCATACAAATAATATCTTCAAAAGCAAGAAAATATTTCAAATTAAAAGGTCCCGATTATAAATTATAAATTCTTCAAAGCAAGTGCCATAAAAATCATTACGACACCTGCATAATTTGTATCTGTAGTTGTATGTAGTTTTTAAAAAATCCATTAAAAGTAATAAAATTTCAATAAATTTTTAAATTAACCGTTATAGAATTTTTAAATACACATGACATATAAGTGACTAATATTTCCTTTTCGACAATTGTATCTAATTACAGTTCGGTGTATCTTTGAGAATTGCTTGAAATATAATTAAAACAGTTGGATATTCATATAGATATACCAAAAATAGGCATAATTAACCATATCATTAGCAGTAAATTAAGTTTGAAATATTATTAAAAAAAAAAAAAAAAGAATACATCAAGCAAGCACGTATGGAGTATTGAGTGTAATGAAAAATCTACAAGACCCACCAGTGCTATTTTAAAATTAATGGAAATACAATCATCGAACACATCAATATATTTTTTTTTACTTTCAAATAATTGAATTTGAAACCTATAGACAGGAAATGACGGTTTTTGAATAAAAAATAAAAACTGTTAATACGAGTAAATGGTATAATTTTTGTACTTATACATTATTCAAATGTGAAAACTTTTTTTTTTCTTTAACAAAAACGTTTATCTTTGAAAAAAAAAATAAACTGTTGCTATTAGTAAAACTTATAATAAAAATTATCATTCTTTAGTCAAATAATTTAAATGAAGAAATTTGTGGAAATTTTTTGGAAAATGTATACAGTCAGCAAAAAAAAAGTTGTACAATTACCAGAATCGGAATAAAGACAAACACGATGTTAAATGTTCAACAGAAAATAATATTTATCACATACAAATTAAAGCTTGAGATTCATATTATAAATTTACATCAAAATAGTTTTTGTATAGCTTGTACATAAAGAGAAAAACAAGTAAGAAAATTATAGTGGGTCTAGACTTACTATACAATACCCTATACCATGGTTTAGAGAATAAAGCAAATAAGCAAATTTGAGTGGCATTATTATTAATTTTTTTGGCTTCAGATATGAAAAAGTTCATATCGGATATTATATTTATATGGGGACTGGGTCGAAAATGGACCGATCGTGACCAAATTTGGTAAAGTCACTTATATTTTGAAAAAATATATACAAACCAAATTTGAGAAAAAAAAGCTGTGCAGTATTTTTGCTTTTAATAGATTTGAGTGAAAATCGGGAAGCAGCTCTATATGGTGCCTACGACTAAGAATTGCCATATGGGGTTTATTTTTAGCACAACAGATAAATGAATGTAATAAACACACACAAACCCAATTTGACCGAGATCTATATAATAATTAGGATCTTATGGCAATTTAAGTCGATTTCATAGGGGTCATTTGTATGGGGACTAGGTCCGAACATGGACCGAATTTCACGAATTTCAATAGTCTTCATTCTATGGCCGGTGAAATCTTATATATCAAATTTTATTAAAATATATTCATATTTGCGACCTGTAGTTTGATTAAAATGTTTACATGGACACACAGACGGATGTACATCGCTAAATCGACTCAGAAAGTGATTCTGAATCGATCGGCATAGGTCAAATATTTTTGGCAGTTACAAACAGCAGCACAAAGTCATTAACTATTTCTATATCTAGAGTACTACCATAGAAAGATTCTTAACATTTTGTTTGAGTTCATCTATAATATTAATAGGCAAAGTGATTTCTTGTGACCGATGTAAGTTTCACAGTTTTACTCCGATTTTGACAAAAAATTTTTCATTTGAAAGATATTTTTTTTTAGCTGATACCCAGATTTCCAATTTTCATCGTCTGGAATATTTTATTGGAATTATGATCATTTAAAGTTGCTACTAACACATACATAAAATTATACAATGCTATATAGTGTGATTAAATATAATAATTAAAAAGTGAAATTAAATTCATAATAGATACATATTAAAATAAATAAATATAAATAAAAATATAAATATATTATATAATATAAATATATTATATAATATAAATATATTATATAATAAATATATTATATAATAAATATAAAACTGGATCTCTTAATGTGAAAATGATTTATTTTTTTGTGTAAATTTGTGTTATATATATTAATTTTTTATTTTAAATAAATTTTTATAAACATATATAAATTTAATATTTTATTTTTGTTAAGAAAACTCTTAGAAAACCGACTGAAAAGCACTTGAAAAATAGAGTCAAATACGATTAGTAATACGACTGATAAATGACTCGAAAAACAATCAGTAACATGTAAAAAGTCATGTAAAAAAGACTCTCAAATGAATAGAAAAACGACTTATAAATAACTTTAAAAAGACTCCCAAACAGATTGATAAATGACTCAAAATAGACTCGTAAGCGATTTGAAATATAATAGGTAAATGACTCGAAAAAGCCTCAAAAATGAAGTGAAATAAGACTGATAAATGATTCGAAAGCGATTCGAGAAAGACTATAAATATCATAAAAAAAAGGGTCGAAAATTACTCTAAACTAACAAATAAAAGGGGTCATAAATGACTCACCAATAAGAGTCGCGGGTAGGTACCATTTTCTCCCGACCAAAGTATCTTTTATGATCAGAAAATGAGCGCATATTCCGGCTTTTTAATCGCGCGGAAGTGTCGAAAAAGGCTCGAATTTGATTAAAAGTTTCAAAAAATGCTAGCTGGGTATGTGTGTGTTTATTAAATTTGTTAATGTGTTTGTGTTAATGTGTTGAGTTTGTTTTCTTCATTTAAAATGAGTTGAATTGTGAAGCACACCTTTATGGTCTTTATTAAATGAAATAATTAAATTTCCTAGAATTTGCACTCGAATTTCGAGCGCTGGAATCTGCTAGTTAGTTATAAATATACTAAATCTACACAAAAATGGCACCTCACATATAAAGTAAGGTTTTATATTCACATTTTGAGAACATTATTTAAATAAAATACCAAAATTCACGGGACTTTAATTAAACAGAAAACTGTTTTTTTTTCTTTACATTGTTATTTTCTTATTGAATTATAAAGTAAATAGGATAAAGTATGGAACAGCACATCGAGTAAATGGCCTCCACTGCTTTGCTGGCACATACGCCCTGTTTCGTTAAAATTTTCGTTGATTATACCCTATACCACTATGTGGTTTGGGTATAATGACTTTGTGCTGCTGTTTGTAACTACCAAAAATATTTGACCTAGACCCATCTTTTATTATAACGATCGAATCAGAATGACTATCTGAATCAGAATGACTATCTGATTCGATTTAATGATGTCCATCCGTCTGTCCGTCCGTCCGTCCGTCTGTGTGTCCATGTAAAGCTTGTAATCAAACTGCAGGTCGCAAATATGAATATATTTCGATGAAATTTGGTACATAAGCTTCTATCGGCCATAGGATGAATTTGGTGAGAATCGGTCCATGTTCAGACCTAGCCCCCATACAAATGACCCCTATGAAATCAACACAAATTGCCATAAGATCGAAATTATCATATAAATCTTAGTCAAATTGGGTTTGTATGTATTTATTACATCCATTAATCAGTAGCCCAAAAATGATCCCTATTGGACAACTCTTAGTCACAGGCCCCATATAGAGCTGCTTCCAGATCTTCACTTAAATCTATCAAAAAAAAAATATTGCACTGATTCTTCTCAAATTTTGTTTGTATATATTTTTGCAAAATACAAGAGACTTTACCAAACATGGTCAGGATCGGTGCATTTTGGGGCCTAGTCCCCATATAGATATACCATCCGATATGCACTTTTTCATAACTGCAGCCAAAAAAATTAATAAAAATCCCACTCAAATTTGGTTAATGCTTATTTTCTATATCCAGTTAGTTGGGCCAGAGAGATAGGGCCTCTAAACGCATGGTATAGGGTATCGTATAGTCGGTCTAGTCCGACTATAATTTTCTTACTTGTTTTTTTTTGCATATTTGTAACTAAATTTGGTTGATGCAGCGTTGAATTTCCTGTTTCAATGCACGGGTGGTTCTGGGCTTGTTGGCTAGCCCGATAAAATGAAATCCAATACCACGCGTACTTGATTTTTTTTTGGTATGTGGCACCGTCTTGTAGAAACCGCATGTCGTCCACGTCAATATCATGCAATATAGGCTGAAAGAACTCTGCTTTAACGTCGCGATATCGAGCACAAGTAACAGTCACTGCATGATCAGCCTCATTTTGGAAGAAGTATGGTCCAATTATGCCTTCAGCCGAAAATCTGCACCAAACAGTGATACGTTGTAGATGTATTTATTTTCAACAAACGTATGTGGGTTATCTGAAACACGATTAACGAAGCCACCAAGGTGTAAATATACTTCTCGTTTGGTATGATTTTGTTCGAAAAATCAGCATCCACTTGTTGATGTTAAATAATCCATTCAATGAACTCTATTCACTGTGCGTCGACATTGGGATTTAGTTCTGGTGTCAATTGTAAGTGCGAAAACTCAGAACTTCAGTGATTATGCGCAGTGGAAAGATTCTTGAATTTTGCAATTCCTGTCCACGAAGCCGAATTGATGTTCCCGGACTTTCACCAACACTTTTACATGCTGTTTCAACATTGACATTTGAATGAACATTGTGTTAAGCATCACCAATTGATCCATTCTCTTCACAGTTGACGTAGTTAGGTCAATATTCCGACTATTCCGAGAGCTAAAGCAAAACTTTTATTTTTAAAATATAATTCAACAATGAAACTGTACTATTCTAATGTGTCATGCTTTATTTTATCAAAGTCTAAACTTTCAGCTGTCAAACTGTCTTTTTCTTTTGGTTGCCAGCACATTAATGCACAAATAGCGGGAATATTCAAATCTTGAGTGAATTTTGGAACATCCTTGTTTGCATTTCATAAAAATTTAATATTAAAATTGTTTTTTTTTTAAATTCTTTCTTTTAACACATACTCTCTGTCTGTCTGTCTGTCGTATGTCAACTCCATTCCCCCTCATCCAATTGATCTGAAACTTGGCCCATAGTCTTGCTGTGGCTACAGATTAATTTTGGGGTATACACGCACAGTCACGGAGTGATCTAAATGTCATTTCCCCTCATCTGATCGATCTGAAACTTGGTACATACACTTGTTGTGAAAAAAATCACGTGAGTCCGATCACAGGGAAGATGTGTAAACATCTAGTAATTAAAAAAATTTTTATGTAATTTTTTAAAATCAAACAGAAAGCGTCATCTATGTATCACTTATAGCAAAAACTGTTTCAGCTAATTCAACAACCCTTTGCTGTACAACGTTAAAAATATCCCAATATAAACGTATATAAGTGATACATAGATGACGCTTTTAAAAAAGTGGCATAAAAACAATGTTATATCATAATTTTTTCACCAATACAATCTTAAGTCACACAACGTTATCTGTCCACTCTCACCTACTACGTGTTACACTGTTTTTGTGATTGTATTGTGAAATGGAAATTTACCCCCCTGCGCGTATAGATGTTTACACATCAATAATATTAAATGCAGTGATAATTGTTAAATATATATTTAATAAGTTGTAGTGTTACGAATAACTTTAAATGATTGAGAAAATTAATTATAAATTTTTATAAAACTAAATGTTTAATAAAATAGCAACATTCTATATGGAATTCCGAAATTAGGCCCGTTTTAGAAAAAAACGTTTTTATAACGCTATTCGCTCCCTGATTTAATCTCCTTACACTTCATTTTATCTCGAAACACTTCCAATAATGTGTGCCTTCATTTTATCTCCAAACACTTACTTTTGCCTAGGCTATTAATATTATAGATTTATTGTATTATTGTATTATTTAAAAAAATTTTGTTTTATTATGAAAAATAGTAATAACTACTAAAAATATTTATTAATGAAAGTTGTCAACATATAATTGTGTCAATATTACTATATTGAAAAAGAAAAAAACAGAAAAAACATTTCCAAATGGAGTAAAGACGCGGTTTTCTTTAGAACTCAAATAAAACTAAACAAAATACCGAAATATTTTGGTGCAATTCTGGAAATCATTGTGGTTTGTGAATAAAAACATCTATTCAAGCAGTAAGCGCTATCTACATGTGTATAGCAAGCAACTGATATGTTTGTCATACTTGATGGTTGCAGTTGTATGCTATACATTCATGACGCTTTCTGTTGGTTGATGAATCAGCTAAATAATTGTAGCTTCCATTTCCGTAAATAGTTCCGCTTCCGTAAGGGAAGTTTGTGATTTTTACCCCCCTGATCGCATAGATGTTTACACATCAAAAAGATTAAGTTTGACTTACTCACGCCCAGTCACGCATGATCATGCACAGTCACGGAGAGATTTTAAACCCATTTTCCCTTATCCGATTGATCTGAAACTTGGTCGATAGACTTGCGGTGAAAAAAGATTAACTTTAACATAGTCACGAACAGTCACGCATGGTCACGCCCAGTCACGGAGTGATTAAACTTCATTTCCCTTCAGACGATCGATCTGAAACTTGGTACATACACTTGTTGTCACCAAATATTAACTTAAAGATAGTTACGCAAAGTCACGCATAGTCACGGAGAGATTCAAAACTCATATGCATAAGGAAAGAAAGAGTTTTAATAAAAACTTTTTTTTTTATTGGTTAGATTATTTTGTAATTATTAATTTTTTTAAAATTTATGAACAACGTTATGTTTTTTCGAATTTTTTTTGTAATAAACTCAAATAAAAATTTCTTCTTAATTTTAGTGTCAAATCACCGCATTCGATATCGAGTAAAATTAATCGAAATTCCATATTTTGAGCTATTATTATAGAAGACGGACAAACGCTCCACCATGATTCGCTTTTCTTCGTAACCAGAGGTCATAACTCTTCAACTTTGACAAAGAAAAATTATTCTTAGTATTTTATTTTGGAAAATAAACAAATGATTTCGATAGAGAAATTTCGATAACGAAAGCAGTGATATGACCCCTATTTTTATAATGAAAAACATATAAAAGATTGTTTCAATAAGCTGACGCAGAAAGCACTTCCTTCAGCCGATAATTTAAAGAATATAGTTTAGTTTTTTTTTTAAAACTATTTTTTTAATATATTTTTATGCGTCAAAGGTACAATAATCACCGACAATTTATACTTTACATATTTTTTTCTACTTTGAGATAACATTAAGCCATTATTCTATTATTCGAATTTTTCGGTAAATTATGAAACATTAATTTTTTTAAATAATAAGGATCAGACGATCACATAATATTTTATTATTATCAGAAAATTTTTTTTTAACAATTTTATATATAAACTAGCAGATTCCAGCACTCGAAATTCAAGTGCAAATTCTAGGAAATTTTATTTTATCATTTAATAAAGACCCTAAAGGCATGCTACACAATTCAACTCATTTTAAATGAAGAAAACAAACTCAGCACATTAACACAAACACATTAACAAGTTTAATAAACACACACATAGCATTGCATAATTTTATGTATGTGTTAGTAGCAACTTTAAACGATCATAACTCCAAAAAAATATTCCAGACGATGAAAATCTGTAAATCTGGGTAACAGCTAAAAATAAATACCTGTCAAATGATAAATTCTTTGTCAAAATCGGGGTAAAACTGTGAAACTTACATCGGTAACAAAAAATTGCCTAGCCTATTAATAGATGTGAGTAAAAATGTATGTATTTTGGAAAAAATTTAAAAAAATTTCCTCAATTAATTTTTGTCATTCCGTTTGAAACTCATCGAAAAATTTATTTGCGACCTCATGAAGTATATATATTCTTGATTTTTATAACTTTCGTGTCGAAAGAAATATGTATGTCCGTCCGTCCGTCCGTCCGTCTGTCTGTCTGTCTGTTTGCTGGAATCACACTTATTCACAAAATAAACCATTTACTTGGACAAACTTACGACAATATTGGTCATCATTATTTAGTAAGTTGGTATGGAGACACCTCTTAAAAATGCTATAACTTTTGTGTAATAATTTAGAATTAAGTTTATTAAATTGCTGACATTCAAAACCCAGGTGGAAGGTATCTAAGATTTGGCATAACCGAATTTAACACTCCCACTTGTTTTGTATAAAACGGCCGAATTTTTTGTTATTAAATGTACTGTCTTAACATTCATCGTAATTCAATCAAATTGGAATAACTTGAAAACGGTTCACCATATTCAGTTAAAAAAAAATGCAAAACTCGTCAATGATATTATCTTTAAGCCGTGCTTTATATTGGCTTTAAATTTACCTAGTAGTTTCAGAGATATCGTTGGAGTTTTGGAAAAAAATAACAGTTTTTTTTTTAAAAAAATCAAAAAACGATTAGTACCTGTAACTTAAAAATGTGAGCTGATGAAGAAAAATAAAGATTAAAAAAAGATTGGAATCAGCGACCTCAAATTAGTAAAAAAAAATTGCAATAACGTTCCAGTCAACACCAAAAAAGTTAAATTTTGTTTCCTTGTGTAATCTGAAAATGATCGTGGAAAAAATAACTTTTTTCTAAGAATAAGAATTTAGCGTAACCAATTTAGAAATATTTTATAGTTCTTAAAAATTTTTTATTTTTTTATTTTAATAATAATTTTGCTGATTACATTCTTGACAAAAAATAAGTTTATTTTTTAATCTTATCATAAAACTCTTGACTTTCAAGTTTTTCTTCATACTATAAAAATAGAAGTTTATCTTAAATTAAAAACTCATAATACATTTTTTTTTAAAAGCTTTTTTATGAGTTTTCCTATAAGCAGAAACTGTTAAATTTTTTTCTACAGTTTCTAAGCTTCTTAGTTACTTTAAGCTGTTATTATACGAGTAGTTTCTCTAAGCGTATTAATGTATTATTTCTATATTCCACGTACAAAAAGAATTTTACGCTATTAATTTAATGATTAACAAAAACTACTGGTCTTTGTTATTAACTTGAAGATTGGTTCTGACCGTATACATATTTTTTTTTTTGGTATTAATATTTTTTTTCTTTTTGTAAAGAAAATCACATTAATGCATTCATTTATCATTTGAGCAACGTAGTGATATATGGATCTCTTTTATGGTTAAATGATTTTATTTAAGAAATGATAAGTATAAAGTAGTATTGATGATGACGATGGGTGCCAATGAAATAAAAAAATAGAAAGAAGAAAAAGCGGGATAGATTTTTCTTTTTAAATCAATGAGGTCAAGTAGATGTTAAGTTAGAATTAAAAATTCCCCTATTTTTTTTATGGGGAGAACTGGGATTTTTTTATTAAAAATCAATTCTTCTTTATTTGTTTCTATTTGAAATTGATTTTTTTTTATATTATTACTATTTGTTGTTGCAACCCTTATAAAATATTTATTTATTCTAAAATCAATTTAAATTAATGGCGTTATTTTGCTTTCGGCGAGGGTGTCAAATGTTTATCTTTTTAAATTCACATCCCCTGTATTCTAGACATTCTCCAGATAAAACAAATTTATATTTTGAGAAATTTTATTAAATCTTTTGAAAATTGGGGTTAAATTGAAATTACTTTCGAAGAAAAAGATTTATAAATATCTAGTTGAATATATATGCCCAAAGCTACATACATTGGCAAATAAATTTTCTTTACGTTTTTCTTAATATTTGTAATGAAAAACAAAAAAGTTTAACAGATGTCTTTTACGAAAAGGGGTGGCTTTTCCTATTGTCTTTGTGTGTTATAGTGTCGATAAACATGTAGATGACTGTGAATTTTGTGGTTAATGTTATATATTGTAATTTGATATATATAAGAAGATTTACTTAAATACCAAAACACTTATATTAAGAAAATGAAGAATATTCTAAAGCTGTTATCACATTTCCTTTGAGTTGCTATAAAAAAAAAAAAAAACAGAAAAATTGGAAAATTAAATAAATTGCGTCAAACATTTAGTTCACATTACTATTTTAACCCTCTCCGTGTCACAAATAATTTAAAAAATCTGAAAATGTTTAGCTCGTAATGGCGATGAAGCTGGAAAAAATATAATTTTTACCTGATATTTCTCACCCAACAGGAAGACTATATATATATATATAAACGTGTATGTATGAGACTTGTGAATAGTTTAATTTTTTTAAGTGTGTTTGAATCTATCTAGTTTTAAATAACGAATAAATTAACTATCAATTTTCGAGCTTTGTCAAAACATCTATTAATGATTCGGACATTGGGGTTATCACAGTTTCACCTCATAAACATTTGAGATAATTAAGCAATATTTCAAATCTCCAAGTATTCCTTAAACGATTTCCAATTTTATCTCTCCATATCTAACAAATTAAAATATAAACAAGTAAGAGTGTTAAATTCGGCTGGGCCGAATCTTTGATACCCTTCACCTTTTTCATTTTCAATTTTCATTTTTAATTTATCATTTAATTATCGTTTTCATTTTTAGTTCTTAATTTTTAATTTCTCATTTACCATTTTCCACTTTTTACTTTTCATTTTCCATTTTTGATTTTTTATTTTCCATTTTTCATTTTTCAATTTTCATTTTTCATTTTTTATTTTTCATTTTCCATTTTAAATTTTTAATTTTTAATTTTTAATTTTTCATTTTCCATTTTTCATTTTGCATTTTTCATTTTTAAATTTTCATTTTACATTTTTCATTTTTAATTTTTAATTTTTAATTTTTAATTTTTAATTTTTAATTTTTAATTTTTAATTTTTAATTTTTAATTTTTAATTTTTAATTTTTAATTTTTAATTTTTAATTTTTAATTTTTAATTTTTAATTTTTAATTTTTAATTTTTAATTTTTAATTTTTAATTTTTAATTTTTAATTTTTAATTTTTAATTTTTAATTTTTAATTTTTAATTTTTAATTTTTAATTTTTAATTTTTAATTTTTAATTTTTAATTTTTAATTTTTAATTTTTAATTTTTAATTTTTAATTTTTAATTTTTAATTTTTAATTTTTAATTTTTAATTTTTAATTTTTAATTTTTAATTTTTAATTTTTAATTTTTAATTTTTAATTTTTAATTTTTAATTTTTAATTTTTCATTTTCCATTTAATTTAAAATTTTTCATTTTCCATTTTCCATATTCCATTTTCCTTTTTTAATTTTTCATTTTCCATTTTTCATTTTTCATTTTCCATTTTTTATTTTTCATTTCTCAGTTTTCATTTTTCATTTTCCATTTTTCACTTTCCATTTCCCATTTTTCATTTTCCACTTTTCATTTTCCATTTTTCATTTTCCATTTTTCAATTTTTATTTTTCATTTTTAATTTTCCATTTTCCACTTTTAATTTTTCGTTTTCCATTTTTCATTTTTCATTTTCCATTTTCCATTTTTCATTTTTCATTTTTCATTTTTCATTTTTCATTTTTCATTTTTCAATTTAAATTTTTCATTTTCCATTTTTCATTTTTAATTTTTCATTTTCCATTTTTCATTTTTAATTTTTCATGTTCCATTTTCCATTTCTCGTTATCCATTTTTAATTTTTCAGCCATCCATTTTTAATTTTTCATTTTCATTTTCCACTTTCCACTTTCCATTTTCCATTTTCCATTTTCCATTTTTATTTTTCATTTTTATTTTTCATTTTCCATTTCCGATTTTGAATTTTTCATTTTCCATTTTTCAGTTTTCAATTTCATTTTTCACCATTTTTAATTTTTCATTTTCATTTTCCACTTTCCACTTTCCATTTTCCATTATTATTTTTCATTTTTAATTTTCATTTTCCATTTTTCATTTTCCATTTTCCATTTCCGATTTTGAATTTTTCATTTTCCATTTTTCAGTTTTCAATTTCATTTTTCACTTTCCATTTTCCATTTTTCATTTTTCATCTTTTATTTCCCATTTCCCATTTTTCATTTTCCACTTTTTATTTTTATTAATTTTTTAATATTTAATTTTTAATTTTATTGATAAAAAAAATATGTGGTAAAACTTGCTTAGGCCAATGTGACACGTGCAGTATTAATATGCACACAACTGTAATGACTTCAACAATACGGAGAATTACAACATATACAACATATCCTAAGAAAAACAACAAACACACTAAAAAATTTTATTTTTTTTCAAGAGTTTTTTCAAAATTTCATTCATAGCTCGTGAACAATTTGACCGATTTTGACGATTTTAAACAGCAACTCCTTTGGGATGTTAGTAAACGATTTTATATAAAAACGAATGGTCTAGCTTAGATATTGACGGCGTGATCGTGATTTCCACAGACAGACGGACAGACGGTAAATCAACTTCCCTTGTTATAAGGATCAAGAAAATATATTTTTTTTGGGGCCTCAGGAATTTATTTCGATGCGTTACAAACGGAATGACAAACCTATATATACCCTCTGCCACTGAGGTGTGGAGGGTATAAAAAAAAAATTTAAATATGAGGTGTAATAAATATGAGGAAAGCTAATCTTCTAGGTATCAAACTACTCCGTAAATCACATGGATTTCTGGCATTGTAATGTTATGTAAAATGAGTTTATAACCAAAAATATTTTCTCTAAGCTCCCATTTTTTTTTATACCGATCGATTCAGAATTACTTTCTGAGTCAATTTTTCGATGTGTCCGTCCGTCCGTCTGTCTGTGAGCCCGTTCGTCCATTTGTCTGCCTGTTTGAGTGTCCAAGTCTACCTTGTAAAGTATGATATATATTGATGAAATTTAGTATATAAGATTTTATTAACCATTTTTATTAACGACACTATGGAAATCAGTGAAAATCGGTTAAAGTTAGACCAACTAAAATAGTCGTAAGATCCAGTCTATCATATACATACATATTGATAAAATTTGCTTTATGTGTGTTTATATATAATAAACCCTCTCTGACCAATTTAAGTCTTATGCCAGTAGGTACAAAGCTGATTCCCGATCTTCTCTTAAATCTATCAAAGAACAAACAAAGTCCAATCGATTTTTTAAAAATATGCTTTTGAGAAAAGTAAGTGAGTTAACTAAATATGGTCATGATTGACCCAATTTTGCCCTTTTTCATATCTGCACGTCACAAATTAATAACAATACCACTAAAACTTATGCCGTTTTCTTTTCTGAAAAAAATGTAGCATTTTATTTGCACTTTTTTCGAAAAGTGTATTTTTTTATATATTCTAAACTAAGACTAACCTAATTTTATATATCAATAGAAAGGTCTCAAAGTGCTGTGTTCATAAAATGCAAAAAATTTTGATTATTATCCTCTTTAAAGTCATGGGGTGAAAATATTCAAAAAAGGGAAACAATGTGGAAATATTCTCACAGTATGAAAGAAGGCAATGTCTATAATTTTTTGCAATTTACGGGCGCTCGACTTTGAGACCTTTCGATTGATGTATAAAATAAGGTTGCTCTTAATTTACAATATATAAAAAATACAGTTTTCGAAAAAAGTGCAAATAAAATGCGACATTTTTTGTCAGAAAAGAAAATGGCATTAGTTTATGTTAATTTTCATTATCCAGTTATGGTCCAAGCTAAGTTGGATCCAATGCCCTCTCTCGAAACGCATCGCATAGAGTATTGTGTGGTCGGCCTAGACCGACAGAAATTTTCTTACTTGTTTTGTAATTGCTTTGTTAATACAGCTTTATATTGTTTCAATATTTGTACAGGGTGGCGCATAAGTAACGTTATGATTCAATAAGTGATCACATTTTTTGTTTACGAATTTTTTCCGTTTTTATACCCTCCACACCTAAGTGGTAGAGGGTATATATAGGTTTGTCATTCCGTTTGTAACGCATCCAAATAAATTCCTATAACAAGTGACCGTCTGTCCGTCTGTCTGTGGAAATCACGATCACGCCGTCAATATCTAAGCTAGACCGTTCGTTTTTCTATAAAATCGTTTATTAACATCCCAAAGGAGTTGCTATTTAAAATCGTCAAAATCGGTCAAAGGGGTCACGAGTTATGAATGAAACTTTGAAAAACTCTTGAAAAAATAAAACTTTTCAGTGTGTTTGTAGTTTTTCTTAAGATATGTTATGTTGTAATTCTTCGTATTCTTGAAGTCATTGCAGTTGTGTGTATACTGCACATGTCACATTGGCCTAAGCAAGTATTACCACATTTTTTTTTAATCGTTAAAATTAAAACAAGTAAGAAAATTATAGTCGGTCTAGACCGACTATACGATACCCTATACCATGCGTTTAGAAACCCTATCTCTTAGGCCCAACTAACTGGACATTGAAAATAAGCAAAAACCAAATTTGAGTGGGATTTTTATTAATTTTTTTGGCTGCAGATATGAAAAAGTTCATATCGGATGCTATATCTATAAAGGGACTAGGTCCAAAAATGGACCGATCCTGATCATGTTTGGTAAAGTCTCTTGTATTTTGCAAAAATATGTACAAACAAAATTTGAGAAGAATCAGTGCAATATTTTTGTTTTTTAATAGATTTAAGTGAAGATCGGGAAGCAGCTCCATATGGGATCAAAGGGATCATTTTTGGACTACTCATTAGTGGATGTAATGAACGCATACAAACCCAATTTGAGTAAGATCTATATGACAATTTGGATCTTATGGCAATTTATGTCGATTTCAGATGGGTAATTTGTATGGGGGCTAGGTCTGAACATGGACCGATTCTCACCAATTTCAATAGCGTTCATCCCATGGCAGATAAAAGCTTATATACCAAATTTCATCAAAATATATTCATATTTGCGACCTGCAGTTTGATTACAAACTTTACATGGACACACAGACGGACGGACGGACGGACGGACGGACGGACGGACGGACGGACATTGTTAAATCAACTCAGAAAGTGATTCTGATTCGATCGGTATAATTAAAGATGGGTCTAGGTCAAATATTTTTGGTTGTTACAAACAGCAGCACAAAGTCATTATACCCAAACCACATAGTGGTATAGGGTATAAATATTAAAAATTAAAAATTAATAAAAATTAAAAATAAAAAACTAAAAATGAAAAATGAAAAATAAAAAATAAAAAATAAAAAATGAAAAATTAAAAGTTAAAAATGAAAAATGGTAGATGATTGTGTGGAGGGTATAAAAAATTCGGCACAGCCGAATTTAACACTCTTACTTGTTTTTTTTTTGGAATTAAATTTGAACAAAGAGCCAAAGATGTTCAATTTTATTTTGAAAGTCAGCATTCGATTATTCAGAAACAAAAATCATATTGAAATTTCTTTCATGCACCTAGCGTTCCAACATTTTACCGATTGGCTCAGCGTTTTCGCCAACAAGGGCCTTTCTGTGATCTTTCACATGCTAGAAGACCACGTGCAGTTCGAAATGATGTGAACATTGCTGGGGTGCCAGCGTGAATTGAGAAAAAGCTCGAAACTTCCACCAGGTGACGTCTAGGCGATCTTTGCACAGAATTTTACATAAGTTATACCTTTTTTCACATAAGAGTCAATCGGGTCACGAGTTGAAACCAAATGATGGACAAATACCCATTCAATATAGCCACCGTTTTCATGAAATATGCCTAAAAAAAAAAGAAAAACTCAAAATAATGATTGCGTTCGTCAAACTTATCGTGCGCTTTGTCCATTTTATGGTAGTCATAATCATCCATCGTCTAATTCAAATAACTAGGGATCAATTTCGCACCATGTTTACTCTAAATGAATATGTCTATGACGTAGGCCGTCAGAAAGTGCGTACCGAACAAGTTGTAGGCTTAGTACAGCAAAGCATTGAAGAACACCCACATTGATCAATTGGGCGCCGTTCTCATGTATGTATCCATATTATGGAAGATTTTATGAAGAGATTATGATTTACGAGCTTTTGAGATTCAACTTGTACAAGAATTAAAGCCAAACGATCGTCGTGTGCGCCGCTAATTCAGTCAATGAGCTGAAGCACAGACGGATATTGATTTTGATGTTCTATACAAAATTTTGTTCAGCGATGAAGCTTTTTTTTGGTTGAATAGGTACGTAAATAACCAAATTGTCACATATTGAGTGAAGATAATGCTCAAGCTTTTGTCCAAACGCCATAATATCCACAGAAAATTAATGGTTGATACGCTTTATGGGTCGGCGGAGTCATTTGTCGATTTGTCTTCAAGAACGATGAAAGTTAATGTCAACGGTGAACGGTATAGAGAAATGATTATGTATTTTTTCGTACCTTAATTAGCTGGCATTATTCTTGCTTGGAGCCAATGCCACACAGTGCATGCTCCAATTAATTTACTTAAAGAAACTTTTGATGCACGAATAATTTCACGTAATGGTCCTATTGATTGGACACCAAGATCGTGATATTTAACCCAATTATATTATTTTATTTAAAGTTTTGTAAAGTTACTCGTTTACGCCGATAAAACAGAGATAATTGAACACCTAAAAATCATCAACAATTGGCGAAATACCGCCGCTAAATGTTTGAAAATTGGAGTTCCAGATTACGACATATATGCGCCAGCCATAGAGACCTCATATGCCAAGTCATATTTAAGCATTAATGGCATAAAATTATCTATCCAACAAAGTTAGCTTAATTTATATTTAAAATATATTTCGTTACTTTATTTTAATACGAAGTTCTATAATACTCAAAAAATCTCTGGCACCTTTAAATAAAAGAAGTCAAATATGTAGAATCTAAATTTATTAAATCAGTTTCAACAAGTAAGAAAATTATAGTCGGTCTAGACCGACTATACGATACCCTATACCATGCGTTTAGAAACCCTATCTCTTAGGCCCAACTAACTGGACATTGAAAATAAGCAAAAACCAAATTTGAGTGGGATTTTTATTAATTTTTTTGGCCGCAGATATGAAAAAGTTCATATCGGATGCTATATCTATAAAGGGACTAGGTCCAAAAATGGACCGATCCTGATCATGTTTGGTAAAGTCTCTTGTATTTTGCAAAAATATGTACAAACAAAATTTGAGAAGAATCAGTGCAATATTTTTGTTTTTTAATAGATTTAAGTGAAGATCGGGAAGCAGCTCTATATGGGGTCAAAGGGATCATTTTTGGACTACTCATTAGTGGATGTAATGAACGCATACAAACCCAATTTCAGTAAGATCTATATGACAATTTGGATCTTTGGGGCTAGGTCTGAACATGGACCGATTCTCACCAATTTCAATAGCGTTCATCCCATGGCCGATAAAAGCTTATATACCAAATTTCATCAAAATATATTCATATTTGCGACCTGCAGTTTGATTACAAGCTTTACATGGACACACAGACGGACGGACGGATGGACGGACGGACGGACGGACATCGTTAAATCGAATCAGATAGTGATTCTGATTCGATCGGTATAATTAAAGATGGGTGTAGGTCAAATATTTTTGGTTGTTACAAACAGCAGCACAAAGTCATTATACCCAAACCACATAGTGGTATAGGGTATAAAAATATCAACATCGATATATACAATTTATTTCGTAAATTAAAGAAACCTTTTTGCATTCTACGAAATTGTATCGATACGAAATTTATTCCGTAATATAAACAAGCATGTCACAGAAACAAATTCCGATCTAAAGTGGAATTGAAACCGTATTTGGCTTCTACAGAAACCGTAAACCGACAAATGTTATCAATTTCTTAAGTAGAATTGATACCTTAAGTAGCATAGATACCAAAGAACTATCCAGAACACCTTAAAATTAATAAAAAATACTATTGGTTTATTTCTTTTTGCAAAATATAAACATTTCAATCTTTAGAATAAATTTTACTACCAATTTAAGAGAATGTCATTTTTAGAAGAAGAAATATACAAAACTTCGTAAACTTATTATTGCCACCTTTTTATTTCATACAAACCCCTTTTTTGTTTCGTGCAAAATATTAGTTTTTTCTAACAAAATACAACACTGACAGTGGAAAGGGGAAGCAAAATAAATGTAAAGGAAAAACAATTGAGAAAACATGTAAGTATTAGATTTAAATTTAAAATCTGTTTTAATTTTTTATTGTTGAAGGGGAAAATTTCGTAGTTCAGAACAAGAGCGAATTTTTCCTGAATTCATGGATTGCCATCAATAAATAGCTGGGGTGTTCGTGAAGGGAGATCGGGCTGTTGTGGAAAGTCATTGGGCAGACTTGTCAGGTAAATTAAATTCTTCTGGCTCACCATCTAAAGATATTAATGAAATGCCATGTTAGAAAAAAGATGACCCACAACACAAAAAACCAAAAAACTGGTGGAGGTGGGTACAACCAATACATTTTGAGTGATATTGAGGAATCGAACGGAATTTTGGTTTAGTTCCTCTATACTTTTTATAATTTTTATTTATTTATTATTTTATTTATTTTACACAAAACAATCTTCAAATTTCTCTTTATTTTCTTTACAACAATCAGCTGTCTGTTTTTCGTTACGTTGCCATATTTAATGCACAAAAACAAATTTTTAATTTTTTTTTTTTTCGATTTAATGAAAGCGACAAATTTCTGGAGAAGTTAAAATGAAATCGATCGATTTGGTAATACGGAATCAAATCGATTTCGATTTTATTCTGTGACATGTCTGTAAATATTACTTTTATATATTACCAAAAGAAGTAGCTACGAAATAGTTCTTTAATTTAAAAAAAAGGCTTCTTAGATAGGATTTCGTAAAATAAAGAAACTTTAATATATATTTACGAAAGAAATGACAACATAATTATTTTTCGTAAAATTTCGCATGTATTTTTTTTCTGCCTTACACAAGAAACAACGTAATAGTATTGGCTGAAAGTGCTTTATAACAACACAGCGTATCATGTATGGCATAAAAATTTTTCGAATTTCAATATTCTTAAAGCCTAAAGCCTAATCGCCTCATGAATCAATTGCTTTACTTTAAGCAACTCTCTGTACTTAAACAAATATATCCAGAAAAGAATTAGAATTTGTTGAAACTCCCTTTGAAATATCTTTAGCTGATAAGATTTAGAATTTTAAAAGCTATTGTAAAACTTTCAGAATTTTCAAATCTTTTATAAAGTTAATAAACATGTCTCCTCTTAAATGCTTATGCTAGTATTAAATACGTTCTCAGCTCTTGGAAAACAAAAAAAAAAAAAATTCCTGCAATAACATGTTGTATATCTATTTTTAAAAAGGTCTTTCTGTGGTTATCAAAAAAAAAAAACCGAAACATTTTAACAATATTCATGTCACATGTTATTAAATTTAGAACTGTTTTGCTTTTATGTTTATGTGAATATGTGTGTGTGTTGTTTCGTTGATATAAATCCCTTTTCATTTCACACATGTTTAAAATCTTTCAATATAACATCAAATAAACTGCCGATAGTACTTACATAAAAAAGTAAAAACTCATGTTTAAAGAAAACAATACGAAATTTAGAAAGAAAAAGAAACCAAAAAATAAATAAAAATGCCCTTAACAAAAATCTTATATATATAAAAAAAACACTAAAAATTCAAACATGTTTAAAAACTGATATTGATGATTTTTCAGTCATCAAAGATAGACGGGCTTTTAGGTTCCTTGATGGTGTCGGATAACCAAAACTAAAAAACATATACAAAGAATACCAAAATGAAAATTTTTATAAATAAGTCAAAAAGTGTTTAGTCTATTTCGAAAAAAAACACACATTTTTTGGGCTATTTTCTTATCTAGTTTATATGTCATAGTCAATACATTTTTATATTGTAGTATATACTTACATATATATATTATTTACCTTTTATAAAACATACTTATATATACTTCTATGTATTGAAATTTATCACTACAAGGTCTAGTAATAATATCAATATAATAAGTGATTCTATAAATCATGTACTTGTTACAATTTTTTTCTCCAGTTTTTATTATTTTATTTAGTTTACCTAAAGAAAATATTTACTTTTCTTTTTTAAACACACAAAAAATTAGCATTGAAGCTTCTTGTAATTTTTTTTATCAGCTATTCCTCTGTTGGCTTCTTCGTTGAAAAAATAAATTGAAAATAGTATTTTTGTTGGTATTTGATTTTCTATTTACTTTAACTATCATTTGTTTATACAATTAACAGAATATTGAAATATCGGTATTCCATATGATACTTTTACATATTAACTAAAAATGATGTTTATTTTTTTAGATAGCGCCTATACGTTCATATACTTATGTAAATACATATATTCAAAATTTATGGAGTTAATTAGAGGAGTTTGTTTAAAGGAAAAACTGTAATGTGGATTTTTAATTTACTAAGGTGTGATTTATTTATTTTTTTTATGTTACAGTATTAAACAATATTGGTTTGAAATAAATTTCATATTTCTTAAAATAATATATTATATGATAATAAATCAACGGCTATTTCCCTTTACCAGATTTTAACAAAACTTCACCCTTAAGTAGGGTCAAGTAGGGTTAATTAGGGTCATTTCATAGACATGCAGCCCTGTTCTTGAAACGTTATTTGAATAAGAGTGAATTTAAAATCACATGAAATTGAAATTTTGGGTTTCTTGAAACCACTTTTTTTATTTATTTAATGGAAACATATGTTTGAGTTAAGAACCATATGTTTGAGTTAAGAACATATGTTATCTAGAAACCGAGGTGCCATATGGTTCTTTATTCAGTTTCACAAAAAACTTTTAAGTATTTTGTGCATATTTTTTCTTAAGTTTATAGAAAAAGTATAAAGAAAAATATTTTCTTTTAAAATAACAACTTATTTGTTAATTTAATTGTTTTTGTTCTTCAATTTCATTCAATTAAAAATGACTTTTCTATTTTTAAAAAGTTAGGCATCACCAAAAAAAAATTTCGATATTCAAATAAATTGGATTTGGCTGGCATCACTACTGTTTCGAACATATGGAAAAAAAATAAAAATATGTGATTTGATAAAAAAAATTTTTTTAATTCCTTTATTTGCAATAATTAGTGCATAAAGAATCTATGTTATAATTGAAAAAATTATAATGGAGAATAGATTGTGTAAATAAAAAGTTTTTATTATAGTTATAGAACTGCATCATCGCAAAAAGTGCGTTTTATTAACATCGACCACATATTACAAGTTTTTTTTTTTAAATCAGCGCAAAATGTTGACGTTTTTTAAAATCGTTTTTTTTTTCATAAAATTAATGTCTAATTTTTTAAAATAATGACAAGGTTCAATAAAAAACATGTTAGAGTTTAAATATTAATTAGTTTTTTTACCTCTTAAGACCTGCTTAGTAGAAAAAAAGGGCATTTGTTTTGATTTCACAAAGCCTTTTCTATGTGAATTAAAACGAGAAAAAATATTCTTATTGAAGTTAGAGAACAGCAAAAAACTCGTAGATTTAAGAATTTTTACATTTACGAGTTTTTTTTTGTGATAGTGGTTTCAAGAACAGGGGTGATTGTAATTATTATACCCTATACCACTATGTGGTATTGGTATAATGACTTTGTGCTGCTGTTTGTAACTACTAAAAATATTTGACCTAGACCCATCTTTTATTATACCGATCGGCTCAGAATCACTTTCTGAGTCGATTTAGCGATGTCCGTCCGTCCGTCCGTCTGTGTGCCCATGTAAACCTTTTAATCAAACTACAGGTCGCAAATATGAATATATTTTAAAGAAATTTTGTATATATATATATAGTATATATATATAGTATATATAGTGGTGAAATTTGCTCCATGTTCAGACATAGTCCCCATACAATTGAACCCTATTAAATCGACTTAAATTGCCATAAGATCCAAATTATCATATAGATATCGGTCAAATTGGGTTTGTATGTGTTTATTACATTCATTTAACAGTTGTCCAAAAATAAACCACATGTGGCAATTCTTTGTCATAGCCCCTATATTTCGCCGATTCCCGATTTTCACTTAAATCTATCAAAAAACAAAAATATTGCACAGATATTTCTCAAATTTGGTTTGTATATATTTTTTCAAAATAAAAGTGACTTTACCAAATATGGTCAGGATCGGTGCATTTTTCGACCTAGGCCCCATATAAATATAGCACCCGATATGAACTTTTTCATATCTGCACCCACAAAAATTAATAACAATGCCACTCAAATTTGGTTTTTGCTTATTTTCTATATCCAGTTAGTTGGACCGAAGAGATAGGGTTTCTAAACCATGGTATAGGGTATCGTAGGGTACCGACTATAATTTTCTTACTAGTTTTTTAATTTTTCTTTTTTTGTATTTTTTTTTTTTTTGTATCCATCAATGGCAAAACCATTTTTTTGACTTATCTTAGAAAAAATTTTTTTTTTAATAAAATCACACATGTGATTTTAGAGTCCTCTAACACCGAAATGGCTTTCTAATAAGTAAGAGTGTTAAATTCAGCTTTGCCGAATTTTTAATACCCTCCAACTTGGTTTTACCTTTCCATTAGTATCTGGACTTATTGTCCTACTTACAAATAAACAAAACATTTGAAAAAGTAAACAATTTGATAAATTGAATACTAAATTACTACAACAAACGCACTGAATTTCTGAAATTTTTTTAGAGGTGTCACTATATTTTAGGTCATACCTTGGTACAATGATGCCCGATTTATCCCATTTTAAATACCAACCAGCTCGAAATCATTGCAAACAATATTATCTTAAGTTTACCCATGTAAATAGTTTATTTGAAAATGAGCGTGATTTCAACAGACAGGCGGGCAGATGGACAGACGGACATCACTACATCGATTCGAGTTTTTATAAGAATCAGGAATATTGGGTCGTAAATACATTTTACGGTGCATTACAAACGGAGTGACAAATTTATTATTCCCTCTGCACAGTGGTGTGAAGGGTATAAAACTCATACCAGTGGTCCATATGAGTGGCCCTACTAAAGTAAATTTTTGTTATAAAATAGAGGACATTAAGGGCTATGGGTTACCAAATCTAGCCCAAATTCTAAATTTGCCAGTTTTGTTTGTTAAAAATTTTGTCTTAAATTTTGTATTTTGTTTTTTTTTTTAAATCTCTCTTTGCTGTGTCTCTATCGAAAGATATCAAATTTGTTACAAAAAATACAATTTAAACAAGTAAGAAAATTATAGTCGGTCTAGACCGACTATATGATGACCTATACCATGCGTTTAGAGACCCTATCTCATAGGCCCAACTTACTGGACATAGAAAGTAAAGATAAACCAAATTTAAGTGGGATTTTTTATTAATTTTTTTTGGCTGCAGATATGAAAAAGTTCATATCGGATGCCACATCTATATGGGGACTAGGCCAAAAATGGACCGATCCTGACTATGTTTGGAAAAGTCTCTTGTATTTTCCAAAAATATATACAAACAAAATTTGAGAAGAATCAGTGCAATATTTTTGTTTTTTAAAAGATTTAAGTGAAGATCGGGAAGCAGCTCTATATGGGGCCTATGACTAAGAGTTGTCCCATAGGGATCATTTTTGGACTACTCATTAATGGATGTAATAAACGAATACAAACCCAATTTGAGTAAGATCTATATGAAAATTTGGATCTTATGGCAATTTATGTCGATTTGATAGGGTTCTTTTGTATGGGGGCTAGGTCTGAACATGGACCGAATTTCACTAATTCCAATATCGTTCATCCTATGGCCGATAAAAGCGTATGTACCAAATTTCATCAAAATATATTCATATTTGCGACCTGCAGTTTGATTACAAGGTTTACATGGACACACAGACGGACGGACGGACGGACGGTCAAATATTTTTGGTAGTTACAAACAGCACCAAACCACATAGTGGTATAGGGTATAAAGAGTGGAGTATAATAAAAACTTTTTATGTTTTTATGGGTTTTTTTTGTTTTTATTTAAATAAATAAACTATACAAATTTTTAAACTAATAAGAGAGTTTCTAAGTTTATGGTTCAATTTTTTTGGTTTCAACTGCTTCATTGTATTGCCACTCACTATATACAGCTCCCCATGAAAACTAATTTCCAATATTTCTCAACTAGATTTAGCTAGATTTTTTCCAATATTAAAAAACCCGTCTTCGGTTAATGGATAAAAGTATTTAATTAAAAAAAAAAATATTTTCCTCAAGTTTTAATACAAAAAAATATTAAAAAAAGAAAAATTTTCGAAGTAGTTCATGTAAAATAAATATTTTAAGAAAAAAAATTAAAAAAAAAGTCAAACATTAAAAAACTTAATAAGAGTTATTACCATTTATTTATATTAAAACAAATAATTTAAGAATAATTATGCTTAAATAAAACTTAAAGCAAAAAATTGTTGAGAATAGTATTGAATAGTATTGAATAGTATTTGTAAATTTTTCCTCCCATGCTAAGTATGTTACTCATTTTTGTACTCAAATTAATAGCAAATTATTTATAACTAGCAGATTCCAGCCCTCGAAATGCGAGTGCAATTTCTAGGCACATTAACAAACCAACATTTTTTTGGTTTATTGTTATTGTGAATGAAGATAATAAACTCATTAACAAACATATCAACAAACTTAATAAACACACACATAGCATATGCTATATTGCATATGCATAATTTTATGCATTTTTTATGTTAGTAGCAACTTTAAATGCAATTTACTCAAAATAAAGGAAAAAAATTAAAAAATCTGTAAATCTGATGAACAGCTAAAAAGAATTACCTTTCAAATAATATACGCTTGGTCAACATTGGGATAAAACGGTATAACAAAACATCGGTAACAAGAAATCGGCTAGCCTATTAATATTATAGATAAAGTAGAAAAGGATCGTATCTAAGTATTTAAATTAAACTTAAACATGACATGTAATATATGTGACCTTCTCCGAGAAAAAGGACCTAGTGTGTCAAAAAACGGGTTGTTTCAAAAACGGTGGATTCTGGTACCTAAAAGGGTGTAGAAGCTTTAAATGCGTTTTTTTTTCTCAAAACTTAATTTTCACACACTAGGTCCCTTTTCTCGGAGAATTGAATTGATTGTTGAGAATATTTAAAAAATATTTTTTTTTTTAAACAAAAACGTTATAAAATGTCTTTGCAATTTGATTAATTTATTTATTTTTTTTTTTTTGTTAAAAATTTTTTCCGAGAAAAAATGATTGATATCGAAATATTACAAAAAAAAAAAAAAAAAAAACAAGAGAAAACTATTTAATGTCCGTATGGAAATCACACAAAATTGTGGTTTTATTTTTTGAACAACAAACAAAAGCGACTGTCAACAGAAAATACTGAGGCTTTGTATTTTGTTTTTGTTTTTAAAATTGTTGTGTGATCAACGAAATAATATATTTAATATGCCACTGTCAAATGGAATGAAAAAACAATTGAATTGTCAAGATAAAACGTTGTAATTATTTATTTTTTATACCCTATACCACTATGTGGTTTGGGTATAATGACTTTGTGCTGCTGTTTGTAACAACCAAAAATATTTGACCTAGACCCATCTTTAATTATACCGATCGAATGAGAATCACTTTTTGAGTTGATTTAACAATGTCCGTCCGTCCGTCCGTCCGTCCGTCCGTCCGTCTGTGTGTCCATGTAAACCTTGTAATCAAACTGCAGGTCTCAAATATGAATATATTTCGATGAAATTTGGTATATAAGCTTTTATCGGCCATAGGATGAACGATGTATGAATTGGTGAAATTCGGTTCATGTTCAGACCTAGCCCCCATACAAATGACCCCTATGAAATCGACATAAATTGCCATAAGATCCAAATTGTCATATAGATCTTACTCAAATTGGGTTTGTATGCGTTCATTACATCCACTAAAGAGTACTCCAAAAATGATCCCTTTGGCCCCATATAGACTGCTTCCCGATCTTCACTTAAATCTATTAAAAACAAAAATATTGCACTGATTCTTCTCAAATTTTGTTTGTATATATTTTTGCAAAATACAAAAGACTTTACCAAACATGATCAGGATTGGTCCATTTTTGGACCTAGTCCCCATATAGATATAGCATCCGATATGAACTTTTTCATATCTGCAGCCAAAAAAATTAATAAAAATCCCACCCAAATTTGGTTTTTGCTTATTTTCTATGTCCAGTTAGTTGGGCAAAAGAGATAGGGTTTCTAAACGCATGGTATAGGGTATCGTATAGTCGGTCTAGACCGACTATAATTTTCTTACTTGTTTTTATTGTGGTTGAAAAAATTACAAAAATAGTTCTGTTATAAGACTTTTTAATGTCAAGAATTTTTTATACAAGAAATTTTTTACATTTTTAAAATTTTTTTAATTTAACAAAAAATTTAATAAATAAGTTTATAGAAAATATTTTGCAATAAAATATATTAAAAAATATGTATATAAATTTAACAAAAAGTACTCTAAAAAGTTTTTGTAGGAAATATTTGTTTAACAAGAGACGCTTAGATGTATAGAATAAAATAAAATCTTTTAATTGTACAATGCAAACTTTGTAGGAGAGATGGTTATGAAAACATACGTGTCAATAAGCCTCGGTAAGTTGTAGCGAAGCACAACAAACCAAATGACAATATGCTTAATATCCCATTCGTTTAGGTTAAAAGGTATTTAAAAATAATTTCTTGAAGCTGTAATACCAAAAATGCATTTCTCTGCGTGTTTACATAATTAATTGTTATTTTTTTTTTTTTTGTTTTTTTTCGGAAATTACAAGAAGCCACAATTGTTATTATATCTCGAATAAAAACCAGAAAACCACAACCGGATATATTTTTATACTTTGTGCATATCATGCTGTGGCTTTTCAAAACATACTCAAAACAATTTATATCAGTATCAACATGCAGACACATCTATCTCATTTCATATCAATCAAATCTTATTTAGCATTTAATGATAAATTCCAAATAATTAATTTTCAAACTCAATAAACCGAAAAGTGTTTGTTTGTATTACATATTATCATAGAGAAAATGAAGTATTGAATCTAAAACATATGTTTTCTTTTCAAATAAAATAAAATCAGGTCACGTCTTTTATTTAGTTTAAAACTAGACCATATAAAGAGAAGTAGATAAATAGCAAACATATGTATGTCGTATTAATGTTATGCTAAACAAATAAAAAATATCTTTGACAATAAATCTTGATAATTTGTTATGTATAAAAATTCTTAAAATTTTTTTAGCTGAACATATTTTTTTTAACCTGAAAATTAAAACAAAACATTTGATTGAAGTGGTTATGTTGAATTAAAAAAGGGTTTGAAAATGCATGTCTAAAAACAAAACAAAATGTATGAAATCTTCAAGACAAAATCTTAATTTTTTTTAAACAAAAATCTTGAAGATAAAATGTTAATAAGAGTTTCCTCGTTTAAGGTTTTTTTACTGCTACTGTTTTGATGTGAATTTAACATAGTATTGGATTAGGGAAACAGGAATTTCGCATTCGAAATATATAAATATATAAAATTGGCCAGATTAAATCGGAATTAATAATGAAATAATAGCGCTATAATGACGGTTGCTTTAAAACTGTATTTGGTAAATTCTCAACTCTGAATGACAGAAATTGTGTTACCAGAAAGTAAACATAATATACTAAATTCTATGCCCTCAAAAAATTGCCGAAATTTTGAACAAAAAAAAAGAAACAGCAAATTACCACAAAAAAAATATATATTTTGTGATATTAGGAAACAAACATTTCGCACTATAAGTGCGACTTTTTTTCGATTGTGGCCAATATGAAAATCGCGAACCAAATTTGATATCAACAAGTTTTTTATGATGTTTCTTCTTTTTTTTAAAGTAATTTGTATTTTATGTTTTATACCATCATAAACCATCAACTAGAGAGTGTGGGACTAATTTTAGTATTAGTCCCCACAGTAAGCACTCACACCACATAGTGGTATAGGGTATAATTAAAAAAAAAAATAAAGCAAAACTTTCCTCAAAATGAACATTTTTATACCCTATACCACTATGTGGTTTGGGTATAATGACTTTGTGCTGCTGTTTGTAACAACCAAAAATATTTGACCTAGACCCATCTTTAATTATACCGATCGAATCAGAATCACTTTCTGAGTTGATTTAACAATGTCCTTCCGTCCGTCCGTCCGTCCGTCCGTCCGTCCGTCCGTCCGTCCGTCCGTCCGTCCGTCCGTCCGTCCGTCTGTGTGTCCATGTAAAGCTTTTAATCAAACTGCAGGTCGCAAATATGAATATATTTTGACGAAATTTGGTATATAAGCTTTTATCGGCCATGGGATGAACGCTATTGAAATTGGTGAGAATCGGTCCATGTTCAGACCTAGCCCCCATACAAATTACCCATATGAAATCGACATAAATTGCAATAAGATCCAAATTGTCATATAGATCTTACTCAAATTGGGTTTGTATGCGTTCATTACATCCACTAATGAGTAGTCCAAAAATGATCCCTTTGACCCCATATAGAGCTGCTTCCCGATATTCACTTAAATCTATTAAAAAACAAAAATATTGCACTGATCTTCTCAAATTTTGTTTGTACATATTTTTGCAAAATACAAGAGACTTTACCAAACATGATCAGGATCGGTCCATTTTTGGACCTAGTCCCTTTATAGATATAGCATCCGATATGAACTTTTTCATATCTGCAGCCAAAAAAAATTAATAAAAATCCCACTCAAATTTGGTTTTTGCTTATTTTTAATGTCCAGTTAGTTGGGCCTAAGAGATAGGGTTTCTAAACGCATGGTATAGGGTATCATATAGTCGGTCTAGACCGACTATAATTTTCTTACTTGTTCATAATGAAGCTACATTTTTTATACCCTATACCACTATGTGGTTTGGGTATAATGACTTTGTGCTGCTGTTTGTAACAACCAAAAATATTTGACCTACTCCCATCTTTAATTATACCGATCGAATCAGAATCACTATCAGAATCACTATCTGATTCGATTTACCGATGTCCGTCCGTCCGTCCGTCCGTCTGTGTGTCCATGTAAAGCTTGTAATCAAACTGCAGGTCGCAAATATGAATATATTTTGACGAAATTTGGTATTTGATCTTTTATCAGCCATGGGATGAACGCTTTTGAAATTGGTGAGAATCGGTCCATGTTCAGCCCTAGCCCCCATACAAATGACCCCTATAAAATCAACATATATTGCCATAAGATCCAAATTATCATACAAATCTTAGTCAAATTGGGTTTGTATGTATATATTTCATCCATGAATCAGTAGTCCAAAAAAGATCCCTATTGGACAACTCTTAGTCATAGGCCCCATATAGAGATGCTTCCCGATCTTCACTTAAATCTATCAAAAAACGAAAATATTGCATTGATTCTTCCCAAATTTTGTTTGTATATATTTTTCCAAAATACAAGAGACTCTACCAAACATGGTCAGGATCGGTCCATTTTTGGGCCTAGTCCCCATATAGATATTGCATCCGATATGAACTTTTTCATATCTGCAGTCGAAAAAATTAATAAAAATCCCACGCAAATTTGGTTTATGCTTATTTTCTATATCCAGTTAGTTGGGCCTGAGAGATAGGGTCTCTAAACGCATGGTATAGGGTATCGTATAGTCGGTCTAGACCGACTATAATTTTCTTACTTGTTTAAATAATACAATCATTTTTACTTAAACAGTTTTTTGCCTCTACTGAAAATTTTAAAATTTTGAGTTGTGACTGTTTTGTATTTAAGGTGCGATATAAGAAAAACTAAACTGTAATTTAATATGAGAAATAATTTTAAGCGATAACAATGAAAACATTGGTAGTCATGTAAGAACTATAAGAAATTATTTTTGTATAAATACCGATACGAAAACAATAATAAATCAGAATCAATTTAGATTAACAAACATTAACTTGTCTTTCAATTTTGATTCCCAATTCTGACTGAGCACCTTAGATGAATTAAAACTATTGCGACCAGACGCAACATCCTAAAAAACAGGAAAACCAATATCCTTATCCCACTTTATTTGGGATACACAATAGGACACATGATAGGACATCAATATTAGTATGATAATAATCACCATAAAATAAAACTGTGTAATATTCATTCATCATCATTTAATATGGCGATCCTGCCAGTATAAATTGAATAGAATACATAAATCATTTATATGGGGAAAATATGATGAAAATATGAAACCCTTACTATAGGTTGGGAAATAAAATTGTGCTGTATTTTACAAAAACTTGCCCTTATGTGCTTCTAGTGTTAAAATGATCCAAAATTCAGCAGTACTTGCAAAATATTTGAATTTTTTGACTTAATCATACTATATTAGCTTGGGGTTATTTGTGGCGCCAAGTCCAAATGGGCTAATGACGTCAAATTATAAAATCATCATAATCATCAAATCATAAAAATCGGTAAAATATAGCACAATTTTACATAGTAAGGGTTTCATCTAATTTACCAGAGCAATTAATTTTTTTAAATATGCCAAAATTGAAAGTTTGGCCTCGGCAAGTACTAGGTTAGCGCTGTTCGATTTATTCAAAATTATTAGCATGAAAGCATTGCACATTTGTTTATTATATTTTAAGCGCCACATTTAAAAATTCAACATCACTTACAAAATATTGGAACTTTTGGAATAAATTGTCTTTTATTAGATTGGGGTCATATGTGACCCCAAGTCCAAAAGGGATAATGGGGTCATATAATTTTGTTCCGAAACCCTAGGCTCTTAAGACAAAATATAACATTTAACTAAAAGTAGAAAACTGATAAATTTTTGGTACAAAGTACTTCGAAAGAGTAGATTTATTGAATATTTCACAAAAAACTAATTTTTCTCGAAATCCGCAAAAAAAAAATTATTTGTAAAAAAAATTCTGGTAGAGGATTTTACTAAAAAAATCACACAGTTAACCTTTAATATATATTTAACAAAACTTTAAAATACTAGATCCATTTTTGAACTTTTGTTAAAGAAAATTTTTTAAAACTTAAAAAAGTAGTTTTCAAAAAAAAATTTTTTGATAAAATTTTGAAAACTACTTTTTTAAGTTTTAAAAAATTTTCTTCAACAAAACTTTAAAATAATAGATCCATTTTTGAACTTTTCTTAAAGAAAATTTTTTAAAGCTTAAAAAAGTAGTTTTCAAAATTTTATCAAAAAATTTTTCCATATTTGGTCTAATTGCGCAATATGTTAAAAACGTGGTAATAAAACAATATTTCATGTCTGCGTGCTCATGGGTATAGAAACCTGAAAAAAATTATGGCTTTAATTAATATCTTAAAGTTGAAAAAATTTCCGTCAAATTTTACTACCTACTTTTTTTTGGCACAAAAGTGGTCTGGGGCATTTGTTATTTCTTGGTGAGTTTTTTTTTTTATTTTGAAGTTATGTAGCTTTTTAAAAAGATGCTTTAGTAATAATATCGATTCATGTAATAAATTAAACAACAAACAAATTAAACAATAGAACGAAATTTTCGTAAAATCTGAAAAAGTCATATTTTCCCCATATAAACACACTTGAAATTTTCAGCCGCGTTGAGGCACCTCTAAATTTTTTTTTTGATTGACCCAAAACTTTGTATTTCTCAGTTTTTTTTCTATTAGCATATTTCTAGGGGGTGAGACCGAGAGTTTGAACACTTTTTTTTATTAAGGGCCAGCCTAATGTACATAGATTACCTATCAGCGATGCATAAAAATTTTTTTTGGCTTGTCGTACATGTGGAAAAACAACAACAAGAAAAAAGTGTGTAACACCGCTAATAAACAAACAAGTAAGAAAATTATAGTCGGTCTAGACCGACTATACGATACCCTATACCGTGGTTTAGAGACCGTATCGCTTCGGTCCATAGACCATATCGCTTCGGATATAGAAAATAAGCATAACCCAAATTTAAGGGGAATTGTTTTTAACTTTTTTGGCTGCAGATATGAAAAAGTTCATATCGGGTGCTATATTTATATGGGGACTTGGTCGAAAAATAACCCGATCCTGACCATATTTGGTAAAGTCACTTATATGTTGAAAAATATATATACAAACCAAATTTGAGAAAAATCTGTGCAATATTTTTGTTTTTTAATAGATTTAAGTGAAGATTATTATTTTTGGACTACTGATTAATGGATATAATAAACACATACAAACCCAATTTGACTGAGATCTATATGATAATTTGGATCTTATGGCAATTTATGTCGATTTCATAGGGGTCATTTGTATGGGGACTAGGTCTGAACATGGAATTTCACCAATTTCAATAGCGTTCATCCTATGGCCGATGAAAGCTTACATACCAAATTTCATCAAAATATATTCATAGTTGCGACCTGTAGTTTTATTACAAGGTTTACATGGACACACAGACAGACGGACGGACGGACCGACAGACGGACATCGCTAAATCGACTTAGAAAGTTGTTATGAGTCGATCGGTATAATAAAAGATGGGTCTAGGTTAAATATTTTTGGTAGTTACAAACATCAGCACAAAGTCATTATACCCTAACCGCATAATGGTATAGGGTATAACAATACTTGCGTTCAATTAAAAAGCACGGAAATACCTAAAATTGGTGCTAATTATCTAATTAATTTTATACATCATTGTAAAAAATCTAGCCAATATAATTTGGAATCTAGCTTTTTTGTCCTTAAGTGTAGACAACATTGGTTATAATATTTTGTTTAGAACAGGGATGGAGGGTATCAAAGTTTCGGCACAGCCGAATTTAACAATCTTAATTGTTTTTCATTGTTCTGCACACTGCACTTAAAGTTCTAATTCGATTTGGCAACATAATGTGCATTACTTGTGGTCTTATTTATTGTCCTCATACTGTTATAACCAGATTGGTTGCTCCTAAAACGAGAGTAAAGTCATAAAAAATCAACAAAAAATTCAGAAAAAAACCCTGGTCTACAATAGAATTTTTAATGTGATTTTTGAGTTTAGCAGGCCACAATACAGAACAGAAATAAGCAGTTGGAATTGAAATGCAGACATATTTTATGACTACCTAGTCATATCAGTATAAACTTCCCAGTACAAACTTGTAGTATCGAAGTATATTGAAAATATTTTACCATTTTGGCTCGAGTACACGCCTTTATTTCGAAAATTAAATATGACTTGGATAACTATAAATTTGGACTTAATTCAACCAAAAAACCTATTTTCTGAAATGGCATATCATTATATCGTCTGAAAGTAAGAAAACTTTGTACCGGTTTGTTGGCACATAAAACATATAAAAGAAAAGTTTTTAACAAATTCAAATACGAATATCGCGATGAAAACAAATAATACAAAAAAGTGCCGTTAAATTTATGATTTGTGAACAATAAATTACATATGCCGTTTTCAGTTTTAAGTAAACAAAATTAGAAAATCAGAGGGAAACAAATTGTGCACAAATAGGCGGATCTAGGCGAAACCCTTGAGTTGTTAATAAAAAATTGACGTTGTAAATAAGCAATGCGCTGGTATCTAAACCAAACACGTCAGTTCGAGATTTAGTGAAAAAATTCAGTTTCTAATGTGTATGTTCAAAAATTACAAAAAAAAAAAGACAATTAAGAAAATGCATTTAGAGACTATCTCTTATGTCCAACTAATTAGATGTAGAAAATAAGCATACACCAAATTTGAGTGGCATTATTATTAATATTTTTGGCGTCAGATATGAAAAAGTTCATATGGAATGCTATATTTATATGGAACTAGGTCGAAAAATTGACTGATCCTGACTATACTTGGTAAGGTCACTTATTATTTTTTTTATAAAAACATAGAACAAACCAAATTTGAAAAAAATCTGTGCAATATTTTTGACTTTTAATAGATTTAAGTGAAGAGCGGGAATCAGCTTCATATGGTGGCTTTGACTAAGAATTGTCCTATAGAGTTTATTTTTGGACTACTGATAAATTGATGTAATAAACATATACAAACCCAATTTGACCGAGATCTATATAATAATTTGGATTTTATGGCAAGTTAAGTCGATCTCATAGGGGTCAGTTGTATGAGGACTAGGTCTGAACATGACCCAATATTCACCAATTTCAATGGTGTTCATCCTATGACCTATAGAAGCTTGGACACTGAATTTCATCAAAATATATTTACGACCTGTAATTTGATTACAAGATTTACATGGACACGCAGACAGACGGACGGACAGCTGGACCGACGGATGGATGGACATCGCTGAATTGACTCAGAAAGTAATCTAGGATATAATAAACTATATAAAACTGTCAAAATTGTTGAAGTTGATGTGAAAGCAAAAATCCGGCCCGAAAACTATTCAAGACAATTCTGAACAATATTAAAGGCTGTTTATTGATGGATGACGAAACATAAGTCAAAGAGGATTTTATGCAAACTTTTGGATCGCAATACTATACTGCATTTATGAGGGGAGGTGGAAAGAAAATATTTAAATACAAAAAAGGTGACAAATTTGCAAAAAAAAAAAAAAAGTTCTTACTGTGAGATGAAATTTACAGCTGTGAACTGTGTCCAGTGGAAAAAATTTTGCGCTCATATAAAACCAATACCAATACCAATAAACGTCCAAGGTAGCTAAACATGAGAAAAATTTGTAATTCAAGTGGAATAAAGCAGTTAATCAAATTGGTACAAAAGGTTTTAAAAACTTATGAATGGCTTAAAGGGTAAAATACCCCGCAAATTTTAAGTTTTACTAGTTCTAAAAACTCTGGAGTAATGTTCTTAATTTGTGATATTAATTTGAATTTTATGATTTTTTGTTTAAAAGTTATTAATAACTAAAAATTTAAAAAAAGTTATACATTTGCATGCTTCAATTAAATCGATAAATGCTTGAAAGCATTCAGCAAATCAACAACTTTCATATTTTAAATTTCGAACTTTTTCTCCTACCCAATATATAATAACCCCTATATCAATTCCAATAACAAAAAGCTGCTCCATTTCCATTTTATTTTTGATGTTGAAGATTTCTTAAGTGTTTTAAATATAAAAGCTACGCATTTATAAAACTTCTTCGTTATTTTTTTTTTTGTTCCAATGTTTGCTACCATACTACCAATTGTTTGTTAGTTTGCTGCATGCGTGACATGTTTTTTTTTCCAACCAACTATTTTTACGTTTGTTAGTATAAAGATGGATTTGGATTTTGGTATTGTGTGCTAGAGGGGATATAATAAAAAAAAAATATATCATTGGCATTGTTGTTTGACGCTTAAACTTGTGTACAATTTTGTGTAGTTTTTTATTTTTTTTTTGTTTTTCTGTGTGGCAATAAGTGCTTTTGATGTTGCATGAGTGGTACCATACATATAGTCTAATGCTGTTGGCTGTTAAAGAAATCTCCACTTTAAAGTTTATTATGGTATTTTGTATATTTCAGATATTATAATGGACATTCTTTGTTTGTTGTTGTTGCTGGGTTAGTTGGGTACCCTCCATCAACGAACTGTGCTCTGTTTGTAACAGTGCTCGCTCAACTTTACGTATGTGTGTCAGTATGGAAATCATACAAAGTTTTTGTTTTTTTTTGTTATGGAACAACAAATAAAAGGGACTGTCAAAGGAAAAGACAGAGTTTTTTTTGTTGTTTTTTTTAATTTTGATTGTTTGTGTGATTGTGATGGAGCATGCCAATTACAATTTTTAATATGCCACTGTCAAGTTTTGTTTTTTTTGAGATTTTAACATTTTCTAGGATGAAAAAAACAACAGAATTGTCAAGACGAAACGTTTTAATTTTCCTACACGATTTTAAGAGTACTCGTACATCAATATGTAACAAAACTTTAACCCTTTCAGTGCTTTGTTGTTTCTTTACTAAATACAATCTATATATTAATACGTGAAGGTAAATTTTTAGTTCCCTTTTTAAGCAATATGCGGGCACGGAGGAGTATGAAAATTGGCATAATTATAGTTCGTATAGAGGAGAAGCTGAGAATGATAAAATCTATGTTTAATCTGTCTTAAAAATATATTAAATTAAATAAAACAAAATATTTATAATAATTCGTTACACCCCATTAATGCGAATGATTTAAATTATATATCAGATGCTCTAAATATTCATAAATTTTTTATATATATATTTCCTAGAATTTGCACTTGAATTTCGAGTGCTAGGCTATACTAGTTAATTATAAATAACTCAAAACTATATTAAAACTATTTCTTTAATAATACCCTATACCACTATGTGGTTTGGGTATAATGACTTTGTGCTGCTGTTTGTAACAACCAAAAATATTTGACCTAGACCCATCTTTAATTATACCGATCGAATCAGAATCACTTTCTGAGTTGATTTAACAATGTCCGTCCGTCCGTCCGTCCGTCCGTCCGTCTGTGTGTCCATGTAAAGCTTGTAATCAAAGTGCAGGTCGCAAATATGAATATATTTTGATGAAATTTGGTATATAAGCTTTTATCTGCCATGGGATGAACGCTATTGAAATTGGTGAGAATCGGTCCATGTTCAGACCTAGCCCCCATACAAATTACCCATATGAAATCGACATAAATTGCCATAAGATCCAAATTGTCATATAGATCTTACTCAAATTGGGTTTGTATGCGTTCATTACATCCACTAATGAGTAGTCCAAAAATGATCCCTTTGACCCCATATAGAGCTGCTTCCCGATCTTCACTTAAATCTATTAAAAAACAAAAATATTGCACTGATTCTTCTCAAATTTTGTTTGTACATATTTTTGCAAAATACAAGAGACTTTACCAAACATGATCAGGATCGGTCCATTTTTGGACCTAGTCCCTTTATAGATATAGCATCCGATAAGAACTTTTTCATATCTGCAGCCAAAAAAAATAATAAAAATCCCACTCAAATTTGGTTTTTGCTTATTTTCAATGTCCAGTTAGTTGGGCCTAAGAGATAGGGTTTCTAAACGCATGGTATAGGGTATCGTATAGTCGGTCTAGACCGACTATAATTTTCTTACTTGTTATATTTCAAATATTTATAAGAAAAGAAAATAATAATTTAAATAGTATTAAAAAATGTTTACACTGTAATGCACAAAAGTAGTGCAAGGTGTTAAAATTATTTAATTTATAGAAAATATTTTATAAATTTTGTTTTTAATTGTAAATAATAGTTTTCCATCGTCACTAAATTATAAAGATATTAACTTCAAATACATACATTTTCATTGGCATTTTTACAGTTTTAAAAGACTTTGTTTGAAATTTCAACCATTTTTGATTTAGTTATAAGCCAAAAAAAAGCACATACTACACATAACTAAAGATTAACTAAATAATTTTTAAAAGCGCAGGTAAATCTATCAGGTACTAACACTGGTACTTATCCGAATAATAAAATTTGGAGGAAATATACATTGTCATAACATTTCTAGCTCCAGCCATATCTATAATATTAATAGGCTAGGCGATTACTTGTGACCGATGTTTTGTTCTACCGTTTTATCCCGAATTTGACCAAACATATATTATTTGAAAGTTATTTCTTTTTAGCCGTTTTGCAGATTTACGGATTTTTAAATTTTGTTCTTTATTTTGAGTAAATTGCATTTAATATTGTTACATATATAAAATTAATCATATGCTATGTGTGTTTTATTAAATTTGTTAATGTGTTTGTTAATGAGTTTGTTACCTTCATTCACAATAATAATAAACCATAAAAGTGTTGGTTGTTGAATTGGCTAAGTTTAAAAATAAAGCTACCTAGAAATTACACTCGAATTTCGAGCGATGGAATCTGCTAGTTTACATTGTTACGTTTAACTCAAACTGATTATAACATACAGTGGATAACAATACATTGGAGATGTTTACAAAATTGTAAATTTGCCAAGTTTATTTCTTAATAAGTCCTAAAAGTCCTCTATCTGCACCAGTGTTGATAAAACCAATAAAAAAAGAAGATAATATGAAAGAAAATGTATAAAATCATAAACGCTTTTTTAAATTTTTAATAGTTGCTGACATTTTATTTTAACTGTTTCTTAAACATAAACTGAATTGTGTATGATTGTACTGCTGGTTTAAATAAAAAAATTGTTAATGTTTTATGAATAAATCCATAATATAAAAAATTATCAAGAAATGTCGTGCATTATCTACTCGATTGTTATCATCGTATATATGAGTTCGCTCTCAGTCTGTCCATGTAAACAAGGGTATGCCGCAGGGTTCGATACTGGGACCTCTATTTTTTATAATATATGTTAATGATCTACCACGACAATTGCAATACTGTAATATACACATGTATACTGACCATGTGCAACTCTATGTCATTAGTCACATCGATAATATGGACACTGCAATAAAAATTAAAACATGAATCAGCAAATGCGAATGGACTGTGTCTCAATCCTCTCAAGTCCAAATGTTTAGTATTAGCCAAAAGAACATTAATCTTGCACCAAAAGCCAATATTACTACTTAATAATCAAAGAATAAAAATAATACAAACTACAAGAAATCTTGGTGTTACTTTCAACGGCTGACCACATAGATATTGCTTCAGGGAAAACTTCGTCAATGTTACGGACCTCATGGCATACCCAATACTTTACATCTTAATTGCGAAAACTTATCTCATTCCAACATTATTATATAGATGCTAAATATATGCAAAAAGTGATTGCAGAAGTAGTAGAAAACTTCAACATATAACTCCATATTAGGATATGCTTTTGGGATAACCTTTTAAGGCGTAACCTTTTCTGATCTATTAAACATTGGACTTTGATAATTTTACATATGGTTATATAATCACTCGCCATTCAATGTATCTATAAGGAAAATTTTAATTAACGCGCTCTGAAAGGACTAATGACATACGGCCTGTACTATATGAAAACCCATATCAAAATTCCAATTCCATGTAAATTCAATCCGTCTTTGGAACTCGCTTCCATCAAATATTAAAGCTATTAAAATAATCAACAATGTAAAATTTTTTAACTACAATTATAAGATTTTCCATCTTGTTATTTTGGAAAACAAATAAATACAAATACAAATACCCCATGTTTAGCCGGCAGGCCCCCTAAAACGAGTCAAAGACAGGATAATTCAATAGCAAGGATGTTTAGAAAATGTCAAAAAAAAAGGTATTTAAAGAGATCATTAACTATCTGAAATTAAAAATATGAACTCGAACGGTTTCCGGACGAGCAATTGAGGCTAATCTTGGTTGTTATCGTCCTGTGAAGAAACCACTGATATCAGAGAACAATCGTCTGGCTCACATTAATTTTGCTGTTCAAGGCGAAATTGGAATACTGTTCTCCTTTCAGATGAGTCCAAGTTTAATTTAAGGGACCGAGATGGAAGAATGTTTGTACTATCGACTAAAGGAAAAAAGACCAGACCCAGAATATACAAATAAAACTGTTAAGTTTCACGGAGGCAATATTATGCTCTAATAGCATAAAAATAATTTATTAGTTTCTAAAGTTACAAATATCATTTTTGATCTTCATCATTTAGTGATTGGGCTGAAATTAATCAATCAATGAAATGTTTTTCCTTTTAACAATTAAATTATAAATTTTTATTTGCAATAATTTCACAAGGGAACAAAATTGAACCTTTTTGATGTTGACTGGAACTTTATTGCAATTTTTTACTAACTTGAGGTCGCTAATTTCAAATCTTGGTTTTTTTCACTATCAGCTCGACTTTTCGCGATATACCGTTATGTCCAAAATTAAGGCACTTAAACTACATATATTGGAATAACTTGAAAGCGGTTCATCATATTCAGTTAAAACAATCCAAAACTCGTCAACAATATTATCTTTAAGCCATTCCTACATTGGTTTAAATTCTCCCAGCAGTTTCGGAGATATCGTGGAAGTTTTGAAAAAAAATAACAATTTAAAAAAAAAAATTTTTTTTGTTCTTTTAAAATTAATAAAAAAAAAATAAGAATGCGACACAGGTCACAGATTTGGTCCAAAAGCATTCAGTTAAACGTATATCGAATCAAATGAGCTTTACGTCATTCTAATCGGTGCACAACTTTTGATTTTGTTCACAATTTACTGAAAAAACTCAATTGATAAAAATCGCGATTTCCATAAGATTTTAATATATTATAAGATTTTCTTAAATTACAACTTAAGAGAACAGGGTTTTTGCTGATTAAGAACTGGATGTTGTTTTTATGGTTATTTAGAACGCTGAATCCAAATCTGCACTTGGTTTTTTTCTATCAGCTCGACTTTTCGCGATATACCGTTATGTTCAAACTTAAGGCACTTCCACTACATATATTGGAATAACTTGAAAACGGTTCACCAAATTTTTTTAAAAAAAACATCAAAAAATGGATGAGTAATGGTTGTTTAGGTAAAATCATGAACAATTTATAACTGGAAAAAGTGTATGTATTACTTTCACGTAAAATCACCTATAAACAAAATGAGACTTACATAGATCATAAAAATCGATGATAAGTGAAGGTACCTCATTTTTAAGTGAAGGATGGCTGACATTTTTTATGGCCCTCAAATCAAAAGGTTAATCAATGATGAAAACTTTAGTAGTTCCATCACAGATATTAAAAGAAATACTTGGAATGAATTTGTTTGGATAGTGTGCAATTACCTGGGAAACAAATATGATGAGCACTATTCAGATCACGTGAATAACATTTTCTCACATTTCCAGCAGCTTGGTTGTAATATGAGCATTAAGGTACACTACCTACACAGTCATTTGGCTTGTTTCCCAGAATATCTTGTAGACTTCAGTTAACAACAAGGTGAACGTTTCCACCAAGATATTCTTACAATAGAGGAGCGGTACGAGGGTCAATGGGATATTCATATGATGGCGCACTATTGTTGGAGCATTAAAAATAAACCCTCTAAACAAAATAATTTAAGAAAATCTTATAAAAGAATATTTTTCGATGAGTTGTAATTACATTATAATATTTGTGTATTAAAAATTTTTATTTTTCTTTAAAATCCTTTTTTATTGATAAATTGAAAAGCATAGTTGATAGAAAAAATCTGACTTAATATCTGAAATAAGTGGCCTAAAAACAATTACTTTAATGCACTTATTGAATAAATAGAACAGCAGCAAACCAGAGTTCAGAAAAAAACACACACTGAATAAAAAACTCGTACATATATGTAAACAAACATAACTTAGACCAACACACACATATTTTTATTTTCATATCAATTATGTTTGTTTTTAAATTTTCTTCGGTGCCCAACACAATCATGACTGTGTTCATTTTAATATTTCGTTATTTACACGAACATTTTTGTATCACGTACTTTTTGTTTCAATCACACATAAACCACACATTTTTGAGTGTTGCTTTATTTGAAGTTCATGTTCTGGTACGTGTACTGTACAGTTATATTTTAAGTCGTGTTTAAAATATAACTGAACTCGAACCTGTTTATTGTACATGTTCTGTTTTTTTTTAGTACACGAGCCACAACACGACTTAAAATATAACTGAACTTGAACCTGTTTATTGTACATGTTCTGTTTTTTTTTTCAGTACACGTACCAGAACATGAATGTTTTTGTTTTTTCGAAAGATTTTTTTTATTTGCAGCTTTGAAAATCATTTTTCTTAATTCTGCATGCAATTTCCTTACATTTAGCATGCAATTACCCTACATTTAGCAAGTAAATTTTTCTCATTTTTAACAGAAAAATTCCCATTATTAGCATGCATTTTTCCATAAATTTGCCCAAATTTAGCAAACATCTTGCCATTTTTGACATGCATTTTTACCATTTGGCATGCATTTCCTATAAATTTAACAGGCATTTTCCCATAATTAAGCTTGCATTTTCCCACTTTTACCAAGCACTTCCCTTAGTCCCATGAAAAATTTCATATCGGATGCTATATTTATATGGGGACAAGGTCGAAAAATGGAACGATATTGACCATATTGGGTAAAGTCACTTATATTTAAAAAAAATATATACAATTTGAGAAAAATCTGTACAATATTTTTGTTTTTTGATAGATATAAGTGAAAATCGGGAAGCAGCTTTATATCGGGGCTATGACACGGAATTGCCATATTGGGTTTGTTTTTGGACAACTGACAAATGGATGTAAGAAACACACATGATAATTAGAATCTTATGGCAATTTAAGTCGATTTCATTTGTATGGAGACTAGGTCTGAACATGGACCGAATTTCACCAATTTTAACAGCGTTTATCCTATAAAGCTTGTAGTCCAAATTTCATTAAAATATATTCTTATTTGCGACCTGTTTTTTGATTACAAGGTTTACATGGACACACAGACGGACGGACGGACGGACGGACATCGCTAAAGCGACTCAGAAAGTGATTCTGAGTCGATCGGTATAATAAAATATGGGTCTAGGTCAAATATTTTTGGTTGTCACAAACAGCAGCACAAAGTCATTATACCCAAACCACATAGTGGTATAGGGTATAAAAATATTATTTTTGTATGGATATCGCGATTTTTATCAATTGAGTTTTCTCAGTAAATTATGAACAAAATCAAAAGTTGTGCACCAACATATTTGTGCAAAATATGCTTAGCTAAATGTTTTTAGACCAAATATGTGATCTGTGTGTCATTTTTATTTTTTATGAATTTTTAAAGAACAATTTTTTTTTGTTTTGAAAATTGTTCTTTTTTTCAAAACTTGCACGATATCTCTGAAACTGCTGGGAAATTTTAAGCCAATGAAGCATGACTTAAAGATAATAATTTTGGCGAGTTTTTGATTCATTTTTAACTGAATATGATGAACCGTTTTCAAGTTATTGCAATATATGTATGTATGTAGTGGAAGTGCATTAATTTTGGACATAACGGTACATCGCGAAAACTCGAGCTGATAGAAAAAACCAAGTGCAGATTTGGATTCAGCATCCCAAATAACTTTAAAGCAACAAAAACATTGTTCCCTTGTGTTATTAGTCAAGCTCGAATTCTTATTTTAAATCTTCAAAGTAAAACTGCATCCCGGAAAATATATTATATGAACAAAGAAAACAAATTTTTCAAAATAGAAACATTTTTTTAAAGTTGGCCTTAATATTTAAAATGAAAAAAAAAATTGCTAAAATCTTAATATCAATTTTTTATCCCTTCTCAGTAATTCAATATAAAAAGAGTATTCGTTTTCATTTCACCAAACTTTTTCTATGTGAAATTAAAGGAAAAAATATTATTTGTATATATTTTGAGGCAGCCAAGAATTGTTAATTTTGCAATTGCGTATCTATAATATAAATAGGCTAGGTAATTTCCTGTTACCGATGTTTTGTTCTACCCTTTTATCCCGATTTGGACCAAATGTATATTATCTGAAAGGTATTTCTTTTCACCAGATTTACAGATTTTTTAATTTTTTCCTTCATTTTGAGTAAATTGCATTTAAAGTCGCTACTAACACATACATAAAATTAAGCGTATGCTATGTGTGTGTTTACTAAATTTGTTAATGTGTTTGTTAATGAGTTTGTTATCTTCACTCACAATAATAATAAACGAAATAAAGTGTTGGTTTCTGAATTGGTTGAGAAATAAAATTGCCTAGAAATTGCACTCGTATTTCGAGCGCTGGAATCTGCTAGTTTTTTTTATTTAATATCTACGAGTAAGTAAATTCCAGATCATGTCACATTTATATGGAAATATCATAGACTGGTTAAATTGGCACTTGTCACCTATCATAGGAGTAATCGTAAACATCTTACAAGCGGCCAATTTATCCAGCTTATAAAAGTGACAAGTTCTGGAAAAGATTCGTAAGATTTTTTCTGTTAAATTTTGAATTTTTGTTAGGTTTTAATTTTTTTTCTAATATATATTTTCTTGAAAATATTTGGTTATATACAATATAAATAAAAGAAACAAATTTTCTTAGGGTGTCTGTAGTCCACCCAAAAAACATTGAATAGCTATGTCAATTGAAATTGTTTTACATTTGAGTATCTACTAAAAAACATAGTTGTTGGGCTATTATGTAAAAAATTGAACCGGTTTAATATGAGCGTGCTAACTAAGTATTGGCCTTTCTTGGCTATGTACAATGCAATTAATATAATTATCTTCTTTTAATGTTATAACTACATATGTACATTCATAGTTTAAGTGTGGTCTTTAAATTGTATCAAAAAAGTTTGTGTTGTAATCAAATTACTTTTTGAGTTATGAAATCTTCTGTAGTTAACCTAGATAAGCCGTAATTAGAGGGTCATTAAAACAATTTGTCTTTTTTTTTGAATAATTTATCAGCATGATTAAAGGGATGCACAAACTTTTTTGTATTCACACGATATTAATTGAAAAAGAAAAATTAAATCTAGGAAAATAATTGAAAAAAATTTAAAATTTCTGATTAAGTTAAATTTATTATACTCGCACCTATTTAAAATTAAAAAATCTTGGCACAACATAATTTGAAGGAACACATTTCTTACAATTTCAATTCAATTGTTTACGGTAAGTAACATGTCGTAAACAATAAACTCTATCAGTTTAATCAAACAAAATTTTAAGAAACAAAAATAAAACTCTCTTTGCCTTTTCAACTTACCGATGATGTCTACGATGACTAGAGCCCATTTGACCCATCGTTGTTACCATGGGCCTTTGTTGGAAATATTGAAATTGCTGCATATAAGCTGCAGTATCTGCATCAACAGTTGGATTCAGGAATGGCGAAGACGCTGCCGCACTTGCAATTTGTCCTAATGCATTGGCAGCGCTGCCACTATGATGTTGCGTCGTAGCTGTCAACACATTACCATATTGACTTTGATGTGAATCCATAAAGATGGCCGTGTAACGGGGTGGATAATGTGTTGGCGATGCTCGCTGTGTGGCAGCCGCTATGGTTGCAGCAGTGGCCGTACATTTTGATTTTGTTTTATGTTTACGTTTTGTACGTTTCGTTTGCCGTACATTGGGTGGTGTTTGTGGGCCGGCCACTTGAGTTGCTGCAGTGGTCCCGCCACTGCTGCTAAGATAACCAACACCACCACCACCACTACTGCTACCGTGTGCAGAGGTTGGAAATTGTAGTTCACTATAAATACTAGATTCCAATATATTACTCTCTGATGTGGTGCGATTTAAGATGAATTGATCAAATTCATCTTGTAATATAGCTGGCTCTTCGTTTGAATCATTTTCCGTTGAAGGTGTTTGTACTTCTTCCAGCAAAGCAGTGCTTTCGACAGCACTATCCTCGCTGTTGGCTTGTGAGATTTCACAGCGACTACGATTTAGACTATTTGAACTAGAGCTTGCACTAATCACGATTTCCGGTATTGTAAGATATGTAGTTGTTCCGCTTAATTTAGCAGCAGTTGACGCATCATTTGAGATGGCACCAAATATTGTACCGTTTTCAAATACTATTGTCGTTGTTGAAATGTTAGTGGATGTTGTAGGATTAGGGGTGTTTATCAGATTCTTATGATGGGGGTTATTTTCTTTAGCATCCATTGTTGGATTTTGTTGTTTTTGCTTTTTTGGTGTAGTAAACATTTTTTTAATTAATTTTAATGATTTTTTAAATTGAATTAATTTTTGTGAACAAAAAAATTGGTCCCTAATAAATTCAGAACATTATTTTTTTATTTATTCTTGTAAATGTTCCATATTTTTTTCTATTTGTCACTGAACAATTAAAATTGTTAAAATTTCGTAAATAATTTTTTCTTTTTCAAAAACGAAAAACGCCCGTAGCCGTATTTGGTTGTTGTGTTGTGTTCGGAGTTCCGCCAAAAACTGATTTGTTGCCTCTGCGATTAGTTTTGTTTACTAGAATTTCTGTCCATCACTTTTGCTTGTGTTAATTGACAGCACACACAAAAATTTACAACCACCATTTATGTTAAAATTGTGCTCTCTCTCTCCCAATCTCTTTCTCTTTACGTTGCTTTATTTGGTGCTGAGAATTCTTTACACACATATGAGTATACGTTGCTCTTAGAAATTTCATCACTATAAATTGAAGTGGAACAAATGATAAATAATTGTAGAATGGTGAAGGGCCTTTACCGAAAAATTTCTTTTACCCAATGCAATTTCAAAATTAAACAGAAGTTGAAGTTAATCCAATTAAATAATTCGGTTGGCATTAATTTCTATTTCGCCAACAAATATGTGTATATACGCACGCTGTGCATCATTAATAAGTCGATTGCAAAGCTTCTAATATTCAGAGTACAGTAAAAGCCGGACTATCGGCCTTCCAATTAATCGGAACACTCATTCAACCAGAATTTAAATTTTAAGTAATTTTTTCCTTTTTCTCTTACCCAAGAGAAATTATCTATAATATTAAATAGGCTAGCCGATTTTTTGAGACCGATGGTTTGTTCTACCATTTTATCCCGATTTTGACCAAACATATATTATTTGAAAGGTGTTTCTCTTTACCTATTTTGCAGATTTACATATTTTTAAATTTTTTTCTTTATTTTGAGTAAATTGCATTTAAATTTTCTACTAACACATACATAAAATTACGCATATGCTATGTGTGTTTCATTAAATTTGTTAAAGTGCTTGTTAATGAGTTTGTTATCGTCGTTCACAATAATAATAAACCATAAGTGTTGGTTTGTGAATTGGCTAAGTTGAAAAATAAAGCCGCCTAGAAATTGCACTCGAATTTCGAGCGCTGGAATCTGCTTGGTTTTTTTATTATTCAGGAATTCACGAAAAATATACTTTCCTTTACTTTTTTTCTATTTAATGCATTATTTAATTTGAATCGAATGTGTAAACTGTTTCAGTGACGACTAAATGCAAGAGCGTAAGAATACATGTGAGTTGAGCAGGGACAATTGTCCTATGGTATGAACTGCACTGGTGTAAGGCCATATGTTAGGTTAGTGAAATATTGAATATGTGTCCATCTAAGTATATAATTTGTAGATAATAAATAATAATAAATAAACAAGTATCCCAAAATGTAATAAAATAAGCGAAATTCTTGAAATATCCAGAATTTTCGATTATTCGGAAATTTCTCATCCCCAAGCGTATATAACACAAGTAAGAAAACTATGGTTGGTCTAGACCGAATATGCGATACCCTATACCATGCGTTTAAAGATTTGGTCTTAGGTACAACTAATTGGGTATAGAAAATAAACATAGACCAAATCTGAAATTTTATTAATTTTTTGCCTGCAGATCTGAAAAACTTCATATCGGATGCTATGCTTATATTGAGACTAGGCCGAAAAATGGACCGATCCAGACAATATTAGGTAAAAACACTTATTTTTTGCAAAAACATATACAAATAAAATTTCAGAAAAATCTGTGCAATTTTTTTTGTTTTTGATAGGTATAAGTGAAGATAGGGAAGCATCTTTATATGGGGGCTATGACTAGAAATTGTCCTAAAGCGGCTATTTTTGACTTCTATTTAATGGATGTAATAGGCGCACACAAACCCAATTTGACCGAGATCTATATACGAATTTGGATCTTATGGCTATTTAAGTCGATTTCATAACAGTCATTTGTATTGGGACTTGGTCTGAACATGCACCGATTTGCACCAATTTCAGCAGCATTCATTCTGTGGCCAATAGAAGGTTATATACCAAATCCCATCAAAATATATTCACATTTGCGACCTGTAGTTTGATTACAAGGTTTACATGAACACACAGACGGACGGACGGACATCGATAAATCGACTCAGAAAGTTATTCTCAGAAAGTTATTCTGAGTCGATCGGTTTAATAAAAGAAGGGTCAGGGATAAATATTTTTAGTAGTTACAAACATCAGCACCAAGTCATTATACCCTAACCTCAAAATTAAATTTTCTAACTCTAAAAGGGACCCCGATTATAAAGTCCATCTAAAGTAACGAAAATATATGACTTCAAATAAATTATCTATAATATTAATAGGCCAGGCGATTTCTTGTGACTGATGTTTTGTTCTATCGTTTTATCCCGATTTTGACCAAACGTGTATTACTTGAAAGGTATTTCTTTGCAGATTTACAGATTTTTAAATTTTTTCCTTTATTTTGAGTAAATTGCATTTAAAGTTGCTACTAACACATACATAAAATTATACAATGCTATGTGTGTGTTTATTAAATTAAACAATGTTTTTGTAATAAAAATGAGTTCGTTTTTTGTGTTGATTTGTGAATTGGCTATAATTGATTAGCATACTTTTAGGGTCTTTATTTAATGGAAAAAATAAAATTTCCTAGAATTTGCGCTCGATTTTCGAGGGTTGGAATCTGCTAGTTAAAATTAAAGCATGTACAAATTAATAAAAATCGTATGCAAAAAGAGTAAAAATCTTTATATGTATTCTATCTGACCCGGCAAACGTTATTCTGCAAAATAATTGTTTTATTCCAAGACTTGGTGTAATATGTGTTTCAAATTCGGTACGAGTAAAATTTTTATACCCTATACCACTATGTGGTTTGGGTATAATGACTTTGTGCTTCTGTTTGTAACAACCAAAAATATTTGACCTAGACCCATCTTTAATTATACCGATCGAATCAGAATCAGTTTCTGAGTTGATTTAACAATGTCCGTCCGTCCGTCCGTCCGTCTGTGTGTCCATGTAAAGCTTGTAATCAAACTGCAGGTCGCAAATATGAATGTATTTTGATGAAATTTGGTACATAAGCTTTTATCGGCCATGGGATGAACCCTATTGAAATTGGTGAGAATCGGTCCATGTTCAGACCTAGCCCCCATACATATAACCCATATGAAATCGACATAAATTGCCATAAGATCCAAATTGTCATATAGATCTTACTCAAATTGGGTTTGTATGCGTTCATTACATCCATTAATGAGTAGTCCAAAAATGATCCCTTTGACCCCATATAGAGCTGCTTCCCGATCTTCACTTAAATCTATTAAAAAGCAAAAATATTGCACTGATTCTTCTCAAATTTTGTTTGTATATATTTTTGCAAAATACAAGAGACTTTAACAAACATGATCAGGATCGGTCCGTTTTTGGACCAAGTCCCTATATAGATATAGCATCCGATATGAACTTTTTCATATCTGCAGCCAAAAAAGTTAATAAAAATCCCACTCAAATTTGGTTTTTGCTTATTTTCTATGTCCAGTTAGTTGGGCCTAAGAGATAGGGTCTCTAAACGCATGATATAGGGTATCGTATAGTCGGTCCAGACCGACTATAATTTTCTTACTTGTTTTTTATTATTTTTATTAAGAATGAAGTAAAACTCAATGTGTTATTTATAGTGAATATTTTATTTTCGATTTAACAAATTTTGCTTAACATAATGCAATCTTCGTCTGATATAATAACAATTTGTTGCGACAATGTTGTTTTCTTTCCATATGCGGCTTATACAAACAAATGGGTTTTCCATGAGCGAATCAAGAATTTTCAAAATCAAAGCCGCTTGCATCGACTGTCCTTGAATGTGCCATCTATCTGCCATAAGTTTTGTCAAAGACTTTATTCTTTTTAAATTTATATGGTGTGAATTTGAATCAAATAATAGATACTAATAAAAACAACTCGGAGCACCTCACGAACATATGGTTTGCATATAAAGTGAGTAGCTCCAGTGTTTAGTCGTGGTGGTCAGGCATCAGACACTTCACCCAAATTATCAAAGATTTGCCTGTCATAGTACTCGAAATATATAACTATTTCATGTGGGGGTGCTACGCCTACTGATACTATACCGCCTATTCCAAGCATGGCTACTCACACTAACAACCTGTCAAATCAAGGAAAATGTCGTTTGTTTCCCTTTGATATTGGTCAAGACATAGGATATTAAAAATTCCTTTTATATGGGAGGCGACACGCCCACTTATCCGATACCGCTCATTTTCAGCACAGCTACTAACAATAATAACAGATGACAAAAATTGCCAAAGCGCTCCTTATCATCGTACTAGAGATGTCATATATTGAATAATTGTTATCTGTGGGAGATGCTGCGCCAACTGATGCGACCCTACCGCAGCACAAATAAGAACACCATATGTTCGGTTCGAACTTTTCTTGATTTTTTTATTTTAGGCCCCATGGGGCTAGTGGGTATAGCAACTTCCATATAAAGTTAATATTTTGTATCATCTATTATCTCCAGATAGGTGCACGGAATATTTTAAATCCAAGTGTGGAATATATTTGGACAGGTTCCGCTAGTACGATATAAGACATAATCATATCTGTGGTTTTCTGGAATAACCGCGATTGTCCATTTTTGTCAGTTTTGAGTTAAAGATGCCAAATATATTAATTTTTAACGCTTTTTACATGTGTTAAATTTATTTTAAAAAAATATTGACCATTTTGAGCTTTTTTTTAATAACGACGTAACTTATATGTTTATTAAATTAATTTGCAACACTATCGACGTATGTCAACCTACGTTTGATCGCTGACATATTATTTTCTCAGAAAACGACACATAGCGACATACGTTGTTATTAATGAAAAAAATGCTATATAATTTTGGATTATTTTTCAGTTTATAACCACTTATAAAAACTTGTGTGTTTATTTCTGTTATTTTTTATCACTATTATTCTTGATACGTTGTTATATTATCATCCTAAGTCCCGTTAACTTTTTGTTGACGAACAAAAAAAAATCCATTTTTCAAGCAACAACAACACATGTCTACATGGGTGGTTGCATTGGTAGTTTTCTTTTTCAAAGAAAACGACGTTTTTCGACATAAGTTGTTTTATCTGCACACACTTTAAGCGTTATTTACATACTGTTTTTTCGTCCTTCTCTACGATCTATTCCTCTGAAGATTTTTGGCCAAAATTTTATATAAAGTATTTATTGCCCATATCTACAGGATTGTTAAATAAAAACCTCTAAAAACTTTATATCGAGCCCATAATTTCAAATATAACGTTTTTTGCTCCCCTGAACATTTTGATTTTTTTTTGACATACGTGGTTGTTCTAGAAAACCACAGATATATGATACGAAATTTTTTTTGAAACCAAATGGGAAGATAATAATTTGTAGTCATTGCACTGTATTGCTCACCGTTCACTATAATGCATTTGTCTTCCACACCTTAGACGAAAAACTGTTCAATGATACCGCCGGCCCAAACAGTGCATCGCTCAGGATGCATTGGCTTTTCAGCAGACATTTGTGGATTTTCTGTGCACCAGATGTGACAATTTTCTTTGCCGACCTAATCACCGAGTTGAAAATTAACTTCGGTAGAAAAGATGATTTTTCGGTAAAAAAAAAATGGTCATCTTCTTCCAAGCATTCCGTAGTCCAATTAGAGATACTTGATTGTTCTTGCACACTCTGGAAGAAGTAGCAAAAGTTTTCGTTTTTAAGCACTGCATGAGTACGAAAAGGTGTTGTTTTATCCAATAACGATTCAGTTTTACGCACATGTTTGACAAAAGGCGCTTCTTTCCTACCGAATTTTTAATGTAATTTTCTTGCACTTTTGGTAGCAGATTCACCACGTTGGAAATTAGTTACTATTTCCTAATGTTTTCCAAATGTAAGTCAACTCATTTTGTAAGCAGTATATATTAAACTAACTTCTCGTCATAAAACAGCTGACATTAATGTTTCTATTATCAAAAAAAGTAGTATTTCAAAATGCAAACACTGTATAGCTTCTTTGATAAGATATTAATAGATCCAATTGTATATAATCCTCTTTTACTAGTTAGTATCGCAATGGCTTTGACATAATCCTATGTGATCAGCTCTAGTCAAATTTAATAGAAATGGTAAATTATATATATTTTTTCAGGTGTTAAATAACAAACAAACGAAATCAATTGTATGGGCCCCCTGACAACCAAATATGTACGCCTAATTTGCAATAAATATTGCTCTCAACACTCATACAAGCATAATCTCTTCTTTAAACTCATATTCTCTACCACTCTCAATCGAAAGCAATACAAATAGATACCAACAAAAATTAACAATGAAATGATGTTTACTTCATTGTGATAATGTAAACATTACATTTTAGATACAACACCAACATTCAGACAAGCAGACAGACATATAGACACAAACACTTTTATCAGTACTTATATTTACTTACACAGCATTGACACCAACACACATAGTAAATAAGGAAGCCAAACAAAAACCAAATATCATCAATAAGAACTGAAAACAAAAATAAATACATTTAGTGTACCATGAACAATATAATGTAGAAGTGGGAATGTATAAGGATGTGTATCGCATACACTCCTGTCATTTCTGTTTGGTAAGAGTATTGGCAGATATCTAATAAATTCATTCTTTCATTCGTTAATAGTAAGTGTAGAAATTGATTCAGGTTTTATAAAATATATTCGGGATCTTGTAGCTAAGAACTTAAATTTGAAGTTTAAATGTTTGAACTAGCTATATAATTAGTTTTAGAACTGATTCTCGAGAAACAATTTTGAGATTTAAAAAAAAAAATGGAAAACCTGAGGCAAAGAAGAAGGTGTCGTGTGTTTACCAGGTTGTTGAATCATTGCCTATCATTTATAAGTTTTTTTTTAATAATAGATTTACTCTTAATCTTATATTAAATGATATTTTTCAAGAATCTGAATCCTGATCGTATTACAAATTAATTGTAAAAATATAGGAACTGGCAAACATTCCGAATTTGATATCTATTTCTTATTTAAATCTATCACATTTTGTTAAATTTTTACAAGTAAGAGACATATAAAATCGGACTAATTACACTAGCCAACAAGGTTTTTGACTGGAGCAACCAAATGGTAATTTGGTGGGCTGAATTCAAATCTGTAATTGGTTTTTCTCTATCACGTCAGGTTTTCGAGATAAAAAAAAATGTTTTTATTAGTTTTTTACATAAAAAATCATTAGTTTATTTAAAAATCAATGAATTTTAAAAATTGAATGGTGTTATTTGAACGTCGTTTGTATATTGTTGGTTCGGTTTCACGTATTAGAGCCCAGCAATAGTCTCCCAGCATGCTTCTGTCCCAAAATCCTTGATAATTTCTTTAAATTTTCATTAAATCTTAGTGAGCCCGCTCCCCTTGTTCGTCGCTCACCGCACCTAGCTTTTGTGGAAAAAAATCTAAATGCGAATGAAGAAAATGCATTTTTAGTGACATTCCTGCACCTAATTCGTGATAACTTTGTCTGTACTTTTCACTCTTATTTTTTCCACGAAAACTGTTCACGATGTTCTTGAAAGATTTCCAGGCTGCCTATTCTTTCTCCAACAAACATTGTGAAAATTGTCATCATTCAATAACTTCCCGATCTGAAGGCCACCAAATATGCCGTCTTTGATTTTAACATATGATATTTTAGGAAAAACCGCTAACAAATATTTAAATGCTGTACCATCTTTGTCCAGAGCCTTGACAAAGTTGTTAAAAGGCCCAATTTTATGTGCAGCGGCGGAAGAAGAACGTCAATTAATAATTTGAAATGTTTTGTTTTCCTGGTGAATACTCAGTTCTTTTTGGCCACTCTGTTCTGACGTAATGATAACATGCAACGCGACTATCCCATAGACAAAGGATACAACAATATTTTGTGAAACTTCCTTGCATACCAGTCAACAAACCAATGACCTGAAACAGATTAATTTATAGTTATCTACGACGGTTTATACTATATATACAAAGAAATTTAAATCACACACTTTAAGGTCACCACAGATCCTCCATTTATGATCGTTGTATTTGAGTAATGTCAAAATTTCAGTCCTTGATTCGTAATTTTCCTTTGTATTAATGGCATGAGCAATTGGTATGGCTAGTTTTTCATTCCCATTATGCAAAAAAAAAAAAGAAAAGACTTTAAACTGTACTTAGAGCCATCAATAAATAATCTCCATTCAGTTTTGTCATATGACTGGTGTATTTTTTGAAATAAACCATCAACATCAGTACAGTATAGAATAGAGTGTTTCTTTTCAAAATATGCAGCCAATTCCAAGCTTCTATCTCTATAGATTGTTACTTTTGTCCCAACTGCAAGATGTTTCCACTGCTGAAGCTAGTAATTCTGCGTCTTGCTTCGTTAAATGTAAATCCTGAATTAGATCATTCAGCTTAGCTTGAGTCACTAAATGGCGTTCATCATCAGCCTCACACAAACTACCACTGCTGGTGAAAGATGTTCCGGATTCACTGCTCGTAGCACCGGGAATGACTGGTAATCGAACATTGGTGGACGGTGAACTGGTATGGAAAGCTATGGGACATTCGCGAAAGCAACTTTTGTTAAACACAAATAGCAATTGGTTTGGTGGTTACTTGACTCTCTCCAAAGTACAGGAATTGAAAAATCGAAATAGATCTTCTTGCCATTTGACCACTTGTATAAAACAGTTCTGCAACTATTGCAAAACATTGTCAGTGTCCACGGTTTGTCAAAGTTTCTGACAGCAAAATTAAATAATGTAAATATGCATATTTCAATGATATTGCATATCCTTTTTGTCCAACCAGATTCTGATATTGCATATCCTTTTTTTTTCAACCAAATATTCACCACACACAAGGCAAAAATAGCTTGAATCAGTAACACACGATCTCCCTGACATGCTTAAATTGTACTATTATGAAGATTTAGAATGAATGTGGGCTTCTGTCAAATTAATTATTGTGAAAATGTAGTGTCAGTATTGATTGTTTTACAGTAGTGCCAGCATGCGATAAAAAATGAACAAGACATGATAGCAAAATTTTTATGCCAGATGCGAATTCAGCGCACCCAGATTAATTAAAAAACATGCTTCGTTTCTGCAGTTATTTTTTTTTATTTGTAGACCAGTGTTATTGAGATTCTAAAACACTTTAAAATTGATAAGTGAACATATGCAGCGCTTTTTAACTTCCCAAAAAGCACATTTTTGCCAACCAATCCAAAAGAATAAAAGCACGAGCTATACAATGGATGCCTTATATTTCTCATAATATGGGTGGCTACATAGTGAAGGGAAAAATATGAACATTTTGAAGCATCATAAAAAAATGCAAACTTTTCAATATGATGGATGTTCATGTAAAATCGATATCCGCGAGTAAAACTTATGTCCTTAAGTCAAGTTAAAACCGCATAAACTTTTGTAAAGTAGATCAATACATTAATTAGCATAATTCTGTACCGATCAAGATTATTTTGTTGGTCGTAATTTCTATATACATCGCACTGCTCTGATATATATTAGGGCGGGTCGATTTAAAAATCGCCCATGTGACAAGGAAAATCGTATTCTAGGGATCATAATAAGAAACTTTGCCCGAGGAACCATACCTCTAAAACGAATTGTAATGTCCCGACTTTTGACCTGTCTGTCTCACTTTGACCCATTTAGAGTGCCTCAATCGAGTCCAAATGTATGATCGACCCCCACTAACTTTGGAGGGCCGACCCACCCATGCCAGTGGCATACCCCCTGGAAACCCCTGGGGGTTCCCCATACAAACATTTCAAAAAATCACCAGTTTTTGTTTAGAATTGGGCTGACTATGTTTGATTTAATATTAAAATTACCACTCATACGTATACGTACCTTCTACTCTGCTAATGAATAATAATCATACGCCTTGACTATGTTATGTTATTCAAACAGATCGATCGGATGAGGGTAAATAACTTTTAGATCACTCCGTGACTATGCGTGACTAATCGTGACTCGCGTGACTACCCCAAAATTAATCTGTAGTCACAACAAGACTATGGGCCAAGTTTCAGATCAATTGCTTGAGGGGGAATGGGGTTGCCCCATGGCAGACAGACAGGTTAAAAGTTGGGACATCAGAATTTATTTTAGAGGTATGGTCCCTTTGGCAAAGTATCTTATTTTGATCCCTAGAATATGATTTTCCTTGTCACTTGAACGATTTTTTTGCCTCCCTACAAATCGACCCGCCCTAATAGATATGCTTTGAAACCATATTTTATCGAAATAAAGAGGGTGGTCCCTCTAATCTTTGCATTTGGAACTACTAGTTATTTTGATAATGACAACACCGACGTCAGCTGTGTTTTTACAAGAAAACAAGTAATATTAAGTGAACATATGTACAGCGTTAGCAACTTAGCGCTTTTAGCGTTAGAGTTGGTATTTTTTAACTACCCATAGTTTTTCCCATTTAGCGCTTTTTCAAAAAAAAAAAACGTTTTTTAGTGCCTAAGCGCCTTTTATATATTTTAATAGCTTCCCTCCAATTTGAAACTTTTTGATCAAAAATACTCAAAATTGGTTATGTTATTCGTCAGTAAGACGAAAATTGTATCAAAATATATAAGTTGATTAACAACGATTCCGATATGATAAGAAGAACTCCGAAGGTATCAATTCAATTATAAATTATAAACATTTGTTGAACACACAGAAGATATATAACTGGGTTTGTTAATAAATAATTTTATAAGAGCCTAAAGGGATGCTAATCAATTTTAGCCAATTCTCAATTCAAAATAAATTTAATAAAAACACACACAGCATTGTACAGTTTTTTATTTGAAGCTTAAATATGTGTTTTATGTATGAGTTAGTAGCAACTTTAAATGCATTTTATTAAAAAAAAAAATGTTTCAGACGGTGCAAATCGTTTAGTTATTCAAGTTGTAAAATCGTTCACAAGAAATCACCTTGCCTATTAATACTATAGATTTGTTGTTTTAGTAACAGCTATGAAAAACTCTGTTTTGACAATAATAATGAAGAATCGGAAACAGAATTAATAAACAAAAGTTAATTGATTGAGTTCAGAAAACTATTATTTTCGGATAAAATTGTCATGTAATTTTACAAAATAAAAAAAGTTATTAAATCAGCGTGGATCAAATTTTTCCAAAAACCTCTGAAAATTTTATAATCTTTATAAAATAATTGTAAAATGTTTGAAGAATTACTTATGTAAGTTCCAAAACTCAGACTATGAATTCTAGGTTTTGCAATTATCAATATTCGTTATAGATACATTGAATTTTCCGTACTCCGTACACTGTAAATACTTTAATATGTACTAGATGTATCCCGGTGTGCTTCGCTACCCCCTCCCCCCACATCGTAATGAAAGGGCTCCCGCAAAGTCCCAACGCTCTCACTATTACAGTTCTCCAGATATATGACATTTATTATTTACTTTGTATAGGGGGTGCCATGCCCCTTTGTCCGATTCCGATAATTTCTTGTCTGACTACTCACGTTAATAATAGATGACTTTAGTCAATTTTGCAAAGCTGTCTCTCTCATAGTACTCGAGATATATGATACTGAGTAATTACTTTGTATTGGAGGTACCACGCCCACCTACCCGATCCCGCCCATTTCCGTCCGACATAGCTACTAACATTAATAATAGGTGACCTCACACAAATTTGCAAAGCTCGACCTATCATAGTACTCAATATATATGATATTAAAAATTTGTTTTGTAATAATATCAAAAAAATGTATAGCCTATGTCAAACTTCAAAGACCTTTCTAAATATTGGATTCAACATTTTTAAAATCAGATGCTTAGCTACGGAGATTACCTACTACAAACAAACAAACAAACCAGCAAACACACATTACCTCTTTATTCTATTAGTATAGATTAAATATGGACTAAAGATAAAATTTGTGTCCTAAAGATGCAGACGAAAATGAACACGATTTTATTTGACCATGAAAATGTATAAGAGAAACTTTTAACGTATTTTATTTTTTATTATTGCTACACACTGTAAACGGCTCATTAAATACTAAATGGTCTCAAATAATATACAGTAATTCACGGATACATGCGTTCATGGAAAATGCCAAAAGCTGGTCGCTTTTAAGCGAGAAACGCACTTAAAAAATCTCGGTTAAATGCGTTACTGACTGACTTAACAGAATTCTTTCTTAGCTGCGTCCACAATTCAGTTATGGAAAACGTAGTTTATAGGAATACTAGCAGATTCCAGCCCTAGAAATTCGAGCGCAAATTCTAGGAAATTTTATTTCTTCATTAATTAAAGACCCTAAGAGTATGCTAAACAATTATAGCCAATTCATAAATCATCACAAAAAACAAACTAATTTTTATTACAAACACATTAACAAATTTAGTAAATACACACATAGCATTATATAATTTTATGTGTTAGTAGCCACTTTAAATGCAATTTACTTAAAATAAAGGAAAAAATTTTAAAATCTGTAAAGCTGCAAAACCGCTAAAAAGAAGAACCTTTCAAATAATATACGTTCGGTCAAAATCGGCATAAAATAGTAGAACAAAACATCAGTCACTAAAAATTGCCTAGCCTATTAATATTATAGATACTACTTATTTATTGAAAAGAAACAACAAAAAACATGTCACTTGAGTCTGCATATAATAAAAAGTCATCGTTTTATTCAATTGAAATTAGTACATATTAATTAAGTTTGACTAAAAAATTACAAATATATTTTCGAAAATATTATTTTAAGACATAGAGAATAAGACATAGAGAAAAATAAAATTCTTAAAAGTTGCACTTCATCCATTTATTTACTATCTGGCATAAATATCTTGCAAAAAACATGGATCGACTTCAAAACATCCAGCTTCTTTGAGATCATAATTTTCTTCTTCTTCGGTAAGCGGTCCAATGCTTGTGAAGATTCATATCTCTTCCATTCCTGTACTATTGCAATTAATTCCTGTGACTCGCTTCGATTTTCAGAGCCGTTATCAAACTAGCGTAAAGAACTTACTTATTTGAAACAATTTTGAATACAAAATGGTTTTACCAGCCACCGCTTTATTAAATGCAAGGCTGTCAAAAGTGTAATCGGTTTTTTATACTCCTAATTTGTCTGCTGTCAATTTCGTTCTAATTATATTTTGACGATATTCCTTAATTGATATGATTATTCCTTGGTCAAGAGGCTGAGTGGTATCAGAAGGTAAATATTATATTCGCACATGAGACAAATAAGCTTGCTTATGAGGTGCAGCGTTGCAATAAATAGGATAACATATCTCGAGAAATTTCCTCATTGAACGAAAAAATCATTTTCTCCCAGATTTCTTGTTTTATTGCCGGCTTTTTCGATAAAAAACATATTCTTGTACAAACCAGTTCAGTTATGCATTTAACCGTTGAATTTTGATTGATATTTTGTTTTTTTTTTTTTTTTTGAACAAATTTATGACCCATTTATGAGTGTAACGCAGTTAAGCGGGATGCATTTAAAAGAAAAATATGTACAAAAAGTAAATGGGTGAAGGAAAATGTTTCACTTTAGAATTACTTAAGCGTGAAACCTTCTTAAGCGGGAAGCTTTTTCCATGAAGTACTGTACAATTATTTTGAAAACTTACAGAAATAATATTATTTTTTTTTTTACAAACATATTATTAGCACTGTTTAAGGTTTTATTTTCATTCAAATTTAACGGTTTTTAGCGAAAAAGTAGACATCGCTGCATTTGTATCCTTAAAACTCTTAACAATCACACCACTAAAATGTCTGATATCATGATTTTTCTTTAACCCTTTAGTACTAAACCTCGCCTAGAAGCTGCTTTTTTATAAATCTATAATATTAATAGGGTAGGCGATTTCTTGTGACCGATGTTTTGTACTACCGTTTTATTCCGATTCTGACCAAAAATATATATTATTTGGAAGGTATTTCTTTTTAGCCATTTTGCAAACTTACAGATTTTTAAATTTTTCCTTTTATTTTGAGTAAATTGCATTTAAAGTTGCTGCTAACACATACATAAAATTATACATATGCTATCTGTGTTTTATCAAATTTGTTAATTTATTTGTTAATGATTTTGTTATCTTTATTCACAATAATAATAAACCATAAAAGTGAATTGGCCAAGTTAAAAAATAAAGGTGCCTAGAAACTACGCTCGAATTTCGTGCGCTGGAATCGGCTAGTTTTAAATAATTATATATTCAAAACCGGCTTATCCGAAGAAGTACAATTATTTCGTTAAAGAACAAAAAAAGAAAACAATTAATGTAAATTGTTTATATTATTCAAGAAAATTCACATGATTGTTCAAGCGATCTTGAAATATCGTATAAAAAACAAGTTAGAAAATTATAGTCAGTCTAGACTCTAGACGGACTATACAAACCACATACCATGGCTTAGAGATCCTTTCTCTTCGGTCCAACTAATTGGATGTAGAAAATAAGCATAAACCAAATTTGGGTGGCAGATTTATATGGGGACTAAGTTAAAAAAATGGACCGATCCAGACCATATTTGGTAAAGTCACTTAGATTTTGAAAAAACCAAATTTGAGAAAAATCTGTGCAATATTTTTGTTTTCTGATAGATTAAGTGAAGATCGGAAGCGGCTCTATATGGGGCCTATGACTAAGAATTGTCCTATAGAGATTATTTTTAGGCTACTAACTAATGGTTATAATGAACACATACAAACCCAATTTGACTGAGATCTATATGATAATTTGGATCTTATGGCAATTTATGTCGATTTCATAGGGGTCATTTGTATGGGGACTAGGTCTGAACATGGACCGAATTTCACCAATTTCAATAGCGTTCAGCCTGTGGCCAATGAAAACTTTTATACCAAATTCTATCAAAATATATTCGTATTTGCAACCTGTAGTTTGATTACAACGTTAACATGGACACAGAGACGGACAGACGGGCGGACGGACGGACGGACATCGCTAAATTGACTCAGAAAGTGATTCTGAGTCAATCTGTACAATAAAAGATGGGTCCAGGTCAAATATTTTGGGTAGTTACAAACAGCAGTACAAAGTCATTATACCCAAACCACATAGTGGTATAGGGTATAAAAATTCAATGCGCCTCATAGTCGATGTTAAGTGGTCTAGGTTAAAGACGTCTTATAAGTAGTATAAAAGTAGTATATTTCCTAATTTTCTATTCCGGCTGTTAAAAATCCAGTCCTTCTATCCTTCAGAATGTTTAACTTATTCTTATTTCAAAACTATTTCAAATTAAGTTCCAATCAACAAATTCCGGAACTTGTTCTATGGAAATACTGGTAAAAGAAAAAGGGCACTTCATGTTGGGAACCGATTACTCAACCCCACAAAATTAGACTTTTGGCGATTAATTTCACATTTAATTACTGTTTTACACACAGTTGCTTGCGAATCCGTTTAACAATTTTTACCATCAACTCGCTATTGCGATTTGAAGATTCGGATAAGGTCTTTCTCTAACAACACTGATTTCAGCACCAACTTAATTATATTGGAAGCGAGGGTTTCATATACAATTCAATTTAAGATTAAGTTATATTTAATAACGTATTCTTTTAATTGACTGATTTTTAGTAGACTTTGTTTTGGCTGATATGAGTAAATAGGCTTATTTTGTTTCAAAAAAATAAAGGTCTTATTTGATTGTGTTTGATGTAATTTTTTTTTGTTTTCCTTGATAAATATTTCTAAGGGTAGTTTGTTTGTGGTAAAAGTTGATAGATGATATTTTACTTTTTATTTCATAGATCTTATTGTTTACTAGAGGATGCTTTCCTTTTGAAGCAGCTCTTTCTTTACAAACTCAAAAAACAAAATATTTATTCTTGTTACGATGATAATATTAAATTGCATTTACCCTTTATAAAATTAAGCAGATACCAATGATTTGTTTTTTTTATAAAGCCAATACATTTATAATACCTTCAGGTTTTAAATGTGTTAAATATTAAAACGTTCTGCACAAATTAGGTATGTATGATTTGTATATTCTTTTAACTGTTAATTTTTGTCACCACATTTAATTTTAAAGTTGGTTTTATAATTTTATACACACAACTATTACACATTATAAGGGAATTTTTTATTTACATGTATATTTTTTAAAATATAGTGTAACTTAACATACAATCTTGACATAATTATATAAAAGATGCATATAATTTTGACAATTTTGTTTAGTTTCCAATTTTCCATAATTTTTTCGCTCAGGTTCATTTTCATCGTCTTCGAAAATTACTAACTTTTGACCATACAACAATAACTATACACTTAAATTAGCTTTACTTGAAAAGCATCCTCCAAGTTACCAAGTTGTCGGTTTAGTTGAGTTGTTTTGTTGTGGTGTGTTGTTTTGTGTTTATACCCATTAAGGCAGCCAAATACCCATTCATTCAAATATAGCAGACAGACCTCTTGGTTTAATAACGATAACGTGATGATGTACATTTCATTTAAAAAGGTATTCAATATTATACAGCAAAAGCAAACCGAATCAACCCAAAAGAAAAAAAGCACGAGCTATACAATGGATGCCTTATACATTGTTCATAATATGGGTGGCTACATAGTTAAGGGGAAAATTATAAACATTTTCAAGCATCATTAAAAAAAATGTTAAATTTTCAATATGATGGATGTTCAGTTAAAGTCCTCTTCTGCGAGTAAAACTTTTGTGCTTAAGTCAAGATTGCATAAACTTCCTCAAAGTAGATTCAGTTCAAATTTAGGTGACCCTCCAATATATTATTTAGCATAATTTTGTACTGATCTATATTGGCTTGTTGGTCATAGATTCATATAACTACCATACGGGTACACTTAGGACTACTTTGATATAACGTATTGTTTCCTACCTCAATAAATGCTTTTAAACCATTTTGAACTACTGGTTATTTTGAGCATGGCAACACCGATGTCAACTGTGGCAGGAAATTAGTAAAATGTATAAGGTTTACAAAATGAGTCGCTTTACCTTTGAACAACGTTGGGAAATATTATTTCCAAAGTGGTGAATCTTCTGCCGAAAGTGCAAAAAGATAATGTTCAAAATTCAAAAAAGAAGCGCCTTCCAGATAATATGTATACTGGGGTGAGAGCGGTTTCTATATAAAAAATTTGTGGTCGAATTTTGAGGTGTGCATGTCGGATTATTGTGACACTGGATCTAAAACTTTAGTGCGCAAAATTTGACCCATATCGGAGAATGCTTTCTCGACGCGCATTGAGTTCAAAATTCAAATATGCATTTATATGTAAAAATTATCAAAAAAAAAAAAACACATTTTTCACAAAAATTTTGATATTAATAATTGCGTTTCATTTAAATAATTTAATAAACCATAATCTATAGTAAATTATCTTTCTAATAAAACAACAAAATCTATTAGCGGTTGAAAAACAGGCAAGTTATATCAACTTCCCCAGGCAATAAATGCGCCGCAGACCACTTGATTAAGAAAATCGAGCTCACATTTTTAAAGACATTGAAATAATTTACAGCAATAATATTTTTGCATTCTTTTGATCCCAAGATGATCTTATGTGGGTATTTTGCATCTCTTCTATTGTTATGCCGTTCTAAATTAATGCCAAAACGGTACGTATTTTTTAGCAATATTTCAAAAACTCCAAGTTTTCTTTTTCAAAAATTTTATTCAAGAAATTTTCCGAAATCAACGATTGGACCTTTAGGTCTCATTACCAAAATATATGTGATTAAAATGCCAAATATTGTAAGTATCCTGTTCTTAATTTGGCGAGGGCAGCGTTTTTATTTCTGTGGATTGGAAGAACAATATGATTTTTCATACTTTTTCAAATTTTAGGCTACATCTTTTTGGTGTTTTCATATTTCAAATATCTTTTGTAAAATATTATACTACTTGAAATCAGTTCTCAATCTTGTAAATTAAGATTAAATTGAAACACTATAAACTGTCCATCTTTAAGGTCAAAAGTCAAATTTAGGGATATTTACATTTTTTTAAAACAAAATATCGAAATAATATATATTTATATTTCGATTTCGATAAAACTTGTTGATAATATTTTAATAATTTTAAAAAATAATATTCTGGACTTATTTTCTGAATTTTACCCGTGGGGTACTCTTGATGTCAAATTAACTCTTTATGAAAATCTATAAATATTTTCTACATCAGGACTTTTTTAAATAAAACAAATTCAATGTATTCATAAAATACCTCAAATTTATTCTTGAAATTAAAAAAAAAACAACTAAGAAAATTTTAGTCGGTCTAGACCGACTATACGATACCCTATACCATGAATTTAGAGACCCTATCTCTTAGACCAAACTAACTGCACATAGAAAATAAGATAAACCAAATTTGAGTGGGATTTTTATTAATTTTTTTGGCTGCAGATATGAAAAAGTTCATATCGGATGCTATATCTATATGGGCACTAGGCCTAAAATTGGACCGATCCTGATCATGTTTGGTAAGGTCTCTTGTATTTTGCAAAAATATATACAAACCAAATTTGAAAAGAATCAGTGCAATATTTTTGTTTTTTGATAGATTTAAGTGCAGATCGGGAAGCAGCTCTACATGGGGCCTATGAGTAAGGGTTGTCTCATAGGGATAATTTTTGGACTACTCATTAATGGATGTAATAAACGTATATAAACCCAATTTGAGTAAGATCTATATGATAATTTGGATCTTATGGCAATTTATGTCGATTTCATAGGGGTCATTTGTATGGGGATTAGGTCTGAGCAGGTACCGAATTTCACCAATTTCAACAGATTTCATCCTATGGCCGATAAAAGCTTATGTACCAAATTTCATCCAAATATACTCATATTTGCGACCTGCAGTTTGATTAAAAAGTTTACATGGACACACAGACGGATGGACGGACGGACGGACACACGGACGGACATCGTTAAATCGAATCAGATAGTGATTCTGATTCGATCGGTATAATAAAAGATGGGTCTAGGTCAAATATTTTTGATAGTTACAAACAGCAGCACAAAGTCATTATACCCAAACCACATAGTGGTATAGGGTATAAAAATGGCTGTCACCCTAATGTATACAATTTTGTGAAACTGGACATCAAACTAACTCTTTATTGGATGAAATAACACGTTCTCGTGTACATACAGTGCACACAATTTGTGAGCTGCAGTTTGATTATACAGACAGACAGACAGACGGGCGGACGGAAATCGCTATCGACTCAGAAAATGATAGAGGGTTTAGGTGAAATATTTTTGGTATTTACAAACACCAGCACAAGCTCATTACAGCTTATTGGGCAACTTATTTTACTTATAAAGAGTGTTGATAGATATAATATTCGGTGTGGATGGATCCAATAAACTTGTTAGTTACAAACACCATAGAGGATCACTTGTTTTTATTGAAAAAGAGATATACGAGGGATGAAAAAGCATGATTTTTAAATTGATATAACTCTTAAATTTACTTTAAATATACAGAAGAAAATTAAATGATGAAACAAATGCTATAAAACATATAATAAATAATTTTTTAGATAAAAATAATAGAAATAGAACTTATGTTTACTTCTTTACAAAAAAAAAGAGAAGTGAGAAAATTATAGTCGGTCTATACCGACTATACGATACTCTATACCATGGTTTAGAGACAATATCTCTTCAGTCCAACTAACTGGATATAGAAAATAAGCATAAACCAATTTTGAGTGACATTGTTATTAATTTTTTTGGCTGCAGATATGAAAAAGTTCATATCGATTGCTATATTTATATGGGGACTGGGTCGAAAAATGGACCGATCCTCACCATATTGGGTAAAGTCACTTATATTTTGCAAAAATATATACAAACCAAATTTGGGAAAAATCTATGCAATATTTTTGTTTTTGATAGATTTAAGTGAAGATCGGGAAGCAGCTCTATATGGGGCCTATGACTAAGAATTGTCCTATAGGGATTGTTTTTGGACTACTGATTAATGGATATAATAAACGCATACAAACCCAATTTGACTGAGATCTATATGATAATTTGGATCTTATGGCAATTTATGTCGATTTCATAGGGGTCATTTGTATGGGGATTAGGTCTGAGCAGGTACCGAATTTCACCAATTTCAATAGCCTTCATCCTATGGCCGATAAAAGAGTATATATCAAATTTCATCAAAATGTGTTCATATTTGCGACCTGTAGTTTGATTTCAAGGTTTACATTGACACACAGACGGACGGACGGACGGACGGACATCGCTAAATCGACTCAGAAAGTGATTCTAAGTCGATCGGTATAATAAAAGATGGGTCTAGGTCAAGTATTTTTGGTAGTTACAAACAGCAGCACAAAGTCATTATACCCAAACCACATAGTGGTATAGGATATAAAAATATAGATATACATATTAAAAATGTGCATTAATCTTAAAACTAATAAATGTGAAGTTGTAGGAAGTTCACGATAAAGAAAAGTCGTGCCGGAAATCGATGAAAAATTTCAAGTGTGTTTATATGGGAAAAAATATGACTTTTTTCAGATTTTACGGAAATTTCGTTCTACAGTTTTATTTTTTTTTCTCAAAATATAGAAGAATTTTACTTCCCAACCTTTACTAATAGTTTCATCTACTATACTTAAACAATACATTATTTTTAGCTACTTACTTTTTTTTAAATATGCTAAAATTCAAAGTTTGGCATCGGCAAGAAATGAATTAACGTTGTTCGATTTATTCCAAATTTTGAGCAAGCATATTTGGTTATTATATTTTTAAGCACCACATCTAAAAATTCAACACTTTCAATATATCTGAATTTTATGAATAATTGTCTTTCATTAGCTTAGAGTCGTATGGAGTCATATTATTTTTTTCCGAATTCCCAGGCTATTAAGATAAAATATAATATTTAAAAGTAGAGAACTGATTAAATTTTTATACAAAATATTTAGAATGTACTCTTTCTACTACAGAATATTTCACAAAAATCTAACTTTTCTCGAAATTCACAAAAACAAAATCTTTGTTAAAAAATTCTAGCAGAGGGGTTTACCTAAAAATTCACACAGTTAATCTCTAACATGTATTTAACAAAACCTTAAAGTGTCAGATTAATTTTTTTAAGAATTTTGTTTAAGAAAATTTTTTAAAATTTGAAAAAGGAGTTTTCAAAATTTTATCAAGAAAAAATTACCCATTTTTTGGTCTCATAGAGACCAAAAATTAAATGATGACTTTAATCAATTTCTTAAAGTTGAAAAAAGCGCCATCAGATTTGATGACCTAGTGTTATTTTGGCATAAAAGTGGTCTGGGGCATTTGCTATTTTTTGGCGAATTTTTATTCGATTTTGAAGTTATATAGCTTTTTGAAAAGACAATTTAATATTGACATCGATTCATACATCTTGTCGAAAAAATGAAACTGTAGAACAAAATTTTCGTAATATCTTTCTAAAATCGTTAAAAAATTTAAAATCAGTTCAAAGCGTAAGTTACAAATATTTTAGTCTGTGAAGTGTTGAAAAATCGCTTTTTGTTAATAACTTCACATTTTGGGGGTGTATTCAAAAATCTAAAAATTGAAAAGTGATACCTGGCCTACAACTTACTCAAGTTTATTTTATTTTTTTTTTAAAGTATATTTTCACTGTACACCGTGTTATTAATAATACTTAAATAAGGACATTGAAAGGAAATTGAATTTTTTTTGTTATCAGATTTAACAATTGAACCGAGTTTAGCCCTTTGTAAAGGTTAAATTCATTTCTTTTTCATTTTCTGAGCGATTTTAAAGATCCTGTGTATGGATCTGCATAAAAGCATAAAAGACAGAAAAAAAGTTTTATTAGAATGCCATCTCGTTAAACATATTAACTTTAATCAGAAAACCATTGTCATTTCAAGTCAATTCTTCATTACGACTACCTAGATACGTAGATGTATATAATAACTAAACCAACAACATAAGTGGTATACGACGTACATACAGACATACATATATGTTTGTGTTAAAGTTTGTTTGCCTTTAGAAACGAATATAAACATTATTAACATAACAAGGCAATACAAATCCGTTATACTAAAGGTGTTGAAATGAAGAATGTCTTTTTTTTCTCAACTTCAAATGATTAAACAAGAATATTGTGTACAAACAAAATCTTGGAAAAGAACACACAGATGCTACCGACATTTAAATATGTTTACCAGCAATATCAGTATTCAAATATACATAAATATATATTGAGTTGGAAATGTTTGTTTATCAATTAGAAAAATGCATTTTTAACCAAACAAGATAAAATTACAACTTTTTTCCCTTTAGCATGATGGAAAAAGTTCAAGAAAAAGATGAAATGTTTGAGATGTCTATTAACAAAAAAGGTGACTAACATTTTCTTAAACATACGAACAAAGTTTTGTGACCTTCTCAAAAAAAAAAACAAAATATATGCATTATCTTTAATCGAAAGATAGAGTGATGTTGACAAGAAAAGGGTTTCCCAATCGAAAAATGTCAATATTTTTTTTTTTTTATTTTGTATATTTTAAAAGTTAAACTTTTATTTGCAAGTTGTATTAATTGGATTCATTTAGACCTTTTTTTAAATTCTAAATAAAACATATAAAATGAAATCGGATGGCGAAATCTTTATTATGGCCGTAAAGAACAATTTTTGCCATATAATTTTTAAAAATAATTTCTTCTAAATGCTGCTGGCAACTACGCCGTAGGTGGTCGAATTTTGGATCATTCCTTGCAACATTGAGACCGATATCGGCCCAATTACACGAGTAATGTTGGTTTCCAAGCCCAGAATCGTAAGTGGTTTATCGAAGACTTTTGACTTCACATAACCCCAATGAAAAAGCCCAAAAGTGTGATATCAGTAGCTCCTTCTTACTGAAACCAAATGGAATCACGCGATTCAATTTCGAATACGATAGGCTCAAATGTTGAAATCGACGACGCATGGATTGCTCACGGTGTTCAGCCACACTCTTCGCTACAACCGCAATATTCTCCTATTCTATCCGATAACGTACATTGAGATCCAAATTTTCTCATGGTATTCGTAATAGTGGTCTCAGAAGATCGATGATGCACACCATATGGCGCTCGAAGTGCACGAAAAATATTTCTCATGGAATGCTGATTTTCATAAATCAGCTGAACAATTTGGAGACGTTGTTGCGGTGTGAGTATTTCAATGATGAATTGTCAAGCAATACTTAATGAAAATAAAACAAGTAAGAAAATTCTAGTCGGTCTAGACCGACTATACGATACCCTATACCATGCGGTTAGAGACCCTATCTCTCAGACCCAACTAACTGGATATAGAAAATAAGCATAAACCAAATTTGAGTGGGATTTTTCTTAATTTTTTTGGCTGGAGATATGAAAAATTTCATATCGGATGCTATATCTATATGGGGACTAGGCCCAAAAAGGGACCGATCCTGACCATGTTTGGTAAGGTCTCTTGTATTTTGCAAAAATATATACAAACAAAATTTGAGAAGAATCAGTGTAATATTTTTGTTTTTTGATAGATTTAAGTGAATATCGGGAAGCAGCTCTATATGGGGCCTATGACTAAGAGTTGTCCCATAGAGATCATTTTTGGACTACTGATTAGTGGATGTAATGAACACATACAAACCCAATGTGAATAAGATTTATATGATAATTTGTATCTCATGGCAATTTAAGGCAATTTCATAGGGGTCATTTGTATGGGGGCTAGGTCTGAACATGGACCGCTTCCCACCAATTTCAATAGCTTTCATTCCATGGCCGATAAAAGCTTATATACCAAATATCGTCAAAATATATTCATATTTGCGACCTGCAGTTTGATTACAAGCTTTACATGGACACACAGACGGACGGACGGACGGACGGACATCGTTAAATCGAATCAGATAGTGATTCTGATTCGATCGGTATAATAAAAGATGGGTCTAGGTCAAATATTTTTGGTAGTTACAAACAGCAGCACAAAGTCATTATACCCAAACCACATAGTGGTATAGGGTATAATGACAGTATGACACCTGTCACGAGTAATCTCCAACAAACCATAAGGAAAAAGTCTAAACGAATCACCCATTATATCGAAAATGTAGCACCTTCTTTAGAATATCCAAAGTTTGTGAAATGGGTCTTAGATTCCAAAAAGATGAAGTCATTAATAGTGTAGAAATTAGGTAGAATCAAAATTTGAGAGATTGTCATCTATTTGCCTGATGATATTTTAATGGGCAAATTTGGTGAGAATTAATTATGGGAACTTGTTTCAAATCTAATGTGAACTAATTGCATTTAAAAACTTATTATAAATACAATAAGTTCTAAAAACATATATATGTTCACTAGGGTGGCCCTTAATAAAAAAGTGTTCAAACTCTCGGTCGCACCCCCTAAAAATATGCGAATAGTAAAAATATTGAGAAATACAAAATTTTGGGCCAATCATAAAACATTTAGAGGTGGCTCAACGCGATTGAAAATTTCAAGCGTGTTTTTATGGGGAAAATAAGACTTTTTTCAGATTTTACGAAAACTTCGTTCTATCGTTTAATTTTTCAGACAAATTGTTATATAATTCGGGATCACTATTAAATTATCTTTCCAAAAAGCTATAAAACCTTAAAATCAAATAAAAAACTCGCCAAGAAAAAGCAAATGCCCCAGACCACTTTTGTGCCAAAAAACAACTAGGTCATGAAATTTGATAGCATTTTTTTTAGGTTTGAGAAATTAATTAAAGCCAACATTTTGTCTTAGTTTCTATACCTGTAAGTAGTCAGATATGAAGTATTGTTTTATTACCACCTTGTTAACCTATAAAGCACTGAGACTGAAAATTGAAACTTTTTTTGATAAAATTTTGAAAACTCCTTTTTGAAGTATTGAAAAATTTTCTTAAACAAAATTTCAAAAAATGGATCTGGCACTTTAAGCTTTTGTTAAATACATGTTACAGATTAACTGCGTGAATTTTTAAATAAATCTCTATGCCACAAATTTTTTGACGAGGATTTTATTTTTGCGGATTTTGAGAAAAATGGGATTTTTGTAAAATATTCTGTAAATGTACTCTTCCATAGAAAAAGAACTTTATGATTTTTTTACAGTAAACACTATAAATTTTTTTAACTGTTTTTGAATTCCCTTCCAATTTCTAAATGAAGATCCTTTGTACTGGAATGATACTGAAACTTATAAAAGCGAAGTGATATTGTTTCAAAAATAAAAGTGGTAAATGATACAGCAGAACGCGGCGTTAAATTGATTGAAGAGTATAATAACATATTAACAGAGAACGAACAAGAAAAGCAATACTTATTGCAAGTCGTAAGTAATTACAGAAAATAATTTGAATCGCACACTAAATCATCCATAGATACACCAAAATAAATAGAAATATTTTTATATATCATATTCTTTTGGATAAAATGTCTTTTATTAGCATTGGGTCATTTGTGGGTCTTTTTATTTTATTCAGAAAAATATATATAGTTTTTATACAGAAAATAATTTTATAAGAAAATTGGTTAAAAGTTGTTTTAATTTATATTCCCGAGCAATAAGCAGATAATTGCAGCAAAGATATATCACAATGGATTATTTTGATCCCAGGAGCACTGAAGGGTTCAAAAATAAAAATTAACCGAATTATTTGTCTTAAATTCTAAATAGTGGTTTCATCGAGTTTAATAGAAAAACTCGTTTTCGGTAATTATACCCTATACCACTAAGTGGTTTGGGTATAATGACTTTGTGCTGCTGTTTGTTACTACCAAAAATATTTGACCAAGACCCATCTTTTATTATACCTATCGAATCAGAATCACTTTCTGATTCGATTTAACGATGTCCGTCCGTCCGTCCGTCTGTGTGTCCATGTAAAGCTTTTAATCAAACTGCAGGTCGCAAATATGAACATATTTTGATGAAATTTGGTATATAAGCTTTTATCGGCCATGGGATAAACGCTGTTGAAACTGGTGAGAATCGGTCCATGTTCAGACCTAGCCCCCATACAAATGACCCCTATGTAATCAACATAAATTGCCATAAGATCCAAATTATCATATAAATCTTAGTCAAATTGGGTTTGTATGTGTATATTACATCCATTAATCAGTAGTCCAAAAATGATCCCTGTGGGACAACTCTTAGTCATAGGCCCCATATGGAGCTGCTTCCCGCTCTTCACTTAAATCTATCAAAAAACAAAAACATTGCACGGATTCCTTTCAAATTTTGTTTGTATATACAAGAGTCCTTACCAAACATGGTCAGGATCGGTCCATTTTTGGGCCTAGTCCCCATATAGATATTGCATCCGATATGAACTTTTTCATATCTGCAGCCAAAAAAATTAATAAAAATCCCACTCAAATTTGGTTTATGCTTATTTTCTATATCCAGTTAGTTGGGCCTGAGAGATAGGGTCTCTAAACGCATGGTATAGGGTATCGCATAGACCGACTATAATTTTTTAATTGTTTTTATTTAAAAATATCTTAAAATCCAAAGCTGGCCTTGGCAAATAATGGGTTACCGTTCTCGGATTTATCCAAACTTTTAGGAACGGAAGTTCTACACATTTCGTTAATTTATTTTAAGCGTCGCATCTAAAAATTCAACAGCACACTTATAAGTTGTGTTTTATTTGTTTGGGGTCATATGTGACCCCAATTCCAAAAGCGTTAATGGAGTCATATTATTTTTTTCCGAAATTCTAGGCTATTAAGATAAAATTTAACATTTAAAAGTAGAAAAGTGATAAATTTTTGATACAAAGTATTTAGAAAGAGTACATTAACAGAATATTTTACAAAAATCCCATTTTTCTCGAAATCCGCAAAAATAAAATCCTTGTCAAAAAGTTTGTGGCATAGAGATTTATTTAAAAATTCACGCAGTTAATCTGTAACATGTATTTAACAAAAGCTTAAAGTGTCAGATCCATTCTTTTAAATTTTGTTTAAGAAAATTTTTTAAAACTTGAAAAAGGTGTTTTCAAAATTTTATCAAAAAATTTCCCATTTTCGGTCTCAATGCGCAATAGGTTAACAACGTGGTAAGAAAACAATACTTCATATCTGATTATTTATAAGCATAGAGAAGAAAAAAAATTATGGCTTTAATTAATTTCTCAAAGCAGAAAAAAATGCTTTCAAATTTCATGACCTAGTTTTTTTTGGCACAAAAGTGTTCTGGGGCATTTGCTATTTCTTGGCAAATTTTTATTCGATTTTGAATTTTAACAGCTTTCTGCAAACATAATTTAATACTGATCCCGATTCTTATAACAACTTCTCGAAAAAATTAAACTATAGAACGAAATTTTCGTAAAATCTGAAAAAAGTCATATTTTCCTTGAAATTTTCAATCGCGTTTAGCCACCTCTAAATGTTTTTTGATTGGCCCAAAACTTTATATTTCTCACTTTTTTGACTATTCGCATATTTCTATGGGGGAGCGCCCGAGATTTTGAACACTTTTTTTTTCCTCCATATAATGAAGAGCCACCCTATCGTTCACATCGAAAAGTTGATTTTTATATGGCACCATGCCCAATATTTTGTTGGCTTGGCTTATATTTACAGAGCTGTTTTTTGAATATAAATTGGATCGATTCTTAGCCTTGGTGATACCAGGCGTTTCAATTTTCATAGTATACTAAGTGGTGTCCCTGTACAACCCCATTGGAAGTTTGTACAAAATAAATAAATAAATAAATAATCTCATATATCGCACTATATCCATTTGTTTCATTAGATGAGTTACTTCAGTGTATTTATACCACTCTGTGGTCATGTAATTGCAACTACCAGAAATATTTGACTTAGACCTACCAATTTCTAAGTCGATTTAGCGATGTCCGTTACTCCGTCCGCCTGTCTGTCTATCTGTCTAACTCTCTGTCCTTGCAAATCTTAAACTACAGGTGGAAAATATATGTCTATTAGAGTCGTCCTTAAAAAAGAAAATGCGATTTTGGGGAGTGTCGGGGTCCAGTTTGTTTCCTTTCTATATAAAACTAATAAATGTGAAGTCCGGGAACAATCGGATAAAGAAAAGTCATAGAAATCGCTTGAAATTTTAAAGTGTGTTTATATGGGGAAAATGTGACTTTTTTCATATTTTACGAAAAGCTTATCCTATAGTTTAATTTTTCCGACAAGTTGTTATATTAGTCGATTTCAGTATTAAATTATCTTTTCAAAAAGCTATACAACTTCAAAATAGAAATATGTCCCAAACCACTTTTGTGCCCAACAACACTATGTCATGAAATTTGACGCACTTCTTTGAACTTTAAGAAATTGATTAACCTATTTGGCGCCTCTGTACTCAATTGAGTACACTCAGAGAAAGGAAGCCAGCTATTAGACTTTAAAAGTAATAATAATTAAAAAAGAAAAAGAAATGCAGCTATATTGATGACAACTGTCATAGAATGAACTCTGAACTTACAGTATCCCCAAGCATGCCAGTATGTCCGTCCTTTTATTATTTCTTACTTCTTTCTTAAACTTTTTTTTTTTCTTACATATGTAATTTTATAGTGTACATTCTCCTTTATAAAATAAATTATAAATATGTCGATTCCAGTTTATAATCACAAACATTTTTTGTTTGGAACTAAGTACTTGCATTACATGCAGAAATACACAAGCATACTTGCAAGCATATCTATAATATTAATAGGCTAGGCGATATCTTGTGGCCGATGTTTTGTTCTACCGTTTTATCCCGATTTTGACCAAGCGTATATTGTTTGAAAGGTATTTTTTTTAGCCATTTTGTAGATTTACAGATTTTTAAATTTTTTCCTTTATTTTCAGTAAATTGCATTTAAAGTTGCTACTAACACATACATAAAACAAGTAAGAAAATTATAGTCGGTCCAGCCCGACTATACGATACCCTATACCATGGTTTAGAGACCCTATCTCTTCGGTCCAACTAATTGGATATAGCAAATAAGCATAAACAAAATTTGAGTGGCATTTTTATTAACGTTTTTCGCTGAAGATATGAAAAAGTTCATATCGGATACTATATTTATATGGGGACTAGGCCGAAAAATGGACCGATCCTGACCATATTTGTTAAAGTCACTTATACATTGAAAAAATATATACAAACCAAATTTGAGAAAAATCTGTGCAATATTTTTGTTTTTTGATAGATTTAAGTGAAGGTCGGGAAGCAGCTCTATATGGGGCCTTTGACTAAGAATTTTCCAATAGGGATTATTTTTGAACTACTGATTAAAGGACGTAATAAATACACACAAACCCAATATGATAATTTGGAACTTATGGCAATTTATGTCGATTTCATAGGGGTCATTTGTATGGGGACTAGGTCTGAACATGGACCGATTCTGACGAATTTCGAAATATAAAGTTGCCTAGAAATTGCACTTGAATTTCCTGCGCTGGAATCTGCTAGTTTATATAAATAGGAAATCCCGAAATAAGAAACTATTATGACTAATTTTAATAGTGCTTACAATTGTTTTATTGTAGTAAAAGATCTTTTTCAGATCACGTGTATAAAAGTATCGCGTGCACAATTTGAAGCTTTTTGATACCTCTTATTTACGATGAATTCTAAACGTTTTAACATTTCTAACGCTTTCAAGGGCTTAGAAGAAGCAGTAAACTCGATTTTAGAAGATGGTGATGGTGATCAGGAGTATGACTTTGCAATAATAATACCCAAATCGAGTGTGGTAACAGATGAGGAAGAAAGTTGGTGAGTCCTTGCCGCAAGACATGCCTGGTGCTATAGCGGTATTTAGATGTGGGGAAAACGATAGCAGCGATGAAGAATCATTAGCCGATAAGGTCAAGAGAAGTCGCCGTCAAGAACCAATATGGCGTAAGTGTTTACCAACGTACTCTTCCATTGGTCGGGAGATCCCTGATATGCTAGACAGCCAAGAAGATGTAAAGAATCAGCTTCATGGTCTTACCTCAGCACAAATATTGGAAAAAATCTTTGACAATGATTATCATGATTATCACAAACTTAAATTTATATGCCAATCAAAACAACAGGGGCCAAATCACCGCATTAGTTATCGTAATTTTTCGATCGAAATTATTTTTTTATTTTCCAAAATAAAATACTTAGAATAATTTTACTCTGCCACAGGTAACGAGGGCTGAAGTTTGTCCGTCTTCTCTAAATAACAAACACAAATATGGAATTTCGATTGATTTTACTCGATATCGAATTCGGTGATTTGGCCCCAGGCATAACTCAATTAGACTCTAGCGACTTGAAAAAGTTTATAGGTATATTGATATTGCCTGGGTATCACACATTACCCAGAGAGGATTTGTACTGGTCCTGCGATGAAGATTTAGTTATTGAAACGATATCAAAATCGATGACCAGGCAAAGATAAAGAGACATAAAAAAGAATATCCATCTTTTGAATAATGACGAAGCTAGTACTACCAGGGACAATATGTTTAAAGTTAATCCATTAGCTGATGTTGTAATGAAACAATTCCTTCAGTGGGGCATAGTAGACGAGCATATTTCAATTGGTAAAATATTTTGGTCACCAACCCGCTAAACAGATTATCAGAGGAAAACCAGTGCAGTTTGGCTTTAAAAACTGAGTAGCAGCTAGTTCCACGGGATATTGCTATGGTTTTGATTTTTATTGCGGAAAATTCAATGAAAATTCCTTGACCGCTTGGGATCAAGAGTAGTTGAAATATTACTTTAGAAGATGGAGACTAATCCAGCAAAGCACAAATTATTTTTCGATAATTTTTTTAAGAGCTATAACCTTTTAGTGGAACTCAAATTAGAAATATATCGTTCCACGGGAACCATACGAGAAAATAGTACCAAAAAATATCCTTTCAAAAGCACAAAGGAAATGAAAAAGGAAGATCGTGCCTCGTACGATTACAGGTTTGATAAACAAAATGAAATTCTGATGGTAAAATGGAAAGATATCAGCATCTGTACTATGACAACAAACTATGACGCAATTGAGCCATTAGGTGTTGTAAAACGTTGGTCTCAACGTCAAAAAATTGATGTTAGTATTCCAAAAGTTTTTCAGACTTACAAAAAACATATGGGTGGAGTACATGAATTGGATCAGTCTATTTCACGTTACAGGATTGTAGTTCGCGGCAAAAAATGGTGGTGGGTACTTTTTACCCACATAATAGATATGGCTATTGCAAACGCCTGGCGGTTACACTTAATGAGTCGTAGTACAGCACGGATCACTGCTAGTTTCATTTTGGTGGTTACTGGGTTAAAACCATCATTTTTTTTTTTTTTTTTTGGTCACTATACTTATAAGTACTGAGCTATGAATTATTGTTTTATTACCACGTTGTTAACCTATTGCGCAATGAGACCGAAAATGGGAACTTTTTTGATAAAATGTTGAACATGCAACGATTTTTACCAATTTCAATAGTGTTCATTCTATGGCCGATAGAAGCTTATATACTAAATTTCACCACAATATTTATTTATATATGCGACCTGTACTTTGACTACAAGGTTTACATGGACACAGAGACGGTCGGCTAGACATCGCTAAATCGACTCAAAAAGTGATTCAAATATTTACAAACATCACATCACTATTGTAAAGGGTCCGCAAATAACTTTTTTTGAAATTTTATCTCAAATTTCTTTTTTTATTTGAAAGTACAATCCTTCCGGTTAATAATGGAAAATAATTTCATTCAAATGGGTGCCTCGGCTGGCCATGCAGTAGCCTACACGATCGGTCCAATTTTTAAGCACATTATCGATTGTGTGCAGCTGTATTTCACCAATGGCTTCACGAATATTGTCCTTTAAAGCGCCAATTTTCTCTGACTTAATGGTCCAACGGTGTCAAATCGCAGCTCCGAGGTGGCCAAACGATATCAGCTCTGCGGCTGATAATGCGTTCTTCAAAAACAGGGCGCAAAACATCGAGTGTAGCTTCGGCTGTGTGGCACGTAGCGCCGTCCTGTTGAAACCAAATGTTGCCAATATTCTCCTCTTCAATTTTTGTGAACAAAAATTTGTTCAACATGGCCCGATAACGATCGCCATTGACTGTAACGGCCACTTCTTGCTCATTTTCGAAGAAAAATGGCCCAATTATGCCTCTGGACCAAAATCCGCACCAAACAGTGACTCGTTTTGGGTGTATCGGCTTTTCAATGTATGCGTGCGGGTTTTCTGTGCCCCAAATGCGACAATTTTGCTTGTTTACATACCCGCCAAGATCAAAATGATCTTCATCTGAAAAGATGATTTTTTTGGCAAAATCGGCATCTTCTGTAAGTCGATCGCAGGCCCACTTAGCGAAGCGAAAACGCATTGGATGGTCAGTTGGCTTCAACTCCTGAACCAATTGGACTTTGTATGGCGTCATACCAAGGTCTTTATGCAAAATTCGTCTCAATGATGCCCCCGAAATGCTCAATTCTTGAGAACGACGGTGAATTGATGTTGATGGCGCTTCACGCACACTTTCTGCCACAGCAGTAATATTCTCGGTTGTACGCACTGTTTTTGGCTTTTCACGCTTTGCTTTATCGATGAGGATGCCAGTTTCTTTCACTTTTTTTCACAAGATAACGAACATACGGAGCTGACGGTGCTTCTCTTCTTCCAAAATCCGTACGCAATTTTCGCACACATTCTGCAACATTACCATGATTTTTAAAGTAAAGGCCTGTACGCAGCTTGCTAAGGAATCAAAAACTTCATATAAAAAAACGCTTCAGAAATGCTTAAGGAATTTTTTTTTTCTGTCAAAAAATTTCTGTTGATAGTCCGCATCTTTTTAAAAATGTAGTATTGTTTTTACTACTTTTTTTTGACGTAAATGAAGTTAGGCAACCCAGGCTTTGAGCAGGAATATCAAATTTTTCGTTCTTTCTGAAAGGAATTTTGACAGGGGAGGTAAGCATAAACAAAATGTAATATGCTAAAAAAAATAAAAGTTATTTTTCAGTTGCAAACCTGGGAAAAAACGAACAAAATTCGGCAAAAAAAACAAGGAGCGGATACTGAGCTTAAAAAGCGTTTAGCAGGCCAAATAAAGCAGAACCGAAGAATTGATTTGTTTTCAATTTCACAATTCTTAATAATTGACAGAAAACTGCTGATTTCTAGCGTTGCACTGAAAGGTACTTTTGTGCATTTTTTTCTTTAAGAAATATATGAAAATTTTCTGTTAAGATTCCTTAACAAGCTGCGTACAGCTCTTAATGTCGCAATATTTCCCAGCGTTGTTCAAGCGTATGCACAACCATATTCGTTCAGCGGAAGGATAAAACTAATTATCTGCCAAATCAGACATGAGCTAAGTGTTACCTTTCACGAAATAAGCACTAGTTGGAAAAAACGTTAGATGGCGGACCCTTTATAATAATGACAGGGTATAATGACCACCGATATGAACTTTTTCATATTCAAGGGCAAAAAATTAATGCAATGCCACTCAAATATGGTTTATACTTATTTTCTATTAGTTTTAATTAGTTGGACCTAAGAGATAGGGTCACTAAACGCATGGTATAGGGTATCGTATAATCGGTCTAGACCGACTATAATTTTCTTAGTTGTTTTTTTTTTTTTTTTTTTTTTTTTTGTTAGAATTACATGGAAAATCATACATAGAGAATCTCTGGTCTAGAGCAGAGTATTTATTACAATTTAATACTCTAATAAACGCCCTACAAAATCTATATTAAAGCTGACATTTTGTTGTTGGTTTTTGTAAATAACACCACACCGTGTTTATATCTTTATTTCATCATGTTTCATACAATGTTTTTTATGTTACATCAATAATGGGTAGAGCATGTGTCAAGATCACATCACACATTATTCTGAACAAAAAATAAAGCACAATGTTAATGACGAGACGAGTATGTATCTATGATTAACATTGTCATTAGGTTCAGTTTTTTTTTTTAAATTTTTGTTGTTTATTTTATGTGAAGTTATGTGAATTTATTTCGTTGTTAAATGAATTTATATTTATATTTGATATTAAATAGGTACATATCGTATCATATCATCGTTACGTATTTCAAGAGTTGTATATCTACTTAAATATGAGCATGTACAAACGAGAATATTTTAAGGTCAATTTCCACATGCGTGGTTATCGCCAACAATCTGTTATATTAATACGAATTCGAATGCATGAATGAATGCTATTGAACTTTATTGATGTTCAAATGAAAATAAATTTATTTTGACATTTACATAAAAAAAGAGCACAAACGTCTACATATATGTATATCTAGTTAGCTAGTAATATTAACATTATTAAATAAATATTAAATTACTGTATTGTATATTAATTATACCTTATAACACTCTGTGAACAGAGAACCATGGGTTTGTGCTAATAATTGTAATTATCAAAAGTATTTGATGTAGACACATCTTTTATTATATATACCTTGTAAATCTAGTCCATGTAAATCTTGGACAAACAGACAGACAGACGCACGGACGGACGGATCGACATTGGTATAATAAAAGATGCGTCTAGATCAGATGCTTTTAGTAATTACAAACATCAGCACAATTTCGCATTGCAAATATGAATATATTTTGATGACATTTTGTAGATAAGCATTTATGGGCCATAGGGCCATATGGGCCATCTTCAGACCTATCCCCCATAAAATAATCTCTATGAGATCGACTTAAACTACCGTAAGACTCAGATTATACGAGTAGTATAATATATTAGTCAAATTTTATTTATGTGCCCTTATTATACACATTAAACAGTTGACCAGAAATAAGCCTTGTAGAATCATTATACCCTATACCTCTATGTGGTCAGGATCACAAATAAATTAAAACATAATATTGAGACAAATTCTGACGGTCCATTCTATACAATAAATTCATCGACACGAAGTCGATAAACAAATCACTGAAAAACTTGAACAGAATATCATAAAGCCAAGCAATAGGCCCTATAATTATAGGCCCTAAAAATGAAGATTCAGTTAAGACTCGAAACTCAGCCGAAGCGTTTCATAGCAAGCGATGAAAAATGTGGCAATGCGAGTGATTTTTTTTTTTTTTTTGAAGCCTATAAACAATATTTCTCGCAAGAGCTTATCACTGACGTAAACTGACGTAATTGCTATTCAACTCTTATGCAATGGAAAAGTGAAAAGAAAAAGGCTATTATGCCTTTTGGTATACCAATGATGTGGTAAGACAATAGCCTGCATCAAGAAGAAAATTGCTATGGATCTATCAACTACCATAAAATTTGAATAGAAGGAAAGCAAAGAATAAAACTTATGTAGCAGTGCCAAGTGTCCAATTACCATTACCGCACTCAGAATTCGTTCCAGTACCAATATACCGAAGTTTGGATCTTCAAACAGATATCAGTACTACAACCGCCGCTGCTACGTCCATGGATTTCTTCTCAGAATATGACCCTGGTGAAGCTACATCCTATGAAACATCAAATGACCCAATCATAGTCACACAAAACCAATTGGATGGAATTGTTGCAAATTTGTGTTTGACTCAGAAAAAATCAGAACTACTGGCTTCATTTTTGAAAGGAAATAATTTACTGGCGAAAGGTACCAAAGTAACAGCATATCGAAAACGCCAAAAAGAGTTAGAAAAGTTCTTCAATGTGAATGATGCAAAAAATTTCGCTTACTGCAACGATATTGAAAAGTTAATGGAGACAATAGGGTTAACCTATAAAAAAGATGATTGGCGTTTATTCATCGATAGTTCACTAATCAGCTTAAAAGTTGTGCTTTTGCACAAGACAAATAGAATGTCTTCTGTTCCGATTGCGTATAGCACTAACACTAGTGAAAATTTCGATAATTTGAAACACATTCTGGAAGTAGTCAAATATAACGAACACCAGTGGCGCATTTGCTGCGACCTCAAAATAGTTTCCTTGATTACAGGCTTAACAGCATCTGGCCGTCCAAAATATCCGTGGTTTTTGTGGGATTGGGATTCACGATACGGAGAAGGTAATAAAGGAAGAAACCAGTACAAACAGCATAACTGGAATAGTCGCATTGGACGGAAATGGCCTAAAGAAAATAGGCTACACGAAAGTTTTGTTCCTGAAATGAAAATTTTGTTGCCGTTGCTCCACATTAAACTTGGCAGTGCTAAAAATTTTTTGAAATGTATCGCAAAAAGACCAGCAGTATTCAACCGCTTAAAAGACATTTTCCCAAGACTAAGTAACGCCAAAATTTAGGAAGGGGTTGTTAATGGTCCCGACATACGGAAACTAATGAGTTGTCAAGATTTTGACCAAGTTCTGACAGAACGAGAATTAAATGCGTGTCTCGCATTGATAGCAGTCATTAAAGGACTTTTGGGTAAAGAACGCAAATACAACTACAGGCAATCTGTTGCAAACATGTTGGCAGCTTTCGATGAAATTGGGGTTAATATGTCGTACAAATTCATCTCTTGCATCAGCATCTTGATCAACTCGCTCAACAGTTGGCAACTGAATCTGAGGAGCAAGGCGAACGTTATCACCAAATTGCGCTTCCATTTGAAATAAGGTAAATTTAGAGTATGCATATTTTGAATTCCTAGATTTTTCTAATATCTTTGTCAGATATTAACGATTGAAAACTATTTTCGTTTCAGGTACAGAGAAAAGAAATCTCCAGATGCAATACTCGCTGAATTTTGTTGGTGGTATAAAAACACCTTTGAAGAAGAGGAAGACGAGGAAAAAGAGGAAGAAGGGGAAGACAAAGATGGATTCCCAGAATATCTGTTGGACGAAATTATCGACCTTTCTGATGATGATGACGATGACCAAGATATTAGAGAGAGCAGTGATGTTGATCCACAACCGCCTGCTAAACGGCAACTGGCCAAATCATTAATTTAATTTATTTAATTTTTATACCCTATACCACTATGTGGTTTGGGTATAATGACTTTGTGCTGCTGTTTGTAACAACCAAAAATATTCGTCCTAGACCCATCTTTAATTATACCGATCGACTCAGAATCACTTTTTGAATCGAAATAGCAATGTCCGTCCGTCCGTCCGTCCGTCCGTCTGTGTGTCCATGTAAAGTTTGTAATCAAACTACAGGTCGCAAATATGAATATATTTTGATGAAATTTGGTATATAAGCTTCCGTCCATACAAATGACCCCTATGAAATCGACATAAATTGCCATAAGTTCCAAATTATCATATAGATCTCAGTCAAATTGGGTTTGTATGTGTTTATTACATCCATTAATCAGTAGTTTAAAAATACTCCCTATAGAAAAATTCTTAGTCATAGGCCCCATATAGAGCTACTTCCCGATCTTCACTTAAATCTATTAAAAAACAAAAGTATTACACAGATTTTTCTCAAATTTGGTTTGTATATACTTTTTTAAAGTATAAGTGACTTAACCAAATATGGTCATGATCGGTCCATTTTTCGACCTAGTCCCCATATAAATATAGTATCCGATATGAACTTTTTCATATCTGCAGTGAAAAATATTAATAAAAATGCCACTCAAATTTGGTTTATGCTTATTTGCTATATCCAATTAGTTGGACCGAAGAGATAGGGTCTCTTAAACATGGTATAGGGTATCGTATAGTCGGGCTAGACCGACTGTAATTTTCTTACTTGTTTTACTTAAAACTTTTCATAACTAACATTTCAAAAATATGTTTTTTTCCATATTTTTGTAATTTCACTGAACAAAATTGGTACATAAAAAATGAGAAGTAAATTAATATTAAGCTGGAAAACTCAAGTTTTGTATTATGATTGTTTTCTTTTCAAATGAAATTTATTGAAGAAACTGAGAAGCATAGTATAGATCAAACAGAAAGCAAAATAGACTTACATAGTTTTGTGGAAAATATTTTCAAAAAGCATGAAAAAAAAAATAATTCCAACATTTTGCTTCATAAGCACCACAAAAATTTTCTAAATCAATTTTTTTTAAAAATTTTAATTATTGCACAGGTCTCTGGCAATAATTTGACTTTTACAGATTGAAAAAATATCAATTAGTCGAAGAGTTATAGCCAAAAAACCATATAAACAATATGCTGAAAATCGGCATTTGACTGCAATGTTCGAAGGTCGATTTAAAAAAAATTCGATCTAACATAAACAAACGCCGCGATACGGGTCTTCTAATTTAGCCTCTATTTTCACCCCTCACTCGCAGAATCGAGCTAACTTTTGCCAACCTGATTTTGTTCCACAGTGTAATGCACACCTTTGAGTGGTCCAAAAGAAATCTGATGATCCAAAGAAAAAGATATGGCGAATATTAATCGACTGTAGAAAATTGAATGACCAAACTATAGACGACATATTCCCAATTCAATGTATAAATGAAGTGTTCGATAAGATAAGAAGTGTACTTATTTCCCATCCCTAGTATTGGCAAAAGGTTTTCATCAGATCGAAACAGCAAGAGAAGACAGATGTAAAAATGCATTTTCTACAGCATTCGGACAAAAAAAAACCCACCATAAACTTTTCAAAGATTGCTGAGCGAAGTATTGGCAGATTACATAACTAAAATATGCGTTGTCTACATGGACGACAGGTTTTGAGGAACACTTGGAATCAATAACGAATCAAGCTTCGATCTGAAAATCTTAAAATACAAATTTAAAAATGCAAATTTGCTTCGGACACTACTTCATTCTTGGGGCATATTGTATCACAAAATGGTGTAAAACCAGATAAAAATAAAGTGAATTCAATATGACGTATGAAACTGCCTACCACGGTTAAGGAAATTAAACAATTTTTGGGTTTGACAGGGATTACGCAAAGGTAGCTTATCCTATGATAAAGTACTTAAAAAAAGGGAATAAAAATAAACTCTGATGATTCGGAATAGCTTCGGGTAGCTTATCCTATGATAAAGTACTTAAAAAAAGGGAATAAAAATAAACTCTGATGATTCGGAATATTCGAGGGCCTTTGAAAAATTAAAGTTGCTACTGACAACTTATCCAATCCTAAAAAGTCCAGATTTGAACAAACAATTTGTTTTAACAGCTAAAGCATAAAATTACGCTATGGGAGCGGTATTAAGTCAAAATAATCACCCAATATGTTACACGTTCCGAACACTAAATAATCGCGAGGTTAATTACGCGGCAATAGAAAAAGAATTAAATGCTATAGTATGGGCAGTAAAATATTTCAGAAAATATATTTATGGTAGGAAATTCGCCGTTTTAAAATAGACCACAAGCCATTATTATGGATTAATAATCTGTAAGAATCTAATATGAAACTCCAACAATGAGGAATAGTGCGAAATGAATACGATTTCGACATAGAATACATTAAAGGCAAGTAGAATGTCAATTCCAAATTAAAGATTGAATGAAATCTTGTTAAACGAAGAAAGATATAGCGAAGGTGAACGAGACAACAAAGATTCCAATTATGTTACACGTGTATAGAAATCAAACTTATTTCAGGAAATTAAAGAAAGTTTTACAATGAAGATAATACTAAGCAAGTGTCATATGTAACAGTTACAGATGATACAGATTTACTTCCAATATTGCAAAGAATTTTTAAAGACAAAGACATATTTGCGATATACTATAAAGATAACGATCTGTTCATTTAAATCCATGAAATATACGTCAATGGTTTTTCAAACAATAATAAATAGACACTACTACGTGCAACAAAAAGAGCGACATATATTTTGAATGAAGAAAACATGTTGGAAATCATACAGGAAGAAAACTTTTTTATTTATTGCTTTTATTTGTAATCTATCTTACAACATTAAGCAAATTTGATAATAATTAAAACATAACATTTATAATATTAATAGGCTAGGCGATTTCTTGTGACCGATGATTTGTTCTACCGTTTTATCCCGATTTTGACCAAACGTATACTGTGTGAAAGGTATTTCTTTTTAGCCGTTTTGCAGATTTACAGATTTTTAAATTTTTTCCTTCATTTTGAGTAAATTGCATTTAAAATTGATACTAACACATACATAAAATTATACAATGCTATGTGTGTGTTTATTAAATTTGTTAATGTGTTTGTAATAAAAATGAGTTTGTTTTTTGTGTTGATTTGTGAATTGGCTATAATTGATTAGCATACCTTTAGGGTCTTTATTAAATGAAAAAATAAAATTTCCTAGAATTTGCACTCGAATATCGAGTGCTGGAATTTGCTAGTAATTATTAATCTTCTCTAAGACCAATTATATTATAATTTTTATGAGATCACAATTTAAATATTTGTCTAAATTAATGTTTGTATTACATACATAATTTCAAAATTGTACATTTTTATATTATTTTTTTACAATTATTTTCTCTTAATTTCATTTGAATCATCTAATAATGATATACATATCTAGCGGATTAATATGATCACTTAACCTTTGCAGGTATCGGTTACTGTAAATACATATTTTTGTTTTTATTTTTGGACTATTCAAATCATTGTGTAAAGTTTCGCTTCTAACAAACCATGGCGCATTGGCAATCATTCTTAGTTGAATCACGTAGGTTTTAATGTTTTTTTATAAGCATGGCTTTATTTTCTGAATTTAATTGCGATTTCGGACCAAGTACCCAATACATCAGTTTCAACTTGTTGGTTTATGGCGCATTGTTTCATAAATAAAGCACAATCATTTTTAAACAAAACAAGAAATTTAATTTATTTATTTATATGAACATATTGAATATTATTTTTCACGTTGTTATGAATGAAAACTTAAGTTTTTCAGGAAATAAAATAACATATATTACTTATCTGGGTTTTACGTTCACAGTAATACCTGAACTTATGGCACTATTTATCATATATATAAACAAAATATTTAAGAAGTAACCAATCTGATAAACACAATACTAGATTATTACAGCAAACACACGGAATTTTAAACATTTTTTTATAGGTGTCTCCATTTTTTAGCTCATATCTTGCCACAATGATCCCCGATTTACCCCATTTTCAACAGCAACCTGCTCCAAATAATGGCAAATAATATATATGTCGAGCAAACATAAAAACAAAACAAGTAAGTGTGTTAAATTCAATATTCAAACCAATATCGATTACGGTTACCATTTTATTTCAATTGCCGATACAAACATCAGCACAAAGTCATTATAGAATGACCACATAGTGGTATAGGATACAAAAATTAAAGAATTACAATAAAAATTCAAATTACTTAATTACTTTAATTACTTTCTAGTTGTAACCGAATTCCAACCAATATTTTTTCTATGTGTAAAATTTATTTATCAGCTTGGGAATAGGTTAATGTTATATTAACACATATATTTTCTGATTAAACCAAAATCTAGCCCTCTGAAACTTATCTAGAAATAACGTTGTTGTACACTCCATAGCATAACTATAGCTGCACTTGGTGTTTTGCCAAGTTTTGTCTTTCTACATTTTAAATTTATATACATACGAGTAGTTATGACAAGCGTGTTTGACATCAAAGCGGCAGAAGTCCATGTTTAGAGATCAAAATATTAAACAAGGGGAACAAAATTTGGCGGTCCGTATGCCAATTAAATATTTTTTTATTATTTCGAATTCGGGGGGCTCTACCCATAAATTTATTTATATAAATATGTTGTGAACTTTATCATTCCTCTTAAAGGTGATAGACAGGACTGCGATTTTCATTAAAATCGGTGGTTAATAGCTTAAAATCAATCTTGGACGAATGCTTATACGACTCAATGAATTTTGAAAAATATGGCATCAATTTGTTTTTTTTTTTTTTAAATTTTGATATGATGGCATATTCCTGACTATTTTGTTTTTGACTTCATATTTTTTGCATATATTTCTAATTTTTATTGCATATTTTTTAAGTTTAAAAAAAAATGTTTGTTCGAATTCCATAGTTGCTCATGCTTTGTTTGAAAGGTTATAAGGTAAAGTATTTTTGCGAATTTTTTCAAATTTATTGGAAGAGGTTTGGAGTTTGCTCATATGGGGGGTTTTCTGAGGTTTTTCGAATCTTAAGCACAAGTGGGTCAATAAAAAAAACATTTTCTAAATCTTTGAGTCGTCATTTCGAGCTTAAATTTGATGTAAATTAATCATAAGTTTTAGAAATTGTTTTGCTCGTTTGACTGCAATATATTAGACTTTTTTTGAGAATTTTACATAAATGTTGTAGAAAAACGTTTCACTACTGTTAAAATTCCAAGAAAGTGTAAAAAACTAATGACGCAGTTTGAAAGATGGTATAATTCTAAGTAATTTCAAAACAAAAACATTGACTATGCTCTTGGCGTTTGAAAATAGTGGCCTTCAAACATTTAACAACTGATTGATTGGTTGGTGTATCGGGAAGTTCGTTACGTTGCGTATCGATTACGAAGTTGCTGCAATGGGTTAGCATGCCCTTTTGATCAGTTGCAATGTGTAAATCTGCTCTCATAATAAGCTGATTGGGAATAAAAAATAAAGTGTGCGTTTTGCAAGCATCTGAAAATTTTTCTGAAATTTTAACAAGGAATTTTTTTTATGTGTAAACATCTATACGCGCAGGGGGGTAAATTTATTTTTCACAATACAATCTCAAAGACAGCGTAACATGTGAGCCGGAAGACAAAATCGGTGTGACTATGATTGTATTGGTGAAAAATTATGATATGTAATAACCTGTTTGAAAATGAAAAATAAAAAATGAAAAATTAAGAATGACAAACAAAAAATGAAAAATAAGTAAGAAAATTATAGTCGGTCTAGACCGAATATACGATACCCTATACCATGAATTTAGAAACCCTATCTCTTAGTCCCAACTAACTGGACATTGAAAATAAGCAAAAACCAAATTTGAGTGGGATTTTTATTAATTTTTTTGGCTGCAGATATGAAAAAGTTCATATCGGATGCTATATCTATAAAGGGACTAGGTCCAAAAATGGACCGATCCTGATCATGTTTGGTAAAGCCTCTTGTATTTTGCAAAAATATGTACAAACAAAATTTGAGAAGAATCAGTGCAATATTTTTGTTTTTTAATAGATTTAAGTGAAGATCGGGAAGCAGCTCTATATGGGGTCAAAGGGATCATTTTTGGACTACTCATTAGTGGATGTAATGAACGCATACAAACACAATTTGAGTAAGATCTATATGACAATTTGGATCTTATGGCAATTTATGTCGATTTCATATGGGTAATTTGTATGGGGGCTAGGTCTGAACATGGACCGATTCTCACCGATTTCAATAGCGTTCATCCCATGGCCGATAGAAGCTTATATACCAAATTTCGTCAAAATATATTCATATTTGCGACCTGCAGTTTGATTACAAGCTTTACATGGACACACAGACGGACGGACAGACGGACGGACATTGTTAAATCAACTCAGAAAGTGATTCTGATTCGATCGGTATAATTAAAGATGGGTCTAGGTCAAATATTTTTGGTTGTTACAAACAGCAGCACAAAGTTATTATACCCAAACCACATAGTGGTATAGGGTATAATGAAAAATAAAAAATTAAAAATGAAAACTGAAAAATAAAAAATGAAATATAAAAAATTAAAAATAAAAAAGTTAAAAATGAAAAATGAAAAATGAAAAAAAATGAAAAATAAAACATGAAAAACAAAAAATTAAAAATGAAAAATAAAAAATTAAAAATAAAAAATTAAAAAATTAAAAAATTAAATTAAAAGTGAGAGATAAAAATTTTAAAATAAAATATGAAAAATGAAAAACTAAAAATAAAAGATGAAAATTAAAAATGAAAAATAAAAAATAAAAAATGAGAAATAAAAAATGAAAAATAAAAACTGAAAAAAGAAAAAGAAAAATAAAAAATTAAGAATAAAAAAGGAAAAATGAAAAATGAAAAATAAAAAATGAAAAATAAAAAAGGAAAAATAAGAAATGAAAAATAAAAAATGAACAATAAAAAAAATAAAAATGACAAATGAAAAATGAAAATTGAAAAATAAAAAATGAAAAATAAAAAATGAAAAATAAAAAATGAAAAATAAAAAATTAAAAGTAAACAATGAAAAACGAAAAATGAAAAATGAAGAAGGAAAAATGAAAAATAAGAAATGAAAAGTAAAAAAATGAAAAAAAAATTAAAAATTAAAAATAAAAAATTAAAAACGAAAAATGAAAAATGAAAAATAATAAATAAAAATTAAAAATAAAAAATGATAAAGAAAAAACGAAAAATGAAAAATTAAGAATTAACCGGTTGAAATAATAAATAATAATAAATATTTTTATATTAACAGAGCCCCTGCAGTTGATTGCTATAATTCATACATAGATGACGCTTTCTGTTTAATTTTAAAAAAGTGCCATAAAAAATCGTTAATTACTAGCGGCCGTATTCATGAGTATTATTTATAATGCACTTGCTGCTGCGTTTGCTAAACTCAGATCAACAACCTTTCAAACACTGACTAAGTATGTTAAAACAGCTGATGTGTGTCAAACTAAGCAAAACAAAATATATAAATTATTTTTAAGTGCAAATAAATATTTTTTTCTTTGCGGATCTTTTAAACATTTTTTTTACATAAGTTTCAAATTAAAATAATTTTGTCGTAAATATTTGTAAATATTTTAAAATTTTAAAAAATGAAGGAGTGAAATCACACAAAGTGATATATAAACAGAGTTGATTTTCACAATATCAGGTGGCATTAATGCAAAAAATATGGTGGTATTACAAATTTCAAATTTGTTTTTAAAGCTATTAGATGACAACAAAAAATTGGTTATGAATAAACTATGTGCTAACTAAAAACCAAGGCTAATCGATTGACTAGAAAGAACCTCGTTGAGCGCGACATGTAAGCAGCAGCTAACTTTTCATTATGAATACGGGGGTAGATGTTTACACATCTCCCCTGTAATAGGACTCACATGATTATTTTTTTTATATATTAATATATGTTTTTAAATTTTGTAAGCATCAACCGGTAAGTTAAAATTATATCCAAATGCATGCCTCACGATATAAACAAGTTCGTAAAAGGTCAACTTAACAATTTGCAATCAAGAGAAGACTATAAGGAACTGCTTCAAATAAACCTTATTTTATTGGGTGATAATTCCAAAATCCAAGCATTAATTAAAGCTCAAGGAGTCATTAATAGGGCTCGCTGGATGATGAAAATTCCATATGCATAAAAATTATGACGACCTTCGTGCATTCATATATATATCTATGGAACTGATATTTTCACCAATGTGTTCGATATACTCCTCTGAATGAATTGAATTTAATTAAACATTTGGCTTCCTACAAGCGCTTGAATGAACCAGTTGCACACGCTACGCTGATAACTCCTTTGAGGCATCATCTCCGGAAAACTGGCTGCGTTAGCTTTTTTCGAAATCAGAACTTTACGTTTGATGCCAAGTAATGAAAAAAAATTACCACAAGCCGATCTAACACAAAATATGCTACAAAATACCAAATATCGAAGCCTGAAATGTCTCCATGATTTAACAAGTAAGAAAATTAGAGTCGGTCTAGACCGACTATACGATACCCTATACCATGCGTTTAGAAACCCTATCTCTTAGGCCCAACTAACTGGACATTGAAAATAAGCAAAAACCAAATTTGAGTGGGATTTTTATTAATTTTTTTGGCTGCAGATATGAAAAAGTTCATATCGGATGCTATATCTATAAAGGGACTAGGTCCAAAAATGGACCGATCCTGATCATGTTTGGTAAAGTCTCTTGTATTTTGCAAAAATATGTACAAACAAAATTTGAGAAGAATCAGTGCAATTTTTTTGTTTTTTAATAGATTTAAGTGAAGATCGGGAAGCAGCTCTATATGGGGTCAAAGGGATCATTTTTGGACTACTCATTAGTGGATGTAATGAATGCATACAAACCCAATTTGAGTAAGATCTATATGACAATTTGGATCTTATGGCAATTTATGTCGATTTCATATGGGTAATTTGTATGGGGGCTAGGTCTGAACATGGACCGATTCTCACCAATTTCAATAGCGTTCATCCCATGGCCGATAAAAGCTTATATACCAAATTTCATCAAAATATATTCATATTTGCGACCTGCAGTTTGATTACAAGCTTTACATGGACACACAGACGGACGGACGGACGGACGGACATTGTTACATCAACTCAGAAAGTGACTCTGATTCGATCGGTATAATTAAAGATGGGTCTATGTCAAATATTTTTGGTTGTTACAAACAGCAGCACAAAGTCATTATACCCAAACCACATAGTGGTATAGGGTATAAAAATATGATTTAAAAGTATGCAATTATTTATTTATAAAAAATAAAAATTTAATTTAAATTTTTAAATAAAATCTATTTAATAGATATCATGCCCCGTAAGTTACAATGGACACAATTTTTATTTTTATTTTTTATTATTATTATTATATATATTTTAATAGCTATTACCACCGTTAGTTGAAATTTAATGTTTTTGGTTTCTAATAAATATAATTTAAGAAAACACTAATTTTAAAGTGTATATTTTTTTTTTTTGCTATTAGTGCATATATAAATTTATAAATGCAATTTTTTAGAGCATATTTTCTGTTTTTTAGTGCAGATTTTAAGCGCATATTTACGATTTTTTTAAAGCACGGAAGTCGCAGCCCTGGACATAAGTCTGTGAGTTAAGAGTGCAGAAAGTCAAAATTTGACAAAACAAAAGGTACTTTAAAAGTATATCACTTTAATGAACTGCAAATGCGCCTATAGTTATGCTACGGACTGTTGAAAATATTATTTATATTTGTTGCACTTCTACATAAGCATAGAAAGAGATTAGAATGGTATTTGAAATTGATTTTAGGACAGTCATAGATGGCATTCGTTGTTAAAATTTCAAAGTATTAAGATCTATAGTACAATGTTTGTGGAATTATTTGTGGGTCTTTTCACGGCACTTATCATATGGGATTATTTATATAAGAGAAGACGCAACCAAATGTTCGACAAGACGGGAATACCGGGACCAAAACCTCTACCCATATTGGGTAATATATTGATTTTAATAGGAAATGATACATCTAGTAAGTGTGTCTCATATGTTTCAAATAAATCCGATATTGAAAAAGCTTTCTACTATTTAGGTGTATTTGCTTTACTGCAACGTTTAAATGATGAATATGGAAAAATCTTTCGTTTGTGGTTGATCAATGATTGTGCCCTTATTATAAAAGATGCCAAATATTTTGAAAGTATTTTGAGCAGCCAACAAGTTATTGCCAAAAATGATATATATAATCTATTGACTTCTTGGCTGGGCAGTGGTCTATTGTTAAGTACTGGCCCTAAATGGTTTTCAAGGAGAAAAATTATTACTCCAACGTTTCATTTCAAAATTTTGGAACAATTTTCTGAAATTTTTGATCAACAAAGTCATGTCATGGCTAAACGATTGTATCTTAAGGCTGATGGTAAGACCGCCATTAATATTTTTCCCGAAATTTGTTTGACAGCTTTGGATATTATTGCTGAAACTGCTATGGGTGTTAAAATTAATGCACAAGAGCATCCTGAGTTTAAATATGCCAAAGCAGTCACAGAGTAAGTATGAATATGTAAAATCTGTGAGATCAATTCTGATCAACATGTTATTTCGCGTTTTGGAGTGCATTTACTACACTCGATATGTGTTTTTAGTAGTGCGTAATGGAGAAGAAGAAAGCATATATTTCTTAAAATTATAACTACCCCGTATTCTTAATCAGACTGGTTTTTGGCAGTGAGCTTTGATCAGTGATTATATTTAGTATTCCAAAAATTGTTATCAAATAATTGATTAGATTGTTTCTATATGAAATTTTTCTACTTTGGTTTTCTAAACTCTCAAAAAGCTAAAGTCTATTGATTTAATTTCCAAATGTAGCCAAAACCCTACAAAATTTTTATTCTAATACCGGGTTTTTCTTTAGAGTTACAATGCTTTAAATTAAAATAAAGGAAAGAAGAATATTTTTAATATCAATTAAACTAGCTTTATTGGATAGATTATTTTATACCATTAATGCCTAAATATGTGGTCACCATGGCTGGCTCGTACATGGCGTAATCTAGAACTCCAATTTTCACACATTTTTTACAGCATTTGCGACCGTATTTCGCCAATAACTCGTGTAATATTGATTTCCAGGTGTTCAATTGTCTCTGGTTTATCGGGGTAGACGAGTTATTTTATATACAATGGGGTTAAACCACACGATCTTTGTGGCCAATTAACAGGATTGCGTGAATTTATTCGTTCATCAAAAGTTTCTTTGAGTAAATTAATTGTAGTATGGTATGTCTCTCCATCCTGTTGGAACCACATGTCAGCAAGATTAATGCCAGTTAATTGAGGTACGAATAAATTGCAATAAATTCTCTATACCATTCTCCGATGCCAGTAACATTCTGTCCATCATCGTTTTTGAAGACATATGGACCAATGACTCCGCCGCCCCATAAAGCGCACAGTAATTTTTTAGGGATGTACTGGTGTTTGGACAAAAGCATATGGTTTATTATCACTCCAAATGCGGCAATTATGTTTATTACAAAATTTTGTATGGAAAATCAAAATCAATATCAATTTGTGGCCGAATTGGCGGCTCATACGATGGTCGTTTCGCTTTAATACTTGCACAAGTTGAATCTTAAAAGCTCGTAAATCAAGATTCTTTCGTAACATCTACCATAAAGCGGATGAGCACATTCCAATTTACTAAGAACGGCGCTAAATGGATCGACGTGCTAGAAAACATATTTTAGGGGACGAATATAACAAAATAGACTGAAGCTGTATATATTACATGTTATCACTTCATGATCAATTTGCCTTTTTGGAATATAACGTTTCAGATCTGTACAACATAATAGTGCCAATACAAACAAAAAAAATAAGCAGCAAACAAAAACCTTGGTTTACTTTGCAGATTAAACGTCTTATTTGACCTGAATAACAGCTGTCGACAAGCCAGAAAGACCGTAACTAAAGCCATTAGACAAGCTAAGTCAATATATTACGCTGATGAGTTTGCGAATTCAGTCAACACACGTAAAACTTGAAGAACAATAAGAGAAATTGGAATTGTGAAACAAAAATCGAATGAAGAAACCTCAGTTTCAGACCTAAATGTCATTAAAAATAATTTTATTAATATTCTGATGCAACAGGCGAATCACTCTTACTACAGTAATTTTCATAATTAACTTCTACTAGAAAATCAATTTAGATTGTGTTAGCCAGTACGATGTACTCATGAGCTGCTCATCCATCAAATCCAACACAACAAGTATTGGCGGTATTCATCCCACCTTTTTAATAATGCTTCTTCCATATATTTTATCGGTGGTAACCCACATCTTCAATAAAATAATCATGAAGAGCACTTACCCCTACAAATGGAAACAAGCAAAAGTTCTTCCAATACCAATTGCAACATTACCGAACCTGTCAAAGGCTTTTGAAAAACTGATACATAAGCAAATAACTATATCAATGATAATAATCATCTCACTTGTAAACAATCCGGTTTTCGTGCCAAGCATAGTTGTATTACAGCTCTTACAAATGTAGCCGAAGATCTTAGAAAAGAACTAGACGATGGCTGCAGGGCAATGCTGGTCTTGCTAGACCACTCAAAGGCTTTTGACACAGTTGATCACACCATTTTTCTCCAACATCTTCCAAATTGATATATTCATATCTTAGTGGTCGAGTACAGTATGTAGAAATGAACTCATCAATAACCTCAAATTTCCTATCCATCGCTAGGGGCGTACTACAAGGTTCCATTCTTGGACCTCTTCTTTTTTCTATTTATGCAACTGATTTGCCAGACCAGCTGATACACTGCAACATTAGAATGTATGCTGATGATGCTCAGTTGTACATTAGCAGTAAAAATGAACAATTTGAAGAATGCACGCATCTTCCAGGCCGAGTTAAGTACGATTACGAAAGATGTAAATGTATATATATACAGCCAAGCAGCCAACTGAGCGATAACCTCGGGACAATCCTTAAATGTAAAAAGGAGATTGAAAACTTATCCAGATGAAGGAGACTTGAAACTATTTGAATCCCAGGACACTGGGGAATAGAGAAGAGAATAATATTGCTGACGAACAGACGAACAAATGTTCTACCCTGGCAGTTCTCAACTTTTCAGATTCTACAATTTGGAAAAACAGTAACGTGGATCATTTCGAAACTTAGCGAAATTCTAAGGAATGAACTTAGTGAGATAATTGATATCCTCACTAGACACTATGAACTGAGGATTTTCCTACATCATATAGAAAGAACAGAATCGAGCTTTTCTAGAGCTTATGGAGAAGATGACGAGACCCTGCACAATACCTTTATAACTATCCTCTTCTAAAGGAATAGCTTGGAAATCTCGTCATTGGCACCGAGTTTCTGGTTTATTACACACAGAACATGGATTCGTTGTGCCAACCGAATTGCGATGAGGTTAATAGCCGAATTTTGAGTTGATTTCAATTACAATTCTAGCGTCTTAACAGACATTAGACATTTTAGGAGAATTATGTTTTTAATATGATAACGAAAAAATCCAGTTGCATTTTAAAACAGTTATTAATTACAACCAGCAGATTTTAGCACTCGAAATTCGAGTGCAAATTCTAGGAAATTATATTTTTTCATGAAAAAAAAAACCGTAAAAGTATGCTAATCAATTAAAGCCAATTCGCAAATCAACACAAAAAAAGAACCTCATTTTTATTACAAACACATTAACAAATTTAATAAACACACACATAGCAGTATATAATTTTATGTATGTGTTAGTACCAACTTTAGAGCTGCATGCAGCTTGTTAAGGAATCTTAACAGACAATTTTCATATATTTCTTAAAGAAAAAAAAGCACAACAGTACCTTTCAGTGCACCGCTAGCAATCAGCTATTTTCTGTCAATTATTAAGAATTGTGAAATTGAAAACAAATCAATTCTTCGGTTCTGCTTTATTTGGCCTGCTAAACGCTTTTTAAGCTCAGTATCAAAATTACCCATCCGCTTCTTGTTTATCTTTGCCGAATTTTGTTCGTTTTTTTCCATTTTTGCAACTTTTATTTTTTTTAGCATATTACATTTTGTTTATGCTTACCTCTCCTGTCAAAATTCCGTTCAGAAAGAACGAAAAATTTGATATTCCTGCTCAAAGCCTGGGTTGCCTAACTTAATTTACGTCAAAAAAAAAAGTAGTAAAAACAATACTACTTTTTTAAAAAGCTGCATACTATCAACAGAAATTTTTTGACAGAAAAATTCCTTAAGCATTTCTGAAGAGTTTTTTTATATGATGTTTTTGATTCCTTAGCAAGCTGTATACAGGCCTTTTAAATGCAATTTACTCAAAACAAAGGAAAAAAATTTAAAAATCTGTAAATCTGCAAAACGGAAAAAAGAAATACCTTTCAAATAATATACGTTTGGTCAAAATCGGGATAAAACGGTAGAATAAAACATCGGTCACAAGAAATCGCCTAGCCTATTAATATTATAGATAAACATGCGTATTGCCTGATTAAATTTTTGTAGAGGCAATGGAATGCTAACCATTCAATTTTCGACCTAACTTCGTCATTTTTTAAGATGCCCAATTTATTTATATGTATATCCAATACCAATACGTGGTCAGGATAAAATGAGTTCGTGCTGATTTAATTTGGCGATGTCCGTCGGTCTGTCTGTCTGTCCGTCTGTGTATCCATTAAAAACTTGTAATCAGACTACAGGTTGGAAATATGAATACACTTTGATGAAACTTACCTTTTATCGGCCAGATGCCAAACGCTTTTGAAATATGTGAAAATCGGTGCATCTTCAAACCTTGTCCCCATACAAATGACCCCTATGAGATCGACTTAAATTGCCATAAGATCCAAATAATCACATAGATCTTGGTAAAATTTGGTTTGTGTATGCTTATTACACCTATTAATCAGAAGTCCGACAAAGAATCCTGTACGGCAACTCCTTGTCATAGCCCCCATATAAAGCTGTTGCCCGATCTTAATTAAAATTTATCAAAAAACCAAAAATATTGCATAAATTTTTGCAAAATTTGGTTCGTAAAGGGTTTTTTGATGTGTAAACATCTATACGCGCAGGGGGGGGGGAAATTTCTATTTCACAATACAATCACAAAAGCAGCGTACATGTGAGAGCGTACATTAAGACAAATCGGTATGACTTATGATTGTCTGGTGAAAAAATTATAAAATGAAATAACCTTTTTGTCGCTGTTTTCTGCATTTTATTTATTACCAGATGTTTACACATCTCCCCTGTGATCGGACTCACATGATTTTTTTTTTTTTTTGCTTAGATAGAACTCACAAAACTGTTAGCCGTCCTTCGAACTGTGGATAGATTTCATCAGATATACTCTCTAAATGATGAAATACGAGTAATTCCAACACTTCGAAGGAGTGTACGTACTGAAGAGAATATAGCCGATTTAAACGAAAGTGTTGAAGAAGATCCTAATTTATCGATTCGTTGTCGGCCGCAGGAATTGGGGTAAGGATATTGGCGTATACACGCATAAGAGATATTTTCTCAAGCATATTTTGAAACTGCCAACTTCAGCACCTAACTACAAATTAATGTTAGAATCTGGTTTGGAAGACTGCCATATATACACCCTTAATTCAAATTAACGATATCTAAATCGGACCATTTTTCAATTAGCACCGTCACGTCTTCCACATAATCTTAGCGTTAAGATTCTAGGAAAAAACCTATTTTGGGTGAAGAACTTAAATCAATTGGGAAACAGCTTAGATATGCAGTAACAATCAGGTATAACATCACAGCAATGGAATCAAAAGCAGTATTATTTATTAAATAATTTAAAAATTAACAACTACGATGAACGTTTAAGAGGAGCATCTCAACCCCTAAGGTTTTATAAAAACCTAAATTTTACAAGAGGACCATACTATTTTATGAATATGACTGATCAAAGCTATGTAATGTGGATTTTCAAAGCACGCTGTGAGTTAATAAAATTAAATGGTACACAATTTTCAATTTTCGCCCATTGGGCTCTAGAGCAGTTGGAAATTGACCCCATGTTTTATCGCAAAATTGTGTTCAGCGATGAAACTCACTTTTTGCTTAAGGAATTTTTAAATAAACCAAATTGCCGCATATGAAGTGAGACCAATCCACAGCAGCAAAAAAATTCTCAATTTGGTGTGATTTATGGTGGCATCAAAAATGAAACTGAAGCTCGAGTTACAGTCAATGGAGATCAATGATCAATGATTTTTTGTTTCAAAATATGGGTGACATTGATTTGGGCGAGATGTGGTAACAACAGGAAGGCGCTAAGTGGCGGCGACCACAATCATCGGCTTACTGAAATCAAAATTTGGCGATAAGTTGATTTCGAGAAATGGACCTCTCAATTGGCATCCAAGGTCATGTGATTTGACACCTATCGATTATTTTTTGAGGAGCTAAGTGATGTCACTGGTTTATGCTGATAAACCAGCAACAATTGACGCCTTTGAGGCTAACATTGTTTGTGTTATTCGTGACATACGGCCAGCAATATTTGAAAAAGTGTCCCAAAATTAGACATATGGCGGTGTCCATATGTCCGAAATCATTTTCTAATGTCAATATTTCGATTAAAAAGATTTTTTTTATTAAAATTTATTTTTTGTGCTATTTATTACAATTTATATGTTTTTGCAAAAAATAAGTGACTTTACCAAATATGGTCGGTCTAGAGTTATATGTATAAACCCATTCATATACAAACGTATACAATACCATTGGAATACCCTTATTATTATTATTACTTAATGTTTATTAAGATCATGGTTTTGTTTTTGTTTAGTTTTCATATATTTTTTGTAGCAATATAAATATTATTTTGTTTCGTATTGTAAGTAAGAGTAAAACAATAATCATGTTTAACCATGCACAATCATGTTCGCTTTCTTACATACACAATATGTATGTAAGAGAAGTGAAATCATTATACATGCCCAGTTTTGTTATATGAAAAACCTGTTTTTGAACTATTATTTTGTTACTAAGTGAGAACATTAATTGTGATCAACCATGCACAATCATGTCTACTTTCTTACATACACAATGTGTGAGAAGTGGAATGATTCTACATCCCCAAATTTGTTCTACAAAAACCTGTCTTCATATAAAGTTTGGTTACTGGATAAAAGCAGTGATCTTTTATTTTCTACTTGTTGCCAAGGGTAAATCATGATTCTGCATGCCCAGTTTTATATTGTTGTTTTCTTGCAAGAGTAAATAGAAAGGCATGTACAATCATGATCAGTAGAAGACTTGTAAATTAGATGACGCCAGAGTCTGATTTCGGAAGCCAAGGCGAACGTTTTAAAAGTTTGTGACTTATCACTTATTCTTAAATCAAGGACATGATATTATAATAAAATATTAAGTTTATAAAACGTGTATAAAAAAATATTAAATAAATAAAATAAGTTTTAAAATAAATAATCATTAAATAAAAGTTTAAAAAAACAAATTGTCGTGTAATTTATTTAAAAATAAAAACCTACGACAAAATTCTAGACCGACTATAATTTACTTTGAACAGTCAATAAATAATAGATGAGGAAGAGCATAATTTTTATAAATCATGGTTTTCTAAAAGTATCAGTATAATAAAAAAAACTAAAGCTTTTAAACTTTCTACCAATACGGATGTTTTAGAATCAGTTTTCTTGAAATTAATGTACCCCAAAAATTTATCTTATTTCTGTTTAGTACTGCTGATATAATTGCTACACGTGTTATGACTCCCTTCGATCGTTTCGATTGGTACTTCAAAACTTTTTCCAACAAATCCTATCGGAAACTTAATGAGAGTATCAAAATTATGCACGACTTCACCGATAAAGTTATAGAGGAACGAAGAGATGCTCTACAAAAATCCATTGAAGATGGCACATTCCATTCAGAAAGTAAGTTCTGAGTCTAAACTGACTTTAATTAACAAATATTTATAAATAGTTTAAAATTTAACTTTAAGGTAATGAATCCGAAGAAGTAGGTGTAAAAAAACGTATGGCTTTTTTGGATGTTCTTTTACAGTCGACGATCAGTGGCAAACCATTAACCAACATGGATATCCGTGAAGAAGTTGATACTTTTATGTTCGAAGGCCATGATACCACAACCAGCGGCATATCCTATACTTGTTATCTTTTATCTAGACATCCTGAAGTTCAGAAAAAAGTATTTGAAGAAGTCCTAGAAGTCATAGGGGATGATAAGGACAGACCAGTTACAATGCGCCAGCTACAAGAACTCAAATATTTAGAATGTGTTATTAAAGAAAGTCTGCGTTTGTATCCACCGGTACCTATGATAGGTAGAACTGTGGAACAGGATTTCGTTATAAGTATGTTTAAAAAATATATTATAATGGATGATCCAACATTAAATATTTTCAGATGGCAAAATCATACCTGCCAAAACAAATATTTCTTTACTAATTTATGCCGCCTGCCGTGATCCAGATTATTTCTCTAAACCTGATGATTTCTGGCCCGAACGTTTCAGCGAACGCTCGGATAAAATTAATCCTTTCGCCTATGTGCCGTTCAGTGCTGGGCCCCGCAATTGTATTGGTCAAAAATTTGCTGTTTTAGAAATGATGAGTACTATTAGTAAAATGATTCGTCATTTCGAGTTATTACCTTTGGGTGAAGAAGTAAAACCTATGATGAATTTAATTTTACGTTCTGCCACTGGTATTAATTTGGGTTTAAAGCCAAGAGAGTACTAATTGCGAATGATATAAAGATGTATATGTTTAATTTAAATATATATATATATATATATATTTATCAAATCGAATGAATAATTTTTAGTTAAGAATAGAATATTGATCTAAAATTATTCCAACCCTTTTAAATGGTCATATTAGGAATCCGTTCGAGTCAGTTGAGAAATAAAAAAATTTATCACAAAAGTTATTTTTAAAAAAAGTCATGTTAGTAGGCAATTTCAACAGCAATGAAAATTTTGCTTAAAACAAATGAGAAATTTATAATCGATACTGGCCGACAATAACCTAGACAATTTTTTAGAAAGAGTACTTTTTTAAGAGATAGGTACATTTTTAAGAAAAGCAACTTTATTAAGAACAGGTAAGAAAATTATAGCAAATTTAGATCGATTATGCAATACCCTTTACCATGCGCTTAAAGAATTGGTCTAACGTTCAACTAATTGGGTATAGAAAATAAGCATAAGCCAAATCTGAACGGATCATAACCATATTTGGTAAAGTCACTTATTTTTTTCAAAAACACATATAAACAAAATTTGAGAAAACTCTGTGTAATATTTTTGTTTTTGATATTTTTAAGTGAAACTCTGGAAGCAGCTATGAAAAATTGTCCAATAGGGTTTATTTTTAGACTACTGATGTAATAGTCACACAAAACAAATTTGACCTATGATAATTATGATAATTTGGATCTTATGGCAATATAAGTCGATCGGATAGGGGTCATTTGTCATTTTCACCAATTTCAATAACGTTTGTCCTACGCCCGATAGAAGCTCATATACCAAATTTCATCAAAATATATTCATATTTGCGAACTGTAACTTGATTATAATGCTTACATGGACACACAGACGAACAGACGGAAGGACGGACACCGCTAAATCGACTCAGAAAGTGATTTTTAATCGATCGGTATAATGAAAAGTGCATCTATATCGAAAATTTTGGCAGTTACAAACATCAGCAAAAAGTTATTATACTCTAACCACATAGTAGCATAGGGTGTAAAAATCACCTTTTCAAAAAAAGGAACTATTTTAGGAAAAACAACTAGTATTTAAGAAAAGGAAAGAAAATTAACATTTTAGGAAAATCAACTTTTTAGGAAAAGAAAGTTTTTTAGAATATGTACTTTTTTTAAGAAAAGCTACATTTTTAAGAAAACGAACTTTTTAGAAAAGGATATTTTTTATAAAAATTAACTTATTTATGAAATAGACATTTTTAAGAAGTCGTAGAAAGTGATTTTTAATCGATCGGTATAATGAAAAGTGCATCTATATCGAAAATTTTGGCAGTTACAAACATCAGCAAAAAGTTATTATACTCTAACCACATAGTAGCATAGGGTGTAAAAATCACCTTTTCAAAAAAAGGAACTATTTTAGGAAAAACAACTAGTATTTAAGAAAAGGAAAGAAAATTAACATTTTAGGAAAATCAACTTTTTAGGAAAAGAAAGTTTTTTAGAATATGTACTTTTTTTAAGAAAAGCTAAATTTTTAAGAAAACGAACTTTTTAGAAAAGGATATTTTTTATAAAAATTAACTTATTTATGAAATAGACATTTTTAAGAAGTCGTACTTTAAGAAAAGGTATGTTTTTAAGAAGAGGAAACTAAACTAAGAAGAGGAAACTTTATTAAGAAAACTAACTTTCTCAAGAAGAGGAATTATTTTAAGGCACTTTTATAAGTAAAAAAATAAAAATTTTTTTTAAGAAAATGTACTTTTTTAAGAAATGGACTGTTTAACCATATTTAGAAATTAACTTTTTTAAGAAATAGCTCTTTTTTAAGATATGGTACTTTTTTTGAAAATGTAAAAAGTACCTTTTAAGGGAAGAGAACTGAACTGTTTTGACGTATTTGAGAAAATTAACTTTTTTTAAAAGCGGTTTTTTATTTATTTTTTTAAAGTTATTTTTTGTACTCTCCACACCACTGTGCAGAGGTTATATATTAGTTTGTCAATAGTTTCAAACTTATCGAAATAAATTCCGGAGACCACATAAACAATATATATATATTTTTAGTCCTTCCAAAAGGAGAAGTCGAAATAGCGATTTCCGTCTGTCTGTCTGTCTGTGTGCTTACGCTTAAAGTGTTCGTCATAATCTGCAGCAGTTTGGTATTGTATTTGGAACCTCTAAGCCCAATAGCCGAAGATTGGCGTTCGAAAATACTTATAAAAATACTCCGATAAAATATCATATACAAAACTAAACATAGTGAAAAATGTTTATACGTAAAAGAACACGTGAATGTCAGTATGTATAAGCGATGCATACACATTTTTGATTACTTGTTGCTTTTGTTTTTTTTTTTTTGTACGTGTACACATCGCTACTACACAAACAAACTACAGTATGCTGATTGCATTTACTAATTACTTTTAAATAAAAACAATAAAATACCTAAAAAAATTTATAATTATCTTTTTAATTTCAAACATCATTGTAAAAAATATAGCCATGATTATGCAAATCCTATCTAGCTTTTTTTGTGTCTTAGTGTTGACAAATCAAAGATTCGGTACAGGTGAATTTAACACTCTTACTTTTTTAATTGCAGCAGTTAGCACAATGTTTTGTTGTTTTTCATTTTTAATAAATATAATTTTTTAAAAAAACGGATTTAAATTTGATATTATTTGTTTTTATTGCATGCAGTGTTGCCATTTTAGCATTTTAGTTGCTAGATTTAGCAACTATTTTTGCCGCTTAACATCCAAAATTTATGAAAAGATGCCAGATGCTAACTTAGCATCTTTTATTAATAAAAAGTTGCTTTTAGCATCTTTTTTTTTTAATTTTTTTCATTATTTTTGAATATACAATTTTAGTTTTAATGGTATTGATATGTTTTAATTTCTCAAAGTGTAATACCAGAAATTTGTCTACTACTCTTTTGACCACTCTGCTCGTTTGTTTCAACAAATATAACAAAACATTTTGAAATAGAAGAATGTAAACAAGTACAACAGTTTTTAATGAATTAAAAAGTCGATTGCCAAAAAAATATAATTGCATTAAAAAAAATGCCAAAATTTTCAATACAAAACACACTAAACCGGGTAAAAACCGATAACCAATATATTAGAAGAGTTTAAATTTAGATCATCTGAAATAGAAAAAATTCAAATCCAATTGACAAAACAATATTGGGATATAGCACTGAATACAACCTCCTTATGGATTGAAGTTAACAAAAATTCTATTGGCGAAAGTCCATTTAAAGAGTTATCTACATTTGTATTCTCTTTATTAGTTTTGAACAGAGTTCAACGTTCGTTTAGTTTAATGACTTTAGTTAAAAGCAAACTTTGCAGCAGAAATCCGAGTTGTTATGTTTTGTAATACGTATAAAAGAAGGCCTGAAATTGAAAAATGGGTGCTGTTACACTTACAATATATCGAGGGATGTCGTTGATAAAAGTCGAATAGTTGAATAATATAAAAAAAAAGACATCACAGAAATATTAGTTTCCATAAACCAATTACTGTAACTAGCAGATTCCAGCCCTCGAAATTCGAGCGCAAATTCTAGGCATTTTGTTTTTTCATTAAATAAAGACCCTCAAAGTATGCTAATCAATTATAGCCAATTCACAAATCAACACAAAAACAAACTCATTTTTATTACAAACACATTAACAAATTTAATAAACACACACAAAACATTGTATAATTATACCCTATACCACTATGTGGTTTGGGTATAATGACTTTGTGCTGCTGTTTGTAACAACCAAAAATATTTGAACTACACCCATCTTTAATTATACCGATCGAATCAGAATCACTATCTGATTCGATTTAACGATGTCCGTCCGTCCGTCCGTCCGTCTGTGTGTCCATGTAAAGCTTGTAATCAAACTGCAGGTCGCAAATATGAATATATTTTAACGAAATTTGGTATTTGGTCTTTCACCGGCCATGGGATGAACGCTGTTGAAATTGGTGAGAATCGGTCCATGTTCAGACCTAGCCCCCATACAAATTACCCATATGAAATCGACATAAATTGCCATAAGATCCAAATTGTCATATAGATCTTACTGAAATTGGGTTTGTATGCATTTATTACATCCATTAATGAGTAGTCCAAAAATGATCCCTTTGGCCCCATATAGAGCTGCTTCCCGATCTTCACTTAAAACTATCAAAAAACAAAAATATTGCACTGATACAAATTTTGTTTTTATATATTTTTGCAAAATACAAGAGACTTTACCAAACATGGTCAGTATCGGTCCATTTTTGGGCCTAGTCCCCATATAGATATAGCATCCGATATCAACTTTTTCATATCTGCAGCCGAAAAAATTGATAAAAATCCCACTCAAATTTGGTTTATGCTTATTTTCTATATCCAGTTAGTTGGGCCTGGGAGTAGGGTCTCTAAACGCATGGTATAGGGTATCGTATAGTCGGTCTAGACCGACTATAATTTTCTTACTTGTTTAATTTCTAATTTTATTTTTTTTTTACAAAATAATAAAATATAATATTTGCAGATATTTTAAATTTAGGTGTGAAAGATTACGTCACGTAAGTGACCACCATTTCTAGCCTCGCGGAGTATCTGGCTGCAACGCTCTTATTTCGGCTCGAATATTCACCTTCAGATCTTCAAGGGTTCTGTGTTTATTGATATATACCGTCTCTTTCAAATATCCCCAAAGGAAATAATCAGGTGCTGTTAAATCCGGCGAACGGGCAGGCAAATTGCATGCTGAATTTTTGGAAATTAAACGTTCGCCAAAAATCTGCCTTAGGAGCTGCATAGTGGCTCGAGCAGTATGTGCAGTGGCCCCATCTTGTTTGAAGCACATCTTTGGATTGTCAGAAAGAGCTAAAATAGTTTGGAGCATATCTCGATATCGCTCGCGATTTACAGTTACATCAATCATTGCCATCGTTATCTTCGAAAAAGAATGGTCCAATAATTCATTGGAACGTAATTGCGCACCATACTGTACATTTAAGTGGATGTAGTTGTCGGGGTTCTCAGTACCCCATATTCTGAATTTCTGCTTGTTTACAAAACCATTTAATTGGAAATGTGCTTCATCGCTCGTTATCAGATAATGAATGAATTCATTATGTTCTCTGGCCAATTTTTCCAATGGAACTGAATAAATTATTCGTTCTTGGGAATCCCATTTAATTCTTGCACTAACTGCACCCTGTATGGTAAAAGATGTAAATTTCTTTTTAATATTCTGCCTAAAGACGTCTGAGACATTTGCAGCTCAACAGAGCGCCTTCGAGTTGATGTTTCAGGATCCTCCTCAGCACTCTCCACCACTTCACTAATTTCAGAACGTGGTCTTCCGCTTCGTGAAAGATCCCTCACTGTGCCTTGTTCCTGAAAACGTGTCACTAAGCGTCAAATCATTGATGCGGAGGGTGAATTCCGCACATTAAAATGACGACGATAGGCTCGTTGGGTTTGAATTATTGATCGATGATTTGCAAAATAAAGTTCTATGATTTATGTTCGCTGGGTAACTGTGTAAACTTCCATAATTAACCTCCGAGATTTATTTTACAATTCCTATAAAGAAAAATTAAAAAAAAAATATATATATTAGAAAAGTTATTAATTTTTGAAACCCCTTCGCGACTTTTGCCCCACCCTGTACTAGCAGTGGTCGAGTTATACCACTTAATCGTTAGGACGGTCTTCAAATAGAACAATATTAGAAAGAATCAAGGAATGAAATGCTTGATTACTCAACAATCAGCATAGAAAGTTTCTAATGAAGTGTGTATTCCTGTGTTTCCTGTGTCTCTTCCGTGCCCGACAATTCAATCGAAAATTGTTTTTAAATTTTTTTATATTTGAATAAATATTTTTTATTTGCATTATTATAAATTCAAAATTTCTGTTCTTTCATTTAAAAGTAGTGGTGATATGTGAAACGTTCAATTGTTAGTTTCTTAAAAAAAAATTTCATTAATTTTATTATTTAAAAAATTTTCAATTAAATTTAAATAAAATTCGCCAAGTACAACGTCTTAAACATGGCTGTCTAGCTTTAAAAAAAATACTTTAATGACACCCATGAAATCACAATTTTCATACTACAAACAACATTCAAATGCAGACAAATTAAAAAGACAAACTACAGACATAATTGAAATGCCGACAATGTTAAATTACAACGGAAAATGTCACCATTTCGAAAAAAAAAAAATATGAAGAAAAGTCACATTTATCCCAAGAATGACAGGAAGAAAATCATCATAATTTGCAACACAAGATTAAAAGACTCCAACTGAACGCAGAAAAAGAAAACATCTTTACGACAAATGTTTATTACGACCACCACCATGACTAAAATTTTACATCAGGATAACAATTTGAGGAATGAATGTAGAAACAATTTAAATTCAAAAGAACTGTAACAAAAAACTCCATCCGAGAGGCTGAACAATAGAAATAATAATAATAAAGCAGGGACACTGTACACAATAGTCACCAACCAAACAGATGGAAATAAGAAACTGATTTTTAGTTGAGAGATTTTAAACTATCCATAGACATCAAAGTGTTATTTATGCCATACAAAACAATTAACCATCCATAAGGAGACACAAAAAACAGCATGAACTTGTATATGGTTTAAATAAGAGACTTCTTTACAAATTATTTCTAAAGACGAACAAATATTTGTAGACATTTAACAACGAAATTAGGCAGGTGAAAATACTCCATATCATTATAGATAGAAACAAAAATCGTTTCTTGTTAGTGTTAAAAATGATCGCATACCCATTTTTCAGGTTTTAATAGAAAAAGGTGCAAATTTTCAAACATTAAATTTATTTAATGGAGACACATATGTTTGCATATGAATACTGTTTAGTGTGTGTGTGCGTGTGGTATTTTTAAGAGTTGGAAGGCGTTTATCCTCGTTGAAAAACATCTGTATTATTTTTAAGGAGTTTTTCTTTCTAATATGTTAAGAAAATATTATTCTTTTACTTCAAGAAAATCCCTTTTATAACAATGAAATATTTAAGACATATTGATTTACATGTACTTTTCAAATTCCACTCACGTGTCTGACACACGCATCATTTTTGTTAAGCAATCAAGAAAATATGTTTAATTTCCGTTTCGACACTACTCTCCACCATAACCAGATATTTCTTTAATTATGATTCCTGAATGTTTTCTAAAGCAACAAAGAGATTTTAAGAGAACAAATATCTTACAAATGGGATTTTAAAATGTTTTACATTTGCATTAATCCACTGGTTCATAATAAATTCCTTTGATATTTGAAACATTTAATTGATTCTAAGTTCTATGAAGTGATTAAATTAAAATTGTTAGGGGTCGTATTTTTCCTTATAAACATTGAAGCAGCCATGAAATAAATATATGAGATATGCAAAGCTATTGTTCTCTTCGCTCGCCGTTCTTTTTCAGTTAGAATGTCGGTGAAAACATAAATTAACTGCACCACCCACAAATGTTTATTCCACACTTTTAATTTACATATGACCTTTGATAAGTCATAGTTCAAAATTTCCAAAATTTTTTTAACTGCTGTCATTAATTTTTGATAAAAGTATTTTATGCTGTTTTGCACCTTTAAGTAGAGTATTTAATTTAGTTTATCTAAAGAATATATATATATATATATTAAATGTTTGTTTATACATATATACACATAGAAAATGGATTAGAATTTGTTGCCAATCGAATTCTGATAGTCCCATGTACTGCCACATAATTCTGTAGTGATATCTAAATTATAATTTCGAAATAACCATACGACGTTTAAGACAACTGATTTTTTAAGTAAATTCCATTGTATGCATTGTTTGTTTAAATTAGTTTATATAATTGAAATAAGTTTTTATTTATTGATGTCTACAACCATTTATCGGTGTAGCCCACTTCAAATGCATAAATGCAGTAATTATAATTACACTTTAAAATAATTTCAAATATTGGTTATTTATTTTATAGTTACAAATTAATAACCTAACCCATAAAAACAAAGATTTTATTAAAACTCTTTATTTCCTTATGCATACGAGTTTTGAATTTATCCGTGACGTTTACCCCGCATAAAAACTGAGGATATCACCGCAGAGCTAAAAAACTACAACCTGTCCCCTTCTTCCGTAGCTGAAATAGTCACCAAATTCAGTTCGAACAACAATGCAGTTTACAAAGTTCAATTTGTTCGTAAAAATTTTAACCCAACTGCCTTAAGAAACGTAAGAACAATTTCAAATATTATAATTTCCTGGAAAAAATACAAATCTAAATCCAGGAACAAACCAACTCAATGCTGGAACTGCTTAATGTATGGCCATGGCGGTGAACATTGTCATCGTAGTGCTGCGTGTATGATATGTGCAGAACAACATCATACAAGTGTGTGTCCGTTTAACACAAATGAAAAAAGACAAGCTGTTTTTACATGCTTTAATTGCAAAAAAACATGGAAAAGAGAGAACTGATCGCTCTGCAAACGACATCAACTGTCCGTTACGTTCTCTCTATTTGGAAACTAGAACAAGAGTAACTTCTAAAAGTCAGAACAATAGCAGACAACAACAACAAAATAACTCATTTCAATTAAAGGTAGGAGATTTCCCTAATTTAAGAAACAACAACACAAATTGTAATAATAACATCAATAATAACAGCAAAGCCACATATGCTAACCAGCTGAGAACACACAAGGATTTATTTAGCATCGATGAGCTTTTTAATATTTTCACTACAGCTATGGATGGTTTGCATAGGTGCACTTCAAAAGTACAACAAATCAAAGTTGTATGTCAATGGTAAAATACGCCCATGGATTATACTAATAATTTAAACGAATTCAAAATGCTTCACTTGAATGCTAATGGCATTTCAAACTTTTCTAAATTAAAACAATTTGAGATAATAATTGAATGAGAAAATATTAAAATAGCGTCTTTGAATGAAACATTTTTTTCAGAAAATCCTAGACCCTATTTTAAAAATTATTATTTATATAGAAGCGACAGAACAGATGCAAGAGGAGGAGGAGTAGCTCTGTTAATTCATAAATCTGCCGCTCATAAAAACCTCTTTATATCAAACACCTCATCAATCGAAAACATCTCAATTGAAGTTATTATAAATAATAGACCTATTGTTGTATCTTCATTATATTCACCAAGATATACCCATAACTTCTGCGCTGATATCTTAAACCTAACACCTTCCACCAAAGAATATATAGTTTTTGGTGACCTAAATGCCAAACATTGTTCTTGGAATTGCCGTTCAAATAATACTTCAGGAATTGCACTCAACAACCTACAGCAATCAAGCAATTTTTTCATTCACTATCCTAAGTCGAACCCTATTCCCCCATCAACACAATCGCGAAGCATCCACAGTTGATATTATTTATGGATTACGAAATACCATCAGACCATCGCCCCATTATATGTACACTTAAAAGATCAATGGCCTTGCAGGTTGACCTCAATTATTATGATTATAGTGCAACCAACTGGAACATTTTTATGAATTTTTTAGACAATAAAATCACGTTATATTCGGATATATACAATACCAAGGTAGTTATTGACCAGGAAATCCAAAAATTTATAAATGTAGTTTTCGAAGCAAGGGATGTGTCCACACCTAAAATAACCCAACAAAATAATTACACATTACCAGAAAGTACTGTGAAATATATTAAACTGAGAAGAAGCTTTAAAAGAAAAAGCCAACGATCTTCAAATATAGCCGAGCAAACTTTTTATAATCAATGTACTAAGTTTCTAAGTAACATGATTGATAAAAGTATTAATTCGGAACACAATAAGAAATGGTGTCAATTATTATCCAATTTAAAACCAGGTGACAAATCATTCTGGAAAATAAGCAGGAACTTGCGAGGAAAGGGAAAAAATCAAATCTCTCACGTTAAAATTGGAAATACAAAAATATCTCTGATAAGGGCAAGGCTGAAATCCTGGCAAATACATTTGTCCAAGCAAATAACCTCACTTCGAACTACAAGCACTCAGCGGATACATTAATAAATACAACAGTAAATAATTTTAAAAAGGAAAATCCTAGTTCTGAATCAGCTATTTATACATCTCTTTAAGAAGTAATGAATATTGTCTCATCAATAAAAGCCTCAAAATCCCCTGGTTTTAACAATATTCCGAACCTGCTCTTAAAGAAACTACCACTCAAAGCTCTAAAATTACTGGTTATAATATTTAACAGCTGCATCAAACTCAACTATTTCCCAAAGCATTTCAAAAACGCTAAGGTTATAGCTATCAACAAATCTAGTAAGCCAAAAAATAACCCAAATAGCTATAGACCTATTAGTCTATTAAGTAACTTAGGTAAAATATTTGAAAAAATACTACATTCTCGTCTTAGTGAATTTGTAACGACCAATTCTATTGTTGCTAAAGAACAATTTGGATTTAAAAAAGGGCATAGCACTACGCACCAAATAAACAGAATTAAAAATCAAATAATCACAAATAAAAACAATAAACGTTCCACGGGTCTAATATTGTTAGATATTGAAAAAGCGTTTGACACCGTTTGGCATAATGGAATAGTACTTAAACTTCTTGATGCAAATATACCAAAATATTTATGCAAACTTATTTCAGATTTCATTCACGGCAGAAACTTTAAAGTTGCGATTAATAATGAAACATCATCTCCAAAACCCATTACCACAGGGTTACCTCAAGGATCAGTCTTGTCGCCATTACTTTACTCGATATATACATCCGATTTTAAAGTCCCGAAATATATGAAAATTGCTTATTACGCAGATGATACTGCGTTAATTTCTTCAAACAAACTTACAAGCGCACTTCTGAAGAAAATGGAAAAGGGACTTGTAAATTGCAGTAAATATTTTCACAAATGGAAAATCAAAATTAATCCAAACAAGACCCAAGCAATTATTTTTCCGTTCAACAAATCTCCCAAAAGACTGCCAAGACGTCATCTTCATATTGGAAATAATACCATAAATGTACTTAATCATGTCAAACAACATATTAAACAACATATTATGGCTACGTGTCAAAAAGCTATAAAAATCATTTAAATCATTATGGCCACTACTAAATAGAAGGTCATTTCTAAACCCCAAAAACAAAAATCTACTCTTCAAAAGTGTTATAAGGCTGATATTAACATACGCGTGTCCTATTTGGAGTGACGCTGCCAACTGCCACCTAAAACGTTTACAAATTATACAAAACAAATGTCTTAAAATGATAAACAAAAAGCCCTGGAGGTATCCTACAAATCTTCTTCATGAAGAAACAGGTTATGAAAAAATTATCGATTTCATAACAAGGATTAATAACAATTACTTTGCCAAAATTGAAAATTCCTCTTACCCACTGATAAGAGAATGTAGAGAATTAACTTAAAATTAAAAAGAAATCACCAAATTGAAAATTATGTGCTTATAGAGGTCTATTATTTCAAATAAACCTCCTATAAATATTTTTCAGATAGTATTTGAATTTATTAAATCATATAAAGGTTTTTTTCCTCCCATTTTCCTTTAAAAATCATTAAAAAATAATATAAAAACTATTTAATATCTTTAGATCCTATGTATTATTTGTTGCAATATCTATATGTAAAGATAAGATCTCATATGTAAATATCAAAATTTGTTAAAATATGTAAATAAAGGAAGAATATTTAATTGAATTGAATTTATTCGTGACTTTGCGTGACTATTTCAAAATAAATCTTTGGTCACAACAAGTCTATGAACCAAGTTTCAGATTGATTGGATGAGCGGATATGGGACTTAAATCACTCCGTGACTGTGCGTGACTATGCGTGACTATGCGTGACTGTGCGTGACTATGTCAAAGTTAATCTTTTATTCACAGCAAGTGTATGGACAAAGTTTCAGATTGATTGGGTGATTGGAAATCCGTTTTAAATCTCTCCATGAATGTGCGTGACTATGCGTGACAGTGCGTGACTACCCCAAAATTCATTTGTAGTCACAACAAGACTATGGGCCAGTTTCAAATCAATTGGATAAGGGGGAATGGGGTTGCCCCACGACAGACAGACAGACAGAGAGTATGAGTAAAAGAAAGAGTTTAAAAAACAATAAATAAAACAAGTAAGGGTGTTAAATTCGGCTGTGCCGAATCTTTGATACCCTCCACCTAGGTTTGAGTATTGATAATAAATGTAAACAAAATATTGGAAAAAGTAAACAATTTGTTAAACTTAATACCAAATTATTTCAGAAAATTCTTTGGGTTGGTTTTCGTCTTTTCTATTATTTCGGATTTATTTCGGTGTTTGCTTTTTGGTCATCGTGGTTGCTGATCGCCATGCATTTAGGTTATATACCTATATGCATGCGTTTCCGGTTATAGGACATAACTTCTCGTTTAATTTAGTTTTTGCTAATTAAATAGCTCGTCCTAACCTCCATTGCAAAGGTAATGGTTATGTAGGGTGGCTATATGCATTAAATCGTGCTAATTGGAGATGGCTGTATAGTTTCTTTTAACTGGCCAAATATTTCTCCACTGTGGCCATATACATAGGTCGGATGGAGTAACAAAATAATAACCAAAAAAAAGCTCTCTCAACTTTTTTATTAAAATATTGCCATATTTGGAAAACATAGAAAATAAATATATAATAATAAATAATCAAATTAGGGATGCCAAACGCAAAAAACCAAAAGTCCCAAACATTTTAAATAAAATAATTTGTTATCTTTATTTTCTGAAAAACTATATAAAAAATAAAATTCTCATCAAATTGCGCTTATTTATGTAACAATTTTTATGTTAGCAATTCTTAAATATCATTTGAGGTTTTCTAAAATTCATTGAATTTAAATTAATGTTTTCTGTAGTGCGATTCTGTAAATTTCAACGATCCGCCAATCGCAAAATATATCGACAGCTATTGTTGTTTGCACTAAGGAATAAGTAATTCACTAAGTACATACATCTTAACGACAGTCGACAAATCTATTTTTCAATTTATTTAAATTGTAAACGAGTGGCATCTCTGTCAAAACAAGCGAAAAACACAAAGAATAAAAAAAAACAAATTACTTCGTGTTTGACAGGATGATTTTATGTTTACGTATAATATCTTTATTTTGTTTACTAATATTTCTGTTTATTTATTTGAAAATGAAATAATGAATTGAATATGCTATTTAATTTTTTATTTATACAAAAAAGTTTTTTAATAAAAGCAAAATATTTTCACTATTTTATGATTTTTATTTATGTATGACGACATTTCAACCTAAAAATTTAAGTTTTTATCGATTGAATAAACAACACAAAAATGGTTGTCGTTTAGATAACAACAACAGCTGACTTTAACAATAGCGAATATCGTTTAAAAATTTTACTGATAATTTTGCAATTTTCTTTTTTTTACCAATTCGACTATAGTTAAAAGAAGTTACTGAATCGCGGTACTGAAAAGTTATTAATTTCTCCTGAATGGCAATATTTTTTTTAAATGTAAACATTTTTATATGTAAACATATTTGGTGTTTTTTTTTTGGAATTTCAATTTGTGTTTAACGAATAAAATTTATATATTAAAAAGATGCAATTGATGTCTTCTAAATTTAAAATTATTATTTCCGACGTTTTGATATGATTTTCTGAAATCCAATTAATATTTTCTAATTTATAATTGGAAATTTTAATTCCAGTTTTTATTAGAATTGATATTTTCTTAAATTTGAATGGAAAATTTAAAAAGTGCAATTTTGTATTTATGTGAATAATAATGCTTTAGTAATTATAAACAATTTTTAAAAATTAGATGTAATCGCAATCAGACATTTTATAGGTAAAGCAGAATAATAATTCTATATAACTATGGAGAACTGTTTTCAAAGCAAAAAACTCATTGATGAACTCGGTAACTCTATTTTATAAAGACAACAAAAAGTTAACAAGCCAAACTTATGTTCATATTTGTAAAAGAAGAATGAAAAAACGTATGAAATAAAAGGCCAGCCCGTGTATACTCTTAACATTGTTCTGTATGATATCTAGTTGAAAATATTGACATTCATGCTAAAATAGAATTAACTATTGCAAAGCTAATTAGAACAAAAATTGTGGCGCCATCTACTGCGGCATAGTCACGCTGAGAAAATGAAGTGACACTCTGTTAATGCAAAAGAAATGTATTTTCCCCACAACAAAATATTTCAGAAATTTATGTAAATAAAATAATATACCGATTTATTTCTAACATGCAGTTACTATGTATATACATACATACACACATATGTATAATATATGTATATTATTTGTATTATTTAATATGTGTATGTATGTATATGTAAATATTACACACACAAAATACAACATCAAACGTTATTTTTGTGTTTTTCTCCTTAAATAAATTAATACATAAAATTTTTTTTTGCTAAATTTTCATTGTTTTCTTTTTATTAACAACTAGGTTTTTTAGCATTATTTGCTTAAGATGAATTTTTACTCCCTTTATATTAACTCGTAGTGTCTGCTTGTCGAACAAATTTTGGATCGATTTTAACCACTTTCCCGTGACCCAATCGAAATTTTGCAGGCAAGCTCGTGGCAATGACAGAAATGACCTAACAAATTTTTTTAGTGATGCGAAAACAATGGAAACTTTTACATTTTTCTACCAGAGTTGATAAAAAAATTTACAAAGGGTTTGTTCTTATTATGTTATTACCACAACGACCACAAAAACAACAAGCCCAGCTATGACAACAATGCAACATTTAGAATAACAACAAGAACAATATAGAAACATCATGTTTTTCATTTTTTTTTTTTAATTTTTCAGAGATTTCCCTGGACCTGTTTCACCGATTTTAATGATTTTTGAAACAGAAATCTTCCCATGAGTTCGGTGAATCATTCTCACTAAAAATAATGAGCCTAGCTATCATATTGAGGGCGTGATCGTGACAAGAACAACATAGAAAATTATATTTTTTCAAGACTTTTTTTAGTTCTTCATTCAAATCTCGGGCCCTAATTGACCGATTTGGACGATTTTAAACAGCAAACTTTTTACGATGTTAACGAATCATTTTTTATATCAACAAGCACCCTAGCTGCTTGATTGATGCCGTGATCGTGATTTCCACAGACGGACAGACGGACAGGCGGACATAGCTATATCAACTCCGGTTCTTATAAGGATCACAAATATATATATTTTATTGGGTCCAAAATTTTTTTTCTAATTATTACAAACGGAATGACAAACTTATATACACAATCTGCACACTATAGTGGAGGGTATAAAAAAAATTAACAATTAACTTTAAATTTATATAGTACTAGCTGACCCGACGGTCTTCGTCTCGTCCAACATTTGGCGAGAATAGAATAAAATCAAGTATTAATTAAAAAAAGAATAGAACAATGATTGTAATCAATTTAATGCTGCACGATATACAACATATTTTGTTTTCTGCTCCGGAGCGTAAATGAATAGTGAGGATGGTTTCCCAACTCGTGAACACGCAACATATAGCTGGCTATGTGAAAGGAATGACATTTGCAGATATATGTCGCACACTTCCAGGGACTGTCCTTGTGACTTGTTTATTGTAATCGCAAATGCAAATTTCACTGGGAACTGAACACCTTTGAACTGGAACGTCAAATCGGTTGAAGTCAAGGGAATTCGCGGAATTAAGCATCTTTCATGAACCGCCCTTTCAAAATCCTTTCCACTTTCACATTACTCATTAATATCGTCACAATCAGTCGGGTTCCATTGCATAGTTTCTGGGCATAAGAATGACAGATCCAACATTAATTCGAATTTGAAGATTCACCGTAAAGCAGCGTGCATAATGGCTCTGGTGGTGGAAGCAATTTGGCAATTTCCCCTTTCCGCCCACGCAATACAATCCATGCAGTTCTTTCTCAAATTTAACTGGATTACAATGCTCACGACAGGCATCTGGCCGAATTGAACCGATGTGTGCGAACTGTGTTGAGTGTTGGGCTCATATCGAAAGGGTGCATGCTCAATGTTCACCTGAATAATTTGTTGTAGCCTACGTTGTCGTTCAAAAATCACACATTGTGATCTGGCTTCATCACTTTGCAGAGCACAAACTTCTCTTCTTCTCAATAATTGTTGCTCATTGTATGCTTCGTTGATCTCTTCTGACTGTCGCGCACGATTTCCAACCATTCTGATCGAACTGATTCCCTTCTAGTAGCACGTTCCTCTTCCGTTCGACGTATTGCGACATTTCGGTGCTGCGTTGCATCCTGAGAACGCCGGCCAATGTTACCATGAACTCTTCTTGGCATCGTAATAAAAATGATAACATTATCCGAAAGTCAAAAAGAGTATACATTTTAAAAGAAACAGTTATCCAATAATATACCAATTTTTTAAGCTTAAATTTGAGTATATTATTTTAAGATCCAACTTTGCTGTTAAATTATTTGATGGAAGACCTGGCAAATGAAGTAAATTAAAAAGTCTTTTGATATATTAACTCTCCTTCATCTTTGTTATGCTGCTGAAATTGGCATTTCTCTTAAAATTTTCCTTCAAAACGATCCAACATATTAAAGTTCAATAATTACTTTATCCGATTCCGCCCATTTTCACACTCACAATAATAACTCACATTAATAACCTATGAACTCACACAAATTATCTTCACTTTCCCTTTTATATTATTCAAGATACTTTTATTATTTTGAAAATTTATTTTATACAGTAGGTGACACGCCCACTTGTCAAATTCCGCCCATTTTCGCCAGGGCTAATCACAGAAATAATAGATAAACTCACACAAACTTGTAAACTATTTAATCAGTACTTTGTAGGGGATGTACCCCGCCCACTTATCCGATCCAGCCTATTTTCGTCGGGTATACTTACACTAATAACAAATGACGTCACATAAAGTATCAAAGATCTCTCAGCAACTCTCAGCAATAATAGATGACCTCATGCAAAGTTGCATAGCTCTCCCTAAAACAGTACTCAAGATATATGATGTTAAGGGAGGTACCATGACCACTTATCCGATACCGATCATTTTCGGTATGACTATCCATATTAATAATAGATGGCTTCACACAAATTTACAAAGCTCTCCCTCTCATAGTACTCAATATATAAGATGTTAAAATGGAATAACCGCGTACAGCACCATCTGTTGAGACTTTTTGTACTTTTCGTTTTTCCAAACCTTCGCGTGGCAGTTACAAACAAACTCGCAGAAGAAAGTATCCCTTTTGGTCCTGTAGTTTTCAAGTTTTAAGCGGACGAACAAACCACGATTCATTTCTATATATACTAGGGGACCCCTGCTGCTCCGCAGCATTATATTATGTTATATTAATTTTTATAATATAATACCAAAATTTGCCAAGAGAAGTTAACGTACAGTAAAAGTAAAGTTGATTGTCCACGCATAACTTTCCTCAAACCCAACGAATTTGCCAAGAGAAGTTAACGTACAGTAATGCCAAAATATGCCAAGATAAGTTAACGTACAGTAAAAGTAAAGTTGATTCTCCACGCATAACTTTCCTCAAACCCAACGAATTTAAGCAGTTAATAGCTCTAAAGAAGGAACTTGATCCACTGAGTGTTCTTAGACCTATGCCAACAGCCTACGTTAATTAGAACTCTAGTTATAGAGGTTTGAGAGAAGAAAAATATTGAAAAAACCTTGAATGCAAAGTTTATTCATAAATTCTTTTAATATATAAGATAGATTAAAATTTAAAGGTTAATTATCGGCAACTGTACTAAAATGATAGCTGTGCCCAACATTGATTATAATATAGACACAGATGTAGGGTATCCACCATTCGGCACAGCCGAATTTAACACTCTTATTTGCTTTTATTGGTTTAGAATTATCCAGGTGTTCTTAAGTTTAATTAAAAATTCCATGAGACTAAATAACGAAATTAAACCAAATGACCATTAAATTGATTATTTTTAAATCTATTTCTTTTAAGAAATTTCAAAAAACATCATCCCAAACCAATCTCCTAATACCCTGTGGCAATAGAGTAAACCGCATAAAGTATATACAACATGCTGATTAGATGCAATAATGGCGACGAAAGTGTCATGCGTCTCCTGGTGTAGAAACCCTTTTTAGGGAAATTAAAATAAAACTAAAACAGTCCCACAGTTTTCAATACTTATAAAACCTTCGCTTCTATTCGGCCAACCTCACAACATGGTGCAGGGATTTAAATTTATATCTTTATGTACCTGCAAAACATACACATACGACTTACAACAACTACAATAAAAATGGTTATTAGATTAGCATCAACATAGTTAAAGGAGATATTTTGTTATTATTTCAAGAGAGGACCACACCGACTATTTAGTTGTTCTTAAAGATTAATTACTAATTTAGTAAATAGTTTTTATGATTTTATGACTAATAATTAAATATTTATGAGTTTTTAAGAATAAAAAGAATAACATAATAGTTTTTAAGAAATATTTTTAAAAAAACATAAACTGTATTTCCTTTTGTATTAACAAAAGAAAACTGGAAAAGCAAAGCAGTAATTACAAACAAAGTCATATCTTGCTTGTTTGCAGTATTAGAAGACATATAAATATTTTTGTTATTTATAAAAGGTTAAAAAAAACTGATTTTTATATTATGTGAAATTATATTAATTTTATAAATTAAATATGAGGGGTCTCAGGTTCATATTTTAAGGCATTTATTACACAAGGAAACTAGCTTTTTGTTGATTAAGAACTGAATATTGTTTTTAAAGTTATTTGAGACCCTGAATTCAAATCTGCACTTTGTTTTTTCTATCATCTCGACTTTTCGCGATATACCGTTATGTCCAAAATTAACGCACTTCCACTACATATATTGGAATAACTTGTAAACGGTTCATCATATTCAGTTAAAAAAAAATCCAAAACTCGTCAACAATATTATCTTTAAGCCTTGCTTATATTGGTTTTAAATTTGCACAGCAGTTTCAGAGATATCGTGGCAGTTTTGAAAAAAAGGACAATTTTCGAAAAAAAAAAAAAAATTTTTTTGTTCTTTAAAAATTGATCAAAAATAACAAGTAAGAAAATTATAGTCGGTCTAGACCGACTATATGATACCCTATACCATGGTTTAGAGACCCTATCTTTCGGTCCAACTACTTCGATATAGAAAATAAGCATAAACCAAATTTGAGTGGGATTTTTATTAATTTTTTTGGCTGCAGATATGAAAAAGTTCATATCGGATGCTATATCTATAAAGGGACTAGGTCCAAAAATGGACCGATCCTGATCATGTTTGGTAAAGTCTCTTGTATTTTGCAAAAATATGTATAAACAAAATTTGAGAAGAATCAGTGCAATATTTTTGTTTTTTAATAGATTTAAGTGAAGATCGGGAAGCAGCTCTATATGGGGTCAAAGGGATCATTTTTCGACTACTCATTAGTGGATGTAATGAACGCATACAAACCCAATTTGAATAAGATCTATATGACAATTTGGATCTTATGGCAATTTATGTCGATTTCATATGGGTAATTTGTATGGGGGCTAGGTCTGAACATGGACCGATTCTCACCAATTTCAATAGCGTTCATTCCATGGCCGACAAAAGCTCATATACCAAATTTCATCAAAATATATTCATATTTGCGACCTGCAGTTTGATTACAAGCTTTACATGGACACACAGACGGACGGACGGACGGACGGACGGACATTGTTAAATCAACTCAGAAAGTGATTCTGATTCGATCGGTATAATTAAAGATGGGTCTAGGTCAAATATTTTTGGTTGTTACAAACAGCAGCACAAAGTCATTATACCCAAACCACATAGTGGTATAGGGTATAAAAATACATAGATCACAAAGTTGGTCTAAAAGCATTTAGTTAAACATATTTCGAATGAAATGAGCTTTATTTCATTGTAATTGGTGCGCAACTTTTTTTGATTTTCTTCACAATTTACTGAGAAAAATCGCGATTTCCATAAGATTTTAAGATTTTATAAGATTTTCTTAAATTATACTTTAAGAGAACAGGGTTTTTGTTGATTAAGAACTGAATATTGTTTTTAAAATTATTTGGGACGCTGAATCCAAAACTGCACTTGTTTTTTTCTATCAGCTCGACTTTTCGCGATATGCCGTTATGTCCAAACTTAAGGCACTTCCACTACACATATTGGAATAACTTGAAATCGGTTCACGATTCCGTGATTTTCAAAATTGCTGATAGAAAAAAAGATTTGAAATCAGCGACCTCAAATTAGTAAAAAAAATTACAATAAAGTTCCAGTCAACACCAAATAAGTTCAATTTTATTCCCTTGTGTTATCAATTGCTTAAAGGTTAAAATGAAACTGTTCCAATGACGCTCTATAACAAACGCACAGTGGCGTCGTTTGAGTTTTTCGTTGCAAAAACTGGACCAAATTGCCTAAAAATTGTGTGCTTTTTGAAAACTGAAAATCGGTGAACTAAACTAAAAACCTGATTTTATTGAAGGTATCAATTTTGTAATCTTTGAAGAATTTACTATCGTAAGCGCACATGAAATTTTTGATATTTGCAACCACGTTCTTCGTTGGGCAAAACTGTGTAATTTATAATCCAGTGTTAGTATTATTTCTTTTATAGGATAGATAATTCCTTGAACCTTTCTCCAATTTAAGTTTTAATTAAAATCGGTTTAGCCCTTATTGAGGAATTCATTGAAATTTAATTTTATTTGGAATTTAGCATGAAAATGTGTTTTTTTTTTGTGGATAAATAATACTTTTAAAAATACTTAGGATAATATTTTGAACAGGAAGTTTTTTTTTAATTTTATACCCTGTACCACTGTGTGATTTGGGTATACTGACTTTGTGCTGTTGTTTGCAACTACCAAAAATATTTGACATAGACTCATCTTTTATTATACCGATCGACTTAGAATCACTTTCTGAGTCGATTTAGTGATTCCGTCCGTCCGTCCGTCTGTCCATGTAAACTTTGTAATCAAACTACAGGTCGCAAATATGAATATATCTTAATGAAATTTGGTATATGAGCTTTTATCGGAAATGGAATAAATGCTATTGAAATTGCTGAAATTCGGTCCATCTTCAGACCTAGTCCCCATACAAATGACCCTTATGAAATCGACATATATTGCCATAAGATCTAAATTATCATATAGATCTCAGTCAAATTGGGTTTGTATGTGTTTATTATATCCATTAATTAGTATTCCAAAAATAAACCCTATAGGACAATTCATTGTCATAGGCCCCATATAGAGCTGCTTCCCGTCTTCACTTAAATCTTAAAAAAAAAATATTCCACAGATTTTTCTTAAATTTGGTTTTTATACGTTCTTGCATAATATAAGCGATTCTACCAAATATGGTCAAGATCGGTCCATTTTTCGACCTAGTTCCCATATAAATATAGCCCCCGATATGAACCGAAAAAATTAATAACAATGCCACTCAAATTTAGCTTATGCTTTTTTTTATATCCAATTAGTTGAACCGAAGATATATGGTCTCTAAACCATGGTATAGGGTATCGTATAATCGGCCTAGACCGACTACAATTTTCTTACTTGTTATTATAAACAACAATAGCAGTAAATTATATTTATTATTTACTTAGCTGGAATATTGAATCCTTATATTCGATATTCTGTTCTGTATTATTTATGACCAGTAGCCGACATTTCACTTCATCATCGAGGTCCACATGTTCTACTTTCCACTGATTTCGAATGCTAGAAATTTATGGCAATGTCAAGCCAATAATGTATTAAATAGATCTTCATTTGTATCGTTTCGTGACACTTTTCTGGTATATTGCTCTATCCGTTCTATGCATAGTACTGATCAAAAGCTCTGAATTTTACAAATTTTTTTTCAGTCTCAATGGTACAAATGTCACCATGAACATATCTGTGTCCGAAGTATTTTCACATACAAATTGCTTGTATTGTTTTTGTCCAGAAGAACCATCAGATCCCCTATAAACAGGTAGAATAAAAAAGAGCTGAAACACGGCTAGAAAAGGCTACAAACCTTAAAACAGTTGTAAATTATATGTTTTCAAACAAATTCAAATATATCTTACTAATCGGGAGAAAATTAGTGTCATTTACAAATAATAATTTTGGAGTAACGTTTTAAAATAAAAAAGTGTTCTACGGACGGGTCCAGATGGGCACAAAAGTATATATACGCTTAAAGACAACACTTTCACGTTTCCCTGGGTGGTTTCGATTCTTCGATCCGTTTTGATCCCCGAAAGTTCTATTCGTCTAAAATTAAAACTTGAGAAAAATATATGGCTTGAAAAAATATTTCATATAAAAATTACAGTAGTCAAATATACCATCCTGCCAACTTAACAAAAAATTGCACAGCCCATTGTCGGTGATAGTTTGTGAGGATTGATAAATTGTTTTTAATCAAATTTAAAAAATCAAATTTTTTCTTAGTAGTTTGGTTCGAACAAAAAAAGTTGAGCCAATTATCAATTAATTAAAGATTAGTTGAAGACAATTCCAGAAAAGTTTTTTTTTAATTTTTTGCCACGTCCCTGGATAGCGCCCTTTTAGATTTTTGTACACTGCGTCGCCATTTATAGTTCAATCATTTCTACATTTCTCTCTTGAATAATTTTTTACTCCGACGTCAATTATTGTAAAATAAGAAGAAAGCCGCTTTTACTTGATGAAACTTTTGATTTAAAAGTAGTTACTTTTATTTGAAAACAAAAAAGTTACAGAGTTTGAAAACAAATTATAAACTTTTCTTTTTCTTTTCTTCAAGCATTCGACTTTGTTTTACCGCTTAGGGCTCTGAAAGAAATAATTCTTTAATTTAATGTTCTAATTTTAATTATCAATTTATATTTAATTAATATTTTTCCTTTATCTATTAGTCACCAATGTAAATAAGCGGCTGATAAAAAAAAAATTTTATTACTTTGTTATCGATTTAAATGAAGAATTTGACGTCGCACAGTGGACCATTTCAGCAGAATTTTGATACGCATGTACCTGATGTACCTGTCAAAATAAAAAAGATTTTACCCATTAACATAATTTAACAATTAAGCGCATTATGTCTCAACCCTTTTTTATAAGTATATAAAAACTCATCTCAACTCTACCGTTTCCGTTTTCTGTTAGTATAAAAAACAAATAAACTCACGCAAAAAAAAATACACCGATACGACCAACTTTTGTATTCATAACACACAGACGGACGGACGGACATCGTTAAATCTACTCAGAAAGTGATTTTGAGTCGATCCGTATAATAAAAGATGGGTATAGGTCCAATATTTTTGGTAGTTACAAACATCAGGGCAAACTCATTATATCCTAACCACATAGTGGAAAACTTTTGTATTCATAAATTTGCACAAAATATCTGACCTTGGGTCAGAAAAATTGTTCTGGAGCACACGGGTGGAAACTGGTGGTTATACAATGGGGTATTGGAGTGTAGTGGAGGGTTCGGACTATAGAAGATTGCTAGATTTTTTTGATGGCTTTTTATGGACTGGAGTTAACCTCTATTAAGTAGTAGATTTTCGGAAAATTTTGGCGTTTTAAAAAAAAAATTTTTATACCCTATACCACTATGTGGTTTGGGTATAATGACTTTGTGCTGCTGTTTGTAACAACCAAAAATATTTGACCTAGACCCATCTTTAATTATACCGATCGAATCAGAATCACTTTCTGAGTTGATTTAACAATGTCCGTCCGTCCGTCCGTCCGTCCGTCCGTCCGTCCGTCCGTCCGTCCGTCCGTCCGTCCGTCTGTGTGTCCATGTAAAGCTTGTAATCAAACTGCAGGTCGCAAATATGAATATATTTTGATGAAATTTGGTATATAAGCTTTTATCGGCCATGGGATGAACGCTATTGAAATTGGTGAGAATCGGTCCATGTTCAGACCTAGCCCCCATACAAATTACCCATATGAAATTGACATAAATTGCCATAAGATCCAAATTGTCATATAGATCTTACTCAAATTGGGTTTGTATGCGTTCATTACATCCACTAATGAGTAGTCCAAAAATGATCCCTTTGACCCCATATAGAGCTGCTTCCCGATCTTCAGTTAAATCGATTAAAAAACAAAAATATTGCACTGATTCTTCTCAAATTTTGTTTGTACATATTTTTGCAAAATACAAGAGACTTTACCAAACATGATCAGGATCGGTCCATTTTCGGACCTAGTCCCTTTATAGATATAGCATCCGATATGAACTTTTTCATATCTGCAGCCAAAAAAATTAATAAAAATCGCACTCAAATTTGGTTTATGCTTATTTTCTATATCGAAGTAGTTGGACCGAAATATAGGGTCTCTAAACCATGGTATAGGGTATCATATAGTCGGTCTAGACCGACTATAATTTTCTTACTTGTTTTAATTTCTAAATGACTCAGTATAGTAGAGTATATTTCTAACATTAATACGAGTAGCTTAGAAGTTACAAAATTACATAAAATTTATTTTACTTTAAAATCCTTTAAAACGAAAAAGTTATAATTAAAAAATTAAAATTTACAAAAAAATATTTAATTTTAGGAAAATAACGAGAAAGTCCATTTTCGAAGGCCCTGTTCGCTATGATATAGTTGAAACAGAGTCGCAATTTTTTGGCTACCGAGGTTCACTGGTATTTCCTTCAAATTGTTAACATAACTATAAAATCGGTAATCATAAAAAAATGATTTTTGACCGCCTGCTCAAAATATGATCCACAGTGCGTCGTAGTCACAAATTATTACAGAGAGAAATGTAGAAATGTAGTAATGTGCGTGGCTAAAAAAATTTTTTTTATGTGGCATCGTCTTCAACTAATTTTTAGTCCTAGGGTGTGACTGGCCCAACTTTTTTTTATTGCATGGGAATCGAACAACCTTAATGCCCAGTCCACAGTTTTCATAATATTTACGTCGAATAACCGATCGACAGAACTTTTAATAGTGATCTAAGTAGAAAGAAAATGTAAGAATTACCTTCTTCCCTTCATTTCTTTTTATTGCTAAACCGTACAATCCATCTTATTTGTAATATTGTATCTTTAAATTTTGCACTTCATTATTGTTGTGAGTTTATAAAACCATTTATTTATACTGCGCCACATGTTTCAAAATATTATTCTTTCTTCTACTTCATGCTCATAAGATCCTTCTTAATCCACATTTGTATATTTTTTCTTCGAATGCATATGCTAAATTTTTGATAACATTGCATATTGTTTTCACTTTATATACAGATGTTGTATGTTACGAGTGGCTTAACTTGGTTTTGACACAATATTGTATTTATGCAGTTTTGTATAGAATGTACCATAGGGCGTTGCAGGATATTGCGTATACTCGAACGAACAAAAAAAAATATTTTTGGTACAAGATCCCTTATTTTGTGATTATTAAGCGTGCCAGAACATATTTTAACAGCAGGTTATCCTGTTTGAAAACAAAAATATTTATATTTTTAAAAATATATAATAAGATATTTTCTGTTTAATCGAGAACATGTTGAAGCATGAATTTTTGCAATTTTTAAATGATATTATTGATTATTCCTAACTGTGAAGAAATAATCGGACATAAATAAATAAAAGGAACAAATTTAAGAAAATTGCCAACGAATAATATACATCATAAAGAAATGTAGAAGTTGTCTTTAGGTAATCAACTAGCTTCCGCACAGAAATTTCTAAGTTTATATACGAGGTCCGTCCCACAACAACCTGACCTAACGAAGAAAACAACATATTTGGGAAAATTTTCTTTATTTTTTAACATAATCACAGCGATATTCAATAGCTTTGATACCCTGTTTATAGTATGAACTGTCTGGCTCCTTAAAATAGCCATCAACCGCAGACTCCAGCTCTTCATTGTTGACAAATCTTTTATCATAGAGCCATTTTTCTAGTTTGGAAATCGAAAATAATCATGGATTTTGGCTATCGCATTAATGGATATGTGAATTGATGCACTATCTTCCTTTTTCGCCAAATGCGGCCTTTTTTGCTTAATTTTATCACTTCTATAGAAATTATCCCACGCACATCCCAAAAAATAGACGTCATAACCTTGATTGCAGAAGGAACCGTCTTCGCCTTCTTTGGATACAATTTTCCCATTTCAGTCCACTGTATTGACCGTTTCTTGGTCCCACGTGTGCAGTGGTGGATCCACGTCTCATCCATGGTTACAAATCGAAGCAAAAACTCGTCTTTATTGCGATGAAACATCGGCCAACACTCTATTGAAACATCTTCACGATGCTTTTTTTTGTTCTATTGTGAGCAAACGCGGCACCCATCTGGGGGGTCAGTTTTCGGCCAATATGCGATATATAACTCTTTTTCCAATGCCTATCATTTCAGCTATCTAACGCACCTTCAGTCGACGATCATCCAATAACATTTTGTGGCGTGGTCATCTCGATTGGTCGACTACTACGGTGTTCGTCTTTGCAGCTCATACGGCCTCGTTTAAACTCTGTCACCCAACATTTTATAGTCGTAAAAGAAGGAGCAGACTCAGTCAGAGTAGAATCTAGCTCGACTTTAATATTGGTTGAACTGAGGCCTCTCAAATAAATGTGTTGAATTACATAACGGTGACCAATTTCTTCCATGTTTACAAAACCACAACGTGGCTTTTTGAAACTTAAAACATAGCTTTTATAAGATTGCCACCTTTCACGTAAGTATATTATTTCAAACTACAGCCGCCATCTACACGTCCTGTTCTGGGACCGCTCTCATATCTATATGTTTTTCAACACTTTGTAAATTGAATAATCGCAAGAGACCTTTCCCTGTGCAAAAACTCCAGAGGCATAATGCTCCTGTCTGCTTCTAAATTACATCCAGACTAAGATGGAACGATCTTTTAGGAGGGTAAGGTTTTAAAGGCGAAAAATAGACGTATTTTCAAAATAATTTTTTGAAGATATGGATAATGTTGGATTATTTATTTCATATACACGTTATAGCATAACATTTGGAACAGGGTCATTCCATGTCAAATCACCCAATATTAGAAAAATTTGTCGCTCCATAGTAATATTTTTTTTTTTAATTACCGCTGAAACTTATGGTGGTGAAACCCTCATATATCAATTTGTAATTCATTTTGCCCATTTTTGGCCGAGGTGAGAACATTTGAAAAATTGCCATTTTTAACAATTTTCGACCATCTTGGATTTGGCACTACTGTGAAAAACTGCAATAACTTGCGAACAACAATTCCTGTACCAATTGTGACGGTGATCTGTTTTGCTCTGCACTGTAGCAAAAGAATTTCTGTTACAAGCAGAATAAGAAAGCAGAAAAAAAAAATAATAACCTTGATCTTGGAATTATTTTCAAGTTCAAGTATGTACATATAAACAACACCTTATATGGTAATATGTTGATGGCATTTTTTTTTTTTTGGCAAACTGATTTATGGCGTTTTTTTCTCTTCATTGTGTTGTATTAAATCATGAACACATTCATATGCAATCATGCTGATCAAACCACGTATTTTCTTGTATTGATCTCACTTGCTCTCATAGTCATATATGAGTGGGAGTGTTATAAATACTAGAGAATATTATGAATGCATATGAATGTTCTCAATGAATTGGTGGTGATTTTGTTTTTTTAATAAACAGGTTTTTATCTGCAGATGAATGAATGAAGATGAGAAGGTTTAATGTAGTAAAGTTAAATTTAAATCGAGGGGTTGAAGTTTTGTTTTGGAAGAAAAAGGTTGAGGAAAAACCTCTAAAAAAAAAAATGTAGTTTAGGAAATTTAAAATTAGTGTAAAAGTTAAATTAAAACAAATAAAATAAAGTAAAGTTAAGAAAGTTAAGTGAAATTAAAAGTAGTGAAAAATTTAAGGAATAAAAACAAATAAAAATTAAATAAACTTTAAGAAAAAAATTTAGATTTATGGACATGTGAATAAATAAAATTCTGTGTTAATGAATATTGCTATTTGTGCTAAAGAAAGCGTTCTGAGCAAAAAATTTTAAGTTAATTAAAAAAAAAAAAAGACAATAATGTTAAGACAAGAACAGAATGTTTAGAAAAAATTATTAATGTTTAAGAACTAAAGAAGTGTGGAAGAACCTTTTTAAAGAAACTAAAAATCAAATTATATTTAAGAACTTAAAGACTGTTAAGAAAAGAAAAGAAGGTTTAAAAAAAAAATAAATAATTGAATCATAATATAAAAATATAAAACAATACAAGTTGATTAAACAAAATTAAGGAATTAAATTAAAGTTTACCTCATAAACCAATCAAGCCTATACAACAAATAAATAGCTCCATATAAATATTTTGTATTGAAATCCACTACAATATCATCATTAATACAGCTATGGCCGATTTTTTCAATGGAATATTGCGAGACACAACCACGGCGTCTGGCGGCAGCAGCTTCATCCTCAACAACTACAACCATATGGCGGTAATTAAAACAAACTAATTAAAATGTTTTCTTAAATCTAAATTAAATAAGATTTGTCTAACTATAAACTAAAATTATTTTTTAAAGATTTTTCTAATTATAAATCAAAATTTTTTCTAAATATAAATTTAAACAAATATTTTTCTACGTTAATAAAATTTACTAAATATTAATTTTACCTAAAAACTTTCTAAATTAAGAACTTTGCTATATATAAAATTAAACTAAAAAAATCTTCCCAAATGAAAAAAAAAATTGAGCTAAGATTAAAAATTATAATAAGAAATATAATTTAGCTAAAATTAAAATTTTGCTGTAAACAAAATTTTTCTAAATTTAAATTCAAAACTAAATTAAAATCACCAAACTAATAATTTTTATATATTTAGAATTACTGTAAAATTTAAAGTTAACCTAAACTTAAAATTATACTAAATTTAAGAATATTTACAAAACGGTACCATATTTAAAAAAAAAAAAACAAATATTTTTTTTGGTTAAAGTTAAAATTAAAACTAAATTTAATTTAAAATATTATTATTATTCCGTAGTGCTAAAATTCAAATTGAGCTAAAATTAAAAAATTATTAAAAGCAAAATTTTTCTAAATTAAATTGCGCTAAATATAAATTGTGCAAAAATAATGCTAAATTCCAATTGATAAAGTTAAAATTTTGTTAAAATTAAAATTTTCCTAAAACTTAAAAATTTTCCTAAAACTTAAAAATTTTCCTAAATTTAAAAATTACCCTAAATTTTAAATTTTCCTAAAACAGAATTTTGCTAAAATTTAAAAATTCTTCTAAAATTAAAATTGAGCTATATTTAAAAATTTTCCTAAAATTAAAATTTCCCTAAAAATTAAATTTTGCTATACTTTAAATTTTTCTAAAAAGTAAAATTTTGCTAAAATATAAAAAAAATTAAATATGTTTTGCTAAATATGTATAATTTAAATTTTGAAACCTTAAATGAAGGTTAAATAAACTGTTTTTTTTTTAAACCCAATGTAGAAAGCCGAACCAAACCAAACTCTTTTCATTGCTGTGGGTTACCTCCAATTAAGATGGAGTCGAGGTAACATGGTAGGGAGGGCAAAAGGGGCAGAACACCTCGTCCCCAATCCCAAGGTAAGTATGGCCATCCGTCCCATTAATATCCGCTTTTTTGACAGTTTTTTTAATCGCACGTGAAAATCTGTAGTGCGGTTTCCCTGGGCCTGAGCAAGACCCCACCCATCCGGCGAGCTAGGCCCCTACGCCAGCACGTGCAACCAGCAAAGGCTCAGGGAAACGGAAGCGGATCTTCCACCAACGCCGCACCATTACACAATTTGAAGCCATTTATATGAGGAATACAAATCCAGTATTTAAATAAAATTAGGTATATGTTTTACTACATTTTTTCATGGAAAACAAAAAAATCATCTTTAGAATTTAACCAAATTTAATGGGCTGTAAAAAAAATGGCCCCCATATTTTTGTCTGAAACTCGATAGAAACACTAATCAACATGTACCCTTTAAGTATACAAAAAGAAGGGAAGATACTATTTTTTAACAAAGTATGCAGAGATTTAAATTTTGTTTTTTTTAAATAATTACTTTATGTTCATTTATACTTGTTATATATATACACATTAGGGTGACAGCGGTTTATATGGAAAAAAATTTTGGACGAATTTTGAGGTGTGCGGGTCGGATTATTGTGACACTGTATCTAAAACTTTAGTGCCCAAAACTTAACCAAAATCGGGTTAATTTCAGAAAGTAAGTCCAGAATATTATTTTTTAGAATTATTAAAATATTATCAACAAGTTTTATCAAAATCCTTTCACAAATATATATTATTTCGATATTTTGTTTTAAACATATGTGACCTTGAAGAGGGACAGTTTATAGTATTTCAATTGTATATCAAAATTTTAAAGAACAACAAGTCACCTGAGATTCTAAATTGCTGTCACCAGGAAATGGCGCTTCTGTTCCAACCGCTTTTGCAGAAAATATGGGGCGATGAAAAGCTACCCGATGACTGGTTGCAAGGAGTCTTAATAAAACTGCCAAAAAAGGAGACCTCCCCCAGTGTAAGAACTAAAGAGGAATTTCACTACTCTCCATACCCTCCAAGATACTCACCAGAATCCTGCTTAATCGAATAAATGAGTCGGTCGTTCCGTTCTAACAGGTTATGTGTTGACCAGATAAATACATTGAGAATTATAGCGGAACAAGCGGAATAGTGGCAATGCAACCTCTACCTAACTTTTGTAGATTACACCACTGCATTTGATAGTATATTTCGATGCAAAATATGGGAGCTATTAAGTACAGCGGGTATTGCTCCCAAGCTGACAAATCTTATAAAAGCAAAATATGATGGCTTTCAATGCAGAGTACTAAACAACAGTCAACTCTCAGAACCTTTTTCCCCCCAAATCTGGAGTAAGACAAGGATGCCTTCTATCCCCTCTCCTATTTCTCCTAGTCATAGATAATGTAATTGGAAAGCACTCGAGGACAAAGAAACGGCACGTTCATGGTAGAACACGAAGATGTGGAGTTTGTCGAAGAGTTCTGTTACCCCGGAAGCCTGGCGTTCATCATCAGCCTCATACATACTACCACTGCTGGTGAAAGATGTTTCGGACTCACTGCTCGTAGCACTGAGAATGACTGGTAATGGATCATTTGGTGGACGTTCAACTGGTTTGGAAACCGACGGGACATTCGCGTTAGTAATATTTTTTAAGATTTTTCATATTGAATCCAGCAACTTTTTTTAAATGGAAATAAAAATCGGTTTGGTGGTTACTTGACTCTCTCCAAAGTACTGGAATTGAAAAATCGAAATAGATCTTCTTGCCATTTGACCACTTGTATAAAACAGTTCTGGAACTATTGAAAAAAATTGTCGATGTCCACGGTTTGTCCAAGTTTCTGATAACAAAACCAAAATAATGTACATATATATGGATATTTTAATGATTCTAATATGGCATATCCTTTTTTTCAACCAAATATTCACCACACACAAAGCAAAAATTGCTTGAATCAGTAACACAGGATCTCCCTGACATGCTTAAACGCTACTTTTATGAAGATTTAGAATGAATGTGGGCTTCTGTCAACTTAATAATTGTGAAATTGTAGTGTCAGTATTGAATGTTTTACAGTATTGACAGCATGCGATAAAAAAATGAACAAGACGAATTCAGACAACCCAGATTAGTTAAAAAACATGCTTCGTTTCTGCAGTTAATTTTTTTTTTTTTAATTTGTAGACCAGTGCGATTAATACATGTAATATACACACATAAGCCCAATTTTACCAAGATCTGTATAATAATTTGTATCTGAACATGCACCGATTTTCACCAATTTCAATAGCATTTGTCGTATGGCTGCGACCTGTAGATCGATTACAAGGTTTACATGGACATACAGACGGATGGATGGATGGACGGACATCGCCAAATCGATCGGCATAATAAAAAATAGGTCCAGGTCAATTATTTTTGGGAGTTACAAACATCAACACATTATACCCTGACTAAATCACTGATATCACTGATATCAGAGACAAATCGTCTGGCACGCATAAATTTTGTTAAATAACATATGAACTGGTCCAGATGGAATTGGAATACTGTTCTCTTTTCAGATGCATTTAAGAGGCCAAAGGGAAAAAGTCTTGATCGTTCAAGTCGTCAAAAATATATTTTGTTAAAAGTTTTCATTTTAATGTCAGTCACTGTATATAAAAAAGTAGATTTTTCGATGTTTTTTATAGGTCATGTATTAAATCTGAAAAGGAACTATCATATTTCTGGCAAAAATCCGCTAATGGAAAAATACAATAGCCAGAACTTAAATACGAAAATGTTGTCACGCACATGATACAAATTTTATCACAGGCTAAATAAATACACAAAGTACAGGTAAAACATTTTTGCAACGACGAGGTATAAGTAAAGCATTGTTAAAGAAATAAATTTAAGGATTTTTAATAATAAAATCCTATGTTAGAAAAAAAACATTTTATGATAAATTCCATTTGATAACAAAGAAACCAACCCTAAAATCTGATATTGCAGGTAACTATTAAAAGGATCCATGCACAGTAGGTGTGACAATTTCCAATAATAAAAATCACAATTACACAACAAATATATTATATACAAAAACACTTCCATCTTTAGTTATCTAATGTACGAATATGTACAGTGATGATACGGTCACATGCTTTCATATATATATACACATACATACATACATAAAAATCAAGTAAAAACCCCTAAGATATTAACCAACATTTGTAATGCATGTGTGACTACTTACTTTCACCATTAAGAACAGCAATTCTGAAAAAAATATAAGTAAAGAAAACCTAAAAGAACGATAATGTATATAGAAGGAATGTTTGAATCTTGTGACAATGACCACAACCAAATCTTTAATAGTAGCAAAATTTCTATAGTTACTCATACGATTACACCCAAAAGAATTGAACATGTAGAAAACCCGTAGTTAGTAGTAATAATGATGTTGTAAACATATGAGTGTATGATAAAAGATTTTCATGGTTTCTTCTCGCCTTTATGATTCCCAGGACACTTGTTTTTAATATTTCCATGTATTCGTATATTCTCTGTACAAAATCTTTTATAGAATATGATTCCTTATTGCGCATCAAAATAAAAAATAAATAAAGAAAAATTGATTAGCTTGTTAGTTTTTTTATTTTCGTTTCTTCTTATAAGGGTATGTATATATAATATATATGTATGTACATTAAATGTATGCACTCGTACCTTTTATATCTACGAGAACAAATAATGTTGCCAGTTTGTTTGTCTTTTAAACAAATTCATTTTGGCTGAACTTACCCTATGGAATAAAATGAATGAGTCATCTAAATTTGGTTTTCTCATCTCCTGTGTTATTTTTGGACTGTTGTCCTTCTTTATTTTTAAATATATTTTCTGGCAAAGCGCATCATACCCTTAGAGTGTCTCAATGGTTTTCAGTCTATATACTTGAATGTTATAAACAACACTTGTTAGATAATAATTACCAAAAAAAATTTTGCTTAAGCAATTTTTCCTCTAATGAAAACATGTTTTAAATGAATTGACGTCCTTAGCCATATATACGGAATAAGGTTTTTTTTTAATTTGAAACTGTTTCGAATTCAAGACGCTAACTTATAGAATTGTGAACTATTCAACATATTTAATAACCGGTTATTTAGAATACTGGTTGGTCGATTTTAATTTTTTTGTGTTAGCACTGATTTGTCGGCTTTTTGAAAAATATAAATTTTGGAACAAATGAAACCCAAAAATTATTTATGGGTAATTTCAGGTGAAACGGCCCTACACAGGAAAAAAATAATTTATTTATTTTTATAAAAATATGATGTCTACAAGAAAATGACAATTATAGACAGTTTTTCAATACTTTGAAATGAACATATACTAAACACTATGCTCTCCTTCCTTGTATATTTGGAAAAAAATTTGATGTTTACTTATATTTCCTTTCTCTTCATTAGCTTTTCTTGGCTTCTTGTTGAAGTTTCCACTTTGTATATTTTATAATAAGAGTTTCATGGCTTAATTGAATATTTAAATTTTCGGTCACACCTCACACTCCCCCTCCCCCAATCACCCACTGCTCAAAAGTGCTGGCATCATAAAAAAGGAGCTGTTCTTTTGGCACAGACTTAAGGTGGTGAGCAGTTGAAATTATTTGTAAATATGCTAACAATTATGTAAAATAAATCTAAAATTACAATTGAAATTTTTTGTAAATAAAAAAAAAAATTAACTACAGCACTTCTGAAACACTTGCGTTAGCTGGTGCATTACGTGTAGAACCAAATAATTGAAAAATAATCCAGCCCAGACTTAGATAAATTATTTTGCTGCTAAAGATTTTGACTGTATCAAAACTATTTTAAGGCAGGCTGTTAATCAAAAAAAAAATTTTTTTTGTATACTTCAAAGATGTTAATAATTTTATTTCTTTTGTAAACGAATACAGGAATAACAATTTTGTCCGTGTAAAATTTGGCAGGAGGACATTTTTAAAAGTGTACAGTCAGTCTGTGCAGCCAGTCATCTACGAAGAATCGTCCATTAAAGAAAGATTCCATAAGCCTCATAAATAATGATGGAGTATGCGCAAATGAGTTTAAAGACTCAATCGTTCAAAAATTATTTATTCTAGCTTTATCCAACTCAAATCAGGAATGTAATGAAAATGTTAACAAAATGTGGAAAGAAGTTCAAATAGATGTCTCTAGCAGCACTATTGTGAAAATTGTTTTTTTATACCCTATACCACTATGTGTTTTGGGTATAATGACTTTGTGCTGCTGTTTGTAACTACCAAAAATATTTGACCTAGACCCATCTTTTATTATACCGATCGAATCAGAATCACTATCTGAATCAGAATCACTATCTGATTCGATTTAACGAAGTCCGTCCTTTCGTCCGTCTGTGTGTCCATGTAAAGCTTGTAATCAAACTGCAGGTCGCAAATATGAATATATTTTGACGAAATTTGGTATATAAGCTTTTATCAGCTATGGGATGAACGCTATTGAAATTGGTGGGAACCGGTCCATATTCAGACCTAGCCCCCATACAAATGACCCCTATGAAATCGACTTAAATTGCCATAAGATACAAATTATCATATAAATCTTATTCAAATTGGGTTTGTATGTGTTTATAACATCCATTAATCAGCAGTCAAAAAATTATCTCTATGGGACAACTCTTAGTCATTGGCCCCATATAGAGCTGCTTCCGATCTTCACTTAAATCTATCAAAAAACAAAAATATTGCACTGATTCTTCTCAAATGTTGTTTGTATATATTTTTGCAAAATACAAGAGAACTTACCGAACATCGTCAGGATCAGTCCATTTTTGGGCCTAGTCCCCATATAGATATAGCATCCGATATGAAATTTTTCATATCTGCGGCCAAAAAAATTAAGAAAAATCCCACTCAAATTTGGTTTATGCTTATTTTCTATATCCAGTTAGTTGGGTCTGAGAGATAGGGTCTCTAAACGCTGGTATAGGGTATCATATAGTCGGTCTAGACCGACTATAATTTTCTTACTTGTTTTTGATGTGTAAACATCTATACGCGCAGGGGGGGTAAATTTCTATTTCACAATACAATCACAAAAACAGCGTAACTCATATCGGTGTGAGCTGAAGCAGATAACGCTGTGTGACTTATGATTGTATTGGTGAAAAAATTATGATATGTTCTTTTCTAAACGTTTTCCAATTGTATTTCAGAAACCATCAATATAATTTCAGAAAACATCATTTGAATTTCAGAAAACATAAATAGAATATCAGAAAACATCAATATAATTTCAAAAAACATCATTCGAGTTTCAGAAAACATCAATTGAATTTCAGAAAACATCAATAGAATTTCAGAAAACATCACTTGAATTTCAGAAAACATAAATAGAATTTCAGAAACCATCAATACAATTTCAGAAAACATCATTTGAATTTCAGAAAACATAAATAGAATTTCAGAAAACATCAATTGAATTTCAGAAAACATCAATTGCATTTCAGAAAACATCAATTGAATTTCAGAAAACAGCATAATCGACTTATTTTTTATGCACTGGAAAATATGATGTTGATGTTTTCTTTAATTATTAGATGTTTACACATCTCCCTTGTGATCGGACTCACATGATTTTTTTTTGGAATTAGGTCAAACTCAAGTTGTTACCCTTGCAGTTTTATAAATATAGAGGATCTACAAAATGTGGGTCAGAAATATCAGGGATTACTATAATGCATGGTGCAAAGCAGGATCCGTAAAAATATATGCTAAAAATGTCAAGAATTGCACAAATGCTCCTATCTTCTTAGCTGGTAGTGACACCAAAATACTAGACATTCTTCCTCCTCCTGAACTCCACTTATTATTAGGCGTGGTGAATACGAAAGTGACATGTTATTCACGGAAGTAGTGGTTTTAATGGAAATGGCTGTACCAAACTTAAAAAAAAGGATTTTCTGAGAAGTATTTGTCCGACTGAATGGTTAAGAAAGATGTTGAAGACTGCATCCAGACTATGAAAATAATCTTTTAAATGTAATTATCTAATATAATAGCAACTATTTGTAATCTCTATATTATATTTTATTAGCAAACATCTTTCATCGTTAATTTACTATAGAAAATAGAGTTTATTGTTTAAATTTATATTACTCTTAATAAAATTGTTACCTCACATAATATACACTTGATACTTTTGAACCAGGTCTGTGGAGTCGTCACAAAAAATTTCCAACTCCGACTCCATCTGCTTAAATTTTTAAGGTCCGACTCCAAATCCAACTCCTACTCCAAGTCTGACTCCGATGCTAAATGTATATAGACATATTGATAAAAACAGTGATAATTATGTTGCAGGTAACAGAAGCCAACAAGGTTTTGGTTGGAGCTACCAAATATCTTTCCTAGGGTAATTTGGTGGGCTGAATTCGAATCTGTAATTGGTTTTCTCTATCACGTCAGGTTTTCGAGATACAATAAAAATGTATTTATTCGTTTTTACATAAAAAATCATTAGTTTATTTAAAAAACAAGTAAGAAAATTATAGTCGGTCTAGCCCGACTATACGATACCCTATACCATGGTTTTGAGACCCTATCTCTTCGGTCGAATTAATTGGATATAGCAAATAAGCATAAACCAAATTTGAGTGGCATTTTTATTAATTTTTTTGGCTGCAGATATGAAAAAGTTCATATCGGATGATATTTCTATATGGGGATTGGGTCCAAAAAAGGACCGATCCTGACCATATTTGGTAAAGTCACTTACACTTTGAAAAAATATATACAAACCAAATTTGAGAAAAATCTGTGCAATATTTTTGTTTTTTGATAGATTTAAGTGAAGATCGGGGCCTATGACTAGGAGTTGTCCAATAGGGATCATTTTTGGACTACTAATTAATGGATGTAATATATACATATAAACCTAATTTGACTAAGATTTGTATGATAATTTGGATCTTATGGCAATATATGTTGATTTCATAGGGGTCATTTGTATGGGGGCTAGGTCTGAACATGGACCGATTCTCACCAATTTCAATAGCGTTCATCCTATGGCCGATAAAAGATCAAATACCAAATTTCAACAAAATATGTTCATATTTGCGACCTGCAGTTTGATTACAAGCTTTACATGGACACACAGACGGACGGACGGACGGACGGACGGACGGACGGACATCGTTAAATCGAATCAGATAGATAGTGATTCTGATTCGATCGGAATAATTAAAGATGGGTGTAGGTCAAATATTTTTGGTTGTTACAAACAGCAGCACAAAGTCATTATACCCAAACCACATAGTGGTATAGGGTATAACAACGCATTTTCAAAAGTGAATGGCGTTATTTGAACGTCGTTTGTATTTTGTTGGTTCGGTTTCACGTATTGGAGTCCAGCAGTAGTCTCCCAGCATGCTTTCGACCCAAAATCCTTGACAATTTCTTTCAATTTTCATTAAATCTTGGTGAGCACGCTCCCTTGTTCGTCGCGTGTTCGTCCACCTAGGTTTTGTGGAATAAATTTTAATGCGAATGAAGAAAATGCATTTCGAGTGACATTCGTGCACCTAATTCGTGATAATTTTTCAATAATTCAGCAACAATTTGTCTGTAGTTTTCACTCTTCTTGTTTCGAAGAAAATTGTTCACGATGCTCTTGAAAGATTTCCAGGCTGCATATTTTTTCTCCAGTTTTTCTGTTTCGAGTTTCGTTCTGCTAGAAAAGACGTTAATACTCAAATAAGGAATGCAAAATCTGTTTTTTTCTCAAGACGATTTAGTTCCGCTATTGATTCTAAACAAACTTGGAAGACTATTCGAGAAATAGGAATTGGTAATGTTCAAAAGAATAATAATTGCCCTATTGATGCTAATGAACTCAATAGGATTTTTACGGATATACCAACGATACCAACAAATAACAACTTCTATAACAGCAATGCATTTGTCAACAGTAGCGACTCCTTTCCCGAAGAAAACATGTTCGAGTTTTCTTGCGTCAGCCAATCTGAGGTTCTTACTAGCTTCTTGAAAGTTAAATCCAACGCTATTGGATTTGATAACATACACCCAAAATTCGTTAAAATTTTATTACCATCTCTTTTGCCATTTTTTACTAATTTTTTCAACATCATCATTACATCAAGCTGCTTTCCAATGAAATGGAAGCATGCAAAAGTTATTCCACTTCCAAAGTCTACTACAGAATATCGTCCGATTGCGATACTATGCTTCCTTTCAAAAGTTCTACAAAAGCTTCTGCACTCACAAATAAGCGCATACGTATACAGGAATTATCTTATTACTGATATGCAATCTGGTTTCCGTCCCAATCATAGCTTTGTGACTGCCTTGTCGGATGTGACAGAAAATATAAGACGTGAGTTAGACTGCGGAAAAGTAACCTTTTTGGTGCTTCTTGATCATTCAAAAGCCTTCGATACTGTAAATCGCTCCACGCTATGTATGAAGCTGAACCGTTTTTTCAGTTTTGCGGCCAACGTCAACTCAGTTAATTTCATCATACCTTACAAACCGTACTCAATCAGTGTTCGATAACAATACATCATCCAATCCGGTGTCACTTATGAAAGATGTACCACAAGGATCAATATTGGGGCCACTTTTGTTCTTCATATATGCAAATGACTTGCCGCAACAAATATCCCATTCCAGCGTACATATGTATGCGGATGATGTACAATTGTACCTAAGTGGCTCAGTTAATTCAATCAACGCAAGCGTGGGAAAACTCAACCAAGATCTAGACACCGTATATCGTTGGGTTACTACTAATGGCTTATGTCTGAATCCTAAAAATCAAAATGTTTGGTGATACACAAAGGAACCATAACCCCCCAATATCGAACCTGAAATCCTTACAAATGGTCAGAAAATTGAAATTGTACAATCAGCGAAAAATCTTGGATTGGTCTTCAACAAAAATTTAACCTGGTCTGATCATATAAATTCAAACTTATGTGAAATTAAGAACGCTTTGGGCAACTCAGGTATTTACACCTTTAAGGGTTAGGATACTTCTGGCAAAGACCTATCTTATTCCGGGACTTACCTATGGTTGTGAACTCTTTTCCAGTTGCGACTCTATAAGCAGAAATAAGCTTAATGTTTTATACAATAACATCATTAGGTATGTTTACGGGTTAAGAAAATACGACCATGTGTCTACTTTCGCAAAAAGCTTATACGGAGTATCTTTTCAAAACTTACTTAAGACAAGGGTACTAATACTCTTCCATAAAGTTATTTATACAAAAAAACCCGCAATATATGTATGCCAAAATTCAATTTGCAAGATCGAATAGGAGCAAACTAATCATCATACCAAGACATCGACATTTAATTTCGGAATGGCAGTTCTTTATCCATGCCGCTCGTCTTTGAAATACAATTCCACATGAACAACAGCTTAATAGCAATGCAATGCATTTTAAAACTTTTTCACTTAAAAAATTTCCATAATCTTTTTTCTGTGATATATGTAATTTTCTATTTTCTATTTTTTTTTTTTTTTTATATTTGTTGTGTCTATGCTATTTCTGTTCGTAAACAAGTATACTTAATCTTTATATACACTTTATTACTATATATATAAAATTTTTGAGATTGTTGATCCCTTATCCACATATAATACTGTACTATAAATAAAAGACTTGGTCTTGTTGTACAGGATATCAATAAATAAATAAATAAATAAATAAAAAATATTGCAAAAATTGTCTTCATTCAATAGCTTCCTGATCTGAGGGCCAACAAATATGCCTTCTTTGATTTTAGCATATGAAAATTTTGGAAAAACCGCTAACAAATATGGCATGAGCAATTGGTATGAATGGGTTTTCATTCCCATTATACAAAATAAGAGCTTTTAAACTGTACTTAGATCCATCAATAATAATCTCCATTCAGTTTTGTCATATGGCTGGTTCATTTTTTGAAATAAACCATTACCATCAGTAAAGTAGAGAATGGAGTGTTTCTTTTCAAAATATGCAGCCAATTCCAAGCTTCTATCTCTATAGATTGTTACTTTTGTCCCAACTGCAAGATGTTTCCACTGCTGCATGCGTGAAGCTAGTAATTCTGCATCTTGCTTCGTTAAATGTAAATCCCGAATTAGGTCACTCAGCTCAGATTGAGTCACTAGATGGCGTTCATCATCAGCCCCATACAAACTACCACTGGTGGTGAAAGATGTTTCGCACTCACTGCTCGTAGCACTGGGAATGACTGGTAATGGATAATTTGGAGGACGTTGAACTGGTTTGGAAACCGACGGGACATTCGCGTAAGTAATATCTTTTAGATTTTTCATATTAAATCCAGCAAATTTTGTTAAACAGAAATAACAGTCGGTTTGGTGGTTACTTGACTCTCTCCAAAGTTCTGGAATTGAAAAATCGAAATAGATCTTCTTACCATTTGACCACTTGTATAAAACAGTTCTGCAACTATTGCAAAACATTGTCGGTGGCCGTGGTTTGTCCAAGTTTCTGACAGCAAAACCAAACTAATGTAAATATGCTTATTTTAATGATTCTGATATTACATATCCTTCCTTTCGAACCAAATATTCACCACACACAAAGCAAAATTAGCTTGAATCAGTAACAAATGATCTCCCTGACATGCTTAAACGCTACTATTATGAAGATTTATAATGAATGTGGGCTTCTGTCAAATTAATAATTGTGAAATTGTAGTGTCAGTATTGACTGTTTTACAGTATTGCAAGCATGCGATAAGAAATGAACAAGAGTGATACCCCAATTTTTATGCCAGATTCGAATTCAGCGCACCCAGATTAGTTAAAAAAACATGCTTCGTTTCTGCAGTCAATTTTTTTTTTTTTTTTATTTGTAGACCATTGTTTTTGAACAAATCTATAATATTAATAGGCTAGGTGATTTGTTGTGACCGATGTTTTGTTCTGCCGTTTTATCCCGATTTTGACCAAGCGTATATTATTTGAAAGGTATTTCTTTTTATCCGTTTTGCAGATTTACAGATTTTTTTTTTTCTTTATTTTGGGTAAATTGCATTTAAAGTTGCTACTAACACATACATAAAATTATACAATGCTATGTGTGCGTTTACTAAATTCGTTAATGTGTTTGTAATAAAAATGAGTTTGTTTTTTGTGTTGGTTTGTGTATTGGCTATAATTGATTAGCATACCTTTAGGGTCTTTATTCAATGAAAAAATAAACTTTCCTATAATTTGCACTCGAATTTCGAGGGCTGAAATCTGCTAGTAATACTTCAATTTTCATAGGGTTTGCAAGATGTAAATCAGTAGACTAAATAAAATAAAAGAAAAAAAAATTATGCGATTTCTTTGCATTTAATCAAAATAATGATCAAAAAAATATCGAAAAAGCTGCAAGTTTCAAAACTCTAGCTAGTCGGGAATTTAATGAAAATTCTATTACAAAATTTCCCATCTACAAACAGACAAATAGAGATAAATAAAAACAAATTTTTTGATTAAATAAAGTTGTTATTTCTTAAAATATAAGAAAAATTTCATATAGAAACAATCTATTCAATTATAACATAACAATTATCACATGTTTAATAAAATCACTGATGAAGGCTGAAATGCCAGAAACTAGTCTGATTAAAGGTATGAATTTGGAAATTAAATTGTTTTATTTATTTAAAACTATGGATTTTTAGATTGTAATGATTGGTCTGGTATGGTCAGACTTTTCATCAATTACAGACATGAATAAGTAATTGTTGTTATCATCATTGTATGCAAACAGTCCCTATATTTATAATAAAGTTATTATTTAAGTGTTTTATTGCCGGCGCCTTTTACATAAATTATACTCGCAATAGAATAAATAAAAATAAAATATTAAATCTCCCCCACAATTGACACTTTACGTGACAAATATCAAATGTTAGGGATTATTTAGATTTAAACACGACACAAAATGAGTATCCATGGTCCTTATGAAAAAACATAATTATTAAGAATATAGATATGATGAATTTTAAGCATCCATAAAATGCAGATACAATGTCAATGTTGCCATAAACATGGCCTTTTCTATAAAAACAAAATAAATTTACAACTTTAATTGATTTAAATTAAATTTCAATAAAAAAAATATGCTTCATTAAAAAAGTTCACATAAAAAATATCATTTTAAAAAATATCAATAATTCATAAAAACCACTCAAGTGGTTGTTTTAGTCAAACTCCAATGACTCCCCCAATGCAATTCAAATATAAATAATGAACTAGAAATTTAAAAACCTTCGGAAATTACTATGGCATTACTGTTATTGAGTGCTTTATTAAACTTCATGATATCCCTTCATTAAAAAAAACAGAAAAAAAATATATAAAACAATACATAGGGAAACCAATAAAATACCAACCATAAAACACTTAAAAATGCAAGCGGCAAACAAAAGGGCATTTCAATGTGTTCGCTATGGTTTTATATAGCAATTTTAAAGAAATATTATCTAAAAAAAAAAAAAAGAAATATTTTAATTGTTTTTCGTTGCACTTGAGTGGCATTTTATGTTCAAGTTACAAGTAGTTGTACGATTGACTTTTACATGGTATGAGCATTAATGAGCAGGATTTCAAATACGAAAAAAATTTCTTTAAATACAGGAAATTGTAAAATGATAGTAAGACATTTGTAAGTGCATAAACAATTGTTTGTTGAACCATTTAAAGACCACCACAGCAAATATACATTTGACTGGCAATACGTGGTAAACCAATTGCATGGAAAATTAAAAGTCCTAAATTGAATTTTTAGTTTTGTTGCAGTTAATAAAATAAACCAGAGAATAATAATTTTTAACTCGTTAATTTCTACGCTCTAAATTGTCAAAACTGTCTTTATATTAAATATTTCACTGCTTACAGAAATGTTTATATAGAAAATCTGATATGATTAATTATTTCTCAAACGCTATAACCAAACAACATTGATTATAAATGTGTGTAATCAATTCTAAGCTGGACAAGATCGATGGGATATTGAGCATTCCAACCCTCGCGGTACTTAATTTGTTCGATTTCGATACAATGCGAACAGGAAATAATATCCATTTGTTAATTACGTGATTTTTTACACGTGTTTATATAACGCGAAGCGATGTCCGTCCGTCAGTCTGTGTGTCAATGACACCTTTTAATAAATCTACAGATCGCAAATAAGAATACTTCTTGATTAAATTTGGTATATGTATATTTATTCATCGACCATAAATCTATAGAACCCAAACATCATAAAAAAATTTGTTTTTTTTTTATCCAAAACTCACTGAACTCACCAAAACCATATATCTTGTTGATCCTTATAAGAAGGGAAGTTGATTTAGCGATGACCGTCTGTCCGTCTGTCTGTCTGTGAAAATCACGATCACGCCAACAATATACATATAAGCTAGACCGTTCGCTTTTATATTATAATCTCAAAGGAGTTGCTATTTAAAATCATCAAAATCGGTTAAAGGGGTCACGAGATATGAATGAAACTTTAAAAAAACTTTTGAAAAAATAAAATTTTTCAGGGTGTTTGTTGTTTTTCTTAAGATATGTTGTCTATGTTGTAATTGTTGAACTCATTGCAATTGGGTTTATATTAATACTGCATGTCTCCATTGGCCTAAGCAAGTATTACCACATATTTTTCTTTTCGTTAAAATTAAAAATTAAAAATTAAAAATAAAAAATTAAAAATTAAAAATTAAAAATTAAAAATTAAAAATTAAAAATTAAAAATTAAAAATTAAAAATTAAAAATTAAAAATTAAAAATTAAAAATTAAAAATTAAAAATTAAAAATTAAAAATTAAAAATTAAAAATTAAAAATTAAAAATTAAAAATTAAAAATTAAAAATTAAAAATTAAAAATTAAAAATTAAAAATTAAAAATTAAAAATTAAAAATTAGAAATTAAAAATTAAAAATTAAAAATTAAAAATTAAAAATTAAAAATTAAAAATTAACAATTAACAATTAAAAATTAAAAATTAAAAATTAAAAATTAAAAATTAAAAATTAAAAATTAAAAATTAAAAATTAAAAATTAAAAATTAAAAATTAAAAATTAAAAATTAAAAATTAAAAATTAAAAATTAAAAATTAAAAATTAAAAATTAAAAATTAAAAATTAAAAATTAAAAATTAAAAATTAAAAATTAAAAATTAAAAATTAAAAATTAAAAATTAAAAATTAAAAATTAAAAATTAAAAATTAAAAATTAAAAATTAAAAATTAAAAATTAAAAATTAAAAATTAAAAATTAAAAATTAAAAATTAAAAATTAAAAATTAAAAATTAAAAATTAAAAATTAAAAATTAAAAATTAAAAATTAAAAATTAAAAATTAAAAATTAAAAATTAAAAATCAAAAATTAAAAATTAAAAATTAAAAATTAAAAATTAAAAATTAAAAATTAAAAATTAAAAATTAAAAATTAAAAATTAAAAATTAAAAATTAAAAATTAAAAATTAAAAATTAAAAATTAAAAATTAAAAATTAAAAATTAAAAATTAAAAATTAAAAATTAAAAATTAAAAATTAAAAATTAAAAATTAAAAATTAAAAATTAAAAATTAAAAGTTAAAAATTAAAAATTAGAAATTAAAAATGAAAAATTAAAAATTAAAAATGAAAAATTAAAAATTAAAAATTAAAAATTAAAAATTAAAAATTAAAAATTAAAAATTAAAAATTAAAAATTAAAAATTAAAAATTAAAAATTAAAAATTAAAAATTAAAAATTAAAAATTAAAAATTAAAAATTAAAAATAAAAAATTAAAAATTAAAAATTAAAAATTAAAAATTAAAAATTAAAAATTAAAAATTAAAAATTAAAAATTAAAAATTAAAAATTAAAAATTAAAAATTAAAAATTAAAAATTAAAAATTAAAAATTAAAAATTAAAAATTAAAAATTAAAAATTAAAAATTAAAAATTAAAAATTAAAAATTAAAAATTAAAAATTAATAATTAAAAATTAAAAATTAAAAATTAAAAATTAAAAATTAAAAATTAAAAATTAAAAATTAAAAATTAAAAATTAAAAATTAAAAATTAAAAATTAAAAATTAAAAATTAAAAATTAAAAATTAAAAATTAAAAATTAAAAATTAAAAATTAAAAATTAAAAATTAAAAATTAAAAATTAAAAATTAAAAATTAAAAATTAAAAATTAAAAATTAAAAATTAAAAATTAAAAATTAAAAATTAAAAATTAAAAATTAAAAATCAAAAATTAAAAATTAAAAATTAAAACTTAAAAATAAAAAATTAAAATTAAAAATTAAATATTAAAAATTAAAAAAATAAAAATTAAAAATTTTAGTTTCATTCTTTAGTTTCTTACCTGTTTTTATTATTATCGTTTCTTTTTTTTTTTTATGTATTAAATAAAATTATTTTAAAATTACCCTTTTTTAATATTAATATTTCGTAGCCAAGAATCATTCGATTTTTTTTTAAATTGTCGTATGACTTCTAAGGTCTCAAAACCGGCATATGGGGATCAAATTTTAGTTATTATTATGATGCTGGCTGCGTTAGTGGTTTCTACTCTAGTATAAGAAAAATAATGAAATTTTTCAAATAGTAATTAATTGTTTTTAAGGATCATTGTTTTTTATAAAAGAAATTGGCCAACAAGAAAACCAAGTAACTTTAAATTTTATTGGTATCCGGTTTTAATGTTTCAGTATCGGCAACAGTTTCAAAGTGGTAGCCGTAACCAATATTCGGTGGAGGGTATCAAGAATTCGGCACAGACGAATTTAACACTCTTGCTTGTTTATAATTCAAATCACTACTTATGAGTACTGAAATAAAAGGGCTGCTTTTCTGCCACATGTGTTGAGAGCTCTTTTCAATATGCTTTCTATTTGCTTGACCATAAAAACATCATCTGAACATTTCTTTCTTCCCGAACCATGATTCGTATCAATGGTCAAATTCTGCAGATAGTATATGCTAACATTGGAAACTGTTTGACGGCAGACCTTTGATTCGTTAGACCAAGTTGGATTTTGTGGAAAATATTGGATAAACTTAGACTTTACTTCGTCGCTCATTTTAATCAAACTAACAGCATTTGTCAAAGATAACTTGATCAAAAAAATCAAATAATGCTTGCGAAAAAGTTAATAGCTACTTCTGAATTCATTATTTTTAGTTTATTTTTTTTATTAAGTTCTAATAGTCAACCCAAGAAACCTGAAAGGAAAACTGAACAATGTTAATTTTTCAAAAATTTTTAAAATTGTTGAGCTTTCATAGAAAGTTTTAATTTTATTATTTAACGAAATGTCTTAAATTCTAAGAAAAATTAAAAATATCCTTAAAATATTACTTGCTTAAACATGTCGATATCTGTTTATGTAAATACAAAATTAAATTGCTTACAACTTAATTTTATTATTTACTTTCTGAGAATTAAAGGACCCTCATTATTATTTATTGATTTTTTATTCTACATGTCACCCTTATGTTTGTACCATTATTTATACTTTTTTATGTCACAGTAAATTTCAAGTGAAATTATTTCTTATTTATAGAACAATTTCTTTGTGGTAAACACTCAGCAGGATTTCTATGCACAATTTATTTTGGGACTAACTGTTTTGGCAATGACAAGAAAAATATAGTCAGTGATATAATTTTTCATATAGGGTTCAACATTTTTTTTGTTTTTTTGTAATATATTTTTGAGGCAAAAATATTTATTCTTTAAATTCTTGGATTTAGAGTACAATTTCTTTTCATTTTCAAAAATCATGTGGAATAATTGAAGTTTCTAAATGAGTCTTCGAAGCAATCCTGGTTCATAAATCATGTTGTTTTAAGAAAAAAATCGAATATTTTGAAATAGAAAGTATATTCTATCTGAAACAAAGTATATTCTCAATTGTGAGTGTAAATGTATTTATTTAAAGAAGAATATACTCTCGCATATAAATGAAATACTCATACATAAGTGTGTATGTATGTATGTATACCATTGAATTTTTTGGTCATGTAGATACGTATGTATATATAGATTTTCTTGCGAAACATTGCAAGCCCAATTGGAGAACAGAGTCAACGTTTATCCTTATATGGATCACTGGGCCCAAGAACTTTTCAAAAAAAGTGTAATGCTAAAGACCACACTAGGCTTTCTACTAAATATCATAAAGGTAATTATTTCGATTATAATCGAAGATGGTGTTATTTCAATTTTAGGAAAAACACTGGTAACCATGGGCATAGATAATCCAAATATCTCCCTTTTAAGCATAACCAAATATTTGCATAGTTCATAAATTAAGTACCCGAATTTAAGTACCCGAATAACCGAAGATGGTGGAATAATCACGAGTTTATCTTGCCTACTATAAAGCGCAATTAGGTATTATTTTCAATTCAGGAAAAAAAACTTATAACGATAGAAATAGATAATCCAAATTACTCAGTTTTAGGCATAACCGGTTAGTCGGCAGTTGGGTAGTAACTTCCCAAATACCCAAGTACTCGGTAAAAAAAAATAACTGAAAAATAATGTTAAACAAGTAAGAGTATTATATTCAGCTGTGCATAATCTTTGGTAACCCTCCAACAATGTTTTAAATAATTATTACAAACAATGTTGTCAACAGTAAGAGACATAAAAGCTAGATTTCACATTATAATGGCTAGATTTTTTACAATGATGCTTAATATGAATGCGAAAAATAAAAAATTGCGGGTATTTTCGTGCTTTTTTAATTGAAAGGAATTACATTATTTTTTGTTTAAGTAAGAGCATAACCATCTTGATATGTCATTACTCTTGTCGATCGTTCAGATTTACAAAAGAAAAAAAAAAACAAAAACAACCATCAAATAAAAATGTGTGCATCGCTGATTTATATCTACGAGTATATGGATATTTTCTGTTATTTTTATAGCATTTTTTAGAGGTGTCTTCTCATTTCAGGCCATATCTTGAGAAAGTGAAGCCCAATTTACTCCATTTCCAGTAGCACCCAGCTCGAATTATTATTATTCTAAAATTTCACAGATAAGTGGTTTATTTTGTGAATGAGCGTGATTTGAAGAGACAGACATCGCCATATCGACACGAGTTGTTATAGGGAACACGAATATACGTATATACTTTATGGGTTTGCAAAAAAATTTTTCCATGCGCTACAAACGGAATTACATACTGATATATATATGTATAGTATATGTCTGTGGTTTTCTAGAATAACCGCGTACGTCATAAACCGCGTACGTCATAAAATCAAAATGTTCAGGGGAGCCAAAAAATATTGTATTTGAAATTATTTGTTCGATATAAAGTTTTTAGAACTTTTTATTTAACAGTCCTGCAGATATGGACAATAAATACTTTATATAAAATTTTGAGTCAAAAATCTTCAGAGGAATAGATCCTAGAGAAGGACGAAAAAAACAATATGTAAATTACACTTAAAGTGTGTGCAGATAAAACAACTTATGCCGATAAACGTCGTTTTCTTTGAAAAAGAAAACTACCAATGCAACCACCCATGTAGACATAAGTTGTTGTTGCTTGAAAAATGGACTTATTTGTTCGTCAACAAAAAGTTAACGGGACTTAGGACGAGAATATAACAACGTATCAAGAAAAATAGTGACAAAAAATAACAGAAATAAACACACAAGTTTTTATAAGTGGTTATAAACTGAAAACTAATCCAAAATTATTTTGCATTTTTTTTCATTAATAACAACGTAAGTCGCTATCTGTCGTTTTCTGAGAAAATAATTTCTCAGCGATCAAACGTAGGTTGACATACGCCGTTTGTGCTGCAAATTATTTTAATAAACATTTATGTTACGTCGTTTTTTAAAGAAAAAAACCCAGAAATGGTCAATGTTTTTTTTTTAATTGAACACATGTAAAGATCGTTAAAAATTAATATATTTGGTATCGTTAACTCAAAACTGACAAAAATGGACATACGCGGTTATTCCACATAAAAAAAAAATCGAAAGTTCTATTTTTAATTAATTACACATTTGATTTATTATTAAAAAAAATAATATTTAAGAAATGCATGTTCTTACATTCGATTTGAGATCGTACTTTGGTTTAAAAAAAACCAGAGCATTTTTCAATGTTTTCACACGAAGCACTGAAACCACCATAGTTTCCATTTCATTGCTTCTCCTACTGCGGTTTCGGATTTATATTTTGCATAAATTATGTGATTTTTTTTTTAATTTTTTCTTGATATCTGGTTCGATTTTTTCAAGGAGTCGAGTACTCGAAATCCAGTACTCCATAATCGGCATGGATTATCTAGGTGGAAATGAAACCACTTCAGATACTTGTATGTCGATGACGAGAAAAGCATTTTTAGTTTTTTTTTATTTAAGGACAAACTAATTAAGTTGGGATCTGACAATCATGACGTCGGGATCATTTAGATTGTATATATATTAATCTTTGCAATAATTTTATTCTTTTAAAGGCATTTTATATACAAATGTCTACTGTTTTTGGTAGCCATATGCACATATCACATTATTATGTTGCGAATTATACTTTCAAAACAACTGTAGATTCGCTGTGTAAATTGTTCAATTTAGATTTTTTTATTGATTGTTGCAACCAAAATATCTCACATCTTCCACCGTTTTATTCCGATTTTGACCTAATGTATATTATTTTAAAGGTATTTCTTTTTAGCCGTTTTTCAGATTTACTGATTTTTAAATGTTTTTGTTTTGAGTAAATACATAAAATTATACAATGCTATGTGTGTGTTCATTAAATTTGTTAGTGTGTTTGTAATAAAAATGAGTTTGTTTTTTTAATTGATTGGCATACCTTTAGGGTCTTTATTTCATGAAAAAATAAAATTTCCTAGAATTTGCACTCGAATTTCAAGGGCTGGAATCTGCTAGTATTTTAATGAACCAACATTTCACGAATTTTAAATAGTGGTAATTTTTCTTGTTGCCTTCCACACACTTACATTATTTTTGTATATATTTTTCAATTATATACACCACAACACTTAAACCATAGAAAACATCAACTCTCAAAAACTACACCAAACTTATTTTTTAAGAAGAGCCAAATTTCCTTCTTGAATTCATCGGTGGATTTTTGAGCAGTATTCTTGGGTGCCGAACAGGCAGCGCCTTTTTAGGCAGCCTTGTCAGGTTTATTTGCAGCAATATTTTACATTGGCTCTTGAAAAACTAGATTACCAAACGGCCATGTACCAATCATTTGACGCTTGGACAAACCGCTTGGTTCTTAAACACGTTTTTGAACTTAATTTTTCATTTTAACATACATTTTCCTAAAAGAATAAATGCTTAAAGAGTAAATCTTGAGAAAAAAAAATCATGTGAGTCCGATCACAGGGGAAATGTGTAAACATGTAGTAGTTAAAGATTTTGTATTGCACTTTTTTAAAATCAAACAGAAAGCGTCATTTATGTATCATGCATGAAACACATAGACGACAGCGACTACATGAATACACGACTACAAAAGCTGCTGGCTGCAATAGTAGTCGTGTAGTCAGCTACTTCATTTTTTTGAAAACGACAGCAACATATAACAATAATATATAAAATAATCGTTTTAATATAAACGTGAGTATTTTATTTTTGACAGGCTGTAGTCGTGTAGCCGCTGTCGTCTATGTGTTTCATTCATCACTTATAGGCAACAACTGCAGGGGCTCGGCTGATATAAAAATATTTTTTAATGTTTATTATTTTAACTGGTTAATTTTTAATTTTTCGTTTTTCATTTTTCATTTTTAATTTTTTATTTTTTATTTTTCATTTTTTATTTTTCATTTTTTAGTTTTTATTTTAAATTTTAAATTTTTCATTTTTGGAAACGTTTTTATAACGCTATTTGCTCCTTCATTTTATTTACAAACACTTCTAATGAAATCGTGCCCTCATTTTATCACCAGACACTTCCTTATCTTTTCACCAATACAATCGCACCTCACACCGTTTTTGTCTTACTCTGTTTTTGTGATTGTATTGTGAAATAGATTTTTATCCCCCTGAGCGTATAGATGTTTACACATCAAAAATCGTATCATAAAAAAATATGCAGATATTTATAAAGTGTGAAATTGGTTTAAAATCTCGTGATTTTGCTCAAAATCTTTTTAAACACTAGTACCGGTTACATGTGTTTAATACTTCATTTATTTCTTAAAGATAATATTAAATGAAGCGATAATTGTTTAATATATATGGAATAAATTATACTGTTATGATTAATTTTAAATGATTAAGAAAATTAATTATAAATGTTTATAAAAAGTGAAGAAATATAATGCAGAAAACACCAATACAATCATGAGTCACACCCATTTTGTCTTACATCTTACATCATACGCTGTTTATACCCTATACCACTATGTGGTTTGGGTATAATAACTTCGTGCTGCTGTTTGTAACTACCAATAATATTTGACTTAGACCCATCTTTTGTTATACCGATCGACTCAGAATCACTTTCTGAGTAGATTTAGCGATGTCCGTCCGTCTGTCCGTCTGTCTGTCTGTCCGTCTGTGCGTCTGTGTGTCCATGTAAACCTTGTAATCAAATTAGAGGTCTGAAATATGAATATATTTAAATTAAGTTTGGTATATAAGCTTTTATCGGCCATAGGATGAACGCTATTGAAATCAGTGAAATTCGGTCCATGTTCAGACCTAGTCCCCATACAAACGACCCCTATTAAATCGACTTAAATTGCCATAAGATCCAAATTATCATATATATCTCGGTCAAATTGGGTTCGTGTGTGTTTACTACATCCATTTATCAGTTCTCCAGAAATACACCCCATATGGCAATTCTTTGTCCCATAAAAAGCCCCATATAAAGCTGCTTCCCATTTTCACTGAATCTATCAAAAAACAAAAATATTACACGGATTTTTCTCAATATAAGTGACTTTACCAAATATGGTCGACCTAGTCCCCATAAAAATATATAGCATCCGATAAGAACTTTTTCATATCTGCAGCCAAAACAATTAATAACAATGCACTCAAATTTAGTTTATGCTTATTTTCTGTATCCAATTAGTTGGACCGAAGAGATAAGGTCTCTAAACCATGGTATAAGGTATCGTATAGTCGGTCTAGACTGACCATAATTTTCTTACTTGTTTTGTGATTATATTGTGAAATACATTTTTACCCCCCTGCGCGTATAGATGTTTTCACATCAATAATTCCTTTAATGTATTGCGAGTTTAAAAAGCTGTCAACAAAATTAGAAGAGTGTCATTTCACTTTTAGTTTGTTTTATCTTCCAAAAATGACAATTTTTAATATTTTATTCAAATTGACAAATGCTGGTAAATTAAGAATTCCGTTGGGTTAATCACCTCACTATATCTTTTTGCTATATAAAACATAATTCGATTCATTTTTTCGGTTAGAAATACTTAAACAGGTTATAAGTTTTTTTTTTGTTTTTTTGTTTTGTAATAGCCGAAAATCATATCTAAATACAAATTATATTTTGTCATAGTAACCAACAATTTAAAACAATATCTGTTAAGACATATTATGTTCAAAATATGCTTTTGCAATCCCCAATATGTATGACTGTCGGATACGTTATATAGTTGCCTTAATTAAGTTATTTTATTAATTTGTATAAACACTTTTAGAGAGATAAGATTATAATGCTGTAAGGGTGGAAAATCTATTGCATTTGAAAATATTTTAAATTTACAACAAAAAGTTGTATGTATTACCTAAGTAAATTTGTGGTAAGCGAATTCCAACCAATTTTTTTCCGTGTGTAATTAAAATGTGGAATTAAAGAAATACGTATTTTTATATCTCATTCATTCAGTGATGGATTAATTGCATATAAAATAATAAATTAAACGCAATTTGTGAGAACGAAGATTGTATCACTTGATTAATTTGAGCAGTGCAATCTTTAAATTTCGTTTATTTAAGTTTCTCTTTCCAACTTAGATGACAAACTGAATAAAAAACAAGTAAGAAAATTATAGTCGGTCTAGACCGACTATACGATACCCTATACCATGCGTTTAGAAACCCTATCTCTTAGGCCCAACTAACTGGACATTGAAAATAAGCAAAAACCAAATTTGAGTGGGATTTTTATTAATTTTTTTGGCTGCAGATATGAAAAAGTTCATATCGGATGCTATATCTATAAAGGGACTAGGTCCAAAAATGGACCGATCCTGATCATGTTTGGTAAAGTCTCTTGTATTTTGCAAAAATATGTACAAACAAAATTTGAGAAGAATCAGTGCAATATTTTTGTTTTTTAATAGATTTAAGTGAAGATCGGGAAGCAGCTCTATATGGGGTCAAAGGGATCATTTTTGGACTACTCATTAGTGGATGTAATGAACGCATACAAACCCAATTTGAGTGAGATCTATATGACAATTTGGATCTTATGGCAATTTATGTCGATTTCATATGGGTAATTTGTATGGGGGCTAGGTCTGAACATGGACCGATTCTCACCAATTTCAATAGCGTTCATCCCATGGCCGATAAAAGCTTATATACCAAATTTCGTCAAAATACATTCATATTTGCGACCTGCAGTTTGATTACAAGCTTTACATGGACACACAGACGGACGGACGGACGGACGGACATTGTTAAATCAACTCAGAAAGTGATTCTGATTCGATCGGTATAATTAAAGATGGGTCTAGGTCAAATATTTTTGGTTGTTACAAACAGCAGCACAAAGTCATTATACCCAAACCACATAGTGGTATAGGGTATAAAAAATCAGTCTTACATCTATTTTATTATTGCATTATGAGGGTGGAATGTCAATTTCTTATTCATGGATTCATGGTACATATTTTGTGAAGGGATACAATACAACTATTAAAACCCTACAATGGCTGAAATGCCTTTCAATTAAATTGAACTAAGTCGTTAAAGTTTAATACCATAGGCAAAGTAGGATTAATGGAGATAGTAAAAGGTATTTCTAAATACAAATTGATAAAATTAAATTTCATTATGTTTTGTGCTGAATCATGTAGTTGGAAAATATTGTAATGAAAATACACCCACCTTTATGAGGAAAATAAAGCAGTTAAAAATTGCAATAAATTCATTAACTTCTTCCAAATCCCGCCAATTGTGTTTGCAGTAAATAAGATGAAACAAGTATTACCAACAAGAAGGACACATCTCATCTTTTAATTTTCTCAATTTCAATTCTCCATAAAGTATTTTTTCCGATGAGAATTGTAGCTGTACCATTATATTAAGGAAAATCTCACGCTGCTTTTTTAGACTCATCACGCCAGTGGTATTTGAATTATAGACAATCTAAAAATGTTTTCTTTCGAAACAAAACCCTTATTAAGAAAGGCAACAACGCGTTTTACTAGAGACACCACTGACATATTTATGAGTTTAAGTGTTATTAGAATTTATTTCTGTGTTGATTAAACATTACGAATGTTTAAGTACGTTTATTTAAATTATTCACTATGAAAAATATGCTGGAAGCATGTTAGTAACTACTACTTTATATATCTTTGTTTGAGCTAATAATAATATATTTTCACTTTCAATTTAATTTTTGTGAAAGTCTGAAAAACTTTTCCCATGGTTTAGAAATGGGAGTGAATTGAAGAAGAAAATATGATTCTCACATTATAATTATTTATAAAGTAACATTTATTATTTATTGTTTGGTGGATTTGCGGTTACCACAATTTGGAAAGTATTTAAAGTTTTCATATATGATCAATCAAGTTTGCAAAACTCGATTTCCATTTGAAAGCCCTAATTTATTTTATGTTTATACCCTCCACACCACTGTTCAGAGAGTACATATATATCAGTTTGTAATGCATCGACAAATGTATTTGCGATTGAAAATGTGCTAAATCTGGCATCATTGTGCCAAGATATGACTTAAAATAAAAAAAATTTTTTAAATCCAAGGTGTTTGTTGTAATTATTTAGTATTAAGTTTATCAAATTATTTACTTTATGAAATATTTTTTTTACATTTCTTATAAATAGTGCAATAAGTCCAGACATTAATGTAAATATAAAACAGATGTGGAAGGTTCAACCTCCAAAAATATGTAATAATTAGAAATTGTATTCCATCATATATCTTTATAAAAAAAACAAGTGCATTAAGAACAAGATCATTTTGAAACTAGTATATGTTAGAGATAAACGAAAAACAAGATTCCTGTTGGGTATCAGTGCTCTTTTTATACCCTTCATCAGTTTGTTATTCCATTTATAACGCATCGAAATAAATTCCGGATACGCCAAAATCATATATTTTCTTGATCCTTATTACAAGGCAAGTTGATTAGAGCTAACCGTCTGTCTGTCCGCCTTTGCAAATCATGATCACACTTTAGTTCGACTCTTCGTTTTTGCATAAAATCGTTTATTACATCCTGAAGTAATTGGTATTTAAAATCGTCTAATTCGGTTCGAAGGGTCACGAGATATGAATGAAAATGTGAAAAGCGCTCGAAGAAATAAAAAGGTTCTATGTGTTTGTTTTTATACCTTATACCACTATGTGGTTTGGGTATAATGCCTTTGTGCTGCTGTTTGTAACAACCAAAAATATTTGACCTACACCCATCTTTAATTATACCGATCGAATCAGAACCACTATCTGATTAGATTTAACGATGTCCGTCCGTCCGTCCGTCCGTCCGTCTGTGTGTCCATTTAAAGCTTGTAATCAAACTGCAGGTGGCAAATATGAAAATATTTTGATTAAATTTGGTATTTGATCTTTTATCGGCCATGGGATGAACGCTATTGAAATTGGTGAGAATCGGCCTAAGTTCAGACCTAGCCCCATACAAATTACCCCTATGAAATCAACATATACTGCCATAAGATCCAAATTACCATACAAAATTGGGTTTGTATGTATATATGACATCCATTAATCAGTAGTTTAAAAATGATCCCTATTGGACAACTCTTAGTCATAGGCCCCATATAGAACTGCTCCCCGATCTTCACTTAAATCTACCAAAAAACAAAATTATTGCACTGATTCTTCTCCAATTTTGTTTGTATATATTTTTGCAAAATACAAGAGACTTTACCAAACATGGTCAGGATCGGTCCATTTTTGGGCCTAGTCCCCATATAGATATAGCATCCGATATGAACTTTTTCATATCTGCAGCCGAAAAAATTAATAAAAATCCCACTCAAATTTGGTTTATGCTTATCTTCTATATCCAGTTAGTTGGGCCTGAGAGATAGGGTCTCTAATCGCATGGTATAGGGTATCGTATAGTCGGTCTACACCGACTATAATTTTCTTACTTGTTTTTTTTTTAAATTTCTGTGGTCACTAGCATTCACCGAAAATAAGTCGAAAATCATGCTTTCGAGAAAAATAACTTTTTATATAAATACAATGGGGCTACATTACGACTTAGGTCAGTATGTTTTCATTAATAACTTTTTAATAAAAAATGTTAGAGAATATGGGATTCCACATAAATATAAAGCGTTTTAAGTAGAATGTGATAGCATACATTAAGGTGGCCCTTAATAAAAAAAAGTGTTAAAACTGTCTGTCAAACCGCCTAGAAATATGCGAATATCAAAAAAACTGAGAAATACAAAGTTTTGGGCCAATCAAAAAACTTTTAGTCGTGCCTCAATGCCATTGAAAATTTCAAGTGTGTTTATATGGGGAAAATATTACTTTTTTCCGATTTTACGAAAATTTCGTTCTACAGTTTAATTTTTCTGACAAGTTGTTATATAATTCGGGTTCAGTATTAAATTATCCTTTCAAAAAACTATAAAACTTCAAAATCGAATAAAACCTCGCCAAGAAATAGCAACTGCCCCAGACCACTTTTGTGCCAAAAAAAAAACTAGGCCATGAAATTTGATGGCATTTTTTTCAACTTTGACAAATTGATTAAAGCCATAATTTTTTGGTCTCTATACTTGTAAAGACTCAAATATGAAGTATTGTGTTCTTACCACGTTGTTAACCTATTGCGCATTGAGATCGAAAATGGGAAATGTTTTTGATAAAATTTTGAAAACTCCTTTTTCAAGTTTTAAAAAATTTTCTTAAACAAAATTAAAAAAATGGATCGGCTCTTTAAGGTTTTGTTAAGTACATGTTACAGATGAACTGTGTGAATTTCTAAGTGAATCCCTAAGCCAATATTTTTTTTGACCAGGAGTTTATTTTTGCGGATTTCGAGAAAAATGGGATTTTTGTAAAATATTTTGTAAATGTACTCTTTCTAAATACTTTGTATCAAAAATTCATAACTTTTCTACTTTTAAATGTCATATTTTATCTTAATAGCCTAGGATTTCAGAAAAAAATAATATGACTCCATTAAGCCTTTTGGAATTGGGGTCACATATGACCCCAAGCTAATGAAAGACAATTTATTCAAAAAATTTTAATATTTTGTAAGTGCTGTTGATTTTTAGATGCGACGCTTAAAATATAATAACGAAATGTGTAGAACTTCCGTTCCTAAAATTTGGGATAAATTCGAGAACGTTAACCCATTATTTGCCAAGGCCAGCTTTGGATTTTAAGATGTTTTTAAATAAAAATTACCGAAAACGGGTTTTTCTATTAAACTCGATGAAACCACTATTTAGAATTTAAGAAAAATAACTCGGTTATTTTTTATTTATTTAACCCTTCAGTGCTCCTGGGATCAAAATAATCCATTGTGATATATCTTTGCTCCAATTTTCTGCTTATTGCTCGCGAATATAAATTAGAACAACTTTTAACCAATTTTGGTATAAAATTATTTTATAAATAAAAGCGTTTTTAGTAGAACTATGCTATCCTGTTCTACTAAAAACTACCTATGCTATCATGTTATTTAACTCAAATCGTTCTTAAGTCGACTTAGGCGGTTATCGCTTGTGACCACAGATATATATTTTGTAATTTTTCTTATTGTTGTAGGCTTTGCTTCATATGGGTGTGCACGTGTAATTAGCCTACGCAAGTAATGCCACATATTTTTATCATTGTCCTGATAAAAGAAAGAAAATTGCCAATGTGAAAGAACAAATATGTTTCTAAAAAAGTACCTTTTCTCAAAAAGTACCTTTCTTAAAGAAGTGATATTCCGTAAAAAGTAACTTTTCTTCAAAAAGTAGTTGACACCTTTTTAAATTACCCTTTCCTTAAAAAAATACACTTTTTTCAAGGTACCCTATTTTAAAAAATTACCCTTTTTAAATGTGCCTTTTTTTAAATAAGTACCTTTCCGCTAAAAATCTACCTTTTCTTAAAAATTACCTTTTCTTAAGTACCTATTTTTAAAAAGTTCCTTTAAAAAAAATACTTAGTCTTAAAAACATTATTTTTTTGAAAATAACCTTTTTTAAAACATACCCTTCTTAATAAAAGCACTTTTTTTAAAGTTACTTTTTTAAAAAAAAACCCTTTTTTTTTTTGAAAACAACAGTTTTTTAAAACATCCCTTTTTTAATAAAAGTACTTTTTTTAAAGTTACTTTAAAAAAATCCCCTTTTTTAAATGTCAATTTCTGAAAAATAACATATTTTTTATAGTCCATAATAAGTATTAAAAGTTAGTTAAAAGATAATTGATTCGATTTTACCTTCTGATGTAGTTAGAATTTCTGTTAGAAATATGTACCAATCGAATCCACAAAATCTATTACATCAATTATATATAACAAGCTTTTTAACTAGAAAGATTTTTTCTATTGTATAATTGTTAGTTACACTTGTGAATCGAAATAAAACAAGTTAAATTCGGCTGTGCCGAATTTTTGATACCCTCCACTCAATCATTTTCTATTTTTCTTTTTAGCTTTTAATTTTTCATTTTTAATTTTTCATTTTTTATTTTTCAGTTTTAATTTTTTGTTTTTTATTTTTCATTTTTCATTTTTAATGTTTAATTTTTAATGTTTAATTCTCAATTTTTAATTTTTAATTTTTAATTTTTAATTTTTAATTTTTAATTTTTAATTTTTAATTTTTAATTTTTAATTTTTAATTTTTAATTTTTAATTTTTAATTTTTAATTTTTAATTTTTAATTTTTAATTTTTAATTTTTAATTTTTAATTTTTAATTTTTAATTTTTAATTTTTAATTTTTAATTTTTAATTTTTAATTTTTAATTTTTAATTTTTAATTTTTAATTTTTAATTTTTAATTTTTAATTTTTAATTTTTAATTTTTAATTTTTAATTTTTAATTTTTAATTTTTAATTTTTAATTTTTAATTTTTAATTTTTAATTTTCAATTTTTAATTTTTAATTTTTAATTTTTAATTTTTATTTTTAATTTTTAATTTTTAATTTTTAATTTTTAATTTTTAATTTTTAATTTTTAATTTTTAATTTTTAATTTTTAATTTTTAATTTTTAATTTTTAATTTTTAATTTTTAATTTTTAATTTTTAATTTTTAATTTTTAATTTTTAATTTTTAATTTTTAATTTTTAATTTTTAATTTTTAATTTTTAATTTTTAATTTTTAATTTTTAATTTTTAATTTTTAATTTTTAATTTTTAATTTTTAATTTTTAATTTTTAATTTTTAATTTTTAATTTTTAATTCTTAATTTTTAATTTTTAATTTTTAATTTTTAATTTTTTATTTTTAATTTTTAATTTTTGATTTTTAATTTTTAATTTTTAATTTTTAATTTTTAATTTTTAATTTTTAATTTTTAATTTTTAATTTTTAATTTTTAATTTTTAATTTTTAATTTTTAATTTTTAATTTTTAATTTTTAATTTTTAATTTTTAATTTTTAATTTTTAATTTTTAATTTTTAATTTTTAATTTTTAATTTTTAATTTTTAATTTTTAATTTTTAATTTTTAATTTTTAATTTTTAATTTTTAATTTTTAATTTTTAATTTTTAATTTTTAATTTTTAATTTTTAATTTTTAATTTTTAATTTTTAATTTTTAATTTTTAATTTTTAATTTTTAATTTTTAATTTTTAATTTTTAATTTTTAATTTTTAATTTTTAATTTTTAATTTTTAATTTTTAATTTTTAATTTTTAATTTTTAATTTTTAATTTTTAATTTTTAATTTTTAATTTTTAATTTTTAATTTTTAATTTTTAATTTTTAATTTTTAATTTTTAATTTTTAATTTTTAATTTTTAATTTTTAATTTTTAATTTTTAATTTTTAATTTTTAATTTTTAATTTTTAATTTTTAATTTTTAATTTTTAATTTTTAATTTTTAATTTTTAATTTTTAATTTTTAATTTTTAATTTTTAATTTTTAATTTTTAATTTTTAATTTTTAATTTTTAATTTTTAATTTTTAATTTTTAATTTTTAATTTTTAATTTTTAATTTTTAATTTTTAGTTTTTAATTTTTAATTTTTAATTTTTAATTTTTAATTTTTAATTTTTAATTTTTAATTTTTAATTTTTAATTTTTAATTTTTAATTTTTAATTTTTAATTTTTAATTTTTAATTTTTAATTATTAATTTTTAATTTTTAATTTTTAATTTTTCATTATTCATTATTCATTTTTCATTTTTAATTTTTTAATTTTTAGTTTTTAATTTTTCACTTTTCATTTTTCAATTTTCATTTCTCATTTTTCATTTTCCATTTTTCAGTTTCCATTTTTAGGGATTATATTTTTTCTTTTATATTGGCTTTTTTTTTATTATATCTTGGTAACAATAAAAAATATATGTGGCAATACTACTAACATATCATCATTTTTTGTGGCTTTTTTTTGTAACTGTGTATGTGGTTGTACAAGTATGTTCAACCACTATAATATCAGAGGTGTATATTAATTTTTGGCCTGATCTCAGCATAGTGACGTCCGATTTACCCCATTTTATATACCAACTTGCTGCAAATAATGGCAAATAATATTATCGTAACTTTTCCCAGATAAATAGTTAATTTTGTGAATGAGCCTGTTTTCAACAGACAGACAGACAGTCAGACAGACATCGCTAGATCAACTTCTGCTTTTATAAGGATCAAGAATATATATAGTTTATAGGGTCTCCGAAATTAATTTCTATGAGTTACAAACGGAATAACAAAGTGATATATACCCTCTTCCACAGTGGTGTGGACGGTATAAAAATCAATACTTATTTTGGGTTTTCATATTGGTAACACTATTTTCATGAATTCTGATGGTATTGTTAGTGATATATTCAATTATTTTACATATAAATTTAAATTGATTTTTGGTGGTTTTAAATATGATGCCGAAATGTTTATTAACCTTATAAAGCTCAGAAATTTATAATATTAACAGGCAAGGCGATTTCTTGTTAAGAATGCTACTGTATCAATTTTAATTCTATTTTGACCACACATGCCTCATTTGAAAGATATTTCTTTATAGCTGTCCACCAGATTTGCAGATTTTTAAACTTAAATTTTTTTTTTAATAAACTGCATTTAAAGTTGCTACTAACACATACATAAAATTATACAATACTATGTGTGTGTTTATTAAACTTGTTAATGTGTTTGTTAATGAGTTTGTTATCTTCATTCACAATAATAATAAACCAAAAAAGTGTTGGTTTGTGAATTGGCTAAGTTCAGAAATAAAGTTGCCTAAGGAATGCTAATCAATTTTAGCCAATTCACAATTCAACACAGGGCTTTTGATATTTATAATAACACACGCACCATTATTCCAAAAAAAATTTCCAGATGGTGCAGATCTGTAAATATATTTGACAGTTTAAAAGAAATACCTTTTAAATGAGGTATTGTTGGTCAAAATCGGTCACAAGGAATCGCCTTGCCTATTAATATTATAGATATGTATATATTTTTTGTCTGTATAGAGCAACTTTAAGATCTTACATATTTTTATTTTTTGTTTTTTGTTTTAAATGTATCCTTAAATTAAAATATTAGAAGCTTATTCACATAAAAATATTTTAAAATTAGTTTTTTTCAAATATTAACATCTGGACATTTTTAGCTAATAATCATTTAAATTTTTTGATTTTTGAGTTATCGTACGACTTCTAAGGTTTCAAAACATTCTTTTGGAAGTAATAGGCTTTCTACCTTAGTAAAAGAAAAATAATACAATTTTTCAGATAGTAAAATAGAAACTGGCCAAAAAGAAAAGCAATTAACTTAAAATTTAATTAACACTCGAATTTAATGATTCCGTATCAGCAACAGCTTTAAAGCGTTAGCCGTACTCAAGATCACTTCTAATATTGTCTTTGAGACGCTGGTGGAGGGTATCAACCATTCAGCACAGCCGAAATTAACACTCTTACTTTTTTTAAGTTGAACACTAATTGTATCCAAATGTTAAATTTCTATAATTTAATGTTTGTTTACAAACAAACAAATACAAAAACCTAGTTTTAAAGCCATCTGAGGATTCCACCCAAAATACGTTCCTTGCGAATGCAACCGATTTTCTACGATGTTTACTTAAGGCAGAGAAATGTTACAACGGCATTTTATTTAGTCATTAAGATATCTTTTTTTTATAGTGCATTAATTTCCCAACATTACAATCTCACTTATAGACCCTCAATTCATAAAAATTTGTGTATTCAGCTTTACGTAAAATTTATTGAACATACAACCACTTCTGATGCTCGTATATAGTAATAACAACAAAATTCACCAAATGGGACCATTTTATCGTCATAAAATACAAAAATAGCACAGATGGTGCAAATATTACAATGCTATTTAATGTTAATAAGCTTAATTGATTCATGGCCGGAAAAGAAATGTTCTTCACACATGAAAAATTTTTTTTTTGAAAACTCAATAAAAAATGTCTACATAACATACATAGAATAAAATCTTAATTTCATATTGAATAAACGGATATCCGAATAAATAATGTAAATAAATAGAAAAAAATGTATATAAACAGAAAAAACATAAACAAGGAACTGGTCAACGGACACAAAGGAAAAGGAAACGTAAAAAACACACAAGGAAATTAATACACATAGACATGATGTACTTTACGGGAAGTAAACCAAGTGAATCAATAGTACTTATACTCTATACAACTATGTGGTCAGGATATAATGAGTTTGTGCTAATGTTTGTAACTAGCAAAAGTATTTGACCTAGAGACATCTGTAATTATACAGATAGACTCAGACTCACTTTCTGAGACGATTTAGCGATATTCATGTATCCATGTAAACATTATAATCAAACTAGTCCCCTACGAGATTGACTTAAATTGCCCTAAGATGCAAATTGTCATATGGATCTCAGTAGTCCAAAAATAAACCCTGTATGACAATTCTTAGTCAAGTGCCCTATATAAAGCCGCTTCTCGTTTTCAACTTAAATCTACCAAAAAATAACAAAAATATTGCAAAAATTTTGCAAAAAATAAGTGAATTTACCAAATATGGTCAGAATCGGTCCATTTTTTGACCTAGTCCCCATGCAAATATCGACATGAACGTTTCTATATCTGCAGGCAAAAAAAAAATGACAATGATTATACTGTGCTAGTCGCAACTTGTAACAAGCTGGGCACCCTACTGGTAAAGCTAATTCGCGTACGCTGCATTCAATGGCGATAGCCGTTTTACAAAGTTAGCGCTCATATTCGCGATATTCGTGATTTAAAACTAAATTATACCCGCCAGTGTATTTTATGCCATTATGTTTGTTTGGTCAGCATAATTTTGTTTGCTAATGATCATAGGCCCTTAAATTTTTTCATTTGAAATTTAGTTGGCGATTCTCTTTGTGTCGCATTTGTTTTCGACTTACCGCAGTCCCCCTTTGCATCTGCATTTTTCCTGTTGAAGTGAAACAGTTTATTGTTATTAGAAACTGTTACACTTGTATACAGGCAGAATATAGGCAAAGGGTTGAGTTGAGTTATTGAAATCAGTTTGCTGGTGATAAAGACTGCAGTAAGTAGTCATTTGGTATTTGTTGGATCTTTTTACTTTAACTTATATTTTTTTAGAAATAAACACTACATTAAATCAATAAACACTACATAAACATAGTTAAGTGTTATTAAAATGGAACAACATGTTGATTTTGTTAACTTTTGCTACGTTTGCGGAAAATGTACTATTACAGACTCTCGTCGGAAAATCGGCGATGACTTTGCGGAATTATATAAGCAATACTTTAATCAGGTAGTTTTTCGTAATGTGGAGTGGGCTCCGTCTGTCGTTTGCACTGGATGCTTGTCTATATTAAATAGATGGAAAAAAGGTAAGATTGGTTCTATGCCCTTTGGTGTTCCAATGATTTGGTCGGATTCACAAGTTCATACTTCAGATAAGTGCTATGCGTGCTTAAATTTTGTTTCTGGAACAAATAGAAACAAATTACGTTTATTTCAATATACAGAAACAAAATATACCCAATTACCGAAACAAATTACGTTTATTTCAATATACAGAAACAAAATATACCCAATTACCGTTGACGCACTCGGAAAATATTCCAATTCCCAGAAGACCAAGCATAACAGAGGAAAGTACGTCACTAACAATATAAAATGAAAGAGAGTCATTAGTATCACAATACCAACCATCCCACGTCACTAATAACTGCAATCATTTAGAAATTACACAAAACCGTTTGGACATTATGGTACGTCGTCTTAAACTATCTCAGCGGCAGTCAATTCTTTTAGCTAAGGAACTGAAGCAAGCTAATATTCTAGCGCCTGATGTTAAGGTATATGGATCAATCGGTCGTCATCGTCAATTTACAAATTTTTTTAAATCAATTGATAACAACTCGTTGGCATTTTGCATTGACATTCGCGGTTTAATTTTAACAATGCATCATTAATATAAACCCGAAGATTGGCGATTGTTCATCGACTCATCAAAAAGCAGTTTAAAGGCAGTTAGTTCTTCTTCACATGACAAATACCAAAAATTCAGTTCCGATTGCACTAAGTACCAACACAAAAGAGACTTATTTTTCTTTGAAAAAAATCCTCGATGTAGTGAAATACAACGATCACAATTGGAAAATTTGTGCTGACTTAAAAGTGATAGCTCTTTTAAGAGGTATGCAAACGGGTTACACTAAAAATATGTGCTTCATATGTTTATGGGATACCCGATATAGAGGTGATCAGTACGAAAAGCGAGTGAATAACATTGTTGAAAATCCACTTGTATCAATTGATAAAGTATTGTTAAAGGCGTTTAACGAGCTAAGTCGCATTTTTCCAAGATTAAGTAATATGAAAATTAAAGAAGGTTTGTGTTAGATTATTCCATACTAATATGTTAGAAATTTTAATTTATTTTGCGTTTTTTAAAGGAATACTTAATGGACCGGACATCCGTCGCTTGATTGAAGAGCTTGAGGCATGGAAGTCTGTAAAAGGGGTTATTGACAATGTTTTAGGTGTTAATCGAGCTGATGATTGGCATATTTATATAGAAAAAATGATTTCCGCTTTGCACCGTATTAATGTAAAAATGTCTCTTAAAGTCCATTTTTTGCATTCTCATGTCAACAAGTTTGCTGAACAATCACCAGCTGAGTCTGATGAGCATGGGGAGAGATTCCATCAAGTGACGGCTAGACTTGAACACTGGTACAGTGGTAAAAAGTTGGATTCTCTGTTAGGTGATATTTGCAGGAACTTACAAGAAGAAATGCTTGAAAATGATGAATAAATAATGAATAAAATAAAAAAAAAACCGGGAAAAAAATTTTTCCGCGAAAACAATTGACAGAAAATGTATTTAACAAAGTTGGATTGATTAAAATTCAAAAATGATCCCAAAAATATAAAAAATATAGTTTTTTGATACTTTATTACTGAAATTTTAAATCGCGAATATGAGCGCTAACTTTGAAAAACCGCTATCAACATTGAACTCAGCGTACAATTAGCTTTATCAGTAGGGTGCCTAGCTTGTTACGAAAAAAAATGTCAAATTCGAGCACAGTGTTATTTTCTATATCTGATTAGTTGGACTAGAGACCTCCTCTTTAAGCGTATAGTATATAGTTGGCCTAGACTGACTATAATTTTCCCAGTTATTTTCCCCTAAAATCAGTGGGAGTCTCCCAAAATTAAAGACAAGTTAATATAAAATTACTTCCCGCAGACTTGACAAAAATAATTCACTTGGTTTGGCAACCCATACTATATTAGGGTGACAGTCATTTTTTCTTTTGGAATTTGAAAAATTGCGTGTCGGATTAATGTGACACTGGATCTTAACTTTAGTGCACAAAATTTTACCCAAATCGGAAAATGCTTTCTGGACGCGCATTGAGTTCAAATTTCAAATATGCATTTATATGTAAAAATTATCAAAAAAAATCACTTTTCACAAAAACTTTAATATTAATAATTGCGCTTCAATTAAATTAATTAATAAACCATAATCTAGAGTAAATTATCTTTCTAATAAAACAACAAAATCTTTTATCGGTTGAAAAACAGCCAAGTTATATTCAAGTTCCCCAGGTTATGTGCGCCGCAGTCCACTTGATTAAGAAAATCGAGCTCACATTTTTAGAGACATTGAAATAATTTACAGCAACAACATTTATGCCTTCTTCTGATCCCAAAAAATAATCATATAGAAAGTATTTAACATCTCGTCTATTGTTATGCCGTTTCAAATTAATGCCAAAACGGTACGTATTTTTTAGCACTATTTCAAAATTTCCAATTTTACTTTTTCAAAAATTTTGTTCAAGAAATATACCGAAATCAACGATTGGACTTCAAAAATGCCAAATATTGTTGGTGTCCTGTTTAATGCATATTTGAACTTTGAACACAAATTTTGCGTACCAAAGTTTTAGATCCAGTGTCACAATAATCCGACCCGCACACCTCAAAATTCGACCAAAATTTTTTTTTTCATAGAAACCGCTGTCACCCTAATGTACATAGAGATATGTGTCAACGATGCATACACATTTTTGTTTGCTTGTTAATTTTTTCTATACATGTTTGAGTCCACATACCTAGTTTAACTTCCTGTATGTAGTTTTTTTATATTTTTCGTACAAACAAATTCAGATAAAAATATTTTCCAATTAGATTTAGTGATTTTACTGATTTTTAGTCAAGAATTGAATTTTAATTTGAACCTTTCCTTTTTTTTTGAATATCGCATAATTTTTAAGCTCTCAAAACTTTATAACGCCGGTTGGGTTAAAAAATAATTTTTCTTCGGTCTCTTATGAAGGGATCTTGATAGTTTTTCTACTCTAAGAATAGATTATAAGTTAATTTTTCTATAAAAAAAATTATAATAACGAAATTATAATAAGTGCAGGTCAAAATAGAAATGAAACTAACTTTGAATTTAAATGGAATAAGAATTAAAAAGTTAGGAATCAACAACTGTAACAAAATGATAACCGTACCCAATATTGTTTATAATATTGACTTTTAGACACATGTGGAGGGTAACAAAGATTCGGCACAGCCGAACTTAACACTCTTATTTCTTTGATAAAAAATCGTCAAATCTAGCAGCTATGCTTCTGAATTACATATGAATATTTATAAAATCCTTTTCAAAATTTCCACATCAATAGCTAGTATTTGAATACATCTTAATTACAACTACTGATAACATTTTATCTATTGTTATTTTTTTTTTTTTTCGATATACAGCTGAAAATATTTTGCATTAACGCTACAATAGATTTTCTTTTACAAATTCAAAGAAATGCGCTTTTGCAAAAATAAAAGGGGAGTTATTGTATGGAAAACTATTATTAGATCTGATTACTTATCCCTTATTTTGTACGAGAACAGATATGAATTCATACATTTATGCATATGAAATCACCTTTTTGAAAATTTGTTTCTTTTGTTGTGAAAAGATCAAAGGTTTGTATGTGTAGTCATAAATTTCCGTTCTGTTTCATATACGAGGTAAGGTTAAAGTTGTATTTGGCCTAACACTGCAGTTACAATTAGAAAACAAATCACCATGGAACAATTCCCTTTGTTACATTTTTGAATAAATTTCTATAGAAGAAAAATACAAAAAAAATATTCCAGTCAGTATATTTGTACAGTATCCTGTACTTCGAAGTTTTTAAGTATTGATGAACTCTAGTAGTTCGTCTTCATTAATGGGTGTATTTACCATATGTGTTTGCATTTAACATAATATAACACTAACGTGTCCAGAGTCGAAGTCGTGCGGCTAGGCCGGCATGACACCGCCGCCGACTATCTCTTTAGTGATGGAGACGCCGCTGTTGCATATATTTTCAGAAGGCGGCCAAAATCATAGCATAGTAAATAGCAGTGAACCTCTATAGACAAGAAAATACAACTCTATTTCTACTACATTTGGATCACAGCGCCCAGGTCTCAGTATTTTGCTTAGAGTTTCTTGTTAAATTTAAATTTTTAAATGACTATAGCTTTTTTGTTTTAACAGACTTCAATGAAAAATATTTTTTTCTAATTATAAGTATATCTTTTAAGCTATTGGTGCTTTTACAAATTTTGCAAACTTTCTTTTAAAGGTCCAAATTGCCCGAAAATCTCCTACTTAATAGAGCATAACTCCTACCCGCCAAATCACGTCAAAAAATCTTGCACTCTTTTGTAATCCGAACCATTCCCTACATTTTTATACCCTATTGTATATCCACCCAGATCCGCCAGTGTGAACCAGATTCATTTTTCTGATTCCAAAAAACAAAAATTTTCTGCACACATTTTAAGAATTTTGGCCTTCTTAACACAAATCTAAAGACAAACACTTTTTATCAAATCGCTTTCTTGAGAGATGGCTCTTGTAACTTTTGGCAGACCCTGGCCATAAATACAACATGTGACTCAATATAAGAGTAATTAACATAAAAATCATATAAAAAATATTTGTCTTCTAAGTAAAAATACCTTTAAATTTAACGAGTTCCTTCCCGATATAGGGCCCACCACAAGAAGACAGTTTTAAGAAGGCATACAAATTTGTATTTTCCCCTTTAGAATACGTTTTACATATTCTTAAATGGCGTTATGATTTGGAATTTGGTCCGTTAGGCGAAACAGCGAGAAAAAACAAAGAAAACTAAGAGAAACAAGCTGAAAAAACAACCAATTCAAGAGAAATATATTCAGTTAGTCCTCACAATTGACCAACCAAGCCAAGGAGAAGGAAACTGAAATGATGGAAATATTGCAATGAGATTTTCTTCAGATCATGTACGCCAATACATGAGCTATACTTTAAGTCTCTTGTATTTTGCGAAAATATATACAAACAAAATTTGAGATGAATCTGCAATATTTTTCTTTTTTGATAGATATAAGTGAAGATCGGGAAGCAGCTCTATATGGGGCCTATGAGCAAGAGTTGTCCCATAGGGACCGTTTTTGGACTATTCATTAATCGATGTAATAAAAACATACAAACCCAATTTGACTAAGATCTATGCGACAATTTGGATCTTATGGCAATTTATGTCGATTTTATAGCGGTCATTTGTATGGGGGCTAGATCTGAACATAGTGGTATAGGGTATAAAAATATTCTTGGAGACATATGCCTTCCATAGTTCATAAAACTTTATACCATGACGAGCAAATAATTCAAAACAATATGCTACCAATAGGAGATCTATCTGAAAAAGCGCAAGAAAAAAAGGAACAAAGACTACAGATTCTTTCGCGAGCACAACACAAGAAAAATGTACAGATGTTATACTAATGAAGACGTTGTGCACTTCCAATCCATACATGTCCATAATTCGACAAAAATGAAAAACTTCCTCTATTGAATTAGAAGAAGATAAATCAAGGCTATTTATTTGTTTGATTTGTAGTAGTTTTTCAGTATACTAAGATATACTCGTTTTTATATAATTAAAAATTTGTTCACGATTTAAAAATTTATGCAAATTTATCAATATTTATTTATTAAATTTACAATAAAAACTGATATAGAAATATTTAAAAATAAAAATAAAATAATTTAAAAAAAAATCATACGGTTTTTTCATTAAAACTACTCTATAAGGTAACTTTACATTTTCAACTATGTATATTTTTATAATTTTTTATATTTATACTTCTTTTATTTATTGGATCTGCTCTGTGTTGAGCCTAACAATAAGTATAGAAATCTTAAAAACTAAATTGGGCAATTCACAACAGGCGTTATATTTAAATACACAATACAATCATTTGTTGTGAACAGTAAGTTATATTTTCATAATGTAAAACGTTTTCTTTAGTAATTTTTGATCCAACGAGGAAATGTCGATTCGTCGCTTCTGTTATTTCGTATAAGAGAAAGCACGTGTCGGTGTTTGCTTTTTGGTTACAAGATATACCCTGGTGTTTTAGTTACGTACCTCTTCCATTTTAATTTAGAATACAAAAAAAAATTTAATGTTTTGGTTGAGACTGAAAGAGAAAATAATACATACTAAAACAATAAACATTAAGTTTTATATAAATAAACTTACCGATGTATTTGCGTTATTTGCATTATTTGCCATTTTTTATTTTATAATTATTTATGCTGATAAAATTGTATGTATTTGTTTTTTCTTTTTCATAAAAACTGGCATTCACTTGGGACTGATATGTTATGATACAATATATTTACAACATTTTCTAAACAAATGAAGTTGTATCGTTGTATCAGATTTGTGAATGAAAATTACCAATTTTACACTATTGTAAAGTAATACAGGATACAATGATACTAAACCCATTGAGAATTGCCCAAATATTATGAACTTAAATAAAAAAGATAAGTTATTTTTTATACAAAGAGATTTTCAAAAAATAAAATGTCATTAATAGACGGTACTCCCAAAAATCAGTGGGGTCTTACGGTATTGTATGTAGGTCGTTTCGTCGAAGACGTGTTATGTCTGCAGTGTTATTCAGCTTTCTTGCAAGTGGATTCGGGTGAGTTTCCAATTTCGTCTTATAATTTGATTGCAGACAGGGGATTTCATCCTTCACTAGAGGAATATTCAAGTCTTTGTGTAATATTTCGTTCCTTATGTACCAAGGAGCTCCTGTTATTATTCGCAATATCCTCGATTGGGACCTCTGTATAACATCGATGTTGGTTTTAGATGCATTTCCCCAAAGCTGGACACCATATGTCCATATTGGCTTTATTATACTGTTATACAACAGAACTTTGTTATTCAAGTGTCAGTTTCGATCGATGTAGCCAATATAGACTAGTGGCTTTTTAAGCTAATTGTTACATGTTTGCACTTTCGTTCATTTACCTTGTTTCTCCAGGTAGATAGCCATATCTCGACGTCGTGTTCATTTAGCAACATTGATGTAATTCTAGGTTTATTGTGAATGCTGAGAATGTCTGTATCATCTGCAAAAGTTGAAGTGATTAATCTCTGGTTCGTTGGTAAAGCACATGTAAAAACTATATATAGAATAGGACCTAGGACGCTTCCCTGAGTAACACTTGCTTTAATTTTAAAGTCATCAGTGGTGTAACTGTTTGATTCCAGAATCCTGTGGCAATTTGGTGGAAACTTATTTCGTATTTTATATAGCAGACCCTCGTGCCATACTTTATCGAATGCTTGGGCAACGTCTAAGAAGATAGTCGAACAGTATTTCCTATATTCAAATGTTATTATTGTCCGTGCCATGTTCTTTACGAAAGCCAAACTGGTGTGTGGGTCATGACATCATTTTCGATGAGATATGGCATAATTTTTCGAATAGTTTAGATTGAAGCAAGTGTTTTGTCTTTACCAGGTTTGTCGATCATAATGATCTGTGACGTCTTCCAAGAGTCCAGAAAGTAGCCATTCTGTAGTATTTCGTTGAATAAGGCAGTAAGATATTCTATTGCTGTCATAGGTATTTCTTTAATCATTTTTGGGCAAATTAGATCACAACCGGGCGCTTTTTTAACATCTAGTTCATTCTTGATAATATTACAAAGCTCATCAGAGGTAAGCGTGATTGGGTTTACTGTGAACTGATTTCTTTCAGTATATACAGAAATTTGATAAACATTGGTGCATGGATTTGGCTCAAAAACAAGACTTAAATTCTCAGCAAATGTTTCAGCTTTCTCTTTGTCACTTCGTGCCCAGTTAAAACTAGATAGCCTAAGTGGGAATTCGCCTACAATTGGCGGTTTAAAATTTTTTGTTGCTTTCCATAGAACAGCCAGGAAAAAGTTTTCTAGATAATTGTCTAGATTTCTAGTTTCGACTTGTCTCAGCGCTTCTTTTAGTTTTTTTACACTTAGATTGAGTCCAGACTTTGCTACAGGACATCGATGGGCTTGTCATTCTCTTCTAAGTCGTTGACACTAATTCTTCTATTTGGCTGTTACTTATCGTGTTTCGGCAATTTAGGGCTAGACTATAAGTAGGAGTGGCAATCTCCGCAGCAGTTATTAATGTCGAATAAACATGTGTCAATGTCAGTGCCACCTTCATTCACTAGAGAAGAGTTAGTGTCAATGTGACTGGATATATATTAGAGAAACTTTAACCAATTTGTCTTTGATGAGGTTACTTTATAGTCTTGAGGATTATAAATGGCATCCTTTCGAAGGCAGAATAGGACAGGGGAGTGGTCCGAGGAGAGATCTGATCTTGACTTCGCTGACATCAGATATCTTCTAATATGCTTAGTTATACCAAAATCTATGAGATCTGGCTTTTGATTTAAATCTGTAGGCTAGTGTGTAGGTTGTCCTGGTGCGATAAAATCGAGGCTCTTTGTGGCTGCAAGACATTATAGAGTTGCCTTCCTCGTGGGCTTATGAAACGGGAGTCCCAGTATGAATTTTAGCACTGTAATCGCCGGCGGCAAGGAAGTTTTCTCCCAGTGTTTTAAAGAATTCCCTGAATTGAGCTATACTATATAAAGTTTTTTGGACCTTGTAAATATTAGGAGTAAAAAGTTTACGGGGCATGACAAGACTTAAGTTAAAAAAATGTTAATAAATATTAGTTTTAAAACTAACAGATTTCGCATTATCTTAGTGTAAAAACCATTATAATACTATCCTCGTTTTGCGAATAGCTTCACCAAATGACGTATAATAAAAATAAGGAGTGAGATCGTAAAAATCTTATCATTCGTTTATCCTCTTAACTTTTTTTCCAAGCATTATTTAAATTTTTTATCAAATTATCTTCATTTGTTGTTAGTTTGATTAAAATATGTAACGAAATAAAAGTACGTGCTAAAATTATTAAATATTGCCAGCAAAATTCAATTTGGTCCTATAAAAATTTGGCCAAATCGTCAAAGTTCTACCGTTACACTGTTTCCAATGTTAACACAGGAGAATTTGATCATTGACAGGCGACATGGTTCGGGAAGAAAGAAAGCATATCGAAAAAAGTTTCCAACACATCCGGTAGAAAAGCAGCCCGGTTAGCTCAGTTCACAGACTATTTGGTGTGAAATGTATTAGCCAATACAGGTCGATCGCGAGTGGATAATGTTTTAATTTTTAGATGTATGCGTTTAAGAACATGTTCTGTTTTTTTTTTAGCAGTACACGTGCAAGAAAACGAACTTAAAATATAGCTACACTCGAATCTGTGTGGTTTATGTGTGTTCGAAGCAAAAAATACGGGATAGAAAAATGTTCGTGTAGATAACGAAATATTAAAACGAAACAGAGTCATGATTGTGTTCCGCACCGTACAAAAATTAGGAACACACATAATTGTTATGAAAATAAAAATATGTGTTTGTTGGTCTGAGCTATGTTTGTTTACATATACATATGTACGAGTTTTTATTCAGTGTGTGGTTTTTTCTGAACTCTGGTTGGAACATTATGAAAGCTTGTATGTATTTTAATGAAATTTAATATATAAGTTTTAATCACTCATAGGATAAACGCTATTGAAATTGATGACAAACGGTACATATTCAGTCCCTATACAACTTTCCCCACTGCGATGGACCGAAATTGCCTTTTAATTTTAACTTTTCTACTTGTTATACCCTATACCAGTGTATAATGAGTTTGTGCTGATGTAACTACCAAAAATATTTGACCTATACCAATCTTTTATTATACCTATCGACTCAGAATCGCTACCTGAGTCAATTTAGCGATGTTCGTCCGTGTATCCATCTGTCCGTCCGTCTGTGCGTCCATGTCAAACTACAGGTCGCAAAAATGAATATATTTTGATGAAATTTGATATATAAGCTTATTTCAGGCATAGGACGAAGCTATTGAAATTGGTGAAATTCTGTGCATGTTCAGATCTAGCCCCCTTACAAATGACCCCTATGAGAACGACTTAAACTGCTATAAGATCCAAGTTATCATGTAGATCTCGGTCAAATTTGGTTTGTGTGTGTTTATTTCATCCATTAATCAGTAGTCCAAAAATTAAAACCTGTTGGAAATTTCGTATAAAGCTGCTGCTCGATCTTGACTTAAATCTATCAAAAAATAAAATTATTACACAGATTTTTCTCATATTTGGTTTGTATATGTTTTTGCAAAAAATAAGTGACTTCACCAAATATAGTCAGGATCGGTCCATTTGTTTACCCAGTCCCCAATAAAATATAGCATCCGATATGAACTTTTTCAGAAATTAATAAAAATTCCACTCAGATTTGGTTTATACTTATTTTCTAATTAATTGGACCTAAGACCATGGTATAGGGTATCGCATAGTCGATCCAGACTATTTTTGCTGAAAACTATAAAAGATCCCATTTGCAGTTAAGTGCAACTCAGAGTCCGAAACTATTAAACCAACAATTGTTTTGATGAATTTCTGATATCTTTAAAGAGATTCTTTGACGTTCTTTTTCTCAACACAACCTCGTATAATTTTTAATTGTGTCATATCAGCATATTTGTTTAAGCAAAGGAACGACCTATTGTTGTTACTGATTAAGAATTTAGCACATTTCTATGGTTTTCTGTTTTTTGTCGTTTGTATTTGATAAAGAAATCACCCACTGTATCTATGCAGCAGTATCTGAGTGTAAGTGTGCATGTGTGTGTGTTTAAGAAATTACTTTTTATTTACTTGCTAATGTGGTGCACACTTTACGGATTAGTTAAGGATTTTAAATTATTTGTCTAGACATTTGACCAAAGGAAACATAAATTTTACCTACTTTACGGCTTGTTTGTTTAGTTATGATAAAAGTAAATCAGTATTTAATCCGGATATGCTTATTAAGAATTTGATACACTTTTTCGCATAAAGAATTTTATCTTTTTTTTTCTAAGTTAATACTTTACAGGTACAGACATTGCTGAACACATTTTTAGGATTATATTTCTTTACTTTTTTGCATATCAATGATTAGCCAGAGTTTTTTCAACATCCTTTCTATAAATATTTCTTTATGTATATTTTTTTTAAATTCATGTCATTGTCCTTTTATATTTACTCAGTGAATTTCATAATCATCTCCATTTTTAAAACAGCTGAACTTATTTCCACTCCTTATAGGTACATCTTTTTAATGAATGAAAAAAATTGATATAAATATGAAATTCGATACTTTAGTGAGCACATATCATCATTTTCTTTATATTTTCATTTATATTGCTACAAAAAAAACTGAAAAGGTTATTAGCTTCTGATGGCAACAAATATTGAATGAATAAAATTTTTTTTATATACTTATGTGAAAAAAGCTAACAATAAAGAATTATTAAAGGGTAGGGGGTTTTGAAACTTGCGTTTCTTTTTTAGTTTTGAAAAGGAAGCAAATCGTTACCTTACAAAAGGCTGCATAAATTCTCTTAAGTTCGAGATAAAATATTGTATTTATGTTAAAATCACCAACTTCAATTGTGAAATTTTTAGATTCACTACAAAAACTTATTTATTAGTGAGTTCGAAAGTACTTGAAAGCGATTGAAAGTACTTGATAAGAATGTAATTATCTGATATAACATTTGGAGCTTTTAGGCAGAACTTTCGCGAAATTGCGGTTTGCAATTTTTTTTTTTTGAGAAAAGTTTGGTTCATAGAAATTAAAATATATGACTAGCGAGTTCTCTGATTAAAATTCTATATTTACATTTGTTGCATGAAATTGATCGGTGAATATTTTTTTAGGTCATTTTAACTTCGAGCTCCTACGGAAGTGGGTCTTTTAGGTCCTTATTTCCAAAATTTCCAAAATTATACCATAATTACGTATATTTCTGATATAATATATTCAAGAAAAATTTAGAGCGAACAATTTCAGTAGGGGTCTTTAAAGACACGAAAAAAATTCAACGTCCGGTTTCTCCACCAGATGCAAAAAAAATTCCATACGAAATTTTCAATAAATAAAAAAAATATCACGGTTTTTATAAATATAGAGTCAGGTTTGGAGTAGGAGTCGGAGTCGGACCTTAAAAATTTCACCGGATGGAGTCGGAGTTGCAGTTGGAACTTTTTTGACGAATCCAAAGCCCTGAGTTCAAAGATTAATTTTTTACAAAAAGATTTGAGCGAGTCACATCAAATTATTTTATCTGAAATATCTCTGTGGATTGAGTTTTGGGGGGATTGGAGTGTGCAATGAAAATCTTTTTCTGAATATATTAATTTTGTTAAAAATTTAATTGTCATTCTTATCACAACAGTTTCCGCATTAAGAAGGACTAAAACATATCTTCGTAGTACCATGTGCGAGGAAAGGCTTTCTTCGCTAGCATTAATATCAATTTATCGGAAGAAAGCAACAATTGATAATATTATTGACATATTCTTAGCTTCAAGTAGGATTTAAAAATGTTCTCATATGTAATATTTTTTAAATTGATCTCATAAATAAACAACCTGTTTCTGAAAAACACACAGAATTTACTTTTAACAATAAAAGGTAGGGATGTCACGTACAATGTATTCAGCATTCTACCGAAAAACGAATATTCGGTGTTGGGTTAAAGTCAAATAATTTAGTTACTCATATGGATATACATACATATATCAACGCTGCCTATTGTCTTACATGAATTATTCGAATTGAATATAATAGCTCGGTTTTGCTTGTTGAAAACAATTTTAAAAATCTCAAATTATAAGTTAGTTTATTTTTTTTTTTTAATTTTATTCATAAGGAAATTTTCAACAATAAATTCTTAAACAATTTAACTATGAAATAATATACAAATCCTTTTTAATGCTAATATATGACGAAAAATACCGCAAATCAAATTCCTACATACGTCCCTGGATACACTATCCCGCAATTATATATATACTAGCAAATTCCAGACCTCGAAATTCGAGTGCAAATTCTAGGAAATTTTATTTTTTCTCTAAATAAAGACCCTAAAGGTATGCTAATCAATTATAGCCAATTCACAAATCAACACAAAAAACAAGTAAGAGTGTTAAATTCGGCTGTGCCGAATCTTTGATACCCTCCACCTCGGTTTGAGTCTTGATAATAAATGTAAATGAAAAAGTAAACAATTTGTTAAACTTAATACCAAATTATTTCAACAAATTCTTTGGGTTGGTTTTCTTCTTTTCATTATTTCGGATTTATTTCGGTGTTTGCTTTTTGGTCATCGTGGTTGCTGATCGGCATGCATTTTGGTTATACACCTATATGCATGCGTTTCCGGTTATATGACATAACTTCTCGTTTAATTTAGTTTTTGCTAATTAAATAGCTCGCCCTAATCTCCATTGCAAAGGTAATGGTTGTGTAGAGTGGCTATATGCATTAAATCGTTCTAATTGGAGATGGCTGTATAGTTTCTTTTAACTGGCCAAATATTTCTTCATTGTGGCCATATAGGTCGGATGGAGTAACAAAATAATAACCAAAAAAAAAGCTCTCTCAACTTTTTTTTAAAATATTGCCATATTTTGAAAACATAGAGAATAAATTTATAATAATAAATAATCAAATTAGGGATGAAAAACGCAAAAAACGAAAAGTCCCAAACATTTTAAATAAAATAATTTAATGTTATCTTTATTTTCTGAAAAACTTCAAATTTTCATCCAAAAAAAATTGTGAAATTTTATATATAAATAAAAATAACATTCTCATAAAATTACGTTTACTTATGTAACAATTTTTATGTTAGCAATTCTTAAATATCATTTGAGGTTTTCTTAAATTCATTGAATTTAAATTAATATCGACAAATCTGTTTTTCTATTTATTTAAATTGTAAAGGAGTGGCATCTCTGTCAAAATAAGCGAAAAACACAAAGAATAGAAAAAAACAAATTGCTTCGTGTTTGACACGATGATTTTATGTTTATGTTTAATATCTTTATTTTTTTTACTAATATATCTGTTTATTTATTTGAAAATGAAATAATGAATTGAATATGCTATTTAATTATTTTTTTATTTATATAAAAAAGTTTTTTAATTAAAGCAAAATATTTTCACTATTTCATGATTTTTATTTATGTATGACGACATTTCAACCTAAAAATTTAAGTTTTTATCGATTGGATAAACAACACAAAAATGGTTGTCGTTTAGATAACAACAACAGCTGACTTTAACAATAGCGAATATCGTTTCAAAATTTTACTGATAATTTTGCAATTTTCTTTTTTTTTACAATTCGACTATCGTTAAAAGAAGTTACTGAATCGCGGTACTGAAAAGTTATTAATATCTCCTGAATGGCAATATTTTTTTTAAATGTAAACATTTTTAAATGTAAAGATATTTCTAAATTTAAAATTATTATTTCCGACGTTTTGATATGATTTTCTGAAACTCAATTAATATTTTCTAATTTATAATTGGAAATTTTATTTTCAGTTTTTATTATAATTGATATTTTCTTAAATTTGAATGGAAAATTTAAAAAGTGAAATTTTGTATTTATGTGAATAATAATGCTTTATTAATTATAAACAATTTTTAAAAATTAGATGTAATCGCAATCAGATATTTTATAGGTAAAGCAGAATAATAATTCTATATAACTATGTAGAACTGTTTTGTAAGCAAAAAACTCATTGACGAACTCGGTAACTATTTTGTAAAGACAACAAAAAGTTAACCCCCCAATCTCACATCACACTGAAATTGTAAAATCGTTGTGTACGTATTATCAACGAAAAATTGTTCGAATTAGTCGAATCCATCGCCATTAATTTTTATGCTCAAACATCTGACTGCAATCTCATTTTTAAAATGTTGTCGAAGCGTAAACTTGAAAAAATTTGTATACTTCTCTCTCTTATTTTATTTTAAGTAGAGTTACCAAGTTTATTATACAGGCACATGTTTGAGGGAAAATGTTTACATTTATTATTATTAGTATTATTTTAATAATAGTTAATAATATTTATGCTCTATAATTAACAAACTTGCGTTTTTGTATGCGCATTTCAAAAAATAAATCATTATAATAGATTTAACAAGTTAAAACTTTAATAACAATTTTACAGAATCCAGTAAATTTGCATTAAATTTATAACAGGGTAACATTAATCATCGTTAGTGTCTGCCACTATTCGCACGAAAAATTTGGTGCCATTAGTGTGACCACTGCGGAAAATGTGTGTGTATTAGTAAAAAAAATGTGAGTGTATTGAGTTTTTCGAACTTGCAGTGTGATGTGAGATTGGTGGGTAATATGCCAAACTTATGTTCATATTTGTAAAAGAATAATGAAAAAAACGTATGAAATAAAAGACCAACCCGTGTATACTCTTAACATTGTTCTGTATGATATCTAGTTGAAAATATTAACATTCATGTTAAAATAGAAATAACTATTGCAAAGCTAATTAGAACAAACAAAAATTATGGCGGCATCTACTGTGGCATAGTCACGCTGAGCAAAATGAAGTGACACTCTGTTAATACAAAAGAAATGTATTTTCCCCACAACAAAATACTGCAGAATTTTATGTAACTAAAATAACCGATTTATTTCTAACATGCAGTTACTATGAATATACATACATACATATATATGATATATGTACATTATTTGTATTATTTAATATGTGTATGTATGTATATTTAAATATTACACACAAAAAATACAACATCAAACGTTATTTTTGTGTTTTTCTCTTTAAATAAATTAATACATAAATTTTTTTGCTAAATTTACATTTGGGCAATTCACAACAGGTGTTGTATATTGTATGTTGTATTGAAATACACAATACAATCATTTGTTGTGAACACTCAGTTGTATTTTCATATTGTAAAACGCTTTCTTTAGTAATTTTCGATCCAACGAGGAAAGATCGCTTCGTCGCTTCTGCTATTTTGTATAAGAGAAAACACTTGTCAGTGTTTGCTTTTTGGTCGTGAGATATACCCTGGAGTTTTAGTTACGTACCTCTTACATTTTAATTTATAATGAAAAAAAAAAAAATGTTAAATGTTTTGGTTGGTACTGAAAGAGAAAATATGTACATACTAAAAATATAAACATTAATTTTTATATAAATAAACTTATCGATGTATTTGCGTTATATGCATTATTTGCCATATTTTATTTTATAATTATTTATGCTGATAATATTCTATGTATTTGTTTTTTCTTTTTCATAAAAACTGGCATTCACTTGGAACTGATATGTTATGATACAATATACAACATTTACTAAACATAGCAAATGAAGTTGGATCGTGTATCAGATTTTTCAGTGAAAATTACCAACAACAATTTTACACTATTGTAAAGTGATACACGATACAAGAGATACAACGATACATTACCCATTGTGAATTGCCCAATTGTTTTTTTTTATTAACAACTAGGTATTTTAGCATTATTTGCTTTAGATGTTGGTGAATTTTTACTCCCTTTATATTAACTCGTAGTGTCTGCTTGTCGAAAAAATTTTGGATCGATTTTAACCACTTTCCCGTGACCCAATCGATCTGAAATTTTGCAGGCAGGCTTGTGGCAATGACAGAAATGATCTAACATATTTTTTTAGTGATGCCAAAACAATGGAAACTTTTAAATTTTTCTACCAGAGTTGATAAAAAAAATGTACAAAGGGTTTGTTTTTGTTATATTATTACCATAACGACCACAAAAACAACAAGTCCAGCTATGAAAACAATGCAACATTTAGAATAACAACAAGAACAATATAGAAATATCATGTTTTTCATTTTTTTTTACTTTTTCAGAGATTTCCCTGGACCTGTTCTACCGATTTTAATGATTTTTGAAGTAGAAATCTTTCCATGAATTTGGTGAATCATTCTCACTAAAAATGATCACTGTAGCTGCACTATTGAGGGCGTGATCGTGACAAGAACATAGAAAATTGTTTTTTTTTCAAGACTTTTTTAGTTCTTCATTCAAATCTCGGGCCCTAATCGACCGATTTGGACGATTTTAAATAGCAAACTTCTCAGGATGTTAGTGAATCATTTTTATGTCAACGAGTACCCTAGCTGCCGGATTGATGCCGTCATCGTGATTTCCACAGACGGACAGACGGACATCGCTATATCAACTCCGGTTGTTATAAGGATCACAAATATATAAATTTTATGGGGTCCAAAATTTTTTTTCTAATTATTACAAACGGAATGACAAACTTATATATACCCTCTACACACTGGAGTGGAGGGTATAACAACTCTACAACAGCAACAATGGCAGTCATATGTTTTTCAAATAGGAAAAAACTGTTTATGTGTTAGTTTCGGTCATTCCCCAGTATGCATTGAAATATTATTTCTCCAATGTTGAAGAAAAGTTAAGTTCTTAAATTGATGTCAAATGTAATTCTCAACTTGGGTTGAACAATTTTTCTCCTTGTTTGCTTTCAACTTGACATCAAGTTGAGACTTAACATTTTTTCCAATCTTTGAGAAACATTTTTACTCTCAATTGGATATCCAACACTTTTCTCCACTTGAGACCAAACATTTTTTCAACTTGAATACGATTTGTGTTAAGTCTGAGATATTATTTAAATATGTCATAAATAATAAATTAAATTAAAAAATGCCAAAAAAGTACAAATAAATCATTGATATATTTTTAATTATTTCTGCTTTTTGTCGAATTTTTCAAAAAATGTACAACTAATTAATTCATTTATTTTTAATTCTAGATTTTAAAAAATGTACATAATATGTACATTTAATGTTAAATATGTACATAGTAATGTTAAATATATAATGAAATTAAATTGAAACATTAAAAAAAGTACATTGTTTTCATTTCTAAAATTAGTATAATATTTTTTAATATGGCAATTCCGTACCTTCCATTTGATACCGATTGGAAATATTTCTTTGCTATCAAGTTGAGAATCACAAATTTCTCAATTTGATAACTATGAAAATCGCCATATAAAAAATGTGCCTTTTAAGTTGAGAAGACTATATTCGAACTATTGAGGGCATTTGAGAATTAACGTTGGAGATTTGGGAAATGTATTTGATCTCAAATGCACCTCAAGTTGATAGCAAACAAAAATGTTTATTGGGACATTTATTGTAGGGTCGTTTGCACACACACAAAAAATAGAAAATAAATTGTCAATAAGCAAAGCAAGTGGCTTCGAAATTCGATGATGCCAGTTAATCATTTTTTGTTCACGCGGAATTTATAATTGGAGGAATTTTTTCTCGAGAAATGTATTTTCCGTGAGAAAGAAATTCCTTGAGAATATTCATAATTGGGATGAATAACTTTTAATTGGAACTTTTTAGTCAGAATAAATCATAATTCTAGTTAGATATTGGTTAATATTTAATTAGAAAAAATATTGTGGTGGCATCTACGCAATTATTGAGGCAGTCACGGAAAAATTAAATTCAAGTCTGTTTTTTTTAATATAACAAAAATGGATTTTCCCTTTAACAAAATATGGCAGAATTCTTTATAAATGAAATGCAAAATGGAAAATCAATTTTGTGCTAATTCTTAACAAAAAAATTAATAAAATATATTTATATGTATTATTATATTTATTAATATTTGTAATTTTATTTGACACAATTTCACACACATTTTTACAGATCAACTGTTTTAATTACAAAAAATATTGTGGTGGCATCTACGCAATTATTGAGGCTGTCACGGAAAAATTAAATGCAAGTCTGTTTTTTTTTAATATAACAAAAATGGATTTTCCCTTTAACAAAATATGGCAGAATTCTTTATAAATGAAATGCAAAATGGAAAATCAATTTTGTGCTAATTCTTAACAAAATTAATAAAATATATATATATGTATTATTATATTTATTAATATTTGTAATTTTATTTGACACAATTTCACACACAGTTTTACAGATCAACTGTTTTCAACTGATTTAGAAGTTTTCTGTTTTTGAAACAGTAGTGCCAATTTGTAACATTTTGTGATGTAATGAAAATCGCAGAATAATAAGTTAATACACAATAAAAAATATTAAATTTTTAAGTTTTATATACATATTGCAATAAAAAAAACTTTGGTAAATTTACATTGAAGATGGTCAGAAATGAATGAGAAAAAATATATAGGCATTTTAGAAAAGCACATTTAATATTAAACTTTATGCACAAAATATATGGGTTTTTGTTGTTTCGAATTTAACTGTGGCTCTAAGTGAAAAGTTTTAGACCGATCGTATATTACATCTTGAGGATCCTCACCTAATATTTTCAAATATTTTAAATTCTTTTTAACTCATTTAACCTCATTACGAAAATAGTAAAACAGTAAATATGGAAAATCCACGCACCTCAAAAAATTGTTTTCTATGAAATAAATTAAAGACATTTCATATTATACAATTTTCTTTCAAAAATGTATCAATTATTGCAAATTTGAAATTTGACATATAGTATTTGTACATATATTTGTATAGATTTCGCAGTATGAAAAGAACTATTATTTCTTTATTTAGAATATATGTAAGTATTGCTCGCAAAAAATTGCAACATCATGAATGAAACACATAGACGACTGCTGGCAGCAGCATTTGTAGTCGTATAGTCAGCTACTTGATTTTTCTGAATACGACAGCAACATATAATACAAATGCATTTTTATTTAAATATACAATTACTTTTACTTATTTAAAATGCATTAGTACAACGTAAAAATAAATAAATTAGTTTAACCCCTTTTGATTATTAATGGAATTATAGCCTTTCATTTTGCGATTTTTTTTTTAAACAAAATAAAATATTTCATAGCAATAACTTCTTTTACATATTTTGTTATATTGTCAACACTATTTTTGTTTTGTAGCCAACAAAACACACTTGCAGTTTTTTTTTCTATTTGAAGAACATATGACTGCCATTGTTGATGTTGTAGAGTTTTTTTTTTTTGATTTTGTTTCGTTAACTCTTTTGTATTAAAGCACCTCCAATATATGTATCCATTTTAGTTTGCAAATTCAGTATATTTATAATTTATTACTTACAGCAAAAAATAATAGAAACAATTTTATCAGTTATGCTTACGAAACTATATATGGCTGCAAAAGCAGTAGCCTGTGTAAAGAACAAGTTAGCGACATGTAACTGTTACGTAACGTGTCAGCCTTTTTTTCACATGAACAGTATTGGAACGTTCCGGTTACGTTCGGTAACTGTTTTAAATTATTTTCATGTAAAAAAAAACAACTGACTCGTTACGGTTACGGTTAGAAAACATTGACCTTTTATATGTATTATAATGCTATGAATGCATTTATCTTTATTTTATTTTATTTATATATTCTTTTTTTTTGTATTGTATATTATTTTTTTTTTATTATTATTACTATTTCATTTAATTATTTTTTTCTTTAAATAAATTAATACATAAAAATTTGTTTTTTAAATTATTGGTGAACTTTTACTCCCTTTATTTACTGCCTTTATATTAACTGGTAGTGTCTGCTTGTCGACAAAATTTTGGATCGATTTTTAGCCCCTTTCCCGTGAGCCAATCGATCTGAAATTTTGCATGCAGGCTCGTGGCAATGACAGAAATGATCTAACAAATTTTTTTAGTGATGCCAAAACAATGGAAACTTTTAAAATTTTCTACCAGAGTTCACAAAAAAATGTACAAAGGGTTTGTTTTTATTATATTATTACCACAACGACCACAAAAACAACAAGTCCAGCTATGACAACAATGCAACATTTAGAATAACAACAGGAACAATATGGAAACATCATGTTTTTCATTTTTTTTTTAATTTTTCATAGATTTACCTGGACCTGTTCCACCGATTTTAATGATTTTTGAAGTAGAAATCTTCCCATGAATTTGGTGAATCATTCTCACTAAAAATTATCACCCTAGCTATCCTATTGAGGGCGTGATCGTGACAAGAACAACATAGAAAATTATATTTTTTCAAGACTTTTTTTAGTTCTTCATTCAAATCTCGGGCCCTAATCGACCGATTTGGACGATTTTAAATAGCAAACTTTTCAGGATGTTAGTGAACCATTTTTTATGCCAACGAGCACCCTAGCTGCCCGATTGATGCCGTCATCGTGATTTCCACAGACGGACAGACGGACAGACGGACAGACGGACAGACGGACATCGCTATATCAACTCCGGTTGTTATAAGGATCACAAATATATATATTTTATGGGGTCCAAATTTTTTTTTCTAATTATTACAAACGGAATGACAAACTTATATATACCCTCTGCACACTGGAGTGGAGGGTATAACAAACTATTTTATTACAAACACATTAACAAATTTAATAAATACACACATAGCATTGTATAATAATACCCTATACCACTATGTGGTTTGGGTATAATGACTTTGTGCTGCTGTTTGTAACTACCAAAAATATTTATGCTAGACCCATCTTTTATTATACCGAAAGTGATTCTGAGTCGATTTAGCGATATCCGTCCGTCCGTCCGTCTGTGTGTCCATGTAAACTTTGTAATCAAACTACAGGTCGCAAATATGAATATATTTTTATGAAATTTGGTATATAAGCTTTTATAGGATGAACGCTGTTGAAATTGGTGAAATTCGGCCCATGTTCAGACCTAGTCTCCATACAAATGACCCCTATGAAATCGACATAAATTGCCAAAAGATCCAAATTATCATATAGATCTCAGTCAAATTGGGTTTCTATGTGATTATTATATCCATTAATCAGTAGTCCAAAAATAATCCCTATAGGACAATTCTTATTCATAGGCCCCATATAGAGCTGCTTCCCGATTTTCACTAAAATCTATCAAAAAACAAAAATATTGAACATATTTTTCTCAAATTTGGTTTGTATATATTTCTTCAAAATATAAGTGACATTGCCAAATATGGTCAGGGTCGGTCCATTTTTCGACCTAGTCCCCATATATATATGGTACCCGATATGAACTTTTTCATATCTGCGGCCAAAAATTTGGTTTATGCTTTTTTCTATATCTAATTAGTTGGACCTAAACGCATGGTATAGGGTATCGTATATTTCCTTACTTGTTTTATGTACATGTTAGTAGCAACTTTAAATGCAATTTTCTAAAAATAAAGGAAAAAATTTAAAAATCTGTAAATCTGCAAAGCGGCTTAAAAGAAATACCTTTCAAATAATATGCGTTTGGTCAAAATCGGGATTAAACGGTAAAACAAAACATCGGTCACAAGAAATCGCCTAGGCTATTAATATCATAGATTTTTTATACCCTACACCACTATGTGGTTTGGGTATAATGACTTTGTGTTGCTGTTTGTAACTTCCAAAAATATTTGACCTAGACCTTTTGTTATACCAATCAGCTCAGAATCACTATCTGATTCGACTTAACGATGTCCGTCCGTCCGTCCGTCTGTGTGGCCATGTAAGCCTTGTAATCAAACTACAGGTCGCAAATATGAATATATTTTGTTGAAATTTGGTACATAAGCTTTTATCGACTATGGGACGAACTCTGTTGAAATTGATGAAAATCGGTCCATGTTCAGACCTAGTCCCCATACAAATGACCCATATGAAATCGACATAAATTGCCATAAGATCCAAATTATCATATAGATCTCAGTCAAATTGGGTTTGCATGTGCTTATTATATCTATTAATTAGTAGTCCAAAAATAATACCTATAAGGCAATTCTTAGTCATAGGCTCCATATAGAGCTGCTTCCCGGTCTTCACTTAAATCTATCAAAAAAACAAAAAATATTTTCTCAAATTGGGTTTGTGTACATTTTTTCAAAATATAAGTGACTTTAATAAATATCGTCAGGATCGGTCCATTTTTCGACCTAGTCCCCATATAAATATAGCACCCGATATAAACTTTTTCATATCTGCAGCCAAAAAAATTAATAACAATTACACTCAAATGGTTTATGCTTATTTTCTATATCCAATTAGTTGGACCGAAGAGATACGGTCTCTAAACCATTGTATAGGGTATCGTATAGTCGGTCTAGACCGACTATAATTTTCTTACTTGTTTTTATTTATTAACCAACACTCAGGGGATGCCCCTACAGATGCAGTGCATTGTATTGATCTCAGGAAAATAGGTTATGGGAAGGAGGAAAGAGGGAGTAGTGTTTGTGGATATTTGACTTAAGTTTTATTAGATAATAACTGTCAGGAAAGACCTCTACGGGGAGTTTATTCCACATACGGCTAGTTCGACTAATAAACGAATTCTCTCTGTAATGCGTTATGCGGTCAACTGGACAATAGACTACGAACGGATGTGATCTACTAGAGAAACGGGTAGCGCGAACCGAAACTCAGGCACTTGGAATAAGTTCGCTAATCTCATGGGAAGAACATTTCCCATGGCGGTATCTATTGAACAGTGCTACACAACCCAAATTCCGACGATGTTCCAATGAGTCAATAGAGTTGGATACCCTACTGTCATTGACGAGCATCAACGCCCTCCTTTGCACACGGTCCAGTAGCTCCAAAATAGACTTTGAAGCTCCTGCCCATATATGGGAATTGTATTCCATTTTCGGTCGGATGTAAGTGGTATAGATTTTAAGGAGATCAAAGGGAGTGAAGTAATTTTTGCACCGTTTTAGAATACTAAGACACTTGAATGCTTTTTTCGACACTTGAAGAATATGCTCGTTCCAGCGACCATCACAATGAATTCTTATGCCTAGAACATCAAGAGTATCTGATTCCTCAATACCTATACCACCCATATATACAGATGACATTGTTGAATCCATGGCCCTATGGGTCAGCATACAACATTGAGTCTTCAGCGCATTAAAATCAACTCTATTCGCTTTACCCCACTCGGAGATTGTTAACAGGCCTTTGATTCTATTGAAAAATTAAATTATTGGTCAATTTAATCGAAGTAAAATCCATTAATGCCGTACTTGTCGTAAATGGATTTACAATTTTCGAACCGGTTAAAAAATTTATTCGAAATTATTTTTAATTTATTTTTGTGTAAGTGTGTAAGTACTGACATATTTCGATGCAAGTCGGCATGTTTTCACGTGATCCTACACACAGAAAACAGATTCATTGTGGCTACCGAATTTATTACCAACCGAATTGCGATAATGCTAATAACCGATTTTCGGGTTCACGATGATTACAATTCTCTTGCCTTAACAGTAAATATTTTATCATAATAGAAAATTTACAGATGATATGAAATTTCTGTTGATACAATCGAAAATATAGTTATTCCACTTAAGACCAATTCGGTTGGCAAATATTTTTTCTGTGTGTATGCACACAAAATTTTTTTAACATTCTTTTGAACATAGTACGAAGAAATGAAGAGGGTATGCGATTATTTAAAAATGTCATAAAATCCAAAGCTGGTCTTGGCAAATAATGGGTTAACATTCTCGGATTTATCCGAAATTTTTGACGCGAAATATTTACATATTTGGTTATAATATTTGAAGTAACGCTTTTAAAAATTCAATACCAATTACAGAATATTTGAATTTTTGTATAAGTTGTCTTTTATTAGCTTGGGGTTATATGTGAAATATGAGTATATTTCACAAATATCTCATTTTTCTCGAAATCCGCAAAATAAAATCCTTCTAAAAAAAATTCTGGCAGAGGAATTTACTTAAAAATCCACACAGTTAATATCTAACACGTATTTAAAAAACCTTAAAGTGCCAGATCCCTTTGTTCGAAATTTTGTTTAAGAAAATTTTTTAAAACTTAAAAAAGGAGTTTTCAAAATTTTATGAAAACAATTAACAATTAACAATTAACAATTAACAATTAACAACGCAATGTTTGAGTACATATAGGTATAGAGACCAAAAAAAATTATAGCTTTAGTTAAATTCTTAAAGTTGAAAAAATTTCCGTAAAATTTCACGACCTACTGTTTTTGGCACAAAAGCGGTCTGAGGCATTTGCTATTTCTTGGCGAGTTTTTATTCGATTTTGATGCTGTATAGCTTTTTAAAAAGATAATTTAGTACTGATATCGATTCATATAACAATTTGTCGAAAAATTTAAGTTGTAGAACGAAATTTTCGTAAAATCTGAAAAAGTCATATTTCCCGCATATAAACACTCTTCGGGGACTTTGGGCCCCATTATCCACCAGAAGGCACCGTCGGATCGAGCTAAAAAGTCAAGACCGCATATATGATAGCAAACCTCATATTTTAGACAATCCAGACATATCAATTAAGGAAAAAAATTTAACAACCAGTCTATGTAAATAGGATTGAATAAAATTACTATCGTACTCATCTTCTTATACCTAAGAATATATCAAAACATTAAACTCTATTGGAATTTCTGTTTCTGCTAAAAGCGTAAAAACAGTTACAAATTGTCACATTTATCTTAGGAAAAAGAAAAAAACAGACAAACAACTTACGACTACAACTTACGAGTAAATAACAATCTTACGAGTACACGAGTCTCAATGATGTCTCTTCTGAAGTATTAAAATATATTTATTTGAGAATCAGTAACAAACATAATTTAACTACAATCTGTACAAGTAACAAAGAAAATCCGAAAATGTCTGTTCAGTAAAATTATTATTAAATGTGTTTTCAGTTTTTAATGAAAATTTATGGTTATTATATTAAATAAAATGAAAATTTCCACTTGTCATCACTAACTCTTTCCTGTATAAAAATTTCAACCCAGCTGCCATTAAATTCTAGATTTCTGTTCAGTTACGAAAAAAAAACGCACTGTTTTTAATATTATTTTGTGACCAGATTACTTCAAAAACTTATTCATTTATCATAATGAATACATTAAGCATTATTTATAACGATTATTTGCTTCATTGTGGTGATAACAAAGTAATTGATATTTCAAGTTCATTTAACAATAATTCAATTTTAAAAGGGGTGTATTCTTTGTCCATGCCACAGCGCGATGAACTGTGACGTTAGCAAGATAAATATGTAGTAAGTGACCCATGTCTGTTTAATGCCGTAATTGTAACTAATTCTTCAAATTATTATAAAGTCACGTTTCTTATTTTAGAATTAGTAAGCGTCCATAACTGTTTTTAAAGATAAAATTTACATACTACAGAGTGAAATATTAGAGACCTGAACAATAGTTTTGTTTTCTTTTAAATCTTTAAAATTCTTAAAGATTTTAAAAAGGAAGTTGTTTATAAAATAGATTCGAATAGATTTTTATCTTATTATTTTATATTCTACTGTGTTTTTTATTCAATCTTTTTTCATTCAATCCTTTATTCAGTTATCGAGTTATCAATAGCTACCTGATTGTTTGGTTTTGTCAACTTTTACTGTGTGTGTTTCTTATTATTGTCGCCACCGGAAGTATTGAATTTTTCTTGTAATTAGCAGAAAGAGTCAACCAAACTCTACATTTTTAGGAAATGGAAAAATTATAATAATGTACACCCATAAATTTCAACTGATAATATTATTCGTAACAGTTTGCAGTCTTTTTAACAATAACAATTTTTATCCTGATAGAGATCCTGAAGTTGTTACAGAAATACAATGTTAGCAAATATTTTTATTCCAGCGTTTAATCGCTACTTTTTCGAAGCTCGCCAACATACAAATGTGCTTTATAAGACCAACTTTGCAAAAGTCCAAAGTGGAAATATAATAATAAATAATACCGCAAAAGACTAGAGAAATATTAATCTCAACGACTTGTAGATGTCTATGTGAGGAACAAACTGAATTAGTTGGAACAATCGAGGATGCTCTTTACTATAGAGAATATGTATTGTCTTCGTTTTCGGACATATAAGGAACCTTCATAGGATAGCAATAAACGATTCTGGATTCACGGGTACGGATCCACGAATAATTTCACGACAGGCTTGTTTATGAACAGAGTTTTTAACTCGAAAATGGAGAAGCTATGAATGCCACAGCGAAGGGAACTCAGGAGGCAGGGGTTACTTCCCCATTTTTTTGTTAGGTCATGATCAACAAAATTCTCAAATCTTTTGACAGAACAGATACCAAGATGGTTGCTTATGACGATGACGTTGTGCATCCGTTCACGAACCTTATCAACTATCAACGATTTTATTGAATTGACACTGGGAAAACCGTGCTGGTTCTTTTTACAAAGATCTTCCCACGGTGAATGGCATATTTCTGGTACTCTCGAAAGAAACGAAGTATTTGGGTGTCCTTTTGAATTCTAAACTCTCATGAACAAGAAGTTCAGAAGAGGGGACGAAAAAGCATTATGTGTTTTCTATACGAAGTAGAATTTTTATAAGAAGTGGAGTCTTAAACCAGAAATCATGTACCGGTTGTTGAACTCGTTGCATGCAACGAATGGTAAACTCGTGTGGTGGAAAACCATGAAGATGAAAACCAAGCTATCCAAACTTGGAAAAGTATATAATCGAGCCTTACTGAAATCCACCTGGCATATATAAGAACGAAATTACAGGCGGAAGTAGAGTTAATACTGGATATCGTCAAGAGCAAGGCAGAGAAAGTGGACCATCGTTTAATAGAGTCACATATCCTGGAACAATGCTCTTGGGGACACAGCACTATCGTATGGTCATTGGGAGCTACACAGATGAATCAGTTAACTGATTATATGTCACCGATAATGAAATACCAAGACGGAAAAACTACACCGGGTGGTCGCTCTAGTGTTTGCACTTTGAACTAATCTTTATTTTGAGTATGGCAACACCAATGTCAGATGTTTTATGACAAGAAGTTAGTATAATATGGGCGGTTTAGAGAAATGAGTCGATTTACGCTCAACGGTTCTCAAATTTAGCTACGGAACCCTTGAAAGAAGACGAGTATTTTTACTGAAAACCCATCTTTTCTGACGAAGCCCATTTTCATCTCAGGGGTTCCGTTAACATGCAAAATTTTCTAGTACCGAGAAAATCCACAAGTAACTGGGTTGAAGATTTCATTGGATCATTTTTCTTCGAAGATGCGAAAGGAAAATGCTCATTTTCGAAGATATGGATCTGGACAACATTAGGTTTCAACAGGATGTAGTGCCGTATCGCATAACTCGTGACACAATCGATTTTTTGTGTGGCAAGTTTGAAAACCGCGTTATAAGCTATTCTAGCGATGTGCATTGACCATCGCGCAGCTACGATTTGATCCCGTTGGACTATTATTTATGGGGAGCTGTTAAATTAGTGCAGTCATCGCTAAAAAAAAAATTCCATACTGTCGAAAATGCACCAAAATATTGGTTTTTTTTTCATTTATAGCAAAATCAAAATGCAAAACTTATATGGTTACTCTCAATATCGAACACTATCAAATCAAAGAGAATAAGGAAATTTATTCGGTATTTTAACCAAATCCTTCAATATGAATAGTGGGATTGTGTGAAACTCGGGCAGGCTTTGAGTAGTTGATGGATTCAGTTAACACTAATATTCCAATACCTTTATCGGAATTATCAAATACTATCAACGAAATGGACGTAACTGACATCTTGTAGAATATTTCAGATTATATGACCTTTGACTGATCTAAGGAAAACCAAAATGCTCCTTGACTTTACCAAAGAAATATTCAGCATGCTCACAGGACGCTATGCAACAAAATGTATGGCAGTACGAATGGGTGAAACACAAAATAAAACATTGCATAGCCGGTATTGACCTATTATAACTTACTGACAAATCTGTGGTTTTCTGGAATAACCGCGTATGTCCATTTTTGTCAGTTTTGAGTTAACGATGCCAAATATATTAATTTTTAGCGCTTTTTACATGTGTTTAATTTTTTTTTTAAATGTTGACCGTTTCTGAGTTTTTTTTTAAAATAACGACGTAACTTTAATGTTTATTAAATTAATTTGCAGCACTAACGACGTATGTCGACCTACGTTTGATCGCTGACAAATTATTTTGTCTGAAAACGTCACATAGCGACATACGTTGTTATTAATGAAAAAAATGCAAAATAATTTTGGATTAGTTTTCAGTTTATAACCACTTATGAAAACTTGTGTGTTTATTTCTGTTATTTTTTGTCAATATTATTCTTGATACGTTGTTATATTCTCATCCTAAGTCCCGTTAACTTTTTCTTGACGATCAAAAAAATCCATTTTGCAAGCAACAACAACTTATGGGTGGTTGCATTGGTAGTTTTCTTTTTCAAAGAAAACGTCGTTTGTCGGCATAAGTTGTTTTATCTGCACACACTTTAAGTGTAATTTACATATTGTTTTTTCGTCCTTCTCTAGGATCAATTTTTGACTCAAAATTTTATATATATTTTTTTATATATTTTATATAAAGTATTTATTGCCCATATCTACAAGACTGTTAAATAAAAAGCTCTAAAATCTTTATATCGAGCCCATAATTTCAAATATAACGTTTTTGGCTCCCTGAACATTTTGATTTTATGACATACGCGGTTATTCTAGAAAATCACAGATATTCATATCCTACTAGCAGAGCCCAGCCTTCGAAATTCGAGTGCAAATTCTACGAAATTTTATTTTTTCATTCATAAATAATTTTAATTAATAAACACACACACTTGTATAGTTTTTTATTTTAAGCTTATATATATGTTTTATGTATGTGTTAGTAGCAACTTTAAATGTATTTTGCTCAAGAAAAAAATGTACCAGATGGTGTACATCTGCAAAGAAATGCCTTTCAAATGGTATATTTTTTATCAAAATCGATTGGTGATTGAAGGTGTAGAATTTGTCACAAGAAATCGCCTTGACGACTATAATTTTCTTACTTGTTTATATTATTATTGTATCATGATATACATAAAGTATCCACAATATTGGCAATGCTTAGAACATACACAATACGATGCTGCTAAAACTCCTCAAATTGAAACACACATTTATATTTCTATAAAAAACGTGATGGATTATGAATTACTTGTTATGAATTTACTCATCTTCGTTCCTTAAACTGAAATGAAACACATGTTCAATAACTGTGCAATTTAAACACATCAAGATAAAAATTCTTTACAAAAGCCTCAAAAATATAAAGTTATGAAAATAATAATTACAAGATAATAAGAACAGCAACATATGGTACAAATTTTATAAAAACTGTTTTTAATAGCAATGTAAAATAGAAAGAAAGAATAATAAAATGCTTATACATATGTGTGTAAGTATGTACATTAGGGCTATAACCAAATTTCAGCCCAAGTTATGAAAATAATTTTCTCGGGTAATTTACGATATCCATTTTGTAAGACCATTTCTAACTCTATTTTTTCATTTCTTATGATGATGTAACGAATACCTTATTATCCACCCGAAATGGGGTGTGGTCATCGCACAGTGGCGCCTGTAGAATAAGTGAGGTTGCAAAAATCAAAAATTTCATGTGCCCCTAAAAAATATTGAATAAACCCATTTTACAGGAAATTGTCAACCGATTTCAAATATGCTACTCTAACTACAATCAGATTTTTGGTTCAATATATATATCCCTTCAAAGATGACTGATTTTTAGTGTTCAAAAACCAAACCATTTTTACGTAATTTGCTCCGTTTTCGGATACAGTATCCCGAAAACTAGGTAACGGATCATCATTCTTTTTGATTTTGTTGATGGATCTATTTATTAAGAAAAGAATAAAAAAATTGCAGTGTTTGTCCAGGTAAATCGATATTTAGCAACTATCCATTTTTTCAATATTTCTCAAATTTGATGGAAAATAAAAAAAAACTGTAAACTTCCATATTTGCCATATTTTCAAAATAAGGTCTTTGATTATTGCTTTACCTAATGCAAAAATTTCAAGCTGCCCATCCTTGCCCCATTTTTTGCTGGAAGTAAAATTTTCATAAAAAACATGGTTCCAGAAATGTGTTGAAAATCCAGGCTAGGCGATTTCTTGTGACTGATGTTTTGTTCTACCGTTTTATCCCAATATTGGCCAAACGTATAATATTTGAAAGGCATTTCTTTTCAGCCGTTTTGCAGATTTACAGATTTTTAAATTTTTTCTTTATTTTGAGCAAATTGCATTTAAAGTTGCTACTAATACATACATAAAATTATACAATGCTATGTGTGTGTTTATTAAATTTATTAATGTGTTTGTAATAAAAATGAGTTTGTTTTTTGTGTTGATTTGTGAATTGGCTATAATTGATTTGCATACTTTTAGGGTCTTTATTTAATGAAAAAATAAAATTTCCTAGAATTTGCACACGAATTTCGAGGGCTTGAATCTGCTAGTTGTTACTGTTTCGCTCGTTATTGTTAAGATATAGGATTTTTATTTTTCATTCTGTAATGCTTACCTGAGATCCTCTGTCAAATTCTGCTCTCTAAGTTCAGGTGCAGATACAATTTATGACATAGAACCATAAGGACCACAGTGAAGGACATTCAAGAACAAATAAACAAGATTAAATCCACAAAGTTCGAAATCAGTGAAGGAAAATACATTGAATGTAGTTACGAGTTCCACCTGACTATGGTTGACGGAAAAAAATTTAACGAACTGTCAAAAACAACCTCAACATTGTCATGCCCAATTTGCAAAAAGACAAAAAAGAACTTCGACAATTAAACGATTCTACAAACGAAGCGAATTTTGAATACGGAATCTCACCATTGCACGCAAGAAAAAGGTGTATGGAGTTCTTGTTAAAATTAGCGTATACGTTTCCACTTTGATGCATACAATAAACAAATATAAGGAAAGAATTAGAAAGAATCGAATACAGGATGCGTTTTTCAAACAAATTGAACTAAAAGTAAACTTCCTCAAGTACGGATGCGGAAACTCAAACGATGGAAACACTTCGAGAATATTTTTCAAAAAGAATGATGAGACTGTAACTCGAATCAGTGGAATAAACAATCAAATCATTAAGAGATTGGGAACGATCTTGAATGCTTTAAACTGCAAGGAATAAGTTGATTCTGAAAAATATGTTGAATATGCTTCGAAAACTGTATCATTTTTAGCAAAATTATATCCACAGAAAAAGTTGACACCGACATTTCATAAAATATTGTCGGATGGCAAAGATATGATTGAATATCAAACTTTGCCAATTGGAGAGCTTTCTGAAGAAGTATGTACATTACTATAAAAAATATACATAGATTGCTGAACACTTTCAAATCATCAAGGGTGAGACAAAATGAGGACCTCTTCAACATGTTAGCAGCATCTTCCGATCCAATATTTCATCACTGCGGCATGTAAAGTCACGAAAAGAGTTAGGAAATAATTATAGTACAGAAATTATTAGTCTTTTAGATATACCTTCCTTTACGGATTGTAAGCAATATTTTACAAAAAAATTGAAAACTAAATTTAAAAAAAAATTATTTTTTAAATCTTTTTTGGAATTATTTTAAATCATAAAAGAAACATAAAAAATCAAAAATTTAAAAAAATATTTTATTTCATATTTTATTTTATTTCCATAAAATTGATTTTTCCGCAAATTTCAAGTTTGCTAACCCAAAAGTAGGCACCTAAAACGCGTAGAACCCTTTTCAAACACTCATTTCATAGGTTGATCAATTATCTATCATATGTCTTTTAAATTTTTTGATTATCTTATTTGGTTCAAAAGTTTTGTTTTTTGCAACGAAAAAACTCTAATGGCACCACTGTGCAGCGGTAAAATAAAAAATAGTAAGAATTATACTTTTTATTCCAAATTTCAATCAGTTTTGTGGGTAAGCTTTTTCAACAACTTTTCAGTAACTTTTAAAGGCATATATTCCTATGCTAAGGCCATTTGTTATATGACAAAAAGTTATGACCCTAATGTTAGTCATCCTATTTGTGTACATTTAATGCAAGGACCACCTTGATTCTAACCTACAAAAACATTTAGATTTAAAAATACTCGGTAAACACTGTGCATTCTAATAGTTAAGAGTTTAATTATTTTAAATTGGCCCTTTTAAATAATATCGCGTTTAGACTACAGCTAAAAAAAAAATTAAAAATAAAAATAAAATAAAAAAAAGTTAATGAAAAATAATTAAGTTAAAAAAAATCAGTGATAATCAATAAAAAAAAATATTAAAATTGAATAAAAAATTGATCTTCCTCATTTGACCGCGCATGAGCTTAACTCGTGACCATTTATATTTGTCCATTTATTTCAAAGCTTTGCCACGTTCTTATAGCCATACAGATTAGAGGGATAATTAATCTATTTATTAAAACTAGCAGATTCCAGCGCTCGAAATTCGAGTGCAAATTCTAGGAAATTAATTTTTTTCATTTAATAAAGACTTTAAAGGTATGCTTCACAATTCAACTCATTTTTAATGAAGAAAACAAACTCAACACATTAACACAAACACATTAACAAATTTAATAAACACACACATAGCATTGTATAATTTTATGTATGTGTTAGTAGCAACTTTAAACGATCATAACTCCAAAAAAATATTCCAGACGATTAAAATTGTAAGTTGAAATACCTTTCAAATGATAAATTTTTTGTCAGAATCGGGGTAAAACTGTGAAATTACATCGTTCACAAGAAATCGCCTTTACTATTATTATTATAGATTTGAAACGGAAAACCCTGGAAAACGATTTTTTAGTGCTAAAGCCGTTTCAGTAACAACACAGTATATTCCGATTTTTCTAGAAAACTTTTCCGGAATTTTGCAAGTTTTGCGGAAAGATTTCCTATAAAAACTTTTTAAAATATGCGCAATCGAATTCTCTAACAACTGTCCATACAAAGAATCGTCGTATATAGAGTACTTAAAATAAAGAACTTACTTTAGTTAACACACAAAAAGCTAACCCGCATGACGAAGTAGAAAAAAATTTCTTATCCCACTTAGAATTTAAGAGAACTCATATTTTATTCTATAACAATCACTGAAATTGTAAATATATTATCGAAAATCATTATTTTAATATACAAGAAAAGGAAAATAGCTTATTTTATGCACAATCTAAACGTGGATTAAGTAAACTATTAAGTATATTATTTATGTACATGTTTGTTTTATTTGTATGTAAGTATATATCAGATGTGGTGCTCCTTTTCTTATTTTGTATTAATATGAGATTTTAGTGTTTACCTCAGACGGCAGTGGCTATGATTTCCAATGTGTGTTGTATACACATAATGGTAAAAAAAAAACACACAAAAAGGAATGTCTGATGATCAATCAGACAGTTTTTATACCCTATACCACTATGTGGTTTGGGTATAATAACTTTGTGCTGCTGTTTGTAACAACCAAAAATATTTGACCTAGACCCATCTTTAATTATACCGATCGAATCAGAATCACTTTCTGAGTTGAATTAACAATGTCCGTCCGTCCGTCCGTCCGTCCGTCTGTCCGTCCGTCCGTCCGTCCGTCCGTCCGTCTGTGTGTCCATGTAAAGCTTGTAATCAAACTGCAGGTCGCAAATATGAATATATTTTGATGAAATTTGGTATATAAGCTTTTATCGGCCATGGGATGAACGCTATTGAAATTGGTGAGAATCGGTCCATATTCAGACCTAGCCCCCATACAAATTACCCATATGAAATCGACATAAATTGAGATAAGATCCAAATTGTCATATAGATCTTACTCAAATTGGGTTTGTATGCGTTCATTACATCCACTAATGAGTAGTCCAAAAATGATCCCTTTGACCCCATATAGAGCTGCTTCCCGATTTTCAGTCAAATCAATTAAAAAACAAAAATATTGCACTGATTCTTCTCAAATTTTGTTTGTACATATTTTTGCAAAATACAAGAGACTTTACCAAACATGATCAGGATCGGTCCATTTTTGGTCCTAGCCCCTTTATAGATATGGCATCCGATATGAACTTTTTTATATCTGCAGCCAAAAAAATTAATAAAAATCCCACTCAAATTTGGTTTTTGCTTATTTTCTATGTCCAGTTAGTTGGGCCTAAGAGATAGGGTTTCTAAACGCATGGTATAGGGTATCGTATAGTCGGTCTAGACCGACTATAATTTTCTTACTTGTTGTTTTTATTTTCAATGTTTTATCACCAAAAAAAAATTGGGCAGATGTTTTTCAAAACACCTATTTATAAACTAATACCTTAGCATTTTTGCTCTTTATGCTTTACCGGTTTTGTATTTTAGAGCTCTAAAATATGAAAATGAATTTTATAAGAAAAAAGGAGTTGCGTCATTGTTAATTATAACTGGCGTGTAAGTTAGTTTTTAAAATATCCTTATTTTTAAGGATTATACATTAAAGGAAAATTTAAAAAGGTAAAATTTTTGTTAAAGAAACAATGTTTAATGTAGCTATTTATGAAAAAGGAACAAGAAATTACGAAGAGTTAATTTCTCCTACACTATTTCTTATCTATAATATTAATAGGCTAGGCGATTTCTTGTGATCGATGTTTTGTTCTACCGTTTTATCCCGATTTTGACCAAGCGTATATTATTCGAAAGGTATTTCTTTTTAGCCGTTTTGCAGATTTACAGATTTTTTAATTTTTTTCTTTGTTTTAAGTAAACTGCATTTAAAGTTGCTTCTAATACATACATAAAGTTATACAATGCTATTTGTGTGTTTATTAAATTTTTTAATGTGTTTGTAATAAAAATGAGTTTGTTTTTTTGTGTTGATTTGTGAATTGGCTATAATTGATTAGCATATCTTAAGGGTCTTTATTTAATAAAACAATAAAATTTCCTAGAATTTGCACTCGAGGGCTGGAATCTGCTAGTTTTTCTTAACGACCTTCTATGTCAAATTTCCAACCTTTTTCAGACGACAGCAGTATTTGTCATTCATATTCCTTCGATAAAAGGCCAAGCTTTAGGGGAATTGGGGGTATAAGGCAATATATGAATGAAATATTCAATCGAGAACTTTTGACAAACTCTGAGTGGGGTCGAGTTAATAGATTCGATTTTAATGCTCGTAGAACCCAATGTTGTCTATTGACCCATAAAAAGGCCATGGAGTTATCAATAACGTCTGTATCCATGGGTGGATATATAAAAATTCAGTGTGATGTCCGTTGGAATATATACATTTTTCAATTATCCAAAGAAGCTTTCAAGTGTCTAGGTATCATAATTCAGTATAAGAATTACTTCACTCCATCTAATATCCTTACTGTTTACACCACCTATATCCGACCAAAAATGAAGTACAACATATATGGGTGGGTCTATTTTTAAGCTTCTGGACCGTGTGCTAATGAGGGCATTGGTACTTATCAATGACAGTAGAATATCCAATTCTATTGATACATTGTAGCATTGTCAAAATGTTGGTTTTGTTACACTGTATTATAGATATTACAATGAAAAGTGTTCTGTTGAGCTAAATGAATTCATCCCTAGACCCCATGTTTTGCTTCACACCACCCGCTCGTCTAGTAGATGTCATCAATTTGCAGTCTATTATCCAGTGGATAGCACAACGTATTACCTCGAAAATTCGTTTATTAGCCCGCTGATATCAGAACAGTGCACTGCATTAATAGGGGACATCCCCTGGGTATATATATGATGTACACATATGGTCAATAAAATTAGTACACCTGCTTATTTTTTCTTTGTATGTAATTTTGGTTACTTTAACACAAAGTAAACATGGCAATTATTTTTTCTTTAAATAACTATAATATGGCAATGCCTTTAAAAGTAAAAACAAAACTGGGGCTTCCCCATTATTTTCATTGTGTGTTAGTTTTGTGCAGATGTGTTTTCAGTACTTGGTCAAAATAATAAATACATTGCTGAATTCTTTAATATTTTCGAAGTCTACTCTATTTTTTTGAAAAGGCTAGTTATTGCACTGTTGTTAATCTCTATTTATAAAGAAATATTTGGAAAAACTATCAGCGATGGGTCGAAAAAGTCATTGTTCATCGGAGGAGAGAAGAATTGTTTCAAGACTAAGAGAAAGTGGCAAAAGTCTACGTTCTGTAGCAGAAATTATGAATCGATCGCTATTTTTTGTACAAAATGCTTTAAAGCCTAAAAATACCCTCGAAACTCGCGGAAGACCCAAGAAAACATCAAAAACAACAGATATCCTTATTGTAACTCTTGCGAAGAAGGACCCATTTGTGTCTTCAAGATCGATTTCAGCAGATATTGGAAATGTAATTTCATCGCGAACGGTTCGTCGTAGACTACAAAAAGCTGGTTTACCAGGACGGATAGCCAGAAGAGTCCCTCTGCTTAGACAAAAAAATTTAAAGGCTAGGTTGGCGTTTGCAAGAAGACATTCCAATTGGTCCGGAGCAGATGGTGAAAAAAAATGGCGAAAAATTTTGTGGAGCGATGAAACAAAAATTAATTTATTTGGAAACGACTGTGCCCGGAATGTTCGACGCCCTAAAGGTAAAGAATTTCATGTTCGCTTTACAAAAAAGACTGTCAAGCACGGGGGCGGCAATATTATGGTATGGGGTTGTTTCTCGTGGTATGGTGTCGGTCCGATACATCGAATTACCGACACTATGACCAGAATCCACTACAAAGACATATTGGAAAATACGATGTTGACCTATGCTGAGGAAAGTATGCCTCTTAGATGGATATTCCAGCAGGATAACGATCCAAAGCATACTTCTAAGTTGGTAAAGGATTGGTTCCAAGATAATCATGTGGCCCTTCTCGACTGGCCAAGTCAATCTCCGGACTTAAACCCGATCGAAAATCTTTGGGGAGAGTTAAAACAAAGAATTGGAAAGGAGGTTTTTAAAAATAAGGATCAATTATGGGATTTTGTTAAAAAAACTTGGTATGAAATACCAGTAGAGACCTGCAGGAAACTTATTGCCAGCATGCCAAAAAGAGTCAACAAAATAATTGAAAATAAGGGTGGATATACCGGCTTTTAACGAACTCACCTTAAATCACTAAATTTAAAAAAAAAAACTTGAATTTTGTATTGTTTTGCTTATTTTAACTAAATGTACTTATTATTTTGTCCAATGTTTTTTGATTAATTACTTACTTTTTGAATAAGACTGAATTTAATTTTTGTTTTTTGTTATTGTTTTAGTATTTATTTTATTTCTAATGTTATAACCAATCAAAATAGTATTTGTTTTTTCTTTTAATTTTAATAAATTTTCGGCTACGAGCCTTTAAAAAAATTTTTCAGGCTGTACTTATTATTTTGACCATATGTGTATATATAAAAAAAATTGCAGACTTTTAAAACATAACTGTTTAAATACAATTAAATGGTCCTAGAATTCGTGCAACAATTTAGTTTTTATACCCAATATCACTCTGAGGTCATATAAAAATATCTGACCTAAGTCCACTTCCTGTCATACCGCTCGATTCAGAATCATTTTTTAGTCAGTTTAGCGATGTCTGTCCGTCCTTCTTTCTGTCTGTGTACCTCTGCAAGGCTTTTAGTCAAATATGAATGTAATATTTTCATACATTTTTGTACACATACAACGTTTTGTCTGCATCACAATGATCGGTATTGAAATTGGTACATATGACCTCTATGAGATGCATTTAGTTTGCCATGAGATCCAAATTATCATATGTGACCCTGCTTAAGAAAACCCACCTTGTGTGTCAAATTTCATCAATTCACTTTTTTGGATTTATATGTAAAAAAAACCTTAAATTTTTATATGAAACCACTCAGAAACATCGGAAAGTAATGTAAAAATCCTACTTAGATGGCGGTGAATCATAACGTTCAATATCAAATACATTGCACAGTTGATCAAATTCATCACACTCGCGACACATTTTCACAATAATTAAAACAAACTCCGAGTTCTAGCACTAAATGATAAAACAAACATTGAAATCAATCAAAACAAACAAATCAAAACAAATATTTAACAACGAAATGAGAACGCGCACACTATGAAAATGGGTTTTTACTCAAGAACTTGTTTTGATACACTACGTGGGTTTTCATATGCAGGGTCACATATAGATATCCGGCAATTTTGTTTTATGTGTGTTTATTACAAATATTAATCAGTAGTCCAAATGTAATTGAAACAATGTAAGTCACAGCCCCCATATAATGCTTCCCGATATTCACCTTAGTCTAACAAAAAACAATATACATAAATAAAACAGCATCCGATATGAAATTCATAACAATGCCACTCAAATTTGGTTTATGCTTATTTTCTGTATCCCATTTATTGGAACTGAGACCCTTTCTCTGAACTCATGGTAAAGTATAACGGATAGTCGGTCTAGACCAGGGGTCTGGAGCATGCGGCTCTCTTACATAATAGTCTGAGGCTCTTATTCCATATAAAAATATTTTAAGTTTGTTCATTTAATATTTAACTATTAGATTCCAGCCATCGAAATTCGACTGCAAATTTTAGGAAATTTTATTTTTTCATTAAATAAAGACCCTAAAAGTATGCTAATCAATTATAGCCAATTCACAAATCAACACAAAAAACAAACTCATTTTTATTACAAACCCATTAATAAATTTAATAAACACACACATAGCATTGTATAATTTTATGTATGTGTTAGTAGCAACTTTAAATGCAATCTACTCAAAGCAAAGGAAAAAATTTAAAAATCTGTAAATCTGCAAAACCGCTAAAAAGAAATACCTTTCAAATAATATAAGTTCGTTCAAAATCGGGATAAAACGGTAGAACAAAATATCGATCACAAGAAATCGCCTAGCCTATTAATATTATAGATATTTAACACTTAAAGGAATCATTTTTTTTTAAATTAAAATTTTTTAAAAACTACCCTTTTTTAAAAAGTACCCTTTTAAAAAGTATGCCCCTTTAAAAAAAATTAGGCTCGATATTTGTAGCGAAGAATTACTTGAAATTTTTTTGAGTTACCGTATGACTTCTAAGGTTTCGAAAGATGCTTTTCGGGATCAATTTCATTGGTGTTCTATGAAGTACTTACTAAACTTATAGGCTCTCCACTCTAGTAAGAGAAAAATAATGAAATTTTAAATTTTGATTAATTAATTCTTTCTATAGAATTGGTATTCGAATTTAAAGTTTCAATATCGACAACAGTTTTAAAGAAGTAGCCGTAACAAACATTGGTTGTAATATTAAGTTTAAGACGCTGGTGGTGGTTATCCAAAATTCGGCACAGCCGAATTCAACACTCTTCCTTTTAAAACGAAATATATCCAAGCGTTATAAATTGTTTTCAAAAACTATTTATCCTATTGTAAACTGCTTAGATTACGATATATTTGATCTTTATATGAACAGATTTCCAAAATTTAAAACCTGAAAGTTAGCTTGTCCCGCAAAATTTGCCGAGTTTTGTGAAAAAAAATGTTTCTCAAAAGTTGCGTAATCTATAATGAAAAAATATTTTTAAAAAATTCTCGAAGTAATTTTGGTCCACTACAGCATCCTAAAATTTTGAACAAATAAAGTTTTCAAATAAAATTTTGTTAAAACATCAAATATTTCTTTGTTTGACCACAAAATATTACTGTAAATTCGAGTGTATGTCAGACAGATACTGGTTCATACCTCACGGCCCCCCTTTGTAGAAAAATGTAACATAGAAACAATTTAATTAATTATAACATAACAATTACTGCAACGTTTAAAATAATCACTGATGAAGTCTTAATGTCAGAAACCGGTCCGAATAAAAATTTTTACAGAGTAGTTATGATTTTGAGAAAAATAGATTTGTTCCTCTTCTCTAATACGTACTAGTTAGTTAGTTATTATTCTTTAATTTTAAAATATGTATTTACAATATTTAAGATATAAAAATCAGAAGATTATAAAAAATTTTTTATACAAATTAATAGGTAGTAAAATTAAATGTGCGGTTTGATAACGTAATCGATTGTAAAATCGTGTTGTTTCCGATGCTTTTTGGAGAACATTTCTTTCTCAGTTATTTTTAGGTTAGTTAAAATACCTTTTCTTAAAGACCACGTACGTACCACGTACTATTTAAAATCGGTTGTATTATTTGAAAAAAAATAGTGGACTAAAATTAAACAACGAAATTTTTTGATGTGTAAACATCCATGCGCTCAGGGGCGTAAAAATCTATTTCACAATACAATCACAAAAACGGATTAAAACAAAAACAGTGTGAGTTATGAGTGTACTGGTGTAAAGATTATTGCAGCTAATTCATCAACCCTCAAGTATAAAAACGTTAAAAATTTCACAATATAAACTAATTCAACAACCAAAAGGTATAACACAATCACAAATATAACAATATATAAGTATAACAGCTAATTTAACCGGGCTATATATATAACAACCTTAAATTGAAAAAAATTTACTGAAAGCACAAGTACTTCCAACTTAAAAAAATCTTTAATTACTAGATGCTTACACATTTCCCCTGTGATCGGACTCACAAAGTTTTTTTTTTTAGTTTTTACCAAAATACAATTTTTCAAAAAAAAATCTATTTATACGAAATATACTACGACCATGAACGACAAGTGTTTGAAAGGACCTGAAGATCCATTTAAAATATTTGGTATTTTTTTTACTGAATATTAATTAAAAATTAAAAATTTTTTAAAGTACGAAAACATTTTGTCAATGTCTGAGAAATTTTTCCTTAGAGATCTTATTTTCTTATATTAATTTATTTATAATTACTGTCAATCACTAAGAAAAATTTTTATTGCCGATTTCTGGGTTCATTCATATAAATATGAAAATGATTTAAAGGTTTAACTTTTTGTCTATGCCAGTCCTTCTAGATTTACATTAAAATAATGCGGTATAAATCCTTTATTAAAATATACTTTCACAATAAAGTAGCTTTTATTTTATATTAAAAAGGTTAAATGACACATTTTTTTGACACATTTCTTTCTCAAGTCGATGTTATTAATACTGTTACTACTTCAGTATGTCAACTGAACGGTCATTAAATATGTCTTTGACACACTCATAAAAAAGTAATTAAAAACTCATATTTAAAAAAAAAATCTTTATGAAAAGGTTTTTTGTACAATATCCTTTAAATAAATCTTGACATGTTTGATATACTAAAAAAACGTAAAAAAACAAACATTTTTTTCAGAATACGTGGTGCTTTGTACATATAATTGGTAACATGTACTCGATTTTTTATTTATTTTATGTCATCATTGAATGTAGGACCCGCATGTGTGGCATATGTTAACAGGATGTGGCACTGAGTGACATTCACAAAAAACAACACTTTAAAACACTTTAAATGCAATATAAAACTACTGACAATAAGAAAAACATAATAATGTTTTTTTTTTAAGTTTTAATGATAAAAGATAATTGTTCAAAAATATTCTCACATGTACAGGGGCAGTTTGACTACTCCATGACTTTGTCAACTTTCCTTGTAGCTAATTAAAAATTAACACTTCTCCTGTCAACTTTTGTTCTACTGCAAAATTTTGAGCAAGTTCGTGTTTGACAAAAATGGATTTTTGCAGGAAAAACCCTTCACCAAAAACAAGGAAAGGATTGATAAAAAAGGATGACCCATCAGAGTGCATGATTAAAACATAACTCCCCTACCGGAACATGATAACGAAGTTCTTGTGGTTTCAACAAGACGGCGCCACCTGCTACACCGCGCACGAAAAAATCGATTTATTGGAGCAACGATTTCCAGACCGCCAAGACCGTACGATTTAACGCCGTGCGATTTCTTTCTTTGAGTTTTTTTGAATCATGAATAAACCACAAACAATTCCTGAGCTCAAAGCTGAGATCCAACGCGTCATCGCATAGTGGACCCGGTGACCAAAAATACTTCCAGAAGAGATATCAACGTGAAACTATGGCGATGGCATAATAAAAATGTGAGAACTATTTAATGATAAAATGGGCGAGGTACACCTCCATACCCACCCACTACCACTCACTTCCACCGCATGTAAGTAAGAAGTTGAGAAAAAAAATTATAAGCTATTTGTTTTTAATCAGAGTTGAGAAAAAAAACACACATTGAATAAAAATCTCGTACATATATGTAAACAAACACACAGCTCAGACCAACAAACACATATTTTTATTGTCATATCAATTATGTGTGTTTCTCAATTTTGTATGGTGCCGAACACTATCATGAATGTGTTTCTTTTCAGTATTTGGTTATTTATACGAACATGTTTCTATCACGAATTTTTTGTTTCGAACACACATAAACCACACAGGTTCGAATGTAGCTTTATTTTATGTTCGTGTTCTTGCACGTGTACTGCTAAAAAACAGAACATGAACAATAAACAGGTTCGAGTCCAGGGGCAAAATCACCGCATTCGATATCGAGTAAAGTCCATCGAAATTCCATATTTGGGTTTGTTATTTAGATAAGATGGACAAACTTCAGCCCTCGTTTCACTTTTACTCTGAATTAGGTGCCATAATTCGTTACCTGTGGCAGAGTTAAACTATTCTTAGTATTTTATTTTGGAAAATAAAAAAATAATTTCGATCGAAAAATTACGATAGCGAATGCGGTGATTTGGATCCAGTTCGTATTCTGGAACGCGACTTTTATTTTTATTAAAACAGTTGGGTTTTTAAAAACGATCTGTTTACTTTATTTATTAAACGTTCTCCACTAGAAGTCAAGTCCAAAACTAAACTTTTACATATTTGTTTTACTTATTTATTGGCTAGCTTAAATTTAGTTTCTGCTTAGTTTACAATATTGATTTGTTCTCATTAAGTATTTAATTATTTCACAATATGTTTATCCAACATTTATTAATTTTACAATATATTTTTATCAGCAAGCATTTATTTTGTTTGACCTATTTTATCGACTTTGTTTGTAGGTGTGTCAATAACTACATATGTAAGTCGCGTACATCTAAAAATTAAAACATTATTCACTCGCGATCGGAAAATTCTGATACACCCCTATAAAACGGACAACAATTATTTTAACCAAATTTATTTTAAAAAATCTAAAATAATTCAGTAACAGTTATAAAAAAATTAAAATAAAAAAATAATAAAAATAAATAAATAATAAAAAAAACTAAATAATTCATAAACAACATTTAAAATTTCTCTGTTTTCTATTTTATGATTATCTTTTTTTATTTTTTTTTTATAACTGCTAATGAATTATTTTAGATTTTTTTAAAATAAATTTGGTTGAAACAATTGTTGTCGTATTTATAGGGGTGTATCAGATTTTTCCGATCATGAGTGGATAATGTTTCAATTTTTAGCTGTACACAAGAACACGAACTGAAAATAAAGCTGTACTCGAACCTGTTTATTGTTCATGTTCTGTTTTTTAGCAGTACACGTGAAATAACACGAATTTAAAATAAAGCTACCTATACTCGAACCTGTGATAGAAACATGTTCATGTACACAACCAAATATTAAAACGAATCACATTCATGATTAACAAACATAATTAAATTTACACCAATATTTCCGTATTCGTTCCTTAGCAACTCAAATTTTCTGCATTAGTTGCAAAATAGTTTACCTTTTGTCTGAATTATATTTTTTTTGGGTCAAATAAATTTTGCAGCATTTTCATAAATGCAAAAATCGTATGGTCAAAGCAGCGGTGTCAGGTAGTTTGGCAATTTCATTAATTTTGGCACATTCTAAAAGTCAGCAAATTCTAATTGTTGGTTGCCTTTAAAAATAATAATAATGTAGAAATAAAAGCAGTTCTTTTTGTCTTTTTGGAGCGAAGCAATAAAAATCAAATTCATTTTTTAGTATTAAGAAACAAAAAGCACATAGTGCTGATGATAATAAACTTTCAATTAAAAAAAAAACAACCAAGTGTTTTACTTGTATAATTGATATGAAAACAAAAATATGGCAAATAATAATTGTATAAAAAATAGACAACAAACTAGACATGAAAATTATTTTAAAATTATTTTAGTACCTTTCACTTCAATATTCATTTTGAATTATTTCAATACAGAATAGTTTTATATCGTTTTAATTGTTTCAAATTACACTTTTTTTCAACCTGCTCACACTGCAAGGACCAACTCTCTTTTGAAGCTATTCATAAAGAGTACTGTTGGAATGAAACAAAAACAACTATATTTTTTAAAAGTTTGTTCTTATAGGAGATAGTGATGATAAACTTTTGACATTATTTTTTTAATTTTTGGCCTATCGCATTGACCACAGTGCTTCGGTGAGATAGAGTCATATCTTTGCCATCGAAAATTTCATGAAAAAATCAAGGGCCTGTGTTCAGACTCGCGGGGCCATATGACCGATATTTTATTCCACACATAATCGGAACATCTCTATTTTACAATGAAATAAAAATATCAATACTCGCTCAAAAAAATGTGTTTTACTTTTCAATTAAATATTGCACTCTTATTGGGTCACCCTATACCATGGGGATTCTTCACAATCAACTTAAGTGGCTATGAAGTGGTTATTTAATTCCGTTGTAATCATACCAGTACAAGTGTCGCCTAACACTCATGTCGCCCAAAAGAGGTTGTTACTATAAATCGTCGATAAAATCCATAGAATGATATTGAATGATCGGAGAATAAAAGTGAGAGAAGTGGCTGAGGATGTAGGCATCTCAACTGCATGGATACATCATATTTTACATGTCTATTTGGACAAGAAAAAACTATCAGCGCTATGGGTGCTCTGATTGCTCACACTCAACCATAAGCGCAACCGTGGGACCACTTCAAAGTAGGTATTGCGTCGTTTCGTAAGTTAGAACAAATCATGGATCTATCACAATACAGCAGAGACCAAGGTACAGTCAAAGCAGTAAACGGTGAACGTCCATCAAATGAAGCCAAGGTGGGTCTGTCGGGCATGCGGTATCATTCACATCGATTACCCTGACAATGTTAAAACGATCACCGGCGAATATTATTCACAAATGTTGGATAGTTTTAGCACTGATTTGAAGCAACAACGACCGCATTTCGCGAAGAAAAAATGCTATTCCACCATGACAAGGTACCGGCGTTGTCCCATCTGAAGATATGGCTCGACGGTAAGAGATTTTGAGTCGAACTTAAACAACCGCCTCGTTTGAGCACCTTGAGAAAACCTGTTATTTGGAAAAAACAACAAAGTAACAAAACAAGTAAGAGTATTAAATTCGGCTATGCCGAACCCTTTACATCTATTAATAGGCTAGGCGATTTCTTGTGACCGATGTAACTTTGTCAGTTTTAATCCTATGTTGACCAAATATCCCTCATTTGAAAGGTATTTCTTTTACCGTCTGGAAAATTTTTTTGGAGTAACGCTTATTTAAATTTGCTACTTATACATACATAAAATTATACAATGATGTGTGTGTCTTTATTAAATTTATTAATTTGTTTGCAAAAATGGTGTATGTGTTGAATTTAATAATTTTGGACATAAACCAATAACGACAATAACGCAATCGAATTTCATTATAATAATTGCATATTACACACCCTGTCTTGAATTGTGAATTGCTTAAAATTAGCATACCTTTCGGTGGCGCAAAAGGTGCTTCAAATACCTTTAGGCTCTTATTTTTGTGTGTTCAAAAAATATTAATAATGAAATAAATTTAATGAATTAAAAAGATTAACAAAATATTGAAATATATTGAACGAAAAAATAAAATTTTCTAGAATTTGCACTTGAATTTCGAGGGCTGGGCTCTGCTAGTTTACATTAATATTTGATCTTATTGTACTCAATTTTTTAGAGGTGTCTTCATATTTTAGGCCATATGTTGGCATAATGAGGCCCGATTTACCTCATTTCAATAACAACCTGTTCGAAATAATGACAAACAATACTCTCCTTAGTTTAGACGATAATTCTATCAATTTTAACAATTAGACTTATTATTCTATTAATCGCTATATATTGGTAAACGGTTTCTTTTGTGAATGAGCTTGATTGCAGCAGACTGACAGACAGAAAAATGGACAAACGGGCGGATGGACAGACGGACGTCGCTGTATCGACTCGAGTTGTTATAAGGGTTACGAATATATACACTTTATTGGGTCGCAAATTCAGTTTTCGAAGCATTACAAACGGAATGACAAATTAATATATACCCTCTGTAAGGTGATGTGGATGTAATTAAAACTCTGCACTAAATGTATCGAGCAAAATGAGATTATGCTGATTTATAAAACGCTTTTCTGTCGAAAAGAAATAATTTTCAATCAAAAAATTATTGACTTATCAAACCGCCCTCGTACATTAGGGTTTTTAGGATTAAAAGGATTTGTTATTTGTTATATTACAATAACAAGAATGAAAATTTTATTATTCCTTTTAAATTTATAATTGACTCCATTTATTTCTCTCTTTCTGCTTTGATGTATGGCGATTATGATTCATTTCTTAGTGCCCTAAGTCAATACTTTCATACTGAGTGTGTACATTTCCAATTAGTTCTAGTACTACTAGTACCTTTTGGCTGCTTTGTATTTTACAGGTAGTCGGTCTCCTGCGCATCAATTGATCCTTCGTATAACATTTTAACGCCATATGTTTTATTGTTTTGAAAGCAATTTTCATTTTAGATTTTTTTTGTTGATTAAACTTCCATTCATTTTTGTTTTCAAAATGAAAAGATGTTGTTAAAATTAAAATTATCCAATGTATAATTATAGTTTTAATCTATATTTGTATCCCAGTTGGTAAATAAACTTATGACTCAGAAATAAGCCTTGAAAATGTTTAATAAATGATATATTATGAAATTGACCTTTACCTTTAAATTTATTAATTTAAGTAATTAATCCTTTCGACCGTAAAGCATCTATCTATAATATTAATAGGCTAGGCGATTTCTTGTGACCGATTTTTTTTCTACCATTTTAGCCCGATTTTGACCAAAGGTATATTATTTGAAAGGTATTTCTTTTTTCGCCGTTTTGCAGATTTACAGCTTTTTAAATTTTTTCCTCTATTTTGAGTAAATTGCATTTAAAGTTGCTACTAACACACATAAAATTATACATATGCTTTGTGTGTTTTACTAAATTTGTTAATGAGTTTGTTATCTTCATTTACAACAATAATAAACCATAAAAGTGTTGGTTTGTTAATTGACTAAGTTGAAAAATAAATCCGCCTAAAAATTGCACTCGTATTTCGAGCGCTGGAATCTGCTAGTATATATTATTGGAGCTATATACTTATAGTATATTTAGTTTGTGCTGATGTTTGTAACTACCAAAAATACTTGACCTTGTCCGTGCGTCTGTATATCCGTATGTTTGAATTTTGTATGTTTATATGCCTGATTATGTGGTGGGTATCCTCTCCTAAGGAGTTGGAGAACTTAAAATATATAAAAGGTTTTATAACAAAATTAAACTTTAATTGTTAAAACACAATTTATAAAAGTGCCTTACTAAAATTATAGAAAATGGAAATTTATGTTAATGGTATTTTCATTGAATTAGATTGGCATTATTTTTAAGAAATTGTAAGTTAAGAAATTTAGGGTATTCACAATGGTGTCCTAACTGTTGTATGTGTCGTATGTGCTAAAGATTTACAACAGTTGTATAATTGTTGTTGATATTTTCCATACAAAAAAATTATATGACAATTCAACGTTAGCAGGTATGTTTTGCGGTGTACTATGTGATCAATTGTTTTTTGTTTACTATTTAATCAGCTTTTGTTGATTAATGGGATCATACTGATTAATGGATGTAATAAACACATACAAACCCAATTTGACTAAGATTTATATGATAATTTGGATCTTATGGCAATTTATGTTGATTTCATAGGGGTCATTTGTATGGGGGCTAAGTCTGAATATGGACCGATTCTCACCAATTTCAACAGCATTTATTCTATGGCTGATAGAAGCTTATGTACCAAATTTCATCAAAATATATTCATATTTGCGACCTGCAGTTTGATTACAAGCTTTACATGGATACACAGACGGACGGACGGACGGACGGACATCGTTAAATCGAATCAGATATTGATTCTGATTCGATCGGTATAATAAAAGATGGGTCTAGGTCAAATATTTTTGGAAGTTACAAACAGCAGCACAAAGTCATTATACCCAAACCACATAGTGGTATAGGGTATAAAAATTATATGTTATTAAAAGTTAAAAATTAAAAATTAAAAATGAAAAATGAAAAATAGAAATGAAAAATGTAAAATGAAAAATGACAAATGTCAAATGAAAAATTTTAAATGAAAAATGCAAAATAAAAAATGAAAAATGGAAAAATGAAAAATAAAAAATGAAAAATTTTAAATTTAAAATGAAAAATGAAAAAAGAAAAATGAAAAATGAAAAATAAATAATGGAAAGAGAAAAGTGAAAAATGAAAAGTGAAAAATGAAAAATGAAAATTGAAAACTTAAAAATAAAAATGAAAAATGAAAAATAAAAATTGAAAAATTAGAAATGAAAAGTGAAAAGAGAAAAATGAAAAATGAAAAATTTTAAATGAAAAAAGAAAAATGACAAATGAAAAATTTTGAGAAAAATGAAAAGTGAAAAATGAAAAATGGAAAATGAAAAATGAAAAATTAAAAGAGAAAAGTGAAAAATGAAAAATAAAAAATTAAAAATTAAAAATGGAAAATGAAAAGTGAAAAGTGAAAAATGAAAAATTTAAAATGAAAAATTAAAAATGAAAAAGGAAAAATGAAAAATAAAAAGTGAAGAGTGAAAAATTAAAAGTGAGAATTGAAAAATTAAGAAAAATTAAAAAATGCAAAATGAAAAATGAGAAATAAAAAATTACAAATGAAAAATGAAAAATGAAAAATTAATAATGAAAATGAATTATGAGAATGAAAACCGAAAAATGAAAAATGTATTAAATAAAATTATTTTAAAATTTACTTTTTTAATATTAATAATTTGTAGCCAGGAATCATTCGAATTTTTTTTTTTTTTTTTTGAATAATCGTATAACTTCTAAGGTCTCAAACATGCCGGCTGCGCTAAATAATGAATTTCATTGGTTGTTCTATGAAGTACTTGGGGGTTTTCTACTCTAGTATAAGAAAATTGATGAAATTTTTCAAATATTGATTAATTCTTTTTAAGGATCATTGTTTTTTTAATAGAAATTGGGCAACAAGAAAATCAATTTATTTTAAATTTACTTGGTATTCGGATTTAATATTTCGGTATCGGCAACAGTTTCAAAGTGGTAGCCGTACCCAATTTTAGGTGGAGGGTATCAAAAATTCTGCAAAGTCGAATTTAACACTCTTACTTGTTTTTTAACACATAAGCGATCTCACTAAATACTCGTATGATGTTGTCCATTGATGACCTCACCCAGTATGGTTGGACTTAAGACCCTTTTCCAAAACTCATGGTATAGGGTACTCGAAAAGTCGGCCTAGACTGACTATAATTTTCACACTTGTTTCTTATAAAAAAATTAAATCAGAAGTGCGAAAAATTATTGAATTACTAAATATGGGGCACGGAAAAGTATTATATTTTTGCGCTACAATGGGCATTAGACTGGTTTACATATGGTACATAATTTTTTCCGGCTGACGATAAATTTACCAAGCCATATAAATTCTTTATTATTATAAGTTTTAAGATAAACTTGTTATATTTACTTGTAAAATTTTGATGAATAAAGAATTATCTAATGTTATCTAAATCTACATATTTTTTCGAATCTGTAATGGTGCATCCTGTATCTATATTTTTGTTTTTTTACATTAACGTTTATGGCTTGCTACTGGGTCTTGCTGTTTCGCACTTTCAGGAAAAACCTTAAAAAACTTGAAAACAAGTTTGCTGTTCACATTATTATTGCATGAAGATTTCCTTATTTTTGTCCGTCCGTTCGTCTGCTTATAAATCAAAAAAAACAAGTAAGAAAATTATAGTCGGTCTAGACCGACTATACGATACCCTATACCATGCGTTTAGAAACCCTATCTCTTAGTCCCAACTAACTGGACATAGAAAATAAGCAAAAACCAAATTTGAGTGGGATTTTTATTAATTTTTTTGGCTGCAGATATAAAAAAGTTCATATCGGATGCTATATCTATAAAGGGGCTAGGTCCAAAAATGGACCGATCCTGATCATGTTTGGTAAAGTCTCCTGTATTTTGCAAAAATATGTACAAACAAAATTTGAGAAGAATCAGTGCAATATTTTTGTTTTTTAATAGATTTAACTGAAGATCGGGAAGCAGATCTATATGGGGTCAAAGGGATCATTTTTGGACTACTCATTAGTGGATGTAATGAACGCATACAAACCCAATTTGCGTAAGATCTATATGACAATTTGGATCTTATGGCAATTTATGTCGATTTCATATGGGTAATTTGTATGGGGGCTAGGTCTGAACATGGACCGATTCTCACCAATTTCAATAGCGTTCATCCCATGGCCGATAAAAGCTTATATACCAAATTTCATCAAAATATATTCATATTTGCGACCTGCAGTTTGATTACAAGCTTTACATGGACACACAGACGGACGGACGGACGGACGGACGGACGGACGGACATTGTTAAATCAACTCAGAAAGTGATTCTGATTCGATCGGTATAATTAAAGATGGGTCTAGGTCAAATATTTTTGGGTGTTACAAACAGCAGCACAAAGTCATTATACCCAAACCACATAGTGGTATAGGGTATAAAAAAAATTCAAATGTAGCGATATTTTGATGAAATTTAATACAAATGAATTTTTCTTCCAAAAGTAACGTCTAGAAAAATTAATAAGTATCGATCCATATTTTTACCAAGCCTTCATAAATTTCTCTATACCCAGAAGAAGTTAAAACAAGAACGGCAGCAGCGTCTTCGGTTTTTATTAGAAATGGTGAGGGGTACACATTTCTTCGCACTACAATTCGGATTGTTTCTTTTTTTTTTGGTTTGTATTTCCTACTTAATTCTCGAAAAATGATTCTGATCAAAATCTTACTGTTTTATTTTCAAATCTTCATGCAAAATTGATGTTAATCGAAAAACCTTTTGTTTTTAATTTTTAAGACTTTTACAAGTGGAGCAAGCCTAAACCTTAATGAGTCTCTATAAATATTCAGGGTGCCGCAATGAAAAATACAACTTTTATTTTTATGAAAAGCCCTAATGGGAATAGATTCGTTCTTAACCCTAATGGACATAGATTCATTCTTAGCACTACGAGTTTAAGATTTTTATCATATCGTATCACATCCGATATGAACTATATCATATTATAATCTCCATATGACCATTAATCAGCTCAACCAGTATTGTTTAGATCTGATGAAAAATTCATGGTATACTGTAACGTATAGTTGGCATAACCCAAATATAACATATCTCACTGCAATATCACAAAGAAAGTCTCAAATCAATAGATGACTACAAAACTCAATTCCCCATCACTGCGACATGTCTAATACAATTTAGTTGAGACGCAATTCAATTTGCCAAGGCTTTAGAGACAATAATGGTAACATGTTAAATAAGAAAAATTAGATATAATGCCGCAGACATTTCTACTTGATAAGCTCCTTTTAACTATCAATACATAGAAAAAGTAAGAGAAGAGGATTTGCTGCCTTGTATTAAGTTTTATTTTTTTAAAACCTTTTAGATGTTCATCTCCTTTCAAGGGGATGTTTTTTGTAGTCTGGTTTTTTTATTGTCATAAATCACAATATTCTACATAATAATTTGATTGTCGTTTCATAACTTTTATATTGTTCTGGGGATTTATTTAACGTTATTAAAACGTAATAACAACATGGAAAAAGAAAGCAACTGTGAGGTAGTAGATGTTTTAAAGGCTTTTGTGCAGAAGAGAATAGTGTTGGATCTAGATAAAATGCGCCACTGTTTAGATCTATGTGATATATATATATCTCCGGCAAAACATTTTTTATCATAGAGCACTACAATAGTTTTCTCCCTGATAATTACGAATTTTCTTTTAAAAACTAATTAGCGTTTGCTTCCATACACATCAACTTCTGGACCCAGCGTTTGATGAACATTGACTTTTGATGTATTTATTTACTTTTATTTAACGCTCAAGATATATATATTTACAAATCAAAAGTAAATTAATCCCATTAGATTTATTTGAGGAGGGGGTAGAAGAAAAAAGCATATGTTTTGTACTTTAGTGGAAAACTAGCTTTAGTTATTCAAAATATGCTAATTAAATTAATGGACCCTTTTGTAATATACAAGTCAATATAAGTTTATTTTACAAATTTAAAAAAAATTAACAATACTATCCTCCACTGTATGTGGCAGTTTGTAACTCATGGAAATATTGAAAAATGAAAAATAAAAACTGAAAAATGAAAAATAATTAAAAATTAAAAATTAAAAATTAAAAATTAAAAATTAAAAATTAAAAATTAGAAATTAAAAATTAAAAATTAAAAATTAAAAATTAAAAATTAAAAATAAAAAATTAAAAATTAAAAATTAAAAATCAAAAATTAAAAATTAAAAATTAAAAATTAAAAATTAAAAATTAAAAATTAAAAATTAAAAATTAAAAATTAAAAATTAAAAATTAAAAATTAAAAATTAAAAATTAAAAATTAAAAATTAAAAATTAAAAATTAAAAATTAAAAATTAAAAATTAAAAATTAAAAATTATAAATTAAAAATTAAAAATTAAAAATTAAAAATTAAAAATTAAAAATTAAAAATTAAAAACTAAAAACTAAAAATTAAAAATTAAAAATTAAAAATTAAAAATTAAAAATTAAAAATTAAAAATTAAAAATTAAAAATTAAAAATTAAAAATTAAAAATTAAAAATTAAAAATTAAAAATTAAAAATTAAAAATTAAAAATTAAAAATTAAAAATTAAAAATTAAAAATTAAAAATTAAAAATTAAAAATTAAAAATTAAAAATCAAAAATTAAAAATTAAAAATTAAAAATTAAAAATTAAAAATTAAAAATTAAAAATTAAAAATTAAAAATTAAAAATTAAAAATTAAAAATTAAAAATTAAAAATTAAAAATTAAAAATTAAAAATTAAAAATTAAAAATTAAAAATTAAAAATTAAAAATTAAAAATTAAAAATTAAAAATTAAAAATTAAAAATTAAAAATTAAAAATTAAAAATTAAAAATTAAAAATTTAAAATTTAAAATTTAAAATTTAAAATTTAAAATTTGAAATTAAAAATTAAAAATTAAAAACTAAAAATTAAAAACTAAAAATTAAAAATTAAAAATTAAAAATTAAAAATTAAAAATTAAAAATTAAAAATTAAAAATTAAAAATTAAAATTAAAAATTAAAAATTAAAAATTAAAAATTAAAAATTAAACATTAAAAATTAAAAATTAAAAATTAAAAACTAAAAATTAAAAATTAAAAATTAAAAATTAAAAATTAAAAATTAAAAATTAAAAATGAAAAATTAAAAATTAAAAATTAAAAATTAAAAATTAAAAATTAAAAATTAAAAATTAAAAATTAAAAATTAAAAATTAAAAATTAAAAATAAAAAATTAAAAATTAAAAATTAAAAATTAAAAATTAAAAATTTAAAATTTAAAATTTAAAATTAAAAATTAAAAATTAAAAATTAAAAATTAAAAATTAAAAATTAAAAATTAAAAATTAAAAATTAAAAATTAAAAATTAAAAATTAAAAATTAAAAATTAAAAATTAAAAATTAAAAATTAAAAATTAAAAATTAAAAATTAAAAATTAAAAATTAAAAATTAAAAATTAAAAATTAAAAATTAAAAATTAAAAATTAAAAATTAAAAATTAAAAATTAAAAATTAAAAATTAAAAATTAAAAATTAAAAATTAAAAATTAAAAATTAAAAATTAAAAATTAAAAATTAAAAATTAAAAATTAAAAATTAAAAATTAAAAATTAAAAATTAAAAAATAAAAATTAAAAATTAAAAATTAAAAATTAAACTTTAACTTTAAAATTTAAAATTAAAAATTAAAATTTTAAAATGAAAAACGAAAAATTAAAAATTAACCAGTTGAAATAATAAAATTAAATATTTTTATATTAGCATTGCCCCTGCAGTTGTTTGCTATAAGTGCTACATAGATGACGCTTTCTGTTTGATTTAAAAAAAGCGCCATAAAAAAATCTTTAATTATTAGATGTTTACACATCTCCCCTGTGATCGGACTCACATGAATTTTTTTTTTTATTCCATAGTTGTAAAAACTATTAAATACACAAACTATTTTCAATTTCTCCTTTTTTTCTTATTCTCATTACAGGTTCTATCAAATAAACTCGATAATTTTACATGTTCTTTAGAAAAAAACCCTTCCTAAAAGAAAATAAAAAACGCTTAGATTCGGAGGGGTTTTTTTAATACAAAAAAAATCACTGAAGACTATTTAATAAAAAAAATTCATCCAACTAAAATCTTAGGAATTCAAGAACATATTCGAAAATATTTTTTAGAGCCTTTTCAAAAAAAAATTTTTTTTAATTGATTTGTGAGTTTTAAATGAAATAAAAATTCCGTGGGTAGTTTGGCAGTTAAAGTGCTATTTTGACTGAAGCCATGTGTTCATTTAAATTTCTTTTATGCCATTACTGAATTTTAATACATGGAGTTGCCATTTAGAAGCAAAAGCTTTAACCAAACAAACTTATTCTTCAAGGCATGTATTGAGTTGGAAATAATTGGTTGCGCCGCTTTGTTGCTAAGTATAAATTTAAGATTTCAAAATATCTGAATTAGAACTGCCCGTCTTTAATAAATCTTTTAAATTCAACTCAAAGTAAAATATTCGTATGCATACAAAACATTAGTCTCAAATCAATTTTCATTAAAAATATGTTCCCGAATATTTGCTGTCTAATCCTGAAAACAATTTTAAGTTGTTCACTATTTTCGGAAATTTTCAATTTGTTTAACTATCGATTGATATTTAACGAAGCATTTAATTTCAATATTGTAATATAATATTGTAAGCATTTGGTTTCAATATCTACTACAAGGAAAAATAAAAACATTTACAATTTTCTTCCCCAATTAAGTCACATTTGTATGTATATTTGAACTACGTAGTGACAAATTCAGTCACGTGCATGCATAATGACTATTTAAGTATGAGAATAAAGAAATAAATTATACAATTGAAGAGCTAAGCTTGTTTTTTTCCTGCAGAGACAAATCCCTTTGTTAGTTTTAACTTCCTATGAATCTTTTTACTAGCATACGAGTGAAAATAATGATTTTTATTATTTATCAAAAAAGTCTAGTTTGTCACCCCAATAGAAGTAAACTTTTGAAGAGAATCAATCAAAATATTTAAGTAAATATTTTCAAGACGATAGAGAATACTGTCGCTGTATGTAAATTTTTTTATTTTTTGGTTTTATCCAGAACCAAATGATAATCTTTATTTTAAAATTCCGAAAAAAAAACATTATTTGAAACGTGAAGATATTACAACATTTAAGTTTTGGAGTAGTTATATTTCAAAAATAAGTTTTAACACTTAACTTAAATATGTATATACAAAAATCTCTTTTTGCGTCGTTGAATGGGACGAGAAAAAGACAATTCAAAAGCGACGCTAGTGTATATATTTTTCCCATACAGTTATTTATATTAAATGTTTGTTAAATGTTACCAAAATAAAATATTTCATAAAAATAAAAATTAATATAAAACAAGTAAGAAAATTATAGTCGGTCCAGACCGACTGTATGATACCCTACACCATGGTTCAGAGACCCTATCTTTCGGTCCAAGTAATTATTTGTTAATTGTTATTAATTTTTTTTAGCTGCAGATATGAAAAAGTTCATATCGGGTGCTATATTTATATGGGGACTAGATCGAAAAATGGACCGATCCTGACCATATTTGGTAAAGTCACTTATATTTTGAAAAAATATATACAAACCAAATTTGAGCAAAAGCTGTGCAATATTTTTGTTTTTTGATAGATTTAAGTGAAGATCGGGAATCAGCTCTATATAGGGCCTATGGCTAAGAACTGTCTTACACAGATTATTTTTGGACTACTGATTAATGGATATAATAAACTCATACAAATCCAATTTGACTGAGATCTATATAATTGATAATTTGGATCTTGTGACAATTTATGTTGATTTAATAGGTGTCATTTGTATGGGGACTAGGTCTGAACATGGACCGAATTTCACCAATTTGAATAGCGTTCATCCGATGGCCGATAAAAGTGTACACAACAAATTTCATCAAAATATATTCATATTTGCGACCTGTAGTTAGATTGCAAGGTTTACATGGACACACAGACGGACGGACATCGCTAAATCGACTCACAAAGTGATTCTGAGTTGATCGGTATAATAAAAGATGGGTATAGGTCAAATATTTTTGGTAGTTACAAACAGCAGCACAAAGTCATTATACCCAAACCACATAGGGTATAACAAGTAAGAGTGTTAAAAACTTTTAATATTTAATTTTTAATATTTAATTTTTAATTCTTAGTTTTTAATTTTTAATCTTTAATTTTGAATTCTTTGTTTTTAATTTTTAATCTTTAATTTTTAATTTTTAGTTTTTAATTTTTTAATTTTGAATTTTTAATTTTAAGTTTTAATTTTAAGTTTAATTATTAATTTTTCTTTATTCGTTTTTCGTCTTTTATTACTCATTTTTCATTTTTCATTTTTATTTTCAATTTTTCAGTTTTAAAATTTTTCACTTTTCAATTTTCTTTTTTTTTTCAATTTTCATTTTCCATTTTTCAATTTTAATTTTTCATTTTCCGTTTTTCATATTTCATTTTCCATTTTTAAGTTTTAATTTTTCAATTTTAATTTTTTATTTTTAAATTTTCATATTTCATTTTCCACTTTCCATTTTTAATTTTTAATTTTTCAATTTTCCATTTTTCATTTTTTATTTTTCAATTTTCATTTTCCATTTTTCAATTTTCATTTTCCATTTTTCATTTTTCGATTTTCATTTTCAATTTTTTATTTTTAATTTTTAATTTTTCAATTTCCATTTTTCATTTTTCAATTTTAATTTTTCATTTTCCGTTTTTCATATTTCATTTTCCATTTTTAATTTTTAATTTTTCAATTTTAATTTTTATTTTTAAATTTTCAAATTTCATTTTCCACTTTCCATTTTTAATTTTTAATTTAATTTTTAATTTTCAATTTTAGTTTTTGATTTTTAAATTTTCATATTTCATTTTGCACTTTCCATTTTTAATATCTAATTTTTCAATTTTCCATTTTTCATTTTTAATTTTTCAATTTTCATTTTCCATTTTTCATTTTTCAATTTTCATTTTCCATTTTTCATTTTTCGATTTTCATTTTCAATTTTTTACTTTTAATTTTTAATTTTTCAATTTCCATTTTTCATTTTTCAATTTTAATTTTCCATTTGCCATTTTTCATTTTTCAGTTTTCATTTTTCAATTTTCATTATCCATTTTTCATTTTTAAATTTTAAATTTCCATTTTTCATTTTTCAATTTTTTTTTTTCCATTTTTCATATTTCATTTTCCATTTTTCATTTTTAATTTTTCAGTTTTCATTTTCCATTTTTCAGTTTCCATTTTTCATTTTCCATTTTCCGTTTTTCATTTTTCATATTCCATTTTTCATTTTTCAATTTTCATTTTCCATTTTTCAATATTCATATTTCAGTTTTCATTTTTCATGTTTCAATTTTCATTTTCCATTTTTCATTTTTCAATTTTCATTTTGCATTTTTCATTTTCCATTTTTCAATTTTCATTTTCCATTTACCATTCCCCATTTTTCAATTTTCATTTTCCATTTTTCAATTTTCATTTTCCATTTTTAATTTTTCGGTTTTCATTTTTCATTTTTCAATTTTCATTTTTTATTTTCCATTTTGCGTTTTCCAATTTTCATTTTTCAGTTTTCATTTTTCATTTTTCATTTTCCATTTTTCATTTCCCATTTTCCATTTTCCATTTTTCATTTTCCATTTTTCATTTTTCAATTTTCATTTTCCATTTTCATTTTTCAATTTTCATTTTCCATTTTCCATTTTGCATTTTCAATTTTTCATTTTTAATTTTTTAATTTTCATTTTCCATTTTCCATTTTTCAATTTTCATATTCCATTTTTCATTTTCCATTCTTCTCTTTTCATTTTTCAATTTTCATTTTCCATTTTTCATTTTTCAATGTTCATTTTCTATTTTTTAAATTCGTTTTCCATTTTCCATTTTGCAATTTTCATTTTTCTTTCATATTGACGATTTTTTTTATTATATCGTCATAACGATAAAAAAAATATGTGGCAATACTGCTAACATAGCTCATGGTAGCTGTGTTTCTAGCTATGATTGGATCATTTTTTGTGGCTTTTTTTTTTGAACTGTGAATGTAGTTGTACAACTATTATGTTCAACCACTAATATATTAAAACAAACACACTGGGTTTTATGTTTTTTTTAGAGGTATCTACATATTTTTGCTCGTATCTAGGCACAATGATGCCCGATTTAGCCTATTTTCAATACCAACCTGCTGGGAATTATGGCAAATGATATTATTATAATCTTACCCAGCAATATGGTTCTTTTTTGTGAATGAGCGTGATTTCAACAGACAGACGGACAGGCGGACATCGCTATATCGACTCGAGCTGTGATAAGAATCAAGAATATAAATACTTTAAGGCGTCGGAAATTAGTTTTTCGATGCGTTACAAACGGAATGACAAACCTATATATACCCTCTGCCACTGACGTGTGGAGGGTATAAAAATGGAAAATTTAGTGCTTTTTTTAAAATTTCGCGTTTTATCGGTTTTGGTGCTTTTTGATAATTTATGGCTGACAACCGTGTCTCATTATTATTGATACTAAAATACTCTGTACTTATGCAAACACCAACAGCATTTAAATGTATTCAATTACGAATGGTTGTTGAATCGGCTTTAAAATATAATTTAACTGTAACAACCAGATGGTGCTGATATAAAATTATTCTTGCCTTAATAGTCAGGCACAGGTTATGAAATAAATTTAACTGGGTTGTCGATAGCCATTTAAATTTTCCTAAACTCATATTATATCTAATATAATATATATGATAACATTTCTTGCCTTACGTATATCAACTAAAAGCTGAGGTCACATAACCCTATAAAATTAAACAGCAATGGAAGCAATTTACGCCTAATCAAAATTTGATGATCTGTATCATAAAAAATTTTAAGGATTTCCCACAAGTTGACATATTTAAAAAACTTATATAAAACAGACAAGGAATTATGAAAATAGGAGTGAACTTGTTTGTTTCTGGCAACACTTATCCCACCAACTAAAACAGCTGTAATGCTGAGTACACACGATGGAACATTAAGAGAAACATGCGAAAAAAAAGATGTTTCCATTCTTTAATACAGACCATGGAACCAAAAACGAAACATCAGTTTTGTGTGTTTATTGAATATACTACTACTAACCAAATATACTCGGAAGAAAATAAATTTTATATTCAGTTATAAAATTCTATAAAATTTAATATTCATATATAAATGAATATAAAATTAATTTATAAAATTCCTCAAATTTTCATTATCACTATTCATTATAATTTATAAAATTCTCCAAATTTTCATTATGTTAAATTTTCGTCATTTTCGTCTCTCTTTTATTTTATTTACTCCGATATGCAAAACAACACTACAGCATGATGCATCAAACACATAGACGATTGCGGCTACACGAACACACGACTACAAATGCTGCTGGCTGCAATTGTAGTCAAGTAGTCAGCTACTTAATTGTTTTGAAAACGACAGCAAAATATAACAACAATATAAACAGCTGTTTTTATACACATGCATTTTTATTTCAGTAGTGCCAATTTTATTTTTTTACTTTATTGAAATAGAAAAACATGCATGATTTATATAAACTTGACTTAAATATACAATTATTTATAATGCATTATTATAACGTAAAAATAAATAAATAAATTTATTTAACCCCTTTTGATTATTAATCGAATTACAGCATATCATTTTGCAATGTGTTTTTTTTTAACAAAATAAAATATTTCATAGCACTAATTTCTTTTGCATATTTTGTTATATTGTCAACACTATTTTTGTTTTTTAGCCAACAAAAATAGAAATTATCCTAAGTTGACCACAGCGACAAAAGTTCTCATGTAGCCGTGTAGCTGTGTTGTTCTCAAAATAATCTTTTCATATAAACGTGTGTATATTATTTTTTACAGGCTGTAGTCGTGTAGCCGCTGTCGTCTATGTGTTTCATGCATAACAATAATATAAACAGCTGTTTTATACAAATGCATTTTTATTTCAGTAGTGCCAATTATATTTTTTTTTTACTTTATTAAAATGGAAGACTTAAATATACAATTACTTATTTATAATGCGTTATTACAGCGTAAAAATAAATAAATTAATTTATTAAACCCCTTTTGCGATTTTTTTTAACAAAGTAAAATATTTCATAGCACTAATTTCTACTACATATTTTGTTATATTGTCAACACTATTTTTGTTTTGTAGCCAACAAAAATTGAAGTTATCCTAAGTTAGTCAACAACAGCGACAAAAGTAGTCGTGTAGCCGTGCAGCTGTGTTGGTGTCAAAATAATTGTTTTCATATAAACGTGTGTATTTAATTTTTGACATGCAAAGCAAACCTGTAATAGCAAAGACCACGGCAAGACAGCCATCTACATTGTAGCGGCACAAAGATTTTTATTTACGATTTGTTTTGACGTTTATCATTTTATTCTTGTTCCTTCTATCGTTGGTTTCGCCAATTCTTAACGACAACGCCGAACGGTTGCTAAGTGATATGTAGCCGCCCCTGACTTATAATAAATTTAACGCAGGCAGTCAAAACAATATATGATGCCATTGAAAAGTCAAATAAAATTATTGCAAATTTTCTTTTGTATTTGGTAATTTTCTTGTGGTCAAGTTTTATGACTAATAAAACGATCTCTTAAATTCACTTATATAAAGAGTTTGACTTTGTTACGCCGCCAATAATAATATTAGATCAAACACAGATTACTGCTGCCGCTTTGTTTACTTACGTCGGCAATTTACATTTACAAAGGCTTCGTTCTGTATTCTTTATCTCTATATATCTTTGAATTAAATAAATCTTGAAAAGAGGTGTAGTAGAAAAAATTTTAAACAATTTTATGAAGATTAGACATTATATGCATATTTTATTAAATAATGTGAGTAGTAAAAACAATTAATTAAAGTGCCAAAAAAGATGCAGAACGTAGAAAAACTGAACACTATGATTCCTTAAAGTAAGAGAAGTCAAAGAAGATAAGTGTCTACCAAATACTAGTCACAGCAAATAAAAATTAAATAAAACAAACAAGAAAGACACCAACTACATTTATTAATTAGAGATATTTTTTTTCCTAAACGATAAAAACTTGTAAAAAAAAACTTTTATATTCCGCAACATTCACCAAATAAAACAAAATGGGTAACAAAAATTCTTGCTGTGCCTATTCGAGTCCCCAGTCTGATAGAAAATCAAAAGACATACCACCCGTTTATGAAGAACGTCATCATATACACCAACATAACTCGCAACATCAATTAGATGGTCATGGATCCGTGGGATCAACTGCGGCTGTACATCATAATGAAGAAATAAATGATAATACACAACATTTACAACATATATCAGAACGTGAGGGAGTGGAGGGTGATGATGATCCATCCGTTGATCCTATGGCGGCCACAATGTTTTTAGAACGCTCTAAAGTTGAGAATGGTGGTATAACACGTAAAAGATCTCAACATCAAATAGCTCAACAAAATTCTACTGGTGGCGGATTAAAGAAGAGCTCTTCATGTTCAACAATTTTTTTGGACGACAGTACTGTCTCACAACCGAATTTAAAGAATACCGTGAAATGTGTTTCACTGGCCATTTATTATCATATTAAGAATCGTCAACACGATCGTCGCTTAGATATTTTCGATGAAAAGTTACATCCATTGACCCATGATCCAGTGCCGGATGATTATGATACACACAATCCAGAACATCGACAGATTTATAAATTTGTACGCACACTATTCAATGCCGCCCAGTTGACGGCAGAATGTGCCATTATAACACTAGTCTATTTGGAACGTTTACTTACGTATGCTGAATTGGATGTGGGTCCATGCAATTGGAAACGTATGGTTTTAGGTGCTATCTTACTATCCTCCAAAGTATGGGATGACCAGGCTGTATGGAATGTTGATTATTGTCAAATTTTAAAAGACATTACTGTAGAAGATATGAATGAACTGGAGCGACAATTCCTCGAGCTATTACAATTCAACATTAATGTCCCTTCTTCGGTTTATGCAAAGTATTATTTCGATTTACGCACTTTAGCCGAGGCCAATGAATTATCATTCCCCACAGAACCATTGTCAAATGAACGTGCCCAAAAACTCGAAGCTATGTCTAGGGTTATGCAGGATAAGGTTACCGCGGAGGCTTTGAAAAATGGCATCAAGAAGTGGTCTTCTATGGACAATATCAGCCAAGGGGGGCCTAGAAGAAGTGTTGCTATTCTGTCGTGATTTTTATTAGTTTATTAAAAGAACAAAAACTAAAATAAGGTTCAATTTCAATCCAAAGTTATGGTTTGCTGCAACCTATTTCAAAAGGAAACCAATTGCCAAACTTATTTCCATTATGCACACACATACACACACATTAACATATTTTCTCTCGAAAAAAAGAACACAAAATTTAAAGCATTTGCTTAGCAAAATAATATTGTTTACTTCAGGGTCATTTTAGGGAAGTTCGTGATTTTTTTCTATTTTTACCTGGCAGATATTTGCAGTTTTATTGTTATAAAACTCCTTTTAACAAGATAAGTGTTTGTCAATTCAATTTTTCAATTAAATATTCTTCCTTTATTTAAATATTTTAACAAATTTTGATATTTATATATGAGATCTTATCTTTAAATATAGATAGATATTGCAACAAATAATGCATAGGATCTAAAGATATTAAAAAGTTTTTATTTTATTTTTTAATGATTTTTAAAGGAAAATGGGTTTAAAGGAAAATGGGAAACAAGAAAAGTGTTTGTAAATATTTCATCAATATTCGAAATAATTTTGGATTACCCGAATGTCGATAACTTTCCATTTCTATTGATATTCCCAACGTATAAAAAGTTCTCGAAATATATCAAAAGGTTTATTTTATATGAATTAAATTTTTTTTGATTGGACCGGTTAGTAAATATATTAAATTTGCTTCGAAATTATTGTATCACCTGTATTAACTAATTTATGTTATAAAGCATAGTTATCAATAACTCCAATTGAAAAAAATATTGAAATGAACAAAGATGCCCTCAAGTAAACATATATCCAAATTAAATTTATAAATAGCTGTAGTTTTCAAGTAGCAAAGTAAATAACACCAGTTAAAAAATAACAAAAAAAAATGCAATTTTAAATTATAAATAAACAAACATAACGAAGTTAATTCGTTTGTCTTTATGTTTTCAATGTCATAATTTGGCTGCTATTTAAATATAAAAGAAAAAAAAACAAACTAAATATTGTTTTAAACCTTCTTTTGATCTTTTGTGTATATTGTATATTTACAAAAAAAAAAAAAAAAAAGCAAATCCAAAACAAATTTAATATGAATTTATGTGATGATTATTTATGTTTAATTTTAAATAAACTATTTTTGTGGAAAAGAAGGAAAGCAAGTCAAACATATATCGAATTCTTGAAGCAAGTCAAAATGCAGATCGGAAACATTTCATGCTCCCTCTTTCTACTACTTATAGTATAGTATAAGAAACTTCCTTAAAAACAAAAAAAAAACAAACAATAATAACGAGAATTTCTTAATTTTGTTTGCTTTTGATTTTATTTATATTTTGTAATAAACTAAGTATAGATTTAAAAGTATAGTGGAATCAAAAAACATAACCACTTTTTATAAATAGATATTTTTGTCATAGAATATACTTAACCTTAATAACTAACAAAAATTGCATTTGAATAAAAACCGAAAGGAAAAAAAACTTACATTTCTTATCAATTTTGTAACAGGGTCAATTCAAAAATTGGTCAATTTCAAAAATATGGTCATAGGATTTTAAAAAGGAATAATACCATTCTTGAAAATAACTATGATCTGTGGCAAGCATAAAATATGTTAAATAAAAATAAATTCCATTAGACTTCAAGAAATATCATTTAATGTTAAGAATTTTAATTGAAACAAGCAAATGTTTGAATTTTGTTTTTAATGTAAACAATATTTTTGAATTGATTTTTAGTTTAAGTTCTCGAAATGTTTAGTTTACATTTAAAAAACTAACCCATAAAATCCAAGTTTTTATTTTAATCCTTTTCCTAGAACATGTGTATGGTTGCCAATTTTAAAAAACCGATAAAACGAAAATTCGTGAGATCGTTTTTATCGTCGTCATGTCGTCTGCCTTCAAAGTTTTAGCTCGATTGGATCTCGGGAAAAGGGTGAAAACTCGATCCAAAGTTTCTCGACAGACAAACAGACATTGCTAGTTAAAAGAGAGGAAAAATTGTTCCTTCTAATATTTGTTTTTTTTAGTATTTTGGTATCTATAATATTAATTAATTATTACGCTAGGCGATTTCTTGTGACTGATGCTTTGTTCTACCATTTTATCCCGATGTTGACCAAACGTATATTATTTGAAAGGTATTTATTTTTAGCCGTTTTGCAGATTTACAGATTTTTAAATTTTTCCTATATTTTGAGTAAATTGCATATAAATTTGCAACTAACACATACGTAAAATTATACAATGCTATGTCCCAGTCAGCATTTTCTGCAGTTAATGATCACATTAGAGACTTTTTCGACTCCTCTGCGCAATTAAAACAATCATATATGCGCTCATTTTCGGATCATTGTCGGGAGAAAATGGTACCCTACCCGCGACTCTTCTTGAAGAGTCTTTTATGACTCGCTTTTTGATCAGTTTCGAGACATATTTATTTTATTTCTGTACACTTTGTTGGTGTTTTTTCAATAAATCAGTTTTTAAGCGTAAGCGTGAATCATCTTCGAGTCTTTTTTAATCGTGCATGCGATTAATCAGTTTTTGATCATCAAAAGTAGTCGAAGAAGACTCAGTAAAGTGATTTTTGTTAAAACAATCTTCCAAATGCTAACTGGGGTGTGTGTTTATTAAATTTGTTGATGTGAATTGACTATAATTGATTAGCATACTTTTAGGGTCTTTATTTAATGAAAAAATATACTTTTCTAGAATTTGTGCTCGAATTTCGAGGGCAGGAATCTGCTAGTTTAAAATAATTCGCTACAATCTATATATTAATCATATTTCTTGTTTATTTTAATTAACTACATATATCTGTTTGCAGCGGATTATTGTCATTGAATTTTCACCAACTTCTTTCTCTACTAGCAAAAGCTCTAAAACTCATATCTATAATATTAATAGGCTAGGCGATTTTTTGTTTCACAGTTTTACCCCGATTTTGACAAAAAATTTATCGTTTGAAAGGTATTTCTTTTTAGCTGTTACCCAGATTTACAGATTTTCATCGTCTGGAATATTTTTTTGGAGTTATGATCGTTTAAAGTTGCTACTAACACATACATAAAATTATTCAATGCTACGTGTGTGTTTATTAAATTTGTTAATGTGTTTGTGTTAATGTATGAATTGTGAAAAATACCTTTAGGGTCTTTATTGAAAGAAAAAATAAAATTTCCTAGAATTTGCACTCGAATTTCGAGTGCTTGAATCTGCTAGTAATTATTTAATAATTTTCTAACTATTATTTAATTAATTTCATCATAACTTCTCGACTTTGACCTGAAGGTGTATCAAATGTTTTTATACCCTATACCACTATGTGGTCCGGATATAATGAGTTTTGCAAATATATAATTTTACTACCAAAAATATTTGACCTAGGCCCTTCTTGGTATATACATAAGCTTCAATAGGTCATATGGGATCGACTTAAGTTGCCAAAAGATCCAAATTATCATATAGATCTCGGTTAAATTGGGTTTGTGTGTGTTTATTACTTCCATTAATCAATAGTCCAAAATTAAACCGTATAGAACAATTCTTTCCGATCTTCACTTAAATCTAATAAAAACAAAAATATTCCACAGTTTTTTCTCAAATTTGTTTTGTATATGTTTCTGCATAAAATAAGTGACTACCAAGTATGGTTAGGGATCGCTCCAATTTTCGACTTAGTCCCCATATAAATATAGCATCCGATATGAACTTTTTTCAGATCTGCAGGCAGACAAATTAATAAAAATTCCACTCCGATTTGGTTTATGCTTATTTTCTATACCCAATTAATTGGACCTAAACCAATTTTCCAAATGCATGGTACAGGGTGTCGCATAGTCGGTCTAGACCGACCATAATTTCTTACTAGTTAATAAATTATTGTTGCGATTGACTTATTTAATATCAACGACTTTCGAGCTTGTAGTGAGAAGCCCAAAATCATTTTGACCAAATACTTTTCCGTTCAAATAATTTACAGAGAATATGTTATATGTATGGTGTAACACATTTTGTTATACTCGTAAATGCATATTTTTGCATATTTTTTATCTTAGATTCAAATTTTTTAAAATTATTGATTAAAGTTGTAAAACCTTTTTTCTGCACTTTTGTACAACATGTCGAGAGTGTTGGGTTAAAATTTCAAGTAAATCGGAACAAAACTAAAGAAGATACAGTGTTTCCAGCGACCGGTCTCATACGGTATATCGTATATAAATCAGTTTCTAAAAAACTTTAAATAACATGTTTGAAGTCCGTGAACATCATAACTCAAAATCTACTTGACTGGTTCTTTTGAAATTTTACAAACTATATCTACACCTAAATCAACAGGCAGCCACGAAGTTTTTTTATTTTCCATTGTCTTCCCCATTTTTTAACAACAAATTCACCGAAATTTTATAGCAAAAAATGGTGCCAAAAAAAAAAAAAACTCTTCGTGATTTCTTCGGAAAAGATATAACCTTTTAAACGCATTTCCATTTTTTTATTTCACATGATCCGGTAAAGAGTTGTGATGTTCACTGCAAAACAACTTTTTGTCGAGGCGCCTCCGGAGATTCACTGTCACGGACTTTTTTATTAAGATTTTAAATTTAAAATTTATCAAAGATTCTTCATATGTTGCACTTCAAATGTTGAAATAAATAATCCAACATTATTCATATCTTAAAAAAAATTATGAAAATACGCCTTTTTCGCTTTTAGAACCTTACCCCTCCTTAAGAGAATGTTTTAAGTTGGGGAATGAACCGAATATCATGTTATTTAAATATTTTTTATTTGATTTTTTTTAATGAAGCCATAAATCTATAATAATAGACTAAGCGATTTCTTGTTACCGATGTTTTGTTCTACTGTTTTATCCCGATTTTGACCAAACGTATATTATTTGAAAGGTATTTCTTTTTATCTGTTCACCAGATTTACAGATTTTTTATTTTTTTTTTTTTTTCATTTTGAGTAAATTGCATTTAAAGTTGCTACTAACACATAAATTATACATATGCTATGTGTGTATTTGTTTAATTTGTTTGTTAGTTTTTTTCTTCATTCACAATAATAATAAACCAAAATAGTGTTGGTTTGTGAATTGGCTAAGTTGAAAAATAAAGTTGCCCAGAAATTGCACTCGAATTTCGAGCGCGGGAATCTGCTAGCATATATTAAATAATCTAACCCATAAAATCAAAGTGTTTGTTAAAACTCTTTCTTTCCTTATGCATATGAGTTTTGTATATCTCCGTGATTGTGTGTGACTATCTTTAAATTAATCTTTGGCCACAACAGGTCTATGGACAAAGTTTCGGATCGATCGGATGAGGGGAAGTGAGGTTTTAATCTCTCCGTGACTGTGCGTGACTATCCCAAAATGAATCTGTAGTCAAGTTATGGGCCAAGTTTCAGATCAATTGGATAAGCGGGAATGGGGTTGTCCCACGACAGACAGACAGAGAGTACAAGTTAAAAAAAGAGTTATATAAATATTATATGTAATTTCATGTCCACTCCGTATCAGCTTTATCCAATTGTTATTTATCAATTCCTTCATTTGCTTTCAAAATCTCTTGGCATTGACAGACTTTAGTCTTCTTTAAATAGGCTTTTAGTTGAGCCCAATATGTTTTAATTGGCCGACATAGTGGACAGTTTTTTTTTTAACAAATTCAATATATACTCAGTAGATTTTCTTGTTATCAATGAAGATAACTTTCTGCACCCGAAACTGGGGTACATATCACCCTTTCTAAAGCGGTATATTGTTGAGGACCAAGAAAAATTCAACTTTCTTGATCTAGTTCTTAAAACATTTATTTTTCTGACTCCTTTAGTTATTTTTTGCAAGAGCATAAGTATTTTTTTCTTCTAAAAATCTTATAATTCCAATTTTCATATTGTTTTGAGTAAGTTCACTTTTTCAGTACCTGCATAACTTATTGACCATTGCTCCGCCATTTTTTGAAATTAAAAAAACATTGTTTATTATTGGTAGTAAAGAAAAGCATTATCATTATTAAATTAATTCAAGATGTTATTTAACTTGATTCAACAAGTTCATTTTATTTTATTTTCTTAATATAATTACTACAAAATTATAGAGAAAAAACGTAAGTAAATTAAAGTAAAAGGAATACTTAAAGCTAATATTTTGTATCAGTTAAAAAAAAATCAAAAGCATAGATGTCACAGCTATAATCTTTACAAATGATTATGAACTCTTTGCTGGCGGCCTATAAACACCAACGACAACAGCATGATCACGTTCGTATGGTTCTAGTGTTATCTGTTCTTGCGGTTTTAATTTATCAGCTTGCATCTTTTTGACTTCAGCTGCGAACACAGCTTCTGGTTGGGCTGTTGAATCAATACATGAGGCTTTGATGGAGATAACAAAGTGTCCACCATTCTTGAGGAAATGTTGAGCATTCAACGCAACAATACGCCCTTGATCGGGTTGAGCAACATCAGCAAATATGCAATCAACCATACCTACAAGCATACGATATTTATGGGGATGACGGGCATCTTCTATGATGGGTATGATATTTGTACGTTTCTTGGCTACATTAATCAGATCACGTCCAGAACGATGAGAAAACTCGACAGCATATACTAAGCCTTCTGGACCAACAACATCGGAGACGTGTGAGACAGTAGTACCGGAAGCAGCTCCTAAATACAATACTTTGGAACCGGGGGGCATGTGTATTTTATCAACACCACCCAAGATGGCAGCAGCTAATTTTGAGCGGAAAGGATTCCATACTCTGTACTCGATTTTTTCACCATTTGTTTCAACTGAAATACGTTTTTCTCCATATACTTCTGATCCAGGTACAAAATTGCGTGTAACCAAAGCATCTTCTTTGCCACGAGCAATGAAAACACCTTCGTGACGATGGGGTTCGATAACAACTGTTTTGCCTCCTTTGAATCCACCAGCTCCACCACCACGACCTCCACCACGGCCACCACCACCGCGACCACCTCCACGTCCACCTCCGCGGCCTCCAAATCCACCACGTCCGCGATCACCACCACCTCCACGACCACCGCCTCCTCTACCACCAAATCCTCCACGACCACGATCACCACCTCCGCGGCCACCACCACCTCTACCGCCGAAACCACCACCGCCTCCGCGGCCACCGAAACCTCCGCCTCCTCCGCGGCCACCGCCACCACCACCACCACCCCCTCTTGGAGAGAATCCTGGTTTACCCATATTTAAGTTTTATTTAGAATTTAGTTAACGAAAAAAACTATAAAACTACTACACGCGTCTTCTTGCTTCTTTGGTTTACCACGTGCATGCCATATTACCGTATTCAGCGTTGTATGCATAATATACAACACTGTACCATTAAGTAAACCGAACACAGCCTACATATGACGTTTACAAAACAACAGGGTTTCATTGTAATTCCCAAATATAGAAATAACAACCTCCAAAAAACCCTAAAGGATTGATACATATAATCTATAATATTAATAAGCTAGGCGATTTCTTGTGACCGATGTTTTGTTATACCGTTTTATCCCGATTTTGACCAAGAGCATATTATTTGAAAGGTGTTTCTTTTTAACCGTTTTGCAGATTTAGAGATTTTTAATTTTTTTATTTATTTTGAGTAAAATGCATTTAAAATTGCTACTAACACATACATAAAGTTATACAATGCTGTGTGTGTTTATTAAATTTGTTAATGTGTTTGTAATGAGTTTGTTTTTTTTGTGTTGATTTCTGAATTGGCTATAATTGATTAGCATATCTTTAGGGTGTTTATTTAATCAAAAAATAAATATTTCCTAGAATTTACACTCGAATATCGAGGGCTGGAATCTGCTAGTAATTAATTATTATCTTGTCAATTTAAGTCCTTTTACATTGTCATTTTTGTTTTGTAATATTTTCAAATTTCGTATTCATCAATGGAATATCCCAAATTTATTAGTCTTTCTTTACGATGATGTACATAATTATATCATCGTTATGCCCCACACGGTTCAATAAGTATTGGAACAACAAATATTACTCCCTATTATACACAACGATATTAAAGCGGGATATACACGGTCAAAATGATTGAACTGCATTTTGGTGGTATTAGTGAAAATGTGTTTGTATGTATCACACCGACGATGATTGAAGCAAAATCAAAAATTTTATATTTTCTGCTTGCATGACGTACGAATTTGATGTGTATATCGTTGATTGATCAAGCATGTTCTCATTTTTATTGTGATTTTGAAGCAAATGGTTGTGAGATGTCGGATGAAAGGCAAAATATTTTATTTTATCCCTCTTTCGATGAAAGTAGTTTGTAAATTAACCTTATATTTATTTATGCATTTCTAATTTTACAAAGTTTATATGTAAATACTATGTAAACTTAATAAATAAATATATGTACATATAAAAATTTTCTCACTTTTATATACTCCTTTAAACTTGTCATAATTGCTTGGCATGTTTCAAATACAATTTTTGAAATAGCACAGGAGGACACCGCGCTGAAAAATTTTAGGTTTTCAAAATTACATCCACTAACAAGAAATCGTAGGGTTGTTGATAATCTAAGGCTGGTCGGAATAGCTTTGCGCATGTTGGTGTCCTTTTTCTGAATTAGTGGTCCAACTAAGTTTAGTAGTTCCTCGTAAACGGAACTATCCATACGTAAAAAATTTTTAAAATCAGCATCCGAGGTCACTCTTAATTCAGCCATTAAGTTTTCATGGGTAAATGAATTCCTTTTTTAACCCCTCCTTCATCCAGATACGTCTCCTCTTCTTCTTTTTTTCATTTTCTTTTGCTTTTAAGCACACTGCCAAAATGGCGACAAGTGTATCGTCCGCTACCGACATGATGTTTACAGCACAAAATCAAAAACCAAATGAATGATTGAAGTGCTATGCAGTACCGTGTATGTTCAAAGCTTCATGCACACATACATGAATTTGACGTCAAGCATTTTGACCGTGTATATCCCGCTTAAAAGCCGATTTTTCACGATGCGAATGAGTATGATAAGCCCATTATTTAGAATTTTTAGTGCAAGACTGTTAAATTGAAATTATTTACATTTCTATTGTTTATTTTAAGCAACACCTGTAAATATGAGCTAATTCGACCAGCGATAAAAAGAATTAAGTGAGGCTGTACCTACCAGGAACACACATACTTTCAAACTATTTTAACAACCTAGGTATGATATGAATAAATATGCAGTCAATCGGGTTAATGATACGGCCTCAATTATAATTATAACAAGTAACAAGACTCGGGAATGTTATCGTTTATTATAGAGGGAAAATAAAATTGTATTGTGTAATAAGCACACTAAAGTTGGTACCAGATGACATGTTCCTAACATGTCACTTCCCGTCTGTTTATCATGTCATTTTACATCCCTACTTTCACAAGTAGTGATGTTTTGCAAAAAAAAAATAGCTTATGTCAATTGCTTTGTCACGTCGATATGCAAAAAGTTCTAATTGCAATAATATCATATGACTTTTTATATAAATTTTGCACAGAATTATCACCGCAATCCACCGAGTTAACGATGCTTCTTTGCTTCTATTATTCTTGAATTAAATAAACAAACGGGTGTGTGTTTGCTTTGTCAGGGGTCACACAAGGCAATTTTTATTGCGCAACTTTTTGGCAATTCTCTTTTGAAATTGCTTTTATGTCCACACACGACAATTTCTTCGGCAATTTTACTGTTTTGTTTTGTTTTTATTTTCTTATAATTTGACATTTGTTCTCTAGTCGTAAAGAACAATAATAAAATTAAATACATACATACATAAATTAACTTAATTGGTTTTGTTGAAAAATGAATTCAAAAGAAAAAATTAAGTCCCGATTCCATTTAAAGGCCATTTTAATAAAGTAAACAATAATTACGAATTATTCACACCAAGAAGCGAAACATCGAATGAAAAGAAATGTCAAATATTCAACAAAAAAAAAGCGAATGAGAGAATTGCTTGAAATTGCCGAGAACCGGCAATTATTTTTCCCTTTTTATTCCCCTCACCGCAAACATCTACAAACTCAAGAATTGCGCAACAAAAGTTGCCTTGTGTGAACTTGGACTTTATGGTCCTCATGGTTGCTGCTCAGCAGACAGTTGGATTAACTGTATTTTTCTGCATATATTCTGGTTTACACCATCACACTGTGAAATACTACCTGTCAAAAGTCGAGTCGTATCATGTAAATTGCTTATATTATGAAATCTGTATGATTTTATTTTCGAAGAGCGATATTTTTTAATTTTTAAGACCAATATACACGGTCAAAGTGCTTGACGTTAAATTCATGTATGTGGGCATGGAGCTTTGAACATGCACGGTACTGCATAGCACTTCAATCATTCATTTGGTTTTTGATCTTGTGCTGTAAAGGTGTGTTTACACTATGTGTATGTTCCATATGTAAATTCAGTTTTACGATCCATACGTAATTCCGCGTGTGTGTCAAAATTGGCATTTTACATGCGATTCATAATTTTTGCTTTCAAACGTACATATGTATTTCCGTATGACATAACCTCTAAATGTAAACAACAGCTGATTTAATTTGTGAATTTACAAAAAATTATTGTTAAAAATAAAGTTATATATTTTAAATTTTTTTTAATTGTTAATTAATATTAAACAATTTATTTTTCTTTCAATATTAATCTTTATAATTTACTCTGTTTTTCTTTCGCCACAAGTAGTGTTGTATTTTCATATGTTTGTCTTGCCAAAATAACACCTGCTCTAATTGAAAAATTTTCATATGTCTTGCAAAATGTCTTGTACATAAACAATGTTTGAAAGGGTTCACATGTGTACAAATTACACGTACTAAAAAAATAAGAAAAACACAAGCAAAACACGCAGTGTGAACGCAGTTTAAACATTATGTTGCCCACGGAACCATACCACCAAAAATTATTTTCGAACCCTCCAAATTTTCGATGAAAAAAAATCGATTTATGTCGGATATGGGTACCCCACACCGAATTATTTGGACAAATATACTTGTTATGGCCATAGTGCTAGAATCGCGTTGAGCCCATGGAGATTTTTCGGCCCCTTACAATTTGACCCGCTCAAATATATATGTATTACACGCGCAAAAAAGAACTGTTCTACAAATATCTAAAGTTTTAAAGTAAAACCGTATATTGTACATGTTTTTATCGGCTACAAAAACATTATATATTTCTATATTCCCTAATACATTGCAATACATTTAACATGATAGACAAAGGATGCTTAGAAATTTTGTTTAACAATTTAATTTTCTTGCCTTGATGTAGTTGTCCCATAATTTTAAATATTCACTACACACTAAACACACCTCGTAAACAAGTTCGTAATTTCGAACTTAATTATGACATCTGTCATTGAAATTTTTTACAAACGTCAAATTTTCGAAGTTTTCCTTCTTTTCCGCTTTATTGTCAAAACTGTAGGTTGGAATTTAACGAAATATGTATAAAAATCGTAAAAATTAAGTTTAAATTAAAGTTATAAAATAAAAAAATACAATAACATTTTTAACAACCATTATGTCTTTTATAAAAGCTAATAATTTTCATAATTTCTTTGCATATTATAACAACGATTACATTGGATATTGTTTTGGATACATTTACATGAAATGAATTGTTTATGTTATGCTGTTTTGTGTTCTGAATTTTTGCTATGGATTTAACAGTAGCGTGCAATGGCCAAGTCAAAGAATCACACTAATCACAATCAAAACCGTAAGGCTCATCGGAATGGCATTAAGCGCCCAATGCGTAAACGTCATGAATCCACTTTGGGTGTAAGTATTTTAATTTAAATTTTTGTTGGGTGGTCTGACTATTAATCAATCGTACTTTTTTTTTTAGATGGATGTTAAATTCTTAACTAACCAACGTTTTGCTCGTAAGAACAATTTGTCACGATCTGAAGCTGATAAACGTTTCCAGGAACGTTTGGCTTCCCAAGCTGGCAAAACCAAGCCAGTTTCCCTACAATAATTTGTAAAATAAACAAAGTGGCAGGATGTGATTTTTAAGAAAAATAAAAAAGTTTTGTAAACAAAGTCAAGATTTTTTTTTATTAAGTAGAAACCCTGAGGTATTTTAATAGGATTTGGCGATCTTAACCTTTAACTGTGGAGGTGGTGGTAAGTTTTTCGGCTTAAGTCTAGTTTAGGGGCGATGCCCCGATCGGTTCAAAATTTTTACCACTTATAAAACTTTTTAATGTGATTCCAGGGAAATATTTTTTTTTGTCGGTCGAGCCTATTTTCCGAGTTATGGACCCCCAAAGTTTTGATATTGACTACTGTATAACTTTGTTATTTAGTATCGGATTTCGACAATATATATATCGTTGGAAAGCTTGAGTGCCTTCTATATGGTATTTTAAAATTTGAAATCCATTAACCCATTATGAACCTATTGCAAATTTTGCATTTTTGTGAGAGAGTATTTTTTTTAATATGGGATTATCTCATAAATAGACGTATGTCATGTATGGTTTTATATTAACTGAATAAAAGGTAGGTCCACAAGCTTTATTTTGATGTATCTCATGGCAACTTAACCCTTTCAGAACCGGATATATTTGGTATTTTATCTTCATTTTTAAGGCTTTTTGAAAAATTTATTCCTAATTCTAGCCTGCAGCGCTTTAAAACAACACAACAAAATTCTTTATCCGTCCTATTATGAAAATCGCGCGATTTTTTCTAAAAAATTTTCGCCTGCGGCGCTTTAAAATGAGACAACTAATTGTTTATATATTTTAAAACAACACAACAAAATTCTTTATCCGTCCTATTATGAAAATTTTTTAGAACAAATCGCGCGATTTTTTCTAAAAAATTTTCGCCTGCGGCGCTTTAAAATGAGACAACTAATTGTTTATATTTTTTAAAACAGAACAAATTTTTTTGATGAAAATTTTTTAAATCAATAAAGTTGCCACAATTTAAAAAAATTATATAAATTTTAACTACCTTCGAAATACAAATATATTTTCCAAAAAGCATTACAAATATGACTAAATATATAAAATAAATACACAAATAAAATAAAAAAATATTAAAAATCCATAAAATATCAATATATTTTTCAAAAAGCATAAAAATGTAGATAAAATACCAAATATGTCCGGTTCTGAAAGGGTTAAGTTGCCATGAGATACATCAAAATAAAGCTTGTGGACCTACCTTTTATTCAGTTAATATAAAACCATACATGACATACGTCTATTTATGAGATAATCCCATATTAAAAAAAATACTCTCTCACAAAAATGCAAAATTTGCAATAGGTTCATAATGGGTTAATGGATTTCAAATTTTAAAATACCACATAGAAGGCACTCAAATAAGCTTTCCAACGATATATATATTGTCGAAATCCGATACTAAATAACAAAGTTATACAGTAGTCAATATCAAAACTTTGGGGGTCCATAACTCGGAAAATAGGCTCGACCGACAAAAAAAAAATATTTCCCTGGAATCACCCCAAAAGCCCCTACCCCCTCCAAAAAAACTAAAATATCGGGGCATCGCCCCTAAACTAGACTTGTTCCTTTATTTTATTTAATTTATTAGTAGTATTTAAAATACTTTTCATTTCTCTGAAGATGTTTTACAAATAAATATCCTAAGGATCTATTGCTTATTATTTCTTACATATCATAACAATATTTCTTTTAAAAACATTAAAATTTCTCTCATTTTTAATATAAATTGGTAGGCTATTATATATTTGAAGTCCTTTAAAAAATAGGGATTTTGCATCGCACTTGTTAGTCTCATCAGTCTGAAATTACCCGTATTTCTAAGGCCATATGGCTGTATTTCCCCAACGTATGTTAAATGCTCTATTAAATATTCCGGTGCAGTTTCCAATTTCATTTTTTGTATAAAGTTTATCTTGTTTAATTCCAGTCTTTGTCGAATGTTGAGCCATTTTAATGTATCTAGCATGTGTTGCATTGGTGTATATTTGTTGCATCTTAATATCGTACGCATTGCTTTATTTTGTAACTTTTATAATCTATCCATTTGTGTTTTATTGCAGCATGTATATAAAATTGTTGAACCAAACTCAAAATGTGGTTTTATCACTGTGTTATATATATTTATAGCTGTTATTATTGAAACTTTGTTCCTTATTCTTTTAAAAAATCCAATTTTCTTGCCGATTTTTTTTACATATAAAATCTATATGTTTTTTTTTAGTTTTAATTCTTTATCTATTATAAACCCAAGATATTTTATACTATCGACTTTTTCTATTATTTCGTTATTTATTTTAAATACTGATTCGCTTTTCATGTTAATTTCCATTAGTTTTGTTTTATTCTCATTTAGTTTTAGTTTATTCATTTTTAACCAGTTATTAATAGTTTTCATGTCTTCTGCTAAGTTCATGTAACATTGTTCATTTGTACTTGCTTCTGTAAAAATTAAAGTATCATCTGCATATAGTACTACTTCACATTTGTTTATAATGTTTGGCATATCATTTATGTAAATAATAAATAATAGTGCTCCCAGTATTGAACCTTGTGGCACTCCGAATCCATTGCTTAATGTAATGTAATAATCCATTGCTTAATGTAATTGCTCATGTAATAGCACCTTTATCGGATCTGATTTAACACCATTAACTTTTCTGATTTGTCTTCTATGTGTAAGATATGATTTAAACCATTCCAATTCGTTTTCTGCGATACCGTACATATTTAGTTTTTGTATTAATATGTTTCTCTCTATTGTTTCAAAGGCCCTTTTAAAATCCAAGAATACTGTCGTGATTTTTTTATTTTTCTCTACTAATTTCCATCGATTTATAACGTAATTAACTGCTGTTTCGCACGAAAATTTCCTACGAAAACCAGATTGGTATTTTGAAAATAAGTTGTTTGTTTCCATATAGTTTTCCAATTGCTCTTTTACAACTTTTTCTATAATTTTCTCACATGTCTTTAGTGTATTTATTGGGCGAAACTCTTCACATTTTTTGTTTTAGCAATTTTTTCAATTGGCGTTACCATTGATTCTTTCCAGTTATCGGGGAAAATTCCAGTTTCTAGTGATTTGTTTATTAAAGTTAGCATAATATTGCCTGTTACGTTCCAGTTATCTATTATAATTTTTGGTGATACATTATTGTAGTCAGGTTTGTTTTTTAGGTCTTTACATATACTTTTTAGTTCTTGTATTGTAATTGCACGGAATTTAAATTTATGGTTTATCGTAGGTATTTGGTTAACGTAACGCACATATTCTATTTTATATCTAATTGACAATACTATTGACAAAATATTGGTTAAAATGATATGCTATTTGATAGTTCTCCTTATATTCTATTTAGTTAAATATCACAGATTGAATCACATTTTTGTTTTTTTAATTGCCTTCCACATCTGTTTTTGGCCTTTGGTATTGCTTATTTTATTATTAACATATTTGTCTTTTTCTTTGTTAATTCTTTTTTTGTATATATATCTTATTTCCTTATAATCATTCCATGCTGCGATAGTATTTTCAGTTTTTGCCGTTTGATATTTACAAATTTTTTGTCTTTTAAGAATTTTTAGATCATTATTAAACCATTTGCTATTGTTATTAGTTTCTTTTATTACTTTTTTATATGTAAATTGTTTTATAGTGTTTTCTAGACATGAGTCAAAAAAGATAACATTATTATTTAAAATGTCATTTTTATTTCTACTTATTCTTTGGATTAATTCTCGGTAAAATACACTTTTATTATATTTAAATATTTCAATTTCTTTGGTATGAACTTGTTCATCATTTTCGTAATTAAAGTCTATTATTATATCTATTGATTCATGATCTGCTATCTTATTTTTATTATTATTTTTACTGTTATTTTTTTGTTGTTCGTTATGATGTAATCAATTAATGTTCTAGAATTTGCTGTTATTCTTGTATATTCCGAAACAATTTGTGTAAGACCGTTATCATTTAAAATACTCTTCATTTTGCTTTGGTATGTTCCTTCTTTGCACCAGTCTAAAGAAACATCATCTCCAAAAACCATCACCACAGGGTTACCTCAAGGATCAGTCTTGTCGCCATTGCTTTACTCGATATATACATCCGATTTCAAAGTTCCGAAATATATGAAAGTTGCTTACTATGCAGATGATACTGCGTTAATTTCTTCAAACAAACTTACAAGTGCACTCCTGAAGAAAATGGAAAAGGGACTTGTAAATTGCAGTAAATATTTTCACAAATGGAAAATCAAAATTAATCCAAACAAGACCCAAGCAATTATTTTTCCGTTCAACAAATCTCCCAAAAGACTGCCAAGACGTCATCTTCATATTGGAAATAATACCATAAATGTACTTAATCATGTCAAATATCTCGGAGTTGTCTTGGACAAAAAGCTTACTTTTAAACAACATATTATGGCTACGTGTCAAAAAGCTATAAAATCATTTAAAGCATTATGGCCACTACTAAATAGAAGGTCATTTCTAAACCCCAAAAACAAAAATCTACTCTTCAAAAGTGTTATAAGGCCGATATTAACATACGCGTGTCCTATTTGGAGTGACGCTGCCAACTGCCACCTAAAACGCTTACAAATTATACAAAACAAATGTCTTAAAATGATAAATAAAAAGCCCTGGAGGTATCCTAAAAATCTTCTTCATGAAGAAACAGGTTATGAAAAAATTATCGATTTCATAACAAGGATTAATAACAAATACTTTGCCAAAATTGAAAATTCCTCTTATCCACTGATAAGAGAATGTAGACAAATAACGTAAAATTAAAAAGAAATCACCAAATTGAAAATTATGTGCTTATAGAGGTCTATTATTTCTAATAAACCTATAAGCACATAAATATTTTCAGATAGTATTTGAATTTATTAAATCATATAAAGGTTTTTCCTCCCATTTTCCTTTAAAAATCATTAAAAAATAATATAAAAACTATTTAATATCTTTAGATCCTATGTATTATTTGTTGCAATATCTATATGTAAAGATAAGATCTCATATGTAAATATCAAAATTTGTTAAAATATGTAAATTAAGGAAGAATATTTAATTGAAAAAATTGCACCAGAGTATGTTGAAGTCTCCTGCTATTAATATTTCACAGCTCTGTTCATCCAGTTCTTCTAAAGTTTCTTCAAATGCTTCAAAAAATTCAATTTCCCTACAATTTGGTGCTCTATATACTGCCATTAATATGAAAAATATTTTTTTTTATATTAAGCTGTACACACATTTATCCAGTATTTTAATAAAAATTTATTATTTTTTTATATTAAAAATGTAGCTTTATTTAAAAAAACAAATAATTATAAAGAAATGTTTTTTAGTAAAATAAAAAGGGGTAAAATTTATCACCTCCATAGTTAATAATATACACTTAATACTTTGTGGAATGGTATGTGTTCTAATTCATTGGCATTCTGACGCCTGTAGTCCCATAGGAAGTGGTCAATTAATATAGAATTAACATGATCTTTTGATATTTCCGGATAATTTTGATTAATGACCTCCAATATCTTGTCTTTAACTTGTTCAACTATGTAAATAGATGCTCCTCTAATTTCTACTTCCATAGGATCGCCATTCTCAAGCAACTGATCTGATTTCAAAATCTTCATTAATTCCTCATTGTATTCTAAAGAACCAAAATGCACCAAAACTTGTGGTATACGATAGTCTGCAAACATAGTGATGTAATACAAGTCATTGAGTTCTCCCAGGCCTTTTCCGCGAAAGCAAGCCCATATATCTCCAATAAGAATTTGGGCTCGTTTATATAAAGATACTCTTTGGCCACAAAAATTAGCCTCATCTCTAAAGCACGGAAATTCTTGCACAATAAGTTGCAACAAATTCAAAGCTGATCCTTCGGCTGCTTTAATAACATTTTCAAATTTTCCATTCCATTTTTCCAATAGTCTTTGGCCAACTTCTTGCAAACATCTAACACGTGCATCCAATAAAGGAACCATTGTTTGGCCATCATCGGAACGGAATATATGCTTTACTGTTTCCAAATCAATTTTACTATAATATTCGGCATTGGTTATGTCCAAACCTTCCTTCATGGCACGATTAATGACGGCACACAATGCAAAATAGCCAGTATAACCCATTACTTTGTATTTAGTATAATCAGCTGTAAGAAATCTCAATTTAATTAGATGTCATTTATTGCACTATATGAACATACTTGGTGTCCAAAAACAAAAATTCAATGTATCCACCACAAATATCCATTCTATTGCAAATTTATCTGTGGTTTCTGGGTGTAAATCATGTTGCGAGAAATTATTGACATCGATGCGCTTATCTTGTATGCCTTTTATAATTTCTTGAGTAAGATTTTCAACTCCTTCTGGAATAATTTTAACGTATTTAGCATTTTTTACGATAAATTCTCCAGATTCTCTGGGTGGAAGAGCGTTTTGTGGCATTATACAATTTTAATCAGATTGTAAGCCGGCTGGTCTACAGGTCAATAGATTAGAATAATTCAAATAGGATTGCCACTTCTTGAATAATTAAGCATATGGTTTATTACCAACAACTGATCGTTTATATTCAGTGTTTCCGTCGCGTCAAATCTTCCGAGTAACAGAAAACAGATTGTGTTTTTTATTTTTTGAGCCTCGTGGTTACTGCTTGGCATGCAGTTGGGTTATGCACCCAAGTTTAGGGATTCATACGTCGTAATAACCTGCCATTATGTCTAGCTGGAGCTAGCGCCAATAATATCCCAAAAATATATAATTTGTTTTTTATTTCGTATGTGTTGTTATCAATGTTGAGCAGTTATAACAGCTCTCAGTGAAATCGTTTTTAATTCGTTATACCCATTAGTAATTCGCGCTCCAACGAGGAAAGATCGTTTTCGTCGTTTCTATTATTTCTGATAAAAGAAACCACGTTTCGGTGTTTGCTTATTGGTCATCGTGGTTGCCGATCGGTATGCATTTAGGAAACTTGGGCAGTTGATATCGTAAGACGCATGGGTTTCATTTTCGCAGTTTATCCAGTATTTTCATATGCAAACTTCGTGGGGTGGTAAAAATCCACATTCCCTACAAATCTCGGCTCTTTTGCCATGGTTTTTTTGTGTGGCCGAGTTTTTCGCAATTCATGCATCTCATTGGGTTGGATACATATTCATCCACACGAACACGTTCCCATCCCAACTTTAATGTTTTAGGGCGACGGATAAGATTGAACGTAAGAATAGCGGCACCTGTTGCCACGATTTTATTCTTGTCTGTTACATCTTTTTTTTAGTTATTTTTCTTACCTCTATGACATTTTGGAAAGCTAAAGCTTGACTTAATTCCTCCTCGTATATAGAATTACCATTTTGAGAATATTCTGCCTTGGGTCGAATTTAGGGTTTTGTGCATTGTAATTTCTACCGGAACGATATCAATGTTTTTAGCATTTAAAAATTTTTGTGCAAACTTTAGATTTGGTGTTGGTTTGGTCATGAGGTCACCCGTTTTCATCTCACTTACCTCCAGATAATCTGTGCATATGTATTTGAGTCCTTTTTCAATTTGGAAGACATTATAAGAAGCAAGAGATTTGATGGTGGTTTCAGAAGTTTTAGTTGATCTCTTGTTTTGAACAGCAGTTGCTTCTAAAAAGCGTGGTATACGTTCTTCCAATTGTACTAAACATGTTAGTTGTGCAAAATCTTCATCTCGGAAACGTTTACTTTTGGAATTGGTGTTTTTTCGATTGAGGGATCCTAGTCCCGGAATCTGTTGTAGTTCGGGGATGAACTCCGCTCACCGTTAATTAATTTGTTACTCCACAAATATGAGATTAAAGTTACACAAAAATTAAAAAGAGGTTAGTTCACGAGTTTTTGTTTTTTTTGAGTTATCGATAATATTTTTTTAAACGACCGCGAGAGTAAAACGACCTTTACTTGTCAATTGCCTGACAGTGACTGATGATCTGATTATTATTTCTTGCGGTTAACCTGAAATCGTATATTTTCAAATATTTTTTGATCAATAGTTGTTTACAAATGTGTTAAATGTTTTAAGTTTATTTATCTTTATAAATTTAAGGAAACTAAGAAAAAATAACATTTAAGAATTTTAAGATGAAACGTTTGACAATATAAACAAGTGAGCAGATCTCATTAATGAACTCGAGGTCATTAATGAATACTAGCAGAGCCCAGCCCTCGAAATTCGAGCTCAAATTCTAGGAAATTTTATTTTTCATTAAATTTCTTTCTTTCAGTGTTTTTTTAATCTATATAATTCAGTTCGAATCTAACTCTCTTTACGAACGGTTGTATAAAAAATCAAAGCGCTTAGAGTACAACTATTTAGAATTAAAAACAAGTGTTTATTTTTGTTTTTGCAATTGCCTATTCTTGATCTCATTTGAACTCACGTGGTAGACAATCCAGCTTTAAAACAGGAATAAAAATTTTGCGATGGCCCGAGGGGCCAAATCTTCATCAAAAAGAAAGCTTGTGAATAAGAAGATGACAAAACTTCCTCCGGGTTTTGTTAACCCGAACATGGCGTCAACTTCAAGCAACAGATTTAGCCTGCTTGCTGGCCTCAATGATATGGATGTAACTCCCGTATCAAATATTAACGATGTTAAGGAACACAAACCTCCACCCATTGTTGTAGAAGCTAACGCTTCATTTACAGAAATACAAAAGCTGCTTGGTAAGGATTGCATTTTCAAACGTACTTCAATAGGTACCAAAATTTTTGCTCCTAGTAATAAAATGTACGAATGCTACAAGCAAATACTTAAAGAGAATAAGATGGAGTTTCATTCTTATGGCTCCAAAGAAAATAGGTTATACACCACCTTTTTACACGGTTTACCCCGCATAAGCTCTGAGGAAATCTCCAAGGAGCTAAAAAACTACAACCTATCCCCCTCTTCCGTAACTGAAATAACCACCAAATTCAGTTCAAACAATAATGCAGTTTATAAAGTTCAATTTGTTCGTAAAAATTTTAATCCAACTGCTTTAAAAAATGTACGAACAATTTCTAATATTATAATTTCTTGGAAAAAATATAAATCGAAATCCAAGAACAAACCAACTCAATGCTGGAACTGCTTGATGTATGGCCATGGCGGTGAACATTGCCATCGAAGTGCTGCATGTATGATATGTGCAGAACAACATCATACAAGTGTGTGTCCGTTTAACACAAATGAAAAAAGACCAGCTGTTTTTACATGCTTTAATTGCAAAAAACAAGGAAAAGAGAGAACTGATCACTCTGCAAACGATATCAACTGTCCGTTACGTTCTCTCTATTTGGAAACTAGAACAAGAGTTACTTCTAAAAGTCCGAATAAAAGCAGACAATAACAAAATAACTCTTTTCAATTTAATGTGGGAGATTTTCCTAACTTAAGAAACAACAACACAAATTGTAACAATAACATCAATAATAACAGCAAAGCTACATATGCTAACCAGCTGAAAACAAACAACGACTTATTTAGCATTGATGAGCTTTTTGATATTTTCACTACAGCTATGGATGATTTGCATAGGTGCACTTCAAAAGTACAACAAATTAAAGTTGTTATGTCAATGGTAAAATACGCCCATGGATTATACTAATAATTTAAACGAATTCAAAATGCTTCACTTGAATGCTAATGGCATTTCAAACTTTTCTAAATTAAAACAATTTGAAATACTAATTGAAAGAGAAAATATTAAAATTGCGTCTTTGAATGAAACATTTTTTTCAGAAAATCATAGACCCTTTTTTAAAAATTATTATTTATATAGAAGTGACAGAACAGATGCTAGAGGAGGAGGAGTAGCTCTGTTAATTCATAAATCTGTCGCTCATAAAAACCTCTTTATATCACACACTTCATCAATCGAAAACATCTCAATTGAAGTTATTATAAATAATAGACCTATTGTTGTATCTTCGTTATATTCACCAAGGTATACCCATAACTTCTGTGCTGATATCTTGAACCTAACACCTTCCACCAAAGAATACATAGTTTTTGGTGACCTAAATGCCAAACATTGCTCTTGGAATTGCCGTTCAAATAATACTGCAGGAATCGCACTGAACAATCTACAGCAATCAAGCAATTTTTTTATACACTATCCTAATAGTCCAACCCTATTCCCCCATCAACACAATCGCGAAGCATCTACAGTCGATATTATTTTAAGCAATACCGCTTTGAATATAGACGTAAAGACAATGGATTACGAAATACCATCAGACCATCGCCCCATTATGTGTACACTTAAAAGATCAGTGGCCTCGCAGGTTGACCTCAACTATTATGATTATAGTGCAACCAACTGGAACATTTATATGAATTTTTTAGAAAATAAAATAACGTTAAATTCGGATATATACAATACCAAGGTAATAATTGATCAGGAAATACAAAAATTTATAAATGTAGTTTTTGAAGCAAGGGATACGTCTACACCTAAAATAACTCAACAAAATAATTTCACATTACCAGAAAGTACTGTGAAATTTATTAAACTAAGACGAAGCTTTAAAAGAAAAAGCCAACGATCTTCAAATATAGCAGAGCAAACTTTTTATAATCAATGTACTAAGTTTCTAAGTAACATGATTGATAAAAGTATTAATTCGGAACGCAATAAGAAATGGTCTCAATTATTATCCAATTTAAAACCAGGTGATAAATCATTTTGGAGAATAAGCAGGAAAAGGAAAAAATCAAATCTCTCACCTTGAGGTTGGAAATACAAGGATAACATCTGATAAGGACAAGGCTGAAGTCCTGGCAAATACATTTGTCAAAGCAAATAACCTCACTTCGAATTACAACCACTCAGCGGATATAGTAATAAATACAACAGTAAATAATTTTAAGAAGGAAAATCCCAGTTCTGAGTCAGCAATTTATACATCTCTAGAAGAAGTAATGAATATTGTCTCATCATTAAAACCCTCAAAATCTCCTGGTTTTGACAATGTTCCCAACCTGCTCTTAAAGAAACTACCACTCAAAGCTCTAAAATTACTGGTTATAATATTTAACAGCTGCATCAAACTCAACTATTTCCCAAACCATTTCAAAAACGCTAAGGTTATAGCTATCAACAAACCTAGTAAGCCAAAAAATAACCCAAATAGCTATAGACCTATTAGTTTATTAAGTAACTTAGGTAAAATATTTGAAAAAATACTACATTCTCGTCTTAGTGAATTTGTAACGACCAATTCTATTGTTGCTAAAGAACAATTTGGATTTAAAAAAGGGCATAGCACTACTCACCAAATAAACAGAATTAAAAATCAAATAATCACAAATAAAAGCAATAAACGTTCAACGGGTCTAATATTGTTAGATATTGAAAAAGCGTTTGACACCGTTTGGCATAATGGCCTAGTATTTAAACTTCTTGATGCAAATATACCAAAATATTTATGCAAACTTATTTCAGATTTCATTCACGGCAGAAGCTTTAAAGTTGCGATTAATAATGAAACATCATCTCCCAAAACCATTACCACAGGGTTACCTCAAGGATCAGTCTTGTCGCCATTGCTTTACTCGATATATACATCCGATTTCAAAGTTCCGAAATATATGAAAGTTGCTTACTACGCAGATGATACTGCGTTAATTTCTTCAAACAAACTTACAAGTGCACTCCTGAAGAAAATGGAAAAGGGACTTGTTAATTGCAGTAAATATTTTCACAAATGGAAAATCAAAATTAATCCAAACAAGACCCAAGCAATTATTTTTCCGTTCAACAAATCTCCCAAAAGACTGCCAAGACGTCATCTTCATATGGGAAATAATACCATAAATGTACTTAATCATGTCAAATATCTCGGAGTTGTCTTGGACAAAAAGCTTACTTTTAAACAACATATTATAGCTACGTGTCAAAAAGCTATAAAATCATTTAAAGCATTATGGCCACTACTAAATAGAAGGTCATTTCTAAACCCCAAAAACAAAAATCTACTCTTCAAAAGTGTTATAAGGCCGATATTAACATACGCGTGTCCTATTTGGAGTGACGCTGCCAACTGCCACCTAAAACGCTTACAAATTATACAAAACAAATGTCTTAAAATGATAAATAAAAAGCCCTGGAGGTATCCTACAAATCTTCTTCATGAAGAAACAGGTTATGAAAAAATTATCGATTTCATAACAAGGATTAACAACAATTATTTTGCCAAAATTGAAAATTCCTCTTACCCACTGATAAGAGAATGTAGAGAATTAACGTAAAATTAAAAAGAAATCACCAAATTGAAAATTATATGCTTATAGAGGTCTATTATTTCTAATAAACCTTCTATAAGCATATAAATATTTTCAGACAGTATTTGAATTTATTAAATCATATAAAGGTTTTTTTCCTCCCATTTTCCTTTAAAAATCATTAAAAAATAAAATAAAAACTATTTAATGTCTTTAGATCCTATATATTATTTGTTGCAATATCTATATAAAGATAAGATCTCATATGTAAATATCAAATTTGTTAAAATATGTAAATAAAGGAAGAATGTATAATTGAAATTGAAATTGAATCTATATAATTCATTAAATTTATTTCATTATAAATATTTGTTGAACACGCAGAAATAAGAGGCTAAAGGTATTTGAACCACCTTGTATTCCATCTTGTACGTCGTTATTGTTCTTATTGGTTTAGGTCCAAAATTATTTTTTAATTCAACACAGCGCTTTTCATATACAATTTTTGCAAACACATTAACAAATTTAATTTTATGTACGTGTTAGTAGCAACTTTAAATGAGAATTTCTCCAAAAAATATTCAGGCGGTGCAAATCTATAAATCTGGTGGACAGCTAAAAAAAATAACTTTCAAATAAGGGTGTTTGGTCAAAATAGGATTAAAACTAACAAAGTTACATCGGTCACAAGAAATCGCCTTGCATATTAATTTTATAAATTAGCTTAAATTTAATTTAAGTAACATTATAATGTTGCAGCAAATATGTAAAAGTTAGTATTGGAAATGACAATTATATAGAAACCAGGGGGGCAAATCGTCACATTCGATATCGAAGTCGAAATTTCATATTTTGGTTTATTATTTAAAGACCTTTTTTCACTTTTACTATTGACTATGGACCATAACTCGTTAGCTGTGACAGAATAAAATTATTCTTAGTATTTTATCTTGGAAAATAAACAAATAATTTCGATCGAAAAATATCGATAACGAAAGCGACGATTCGACATGTACGTAGCTACAAAACGACTATTGCCTTCTCAGTGGAAGGTTGAAAGTTATGTACTGGTCAGCACGATACAGCTATATACGAATATATCAATATTGAGCTGGGTTTTACATAACTAGCGCGATGTGAACGACACGACCTTCGAAAGAGAACTGTAAAAACCAATTTCATTTATTATACTTCAACAAAGAAAGGAAATAAAGCAGTAATAGAATATAAACATACGTAGGACATATTATTTTCGAAAAACGGAAGAATCATTTCAGAATATTTACAGGGTACTCCGACATTCTTCAAAAACAAATACGCTTAAAGGCCGTCAACATTTGATTCATGATTGCGTTTGTGTCGCAAAGATATCGAAACATTATTATATAATTTTTCCCATATAATTTATTGACATATCTTTACGTCCTTTTTATCGTTCGTGAAACTTAATCCAGTCATATGTTTGTAAGTCGGGGGTCACACAAGGCAATTTTTATTGCGCAACTTTTTGGCAATTCTCTTTTGAAATTGCTTTTATGTCCACACACGACAATTTCTTCGCCAATTTTACTGTTTTGTTTTGTTTTTATTTTCTTATAATTTGACATTTGTGCTCTAGTCGTAAAGAACAACAATAAAATTAACTACATACATACAAAAATTAATTTAATTGGTTTTGTTGAAAAATGAATTCAAAAGAAAAAATTAAGTCCCGATTCCATTTAAAGGCCATTTTAATAAAGTAAACAATAATTACGAATTATTCACACCAAGAAGCGAAACACCGAATGAAAAGAAATGTCAAATATTCAACAAAAAAAAAAGCGAATGAGAGAATTGCTTGAAATAGCCGAGAACCGGCAATTATTTTTCCCTTTTTTATTCCCCTCACCGCAAACATCTACAAACTCAAGAATTGCGCATCAAAAATTGCCTTGTGTGAACCCAGACTAACGAAATAAAATAAATGTCTTGTGTAGTTTTCAATTTAAATCAATATAAAATAACCGTTATAATAACACATACAAAAGTTAATTAATATGGAAACCTTAGCAATGTTTACATGGCAATGACACATATGGTTTTTGTTGAAAGGAAAAAATTGATTAAATGACAGGCAAAGAAATTTACAATGACATTTGAACAGCAGTCTTTAATTTGCTATTTTAAGTAAATGTTTTGGTAAAAATGTGTTCTGTACTGAAGAGATTTTGAAAAAGAAAATTCATGCAAAATAAACCAAATATTAGCAATTAAAAAAGACGTCATAAAAATATTTATGGTTAATATTGAAAATATAGAAATAAAATTTGATTTATGCACTTGTTAAGAATTTAACGAATAGTTAGTTCTTCAAAGCATACATATACATTAAAAAAAAATTATCTAAAGAAAGCAATATCCATAGGTCATTTATTTGTTTTTACTGTGAATTACTAAGAATTACTGTGAAGTACTAATTAAATTTACAATTTAACAAACACATGATTGATTACGGAAAATTAAAAATAATTGATGTTCAAAAAAACACATCGAATAAATGTGTAAGTGCTCTTGTGTGATTGTTTGTATGGAATAAAGAAGAAAAGTGTAGTTTATTCAGTTTTTCATTGTTTTATGCTGGTCTTCAAAGAATATATGAAAACGAAAGCCCCACCGCAAACAAATACAAAAAAGTTCAAAGACAAATTTTTATATTTTTGTTATTGGTTTTGTTCATTGTTATATTTTCGGCTATTTGGTTGTATTTTTTTTTGTATTTGCTATTTCCTATTTTCTTTTAAATAACAACAACGAAATTTTAGATATTACAACACCAACAACACAATATAATAACAATATAAAAGATCTTAGCACATTGGTATTATCGTAAGACGAAAATTGTTTATGAGGATTTCTACAACAGGTAAGCAAAATTTGAATATTAATATTTCTTTTTACATTTTAATTTTATAAAAATACCCAGTAGGAATTTTTTATTATTGGTTAAATTAAATTATCTTTTTTTTTTGTTTTTCATCATTTCTGTTAGATAAAAACAATTTAACTGAATTTAAGCAAATTATACTCGAATGGAATTAATTGTTGTAAATAAAAGAACCTTCTAAGTGTCTGCAATATTCTATAGTTATTCGTTTCATTGAATCGGACTAGGTATTAATTGGATCTTAGCAAACATTCCACAGGTAGAGAAAATACCTTTTAAAAATCCACTTTAAATTTGAACACAACAGTTTAAAAATATATATGTAGGTCTATATGTACATATGTATGTATATCATTATTATTAGCTTAGAGTTTCATAACACTACGTAATAATTTAAATGTTAGCGAGAAAGTAATAGTAGTGGCCCAACGCTAAAAAAAATTACATGCCATTTTTATAACAGATCAATTTTGGATTATTTTTTAAATTTATTTATATTTTTATAGTTGCATACTAAAACCCTACTGGTAACAAAAATTCTCCTACTGGGTATTTTATTCTATCTATTTTTTTCATTGAGTAAGCTAAAACATATATATATATATATATATTGGTAGAAGAAACTTTTAATTTTTTGTTTTGCTATTTAAGCGTATTTATGTTTAGTTCGTTCAGTAATCCTTTATTTACACTAAATTTAAGTACATACATAATATTTAAAACTTGAACAATTTGACGTTTGTTTTTATATTTGGAAATAACGCATTTATCCAAATTGTGTTATATATAATTAGTAGATTTTTCAGTAGTTTAATATCCATAATTTAATATGTTCAATTTTATATGAAAGATGATTGATCGTTTATTATTAATGGAAGAGGTTCAACGCAAGTTTGGGAAAATGATGAATGATTTTAAATTTACCTAAATAGACACGCTACAATTATTCGGAATATTGATGGTGGTCAACATAACTTATTAATGGTCGTATATTACTTGCAGTCCATAAATTATAGACTATTTTATAAAAATTTTTGGATCTTCACTTTGGAAGCAAAAATAATATTTAACCGCTTGTAATTGAAGTACCTTTAACTCATTTTCTACCGCTGTATTTTTCGAACAGTATCATTGGGAAATATTTATATACCTATAAAGTAAGAAAAAAATTTGTTTAGAGTTTGAAGAAAATACTAATATGAATGTTTCAACCTTTTGAATTTAAAAATTTAGTAAAAGATATATGTATGTACATTAGGCTGGCCCTTAATAAAAAAGCGTTCAAACTTTCGGTCGCACCCCCTAGAAATATGCGAATAGAAAAAAAAAGTGAGAAATACAAAGTTTTGGGCCAATCAAAAAACATTTAGAGGTGGCTCAACGCGATTGAAAATTTCAAGTGTGTTTATATGGGGAAAATATGACATTTTTTCAGATGTTAGGAAAATTCCGTTCTATTGTTTAATTTTTCCCATAAATAGTTATTTAATTCGGGATCAGTATTAAATTATCTTTCCAAAAAGCTATAAAACTTCAACATCGAATAAAAACTCGCCAAGAAATAGCAAATGCCCCAGACCACTTTTGTGCCAAGAAAAACTAGGTCATGAAATTTTATAGCATTTTTTCAACTTTAAGAAAATAATTAAAGCCAACATTTTTTTTTAGTCGCTATACCTGTAAGTACTCAGATATGAAGTATTGTTTTATTACCACCTTGTTAACCTATTAAGCATTGAGACCGAAAATGAAAATTTTTTTTAATAACATTTTTAAAACTCCTTTTTCAAGTTTTGAAAAATTTTCTTAAACAAAATTTTAAAAAATTGATCTAGCTCTTTAAGGTCTTGTTAAATGCATGTTAGAGATTAACTATGTGAATTTTTAGGTAAATCCCTATGCCAGAATTTTTTTGAGAAGGATTTTATTTTTTGCGGATTTCGAGAAAAATGGGATTTTTGTAAAATATTCTGTAAATGTACTCTTTATAAATACTTTGTATCAAAAATTCAACACTTTTCTACTTTCAAACGTTATATTTTATCTTAATAGCCTAAGGGTTTCGGAAAAAAATATTATTACCCCATTAGTCCTTTTGGAATTAGGTCACATATGACCCCAAGCTAATAAAAACAATTTATTCAAAAAATTCAAATATTTTGTAAGTGCTATTGAATTTTTATATGCGACTCTTAAAATATAATAACTAAATGTGTAGAACTTCCGTTCCTAAAATTTGAGATAAATCCGAGAACGTTAACCCATTATTTGCCAGGCCAGCTTTGGATTTTAAGATATTTTTAAATGAAAATTACGGAAAACGAGTTTTTCTATTAAACTCGATGAAACCACTATTTCGAATTTAAGAAAAATAATTCGGTTATTTTTTATTTATTTAAGACTTCTGTGCTCCTGGGATCAAAATAATACATTGTGATATATCTTTGGTGCAATTATCTGGTTATTGCACGTGAATATAAAATAAAACAACTTTTAACCAATTTTGTTATAAAATTATTTTATGTATAAAAACTATCTATATTTTTATAAATAAAATAATAACCACAAAGCTAATAAAAAGTCATTTTATTCAAAAGAATATGAAATATAAAATTAATATAATAATATAAAATTAAAGAAAAGCAATACTTATTGCAAGTCGTAGGTGATTACACAAAACAATTTGAATCGCACACTAAATCATTCTTAAATACACCAAAATAAATAGAATTCATTTTATATTTCATATTCATTTGAATAAATTTGGGTCATTTGTGGATCTTCTTATTTTATTTAAAAAAATATAGATAGTTTTTATACATAAAATAATTTTATATAATAATTTTTTCTAAATGTTTTTTGATTGGCCCAAAACTTTGTATTTCTCAGTTTTTATGCTATTCGCATATTTCTAGGGGGTGCGACCGAGAGTTTGAACACTTTTTTCTCCATATAATGAAGAGCCCCCCTAATGTAGATATCATGATCTTACATGTTAAAATTTTTATGCAAAATATGAGTGGAAGATATAAAGGCATACAGTGAAAGCTCGATATAACGAATGACATTCTGTCAGGCCCATTCATTATATCACGAGGTTTTTTAACCGTTTTAATTTTATTAAATTAAAAAAAATAATATTGAATCATACCATTTTATACTTAAACTAGCTGACCCGGCAAACATTGTTTTGCCACATAACTTAATTCCAATGAATATTTTTGTTAATTAAAAAATAACGAATGTACTGTAAGTGTGTGGGGGTGAGATTTATGAATGGGTGGTATCGCCGATGAAAACAAAAAAAAAAAAAAAACCAGCCATTTATTTTCTCAATACAATGTATTTCTTTAACGTAACAACATATTAATTGGTAGATCTCTCAAAAGTGAAACATAAAGTAAAGAAAAAAGTAATGTATTTATACCCTACTAGCAGATTCCAGCCCTTGAAATTCGACAGCAAATTCTAGGAAATTTTATTTTTTCATTAAATAAAGACCCTAAAGGTATCCTAATCAATTATAGCCAATTCACTACTCAACAAAAAAAAAAAAAAAAAAACAAACTCATTTTTATTACAAACACATTTACAAATTTAATAAACAGAGACATAGCATTGTATAATTTTATGTATGTGTTAGTAGCAACTTTAAATGCAATTTACTCAAAATAAAGGAAAAAATTAAAAAATCTGCAAATCTGCAAAACGGCTAAAAGGAAATACCTTTCAAATAATATACGTTTGGTCAAAATCGGGATAAAACGGTATAACAAAACATCGGTCACAAGAAATCGCCTAGCCTTAATATTATAGATACCACTATGTGGTTTGGGTATAATGACTTTGTTCTGCTGTTTGTAACTACCAAAAATATAAAAGATGGGTCTTTTATTATACCGATTAGCTCAGAATCACTTTCTGAGTCGTTTTAACGATGTCCGTCCGTCCGTCTGTATGTCCATGTAAGCTTTGTAATCAAACTACAGGTCGCAAATATGAATATATTTTGATGAAATTTGGTATATAAGCTTTTATCGGCCATAGGATGAACGCTATTGAAATTGGTGAAAATCTGTCCATGTTCAGACCTAGTCCCCATACAAATGACCCCTATGACATAAATTGCCATAAGATCCAAATTATCATATAGACCTTAGTAAAATTGGGTTTGTATGTGTTTATTGTATCCATTAATCAGTAGTCCAAATATAATCCCTATTGGACAATTCTTATTCATAGGCCCCATATAGAGCTGCTTCCCGATCATCACTTAAATCTGTAAAAAAATCAAAAATATTGCACAGATTTTTCTCAAATTTGGTTTGTGTATATTTTTTCAAAATATTTACTTTACCAAATATGGTCAGGATCGGTCCATTTTTCGACCTAGTCCCCATATAAATATAGCACCCGATATGAACTTTTTCATATCTGCAGCCAAAAAAAATTAATAACAATGGCACTCAAATTTGGTTTATGCTTATTTTCTATATCCAATTAGTTGGACCGAAGGGATATGGTCTCTAAACCATGGTATAGGGTATGGTACTTGTTTTTATCTTAAAGTATGAAAGTTAAAAAAAGAAAATCAATATTCATTTGGAAATTTTTGTGTTTCGCGATTTTCGGTTTTGGTGATTTTTGCTTTTGGCAATTTTGGTAGTTTGGCGATCTGCCCATATTTTTAACGACTAATCACATTGGTAATTAAATTACTTGTTAAAAATCTCAAGACTAATCATGTCCCGCCAATTTTTTGTCCGACTACTCACATTAATATATATATGAATGGACTCGTACAAAGTGTAAAGCCTTTTTCTATTATAGTAGCCCAGCTATATGATATTATATATTTACTTTGTATGGTCGGTGCCTCGCACACTATTCTTCGATTAATTTATGAACAGCTTATATATAACATTTCAAAACATTTAATATTTTCTTTCTACGGAAGGTGATCTGATCCCGCCCATTTTTTATCTGACTACTTACATTAATATTTGATGGACTCGTAGAAAGAGTCAAGGCTATCCCCTTTATAGTACGGCATTTATATGGTGATGTCATGCCCACTGCTTCAATCACGCCCATTATTAGTTCCACTAAACACATGAATAATACATGGGCTCACGCAAAGGCTAAACGCTCTCACTATTACAGTACTCCAGATATATGACATTTGATATTTACTTTGTATGGAGGCTGCCACGTCCATTGGTCCGATCCCACCCATTTTTTTTTTTATAATAGATAACCTCAGACAAATATGCAAAGCTCTCTCCCGCCCATTTTCGCATGGCTACTAACATTAATAACATATGACTTCACACATATTTGTAAAGCTCTCCCTGTCATAGTATTCAGTATATATGTTATTAAAAATTCACTTTGTATGGGTCGTGCCATGCCTATTGGTACGATCCCACCCATTTTTTGTCCGACTACTCACATTAATAATGTATAACCTCGATTTCACAGTACTCGAGATATGACATTTAACATTTACTTTGTATGTGAGGTACCACGCCCACTCATCCGGTCCCGCCCATTTTCGGCATGGCTACTAACATCAATAATAAGTGACCTAACATAAATTTGCAAAGGTCTCCATGTCATAGTACTCAATCAGCCCAATTACAAATATTCTCAAGGAATTTATTTCCCACGGAAAATACTTTTCTCGAGAAAAATATCCTCCAATTATAAATTCCGCATGAACAAAAAAATGATTAAGTGGCATCATCGAATTTCGAAGCCAGAGGTTTTTTGCTTATTGACAATTAATTTTCTATTTTTTTTGTGTGTGCAAACGAAAATAAATTTATTTTAAAGAAAAATTAAATAAAAAGTGAATAGCATAGCTATGATGCGAGCACTCGTGAAGGAAATTGGTGTTGTAGAACAACAACAACGAAATGGCTAAATGATTGCTAGAAGTCAATTGCGGGCTGAATCTATGGAAAACACAATCAATGCCTAAATTGGCTCTCATTAAACTTAACAAAAGTTGAAATTTGGCTTTATTTGTGTTCTTCTACAATATTGTGTTCTTAATAAAATATTAATTTTTTTTTATTTAAATTTTTTTTATTAAAATACTTCTTACATTTTTATATAAACTCCCGTCTGTTTTGCAAGGGAAATTTTTTGAGGGAATAAACCAAATTCAAGTGCATTGAGAATAACTACTTTTTTCCCCTCGAATTTTTTTATTCATAATAGGGGAAAAGGGAGAAGTGAGAAATTTCATGCGGAATTTTTGTTTAGAATTGGGCTGAATGTATATGATATTAAAAATTTACTTTGTATGGGAGGTGCCACGCTCCAATCACCTAGCGATATGAAATATAGCTTACGACCTATTCGCATACCTACCAAATACACATAAAGAATTTGATAAAGATCGGTGACACGAGAATTTTATATATTAGATGTTTTTAGTTTACCCAAAAAATAATAGTTATTTCCAGTTAAATATTTAATAATAGATTAAGAAGGTTTTAATAATAATATTTAATATTATTATATTGACATCATTTAAGACATGTTTTCCAACATTTGATTGTATCTACATCTTTTGTATTAGTTTCATTTACTGATGTTTGATCAACAATTTAAACATTTTCTTTATCAGCTTCAATATCAGTCCTACTCTGACAATTTATATCATCTATAATTAAATAGTCTGAATGTAAATACAAACAAGAGAAAATTACGTGAATTGCTCTACGTAATATTCTCTTGATGATAATTTATCACCTAATTTCTAAAGATTCTTATATCACTAAGTTTGTTTTGTATTGCTGAGACATTTAATTTTAATGACATTCCACTAACTGGACTATATATTTTGAGTAACCAATTAACAATTTTCCTCCATCATTGAATACTTCTATTTTCTAATAGATAAACTATTGTTGGAAGATTCCAACTTTGTAACAGATTTTCATCTGGGATTAGACGAAAGCCTACGACTTTTTTATAGTCATTCTGTATATATTTCTTTCATTTATTTGAATTATAGTTCTATTTCCCATATTGAATACACAAAATTGTACCACTGAAACATTAATTTGGTAAAAACAGAAATAAAGATCGTAACAACGTGTATACTAGGGTGGCCCATAATAAAAAAAAGTGTTCAAACTCTCGGTCGCATCCCCTAGAAATATGCGAATAGCAAAAAAGTTTTGGGCCAATCAAAAAACAATTAGAGGTGGCTCAACGCGATTGAAAATATGAAGTGTGATTTATATGGGGAAAATATGACTTTCTTTCAGATTATACGAAAATTTCGTTCTATAGTTTAATTTTTCTTACAAATTGTTATATAATTCGGGATCAGTATTAAATTATCTTTCTAAACAGCTATAATACTTCAAAATCGAATAAAAACTCGCCAAGAAATAGGAATTGCCCCAGACCACTTTAGTGCCAAAAAAAACTAGGTCATGAAATTTGATGGCATTTTTTTCAACTTTAAAAAATTAATTAAAGCCAACATTTTGTTTTAGTCTCTATACCTGTAAGTACTCAGGTATGAAGTATTGTTTTATTGCCACCTTGTGAACCTATTAAGCATTGAGACCGAAAATGGAAAATTTTTTTGATAAAATTTTGAAAACACCTTTTTTAGGTTTTGAAAAATTTTCTTAAACAAAATGATCCCGAATTATATAACAATTTGTCGCAAAAATTAAACTATAAAATGAAATTCTCCTAAAATCTGAAAAAAGTCATATTTTCCCCATATAAACACACTTGAAATTTTCAATCGCGTTGAGCACCCTCTAAATGTTTTTTGATTGGCCCAAAACTTTGTACATCTCACTTTTTTTGCTATTCGCATATTTCTAGCGGGTGCGACCAAGAGTTTGAATTGAACACTTTTTTATTATGGGCCACCCTAATGAACACCCTTAAAAAAGCGCTGATAAGTGGTTAAATTTGAAGCGTTAGTACCTTTAAATAGTCCCAAGTAAGAGTACTTCCTCCCATAACACGTCCATGTTAAATATGTGAGTGCTTTAGGCCTAACAAAATTGAATGATAAATGAACTCATTGAACTATTTATTACTAAACCCTGTTAGGCTGAGTTATTTAGTCAGATATTTTGTATTGGTGCCATATATAATAATCTGAAATTTTAATTGAAAACATATAATTATTGTGTTCCTGAACTTATTATACTTTTCCTTAAATATTTTTTTTTTTTTTGCTATTTTAACTTTGATTGCATTTTTTTTATCTTATCATATTTTAGCCTTAATCTATTTAATACTCGGAATATTATAAAACTTATAGCGAATTAACATCACTTCAAAAATGCTTATTTTTATTTGGGCGACGTTTTTCTTAAAGTGACATCAAGTGTTTTCATTCTTGATAGCGAGTCGAGCAATTCAATACAATATGTTGTTTTTATTTACGAATTTACACTATCTACAAGATGTGCTGTGATGTTGATATTGACTTTTATCTCTTAAATATTCTTGTGACAAGCTGAGTGTACCAAAAAGACGTTATTTTTCTTGTAGTTTTTTGAATTAATATCACTTTTTAAGGTCAAAATAGATTTCAAGTTGAAAGGACAGTTGTGTGATTTAAAATAGAATCACACCTGAAAACATCAACGGTTTTTAAATAATTTCCTTCCATGAATTAGTTTTATTGCATCGATCGGTTCTGCCATGAATATAATGACGTTATTTCCAAAATAATTTGCGCCTTAGTATTGGCTAAATCAGTGTTAGTATGTTGAAACTTAAATAAGGTGTGCTGATGTTTGTAACTACCAAAAATATTTGACCTAGACCCATCTTCTATTATACCGATCCGTCCGTCCGTCTGTGCGTCCACCTAAACCTAATCAAACTAAAGAGTGTGAAGTTAAATATCGAAATAAATATCTGTTAAGAATTTTAACAGAGAATGCTAATGTTAACATTTTCTGTTAAGTACTTCACTTCAGCAAACGAAATTTATTCAAGTAAAAAAACAATTATCTAAATATTTTAATACTTAAATTTAGACTATCTGACAAATAATAAATTTGTTTTGTTATTATTTTTTAATTTCATATAAAAAATAATGTATATTCGCATATAACAGCATTTAATGTTAAAGTAGCCAAAACGGTTATTTCTAGCCGACCTGAATGAGGGTTGTCATATATTAGGTGAAAGTTCCATGGGAGTAGATTCTAATGGCATACCGCCCATATTCAATTGTTTCTCAGCAAAAAAAGTTACAAAGGATCAAAATAAAAAAAAGATTTTTCCCATAAGTATTATTTTCAAGGGGCCGAAACGGTAATTTCTAGCCGACCTGAATGAGGGTTGTCATATATTAGGTGAAAGTCCCATGAGAGTAGATTCTAATGGCATACCGCACATATTCAATTGTTTCTCAGGAAAAAAGTTACCAAGGATCAATATAAAAAAAAACAGATTTTTTCCACAAGTATTATTTTCAAGGGGCCAACACGGTTATTTCTAGCCGACCTGAATGAGGGGTTGTCATATATCAGGTGAAAGCCCCATGGGAGTAGATTCTAATGGCATACCGCACATGTTCAATTGGTTCTCAGGAAAAAAGTTACAAAGGATCAAAATAAAAAAAACAGATTTTTCCCATAAGTATTATTTTCAAGGGGCCAAAACGGTTATATATCATATATCAGGTGAAAGCTCCATGGGATTAGATTCTAATGGCATACCGCCCATATACAATTGTTTCTCAGGAAAAAAAGTTACAAAGGATCAAAATAAAAAAAAACAGATTTTTCCCATAAGTATTATTTTAAAGGGGCCAAAACGGTTATTTCTAGCCGACCTGAATGAGGGTTGTCACATATCAGGTGAAAGTCCCATGGGAGTAGATTCTAATGGCATACCGCCGAAAAAAGTTACAAAGGATCAAAATAAAAAAAAGCAGATTTTTTCCATAAGTATTATTTTTAAGGGGCCAAAACGGTAATTTCTAGCCGACCTAAATGAGGGTTGTCATATATCAGGTGAAAGCCCCATGGGAGTAGATTCTAATGGCGTACCGTACATGTTCAATTGTTTCTGAGGAAAAAAGTTACAAAGGATCAAAATAAAAAAAAAACAGATTTTTCCCATAAGTATTATTTTCAAGGGGCCAAAACGGTTATTTCTAGCCGGCCTGAATGAGGGTTGTCACATATCAGGTGAAAGCCACAAGGGAGTAGATTCTAATGGCATACCGCCGAAAAAAGTTACAAAGGATCAAAATAAAAAAAAAACAGATTTTTTCCATAAGTATTATTTTTAAGGGGCCAAAACGGTAATTTCTAGACGACCTAAATGAGGGTTGTCATATATCAGGTGAAAGCCCCATGGGAGTAGATTCTAATGGCATACCGCCCATATTCAATTGTTGCTCAGGAAAAAATTTACAAAGGATCAAAATAAAAAAAAAGCAGATTTTTCCCATAAGTATTATTTTCAAGGGGCCAAAACGGTTATTTCTAGCCGACCTGAATGAGGGTTGTCATATATCAGGTGAAACCCACATGGTAGTAGATTCAAATGGCATACCGCCCAGCAAAAAAGTTACAAAGGATCAAAATAAAAAAGAGCAGATTTTTCCCATAAGTATTATTTTCAAGGGGCCAACACGGTTATATATCATATATCAGGTGAAAGCCCCATGGGAGTAGATTCTAATGGCATACCGCCCATATTCAATTGTTTCTCAGGAAAAAAGTTACAAAGAATCAAAATAAAAAAAAGCAGATTTTTCCCATAAGTATTATTTTTTAAGGGGCCAAAACGTTTATTTCTAGCCGACCTGAATGAGTGTTGTCATATATCAGGTGAAAGCCACATGGGAGTAGATTCTAATGGCATACCGCCCATATTCAATTGTTTCTCAGGAAAAAAGTTACAAAGGATCAAAATAAAAAAAGCAGATTTTTCCCATAAGTATTATTTTCAATGGGCCAAAACGGTTATATATCATATATCAGGTGAAAGCTCCATGGGATTAGATTCTAATGGCATACCGCCCATATACAATTGTTTCTCAGGAAAAAAAGTTACAAAGAATAAAAATAAAAAAAAAACAGATTTTTTCCATAAGTATAATTTTTAAGGGGCCAAAACGGTAATTTCTAGCCGACCTGAATGAGGGTTGTCATATATCAGGTGAAAGCCACATGGGAGTAGATTCTAATGGCATACCGCCCATATTCAATTGTTTCTCAGGAAAAAAGTTACAAAGGATCAAAATAAAAAAAGCAGATTTTTCCCATAAGTATTATTTTCAATGGGCCAAAACGGTTATATATCATATATCAGGTGAAAGCTCCATGGGATTAGATTCTAATGGCATACCGCCCATATACAATTGTTTCTCAGGAAAAAAAGTTACAAAGAATAAAAATAAAAAAAAAACAGATTTTTTCCATAAGTATAATTTTTAAGGGGCCAAAACGGTAATTTCTAGCCGACCTGAATGAGGGTTGTCATATATCAGGTGAAAGCCCCATGGGAGTAGATTGTAATGGAAGTAGATTCTGTTTCCAAACATGAAAAAAATGGCTCGTTGGTATAAAATTTGCCAACAAAGAAGAGTTGGTGTCTGCGGTTCATAGTTATCTTAATGAGCTACACAGTTTTTACCATGAAGAGGGTATCGAAGCTATTGAACTTGCTGGGAAAAGTGTATCGCGCTAAAAGAAGATTATGTTGAGAAATATAGAAAATTTTTCCCAAATTTGTTGTATTTTCTTTGTCAGGTCGGGTTTTTCTGAGACCGTCTAAGTCTAGCGGAACTGTGTGACAAGATAGAATAAACAAATAAAGATGAACCAAGAACCCGCGTGAAAGAGAAAATGGAAAAGATTATCTACATTTCTTCATATATTTTTTCAGAACTTTTACATCTTTGACTCAAGTTTAGGTTTCAAGTAAATAGTTACGCCATCTCGATTAGTTCGGACCATAATTTTAGATAATAGAATTCTAGCATTCTATACACTTTTTGTCATTAGCAAATTTTCTTAAATATTTCAATTATATTCACTTTTCGTATACTACTTTTACTTCATCAATAATCTCATGGTTCAGGGTATCGTGTGGTCGGCCTTGTTCCACTATTACTTTCCTGCTTGTTTTAATTAAAAAAAAAACTCAGAACGTTTTAAGAAATAAATAATCTTAACTAATAGAAGACTGATATTGAAGAATGAAATTGAAGAATGAAATTGTTATTAAAATTTATACATTTTCCAAAATTAATCATCTTCAGTAGCAATTGTATTCATATTTACTTTGTAATTTAATTTGGTTAGCAAATGTTAAAATAAACAAACTTGAAATTCAATAAATACATAACCATCTTCATTAGGTGGCTTAAAATTGTCGCTGCTCGTCAGTCTATTTAATAAATACTAATTTTGTATTATAGCCAATGTTTATCGTAAAAAGTTATTAGAGAAAAACCATAATAATAAAATTAAACAATAATGTTTTCTTATGGAGAACAGTCTAGTAATTTGATATTTATATCATGACACTCGTTGAGTAACCATTACTCGGTTATTAAACACTTATCGTGCATATAGAATGGGGCAGGAGAAATACAAATATAAACAAATTTTTATTACATACAAAATAATAATGCAAGATAATATTCATAAACCAAAGCAAAAAGGTTTTTAGTTTTTCTCCACACTTTGAATCTCAACGAAGTAATATTGAAAAGCTAAAGATTATATTCTTAAAAAAAATACAAATATTTGTAATTCCAGCGAGATTTGTATATTTTATAATATTTGAACAATAGTTAATGAAATTAATTTCTGCAAAAGTTTACTACCGTTAAATATGTCGGATAATGTATCAGTTTATTCTATATCGCATTACTTGGATACTATGTATCCAATTGCATCAACAAGTACAAGTACGGCTAAGAAAACATCATTTTCAAATAAAGAGGATATTGTAAGTATTTTAAACTTTTTTTATATAGTGAAACTACACAATAACGACATTTAATTAACAATATCACATTTAAGAAACGTAGTAGGATAAGTTCATGTAGTTTGGTTGGACCTAATTTATTTTTAAAGATTTCCACCAAAGTAACGGAAAATTTACGAATTCAGTTATTATCTCCGCCTTATTTAATTGCCTACTGTATTAAAGATGAAATAATTATGTACTAATATTGAGAAAAATTATACACAAAAAAGCTTAGGTACCTCGAAAAATCATTTTCGAAATTGGAGTGTAATGTGGAATACACTAGCTGAGAAATTCTGAAAATTGGCTTACGCCACTGGGATGTCGTTAAAAGACCAAAACCATCATTTTCATTCAAAAACTATTTTGTAAAGCGTAGTTCTGGGAATATGAAATGAATTTTTTGTCAGTGAAAAACCCCTTTTACAAATGTTTAATAGATTTTACAGCTTGTCGTATATTTTCTGAATTTAATGACATCACATTACTTTTTTCTAACCGTGTTAATCTATAAAATTATAATAAACTTAACAAAAAACAACATATAAGAAAATAATAGTCGGTCTAGACCGAATATACGATACCCTATACCATGGTTTAGAGACCATATCTCTTCGGTTCAACTAATTGGATATAGAAAATAAGCACAAACCAAATTTGAGTGGCATTGTTAATAATTTTTTTTGCTGCCGATGTGAAAAAGTTCATATCGGGTGCGATATTTATATGGAGACTAGATCGAAAAATGTACCGATCCTGACCATATTTGGTTAAGTCACTTATATTTTGAAAAAATATATACAAACCAAATTTGAGAAAAATCTGTGCAATATTTTTGTTTTTTGATACATTTAAGTGAAGAACGGGAAGCAGCCCATATAGAGGCCTATGACGAAGAATTGCCCTGTAGGGATTATTTTTGGACTACTGATTTATGGATAAAATAAACACATACAAACCCAATTTAACTGAGTCTATATGATAATTTGGATCTTATGGCAATTTATGTCGATATCATAGGGGTCATTTGTACGGGGACTAGCTCTGAACATGGACCGAATTTCACCAATTTCAATAGCGTTCATCCTATGGCCGATGAAAGCTTATATACCAAATTTCATCAAAATATATTCATATTTTACATGGACACACAGACGGACAGACGGACATCGCTTAATCGACTCAGAAAGTGATTCTAAGTCGATCGGTGTAATAAAAGGTGGGTCTAGGTAAAACATTTTTGGTAGTTACAAACAGCAGCATAAAGTCATTATACCCAAACCACATAGTGGTATAATGTATAAAAATTCTAAATAATCTTATATATTAAAAAAAATTATGAAAACTAAAGTCAGTCCGTCTGGCCGTTTTATCCGGCCAATTTCCTTCATTTTTTGTTATGAAAGGTATTTAGACACAGATATGTCATCAATCATTGAAATTTACTCAACTCCCACCTTACTCAAGTTATACTCAAACGCGATTCTTCCCTGTACATTTCTTATGGGACACATTCACTCAAGCAATACGAATTCTCATAGCTCCTCTTCTAATGAATGAATCTTGATCGTTACGCTCTCAGAACACTCAGTGGATCAAGCTCTTTCTTTTGAACTGAACTTTTTAACTGCTTAAATTCGTTGAGTTTGAGGAAAGTTATGCGTGCACAATCAACTTTACATTATGCAACACGAAAGTTAACGTACAGATTTCATTACAATAATTGCATAACACATAACCTGTGTTGAATTGTGAATTGCCAAAAATTTTAATACCTTTAGGTGGCATACAAGGTGGCCTTTATTTCTGTATGTTCAACAAATATTTATAATGAAATAAACTTAATGAATTAAAATGATTAAAAAACATTGAAAGAAATAAATTGAATGATAAAATAAAATTTCCTAGAATTTGCACTCGAATTTCGAGGGCTGGGCTTTGCTAGTATAATAATAATAAACAAAATGATTAAATACAAATATTTGTTTATTTAAAAAAAATATTTTTAAAACAAAATCATAATTCAAACACAATAAAAAAAAAATCGAAATAACCGACAACTGCAAATCCAATGTTAATATATTTCCACATTTTGCGAAATAAACATAAGTTTTCCAAATTTAGAGGTGATACACATTACCCGCATATACCATAATACCTGAACTTCCTATATATACGTGTATAACGCACAAACTCAAGGCGTCCGTAGCTATCGAAGATTTTATTTTATTATTTCTTTCTTTTGAATATTTATGTGTACTTTAACTATTCTTTTCAATTAATTTGTTAAGATTAGAAAAGAAAATATTTAAAGTATTAATTAGAAAAAGCAAACAATTCAGTTGTGCCGCATCTATGATTAAAGGCATACTCCGGCTAACGTTGTTGTATGGTTCCAGAATAACGCGACGTTATCTGACACAACGTAAGGCCGGCAAAAAAAGCAATATTATAATAATAATAGTTGTCTTTTTACATTTTCTAAAATATATTTTATTTATTTATTTACATCAGCTACATTACAAATGACATCAGCTGGATAGAAATATATAGGATACAATTATGATAACAATTAGAAGATAAAATAGAATTATAAAACTAATAATAACAATAATGAAATATTATTAATAATAAGTATACAAATATAAAGATACAAAAATATAATCAAATTGTTTTTAAAATATAAAATTTTATGAAATTATGGAAGTAGAATAATTATGGTGAGAAAAAAAGCTGGAACAACTGGAATAGTACAGGAAACCGGAACAATACAGGAAACATAAAATGTGAGCAGGAACTGGAATGGTTTTTTCAAAAAAGAACAAAAGGGTGGCAAAAACAGGAACAAATTTGTTATTTGAAACAGGAACAATTACGCTGAAAACTGCTGGATAAACAGCAGCAATACAGGAAACAGGAACAATACAGCAAGCGCGAAATATTATAGGCATTATAAAATAGGAGCAGGAAACAGGAACAATTACGATGAAAACTGCTGGATAAACAGGAGCTATACAGAAAACAAGAACAATACAGCAATTCGGAAATAATATAGGCATTATAAAATAGGAGCAGGAACAGCAGCCGTTTTCCAAACGAAAAAAGCGGGAAAAAATTTTTGTTGAAACTATAAATTCTTATTATATTATGAAACAGCAACAATTATTGTGAAAACATCTGGATAAACAGGAACAATACAGGCGACTGGATCAATACAGGAGCAAGAACTGAACCGGTTTCTCCAAGCATGAACAAATGTTGGCAAAACGGGAACAAATTTGTTATTTGATACATACAATTTTAATGAAATTATGAAGCAGGAGCGATTATGATAAACATTGCTGGAAAAACAGGAAACAATAAATGAAACTGGAACTATACAGCAAAACAGGAACAAAACATTAATCATAAAATAGCAGGAACTGAAGCAGTTTTTCCAGACGAGAAAAAAAATGTTGTTGTTGAAACAATACATATTATGATATAACGAAACAGGAACTATTATGGTGAAAAAAGCTGCTCGAACAGGAACAACGCAGGAAACCAGAATAAAAACAGGAAACATAACAAGTTAGAAAATTATAGTCGGTCTAGACCGACTATACGATACCCTATACCATGCGTTTAGAAACCCTATCTCTTAGGCCCAACTAACTGGACATAGAAAATTAGCAAAAACCAAATTTGAGTGGGATTTTTATTAATTTTTTTGGCTGCAGATATGAAAAAGTTCATATCGGATGCTATATCTATATAGGGGCTAGGTCCAAAAATGGATCGATCCTGATCATGTTTGGTAAAGTCTCTTGTATTTTGCAAAAATATATACAAACAAAATTTGAGAAGAATCAGTGCAATATTTTTGTTTTTTAATAGATTTAAGTGAGGATCGGGAAGCAGCTCTATATGGGGTCAAAGGGATCATTTTTGGGGTACTCATTAATGGATGTAATGAACGCATACAAACCCAATTTGAGTAAGATCTATATGACAATTTGGATCTTATGGCAATTTATGTCGATTTCATATGGGTAATTTGTATGGGGGCTAGGTCTGAACATGGACCGATTCTCACCAATTTCAATAGCGTTCATCCCATGGCCGATAAAAGCTTATATACCAAATTTCATCAAAATATATTCATATTTGCGACCTGCACTTTGATTACAAGGTTTACATGGACACACAGACGGACGGACGGACGGACATTGTTAAATCAACTCAGAAAGTGATTCTGATACGATCGGTATAATTAAAGATGGGTTTAGGTCAAATAGTTTTGGTTGTTACAAACAGCAGCACAAAGTCATTATACCCAAACCACATAGTGGTATAGGGTATAAACACCAGGAATTGAAGCGGTTTTTCAAACGAGAAAAAATGGATGACAGGAAACGGGAACAAATTGTTGTTGAAACATAAAATTTTATGATATTATGAAACAGGAAACAATTATTGTGAAAACAGCTGGACAGCAAACCGGGAACAATAAAGGAAACATAAAACAGCAGGTACTGGGCAGGTTTTTTCAATTGTGAAAAAATGGATGCCAGGAAACTGGAACATATTGTTGAAGCATAAAATTTTATGATATTATGAAACAGGAACACATACAAATGGATGGCAGGAACGGTAGTAAATTGCTGAAACATAAAATTTTATGATATTATGGAACAGGAACAAATAACAGGAAATATAAACAGGAGCAGGAACAGAAACGGTTTTTCTTAACAGATTCCCTAACACATATCTGGAGGCAGTCGGAAAGCTCTCATACACTAAAGAAAATTCTGACACAACACTACAGATACCGAAAGCAGTTGGCAAAAGGAAAAGGATTGAACTCCTCGTAATTTTATCTACAAAACGACGTTCTTACCGGAACGTAATTTCTTGTAACTCGAGTGGGAATATTAAAGTTAATTTTCCCAATCAAAACACATGAGTCAATGTCGCTATTGATTAATTTTGCCCTGAAAGTTACTCTCAACATTAACCTTCTCTTCCAAAGTGGGGGAAGATTAATAAGTTGTAAACGATGTTCATACGGTGGAAAATTTTCGTTGACATTCCAACCTAAACCACGTTATGCAAATAATAGGAATTGGTTCTGCACAGATATAAGAACCATAATTAGGGGACCACACTACAGATGCATATTCACTACAGATGCTTATTCTAAAATAGGCCTAACAAGACTAATAAATAGATTCTTAGTGACAAAAGGATCATCAAACTCCCTGGACCACCTTTTCATGAAACCCAGTAACGATTTAGCTTTATTGACACATAATTAACATGTAAATTAAAATTTAACCTGTGATCAAGGAAAACACCTAAATCAGTAAATGACAAAACATTTTCTAGCCTATAAGATCCAATATAGTAATCTCAATGTATTGGTTTCGACCTATAAAACGAAAGTTTTTTACACTTATTCAAATTAAGAGACATTCCATTAATAGCACACCATTCAGCAAGTTTCTCAAGGTCTATTTGCAAGAAATTACAATCAGAAACACTTTCAAAGGATAAAAACAATTTTACATCATCTGCGAACACAAGAACTTATAGAATAGAAGGAAGATCATTTAGATATAAAACAAATAGAATAGGTCCAAGATGACTTCCTTGGGGCACCAGATGTTACTAAAATTTTCTTCGATATTTGATTATTGAAGATGTTAATTAAGAAAATTCAAAAAGATTTCAATGTTGAAAGTTATTGACTGCTTCGTTTCAAATTCGTAAATTTCAATGTAGGCTATGGACCAAATATGAGGTTAGTTTAATATTTTTTTACTTTAATTTTATGTAATTAAGTCATAAAAATAAAAATAATGGAAATTATATTTTCGTATCCACGTTCTCAGTTTTTTCTGAATGACAGTGTTATTCCATTTTCTTTCAAAATCATTTGTGTCATTGGCAGTCCGTTTACTCTTCTTCAAATTGATTTTAGAGCTCTATCAACTGACCGACGTTTGGTGGATTCATGTCTTTCCTTCTTAGTTTTAAGCAAATTAAATATTATTTTCCCAGATCAAATTTAAAGTTGTTGCAGCCGAAAATAGAGTGCATCCATCTTGGGTTTTATATAAAAGGAGTTAATCCACTCTTCTCTGTACACTTGTGCTTTAATAGTGCCTGTTGTTATAAATTAAGGTGACTTTTTGCCGCATTGTCAACACGATATTGCGAACCAAACTTTTCAACGCCAATTTCTGACAAAAAATGTCGCACTTTATTTGCACTTTTTTCGAAAAATATATTTTTTTTATATATTCTGAATTAACAGCAACCTTATCTTATACATCAATCGAAAGGTTTCAAAGTCGAGCCCTTGTAAGCCGAAAAAAATTGCTGACATTGACTTCTTTGAAGTCGTAGTGCGAGAATATTTCCCCATTATTCCCATTTTTTTTTGAATATTTTCACTCTATGACTTCAAAGAAGATAATCGGAATTTTTTGCATTTTATGAACACAATACTTTGAGATCTTTCGATAAGGTTGCTCTGAATTCTGAATAAATAAAAAATACACTTTTAAAAAAAGTGCAAATAAAATGCGACATTTTTTGTCAGAAAAGAAAACGGCATAAGTTTCCTAATATGGAAGTATCGCTCCTTCAAAACCTGTGTAATATTGAGGACCAGAAAGCGTACTGTCTTTTCTTATGGTTTCATCATCCATAACAACGCACCAATTTTTGTGTCCCTAAAATTCATACGACTTTCACGATCTAGTTTTTACGATTTTCTTTTGCTTGTTATCCCACATGTGGACTAGAATTAGGTGTTGATAAAAAAAAAACAAGTAAGAGTGTTAAATTCGGCTGTGCCGAATCTTTGATACCCTCCACCTCGGTTTGAGTCTTGATAATAAATGTAAATGAAAAAGTAAACAATTTGTTAAACTTAATACCAAATTATTTCAACAAATTCTTTGGGTTGGTTTTCTTCTTTTCATTATTTCGGATTTATTTCGGTGTTTGCTTTTTGGTCATCGTGGTTGCTGATCGGCATGCATTTTGGTTATACACCTATATGCATGCGTTTCCGGTTATATGACATAACTTCTCGTTTAATTTAGTTTTTGCTAATTAAATAGCTCGCCCTAACCTCCATTGCAAAGGTAATGGTTGTGTAGAGTGGCTATATGCATTAAATCGTTCTAATTGGAGATGGCTGTATAGTTTCTTTTAACTGGCCAAATATTTCTTCATTGTGGCCATATAGGTCGGATGGAGTAACAAAATAATAACCAAAAAAAAAGCTCTCTCAACTTTTTTTTAAAATATTGCCATATTTTGAAAACATAGAGAATAAATTTATAATAATAAATAATCAAATTAGGGATGAAAAACGCAAAAAACGAAAAGTCCCAAACATTTTAAATAAAATAATTTAATGTTATCTTTATTTTCTGAAAAACTTCAAATTTTCATCCAAAAAAAATTGTGAAATTTTATATATAAATAAAAATAACATTCTCATAAAATTACGTTTACTTATGTAACAATTTTTATGTTAGCAATTCTTAAATATCATTTGAGGTTTTCTTAAATTCATTGAATTTAAATTAATATCGACAAATCTGTTTTTCTATTTATTTAAATTGTAAAGGAGTGGCATCTCTGTCAAAATAAGCGAAAAACACAAAGAATAGAAAAAAACAAATTGCTTCGTGTTTGACACGATGATTTTATGTTTATGTTTAATATCTTTATTTTTTTTACTAATATATCTGTTTATTTATTTGAAAATGAAATAATGAATTGAATATGCTATTTAATTATTTTTTTATTTATATAAAAAAGTTTTTTAATTAAAGCAAAATATTTTCACTATTTCATGATTTTTATTTATGTATGACGACATTTCAACCTAAAAATTTAAGTTTTTATCGATTGGATAAACAACACAAAAATGGTTGTCGTTTAGATAACAACAACAGCTGACTTTAACAATAGCGAATATCGTTTCAAAATTTTACTGATAATTTTGCAATTTTCTTTTTTTTTACAATTCGACTATCGTTAAAAGAAGTTACTGAATCGCGGTACTGAAAAGTTATTAATATCTCCTGAATGGCAATATTTTTTTTAAATGTAAACATTTTTAAATGTAAAGATATTTCTAAATTTAAAATTATTATTTCCGACGTTTTGATATGATTTTCTGAAACTCAATTAATATTTTCTAATTTATAATTGGAAATTTTATTTTCAGTTTTTATTATAATTGATATTTTCTTAAATTTGAATGGAAAATTTAAAAAGTGAAATTTTGTATTTATGTGAATAATAATGCTTTATTAATTATAAACAATTTTTAAAAATTAGATGTAATCGCAATCAGATATTTTATAGGTAAAGCAGAATAATAATTCTATATAACTATGTAGAACTGTTTTGTAAGCAAAAAACTCATTGACGAACTCGGTAACTCTATTTTGTAAAGACAACAAAAAGTTAACCCCCCAATCTCACATCACACTGAAATTGTAAAATCGTTGTGTACGTATTATCAACGAAAAATTGTTCGAATTAGTCGAATCCATCGCCATTAATTTTTATGCTCAAACATCTGACTGCAATCTCATTTTTAAAATGTTGTCGAAGCGTAAACTTGAAAAAATTTGTATACTTCTCTCTCTTATTTTATTTTAAGTAGAGTTACCAAGTTTATTATACAGGCACATGTTTGAGGGAAAATGTTTACATTTATTATTATTAGTATTATTTTAATAATAGTTAATAATATTTATGCTCTATAATTAACAAACTTGCGTTTTTGTATGCGCATTTCAAAAAATAAATCATTATAATAGATTTAACAAGTTAAAACTTTAATAACAATTTTACAGAATCCAGTAAATTTGCATTAAATTTATAACAGGGTAACATTAATCATCGTTAGTGTCTGCCACTATTCGCACGAAAAATTTGGTGCCATTAGTGTGACCACTGCGGAAAATGTGTGTGTATTAGTAAAAAAAATGTGAGTGTATTGAGTTTTTCGAACTTGCAGTGTGATGTGAGATTTGTGGGTAATATGCCAAACTTATGTTCATATTTGTAAAAGAATAATGAAAAAAACGTATGAAATAAAAGACCAACCCGTGTATACTCTTAACATTGTTCTGTATGATATCTAGTTGAAAATATTAACATTCATGTTAAAATAGAAATAACTATTGCAAAGCTAATTAGAACAAACAAAAATTATGGCGGCATCTACTGTGGCATAGTCACGCTGAGCAAAATGAAGTGACACTCTGTTAATACAAAAGAAATGTATTTTCCCCACAACAAAATACTGCAGAATTTTATGTAACTAAAATAACCGATTTATTTCTAACATGCAGTTACTATGAATATACATACATACATATATATAATATATGTACGTTATTTGTATTATTTAATATGTGTATGTATGTATATTTAAATATTACACACAAAAAATACAACATCAAACGTTATTTTTGTGTTTTTCTCTTTAAATAAATTAATACATAAATTTTTTTGCTAAATTTACATTTGGGCAATTCACAACAGGTGTTGTATATTGTATGTTGTATTGAAATACACAATACAATCATTTGTTGTGAACACTCAGTTGTATTTTCATATTGTAAAACGCTTTCTTTAGTAATTTTCGATCCAACGAGGAAAGATCGCTTCGTCGCTTCTGCTATTTTGTATAAGAGAAAACACTTGTCAGTGTTTGCTTTTTGGTCGTGAGATATACCCTGGAGTTTTAGTTACGTACCTCTTACATTTTAATTTATAATGAAAAAAAAAAAATGTTAAATGTTTTGGTTGGTACTGAAAGAGAAAATATGTACATACTAAAAATATAAACATTAATTTTTATATAAATAAACTTATCGATGTATTTGCGTTATATGCATTATTTGCCATATTTTATTTTATAATTATTTATGCTGATAATATTCTATGTATTTGTTTTTTCTTTTTCATAAAAACTGGCATTCACTTGGAACTGATATGTTATGATACAATATACAACATTTACTAAACATAGCAAATGAAGTTGGATCGTGTATCAGATTTTTCAGTGAAAATTACCGACAACAATTTTACACTATTGTAAAGTGCTACACGATACAAGAGATACAACGATACATTACCCATTGTGAATTGCCCAATTGTTTTTTTTATTAACAACTAGGTATTTTAGCATTATTTGCTTTAGATGTTGGTGAATTTTTACTCCCTTTATATTAACTCGTAGTGTCTGCTTGTCGAAAAAATTTTGGATCGATTTTAACCACTTTCCCGTGACCCAATCGATCTGAAATTTTGCAGGCAGGCTTGTGGCAATGACAGAAATGATCTAACATATTTTTTTAGTGATGCCAAAACAATGGAAACTTTTAAATTTTTCTACCAGAGTTGATAAAAAATGTACAAAGGGTTTGTTTTTGTTATATTATTACCATAACGACCACAAAAACAACAAGTCCAGCTATGAAAACAATGCAACATTTAGAATAACAACAAGAACAATATAGAAATATCATGTTTTTCATTTTTTTTTTACTTTTTCAGAGATTTCCCTGGACCTGTTCTACCGATTTTAATGATTTTTGAAGTAGAAATCTTTCCATGAATTTGGTGAATCATTCTCACTAAAAATGATCACTGTAGCTGCACTATTGAGGGCGTGATCGTGACAAGAACAACATAGAAAATTGTTTTTTTTTCAAGACTTTTTTAGTTCTTCATTCAAATCTCGGGCCCTAATCGACCGATTTGGACGATTTTAAATAGCAAACTTCTCAGGATGTTAGTGAATCATTTTTATGTCAACGAGTACCCTAGCTGCCGGATTGATGCCGTCATCGTGATTTCCACAGACGGACAGACGGACAGACGGACATCGCTATATCAACTCCGGTTGCTATAAGGATCACAAATATATAAATTTTATGGGGTCCAAAATTTTTTTTCTAATTATTACAAACGGAATGACAAACTTATATATACCCTCTACACACTGGAGTGGAGGGTATAACAACTCTACAACAGCAACAATGGCAGTCATATGTTTTTCAAATAGGAAAAAACTGTTTATGTGTTAGTTTCGGTCATTCCCCAGTATGCATTGAAATATTATTTCTCCAATGTTGAAGAAAAGTTAAGTTCTTAAATTGATGTCAAATGTAATTCTCAACTTGGGTTGAACAATTTTTCTCCTTGTTTGCTTTCAACTTGACATCAAGTTGAGACTTAACATTTTTTCCAATCTTTGAGAAACATTTTTACTCTCAATTGGATATCCAACACTTTTCTCCACTTGAGACCAAACATTTTTTCAACTTGAATACGATTTGTGTTAAGTCTGAGATATTATTTAAATATGTCATAAATAACAAGTAAGAAAATTATAGTCGGTCTAGACCGACTATACGATACCCTATACCATGCGTTTAGAAACCCTATCTCTTAGGCCCAACTAACTGGACATAGAAAATAAGCAAAAAACAAATTTGAGTGGGATTTTTATTAATTTTTTTGGCTGCAGATATGAAAAAGTTCATATCGGATGCTATATCTATATGGGGACTAGGTCCAAAAATGGACCGATCCTGATCATGTTTGGAAAAGTCTCTTGTATTTTGCAAAAATATATACAAACCAAATCTGAGAAAAATCTGTGCAGTATTTTTGTTTTTTAATAGATTTAAGTGAAGATCGGGAAGCAGCCCTATATGGGGCCAAAGGGATGATTTTTGGACTACTCATTAATGGATGTAATAAACACATACAAACCCAATTTGACTGAGATTTATATGATAATTTGGAACTTATGGCAATTTATGTCGATTTCATAGGGGTAATTTGTATGGGGGCTAGGTCTGAACATGGACCGATTCTCACCAGTTTCAATAGCATTCATCCCATGGCCGATAAAAGCTTATATACCAAATTTCATCAAAATATATTCATATTTGCGACCTGCAGTTTGATTACAAGCTTTACATGGACACACAGACGGACGGACGGACGGACGGACGGACGGACATTGTTAAATCAACTCAAAAAATGATTCTGATTCGATCGGTATAATTAAAGATGGGTCTAGGTCAAATATTTTTGGTTGTTACAAACAGCAGCACAAAGTCATTATACCCAAACCACATAGTGGTATAGGGTATAATAAATTAAATTAAAAAATGCCAAAAAAGTACAAGTAAATCATTGATATATTTTTAATTATTTCTGCTTTTTGTCGAATTTTTCAAAAAATGTACAACTAATTAATTCATTTATTTTTAATTCTAGATTTTAAAAAATGTACATAATATGTACATTTAATGTTAAATATGTACATAGTAATGTTAAATATATAATGAAATTAAATTGAAACATTAAAAAAAGTACATTGTTTTCATTTCTAAAATTAGTATAATATTTTTTAATATGGCAATTCCGTACCTTCCATTTGATACCGATTGGAAATATTTCTTTGCTATCAAGTTGAGAATCACAAATTTCTCAATTTGATAACTATGAAAATCGCCATATAAAAAATGTGCCTTTTAAGTTGAGAAGACTATATTCGAACTATTGAGGGCATTTGAAAATTAACGTTGGAGATTTGGGAAATGTATTTGATCTCAAATGCACCTCAAGTTGATAGCAAACAAAAATGTTTATTGGGACATTTATTGTAGGGTCGTTTGCACACACACAAAAAATAGAAAATAAATTGTCAATAAGCAAAGCAAGTGGCTTCGAAATTCGATGATGCCAGTTAATCATTTTTTGTTCACGCGGAATTTATAATTGGAGGAATTTTTTCTCGAGAAATGTATTTTCCGTGAGAAAGAAATTCCTTGAGAATATTCATAATTGGGATGAATAACTTTTAATTGGAACTTTTTAGTCAGAATAAATCATAATTCTAGTTAGATATTGGTTAATATTTAATTAGAAAAAATATTGTGGTGGCATCTACGCAATTATTGAGGCAGTCACGGAAAAATTAAATTCAAGTCTGTTTTTTTTAATATAACAAAAATGGATTTTCCCTTTAACAAAATATGGCAGAATTCTTTATAAATGAAATGCAAAATGGAAAATCAATTTTGTGCTAATTCTTAACAAAATTAATAAAATATATTTATATGTATTATTATATTTATTAATATTTGTAATTTTATTTGACACAATTTCACACACATTTTTACAGATCAACTGTTTTAATTACAAAAAATATTGTGGTGGCATCTACGCAATTATTGAGGCTGTCACGGAAAAATTAAATGCAAGTCTGTTTTTTTTTAATATAACAAAAATGGATTTTCCCTTTAACAAAATATGGCAGAATTCTTTATAAATGAAATGCAAAATGGAAAATCAATTTTGTGCTAATTCTTAACAAAATTAATAAAATATATATATATGTATTATTATATTTATTAATATTTGTAATTTTATTTGACACAATTTCACACACAGTTTTACAGATCAACTGTTTTCAACTGATTTAGAAGTTTTCTGTTTTTGAAACAGTAGTGCCAATTTGTAACATTTTGTGATGTAATGAAAATCGCAGAATAATAAGTTAATACACAATAAAAAATATTAAATTTTTAAGTTTTATATACATATTGCAATAAAAAAAACTTTGGTAAATTTACATTGAAGATGGTCAGAAATGAATGAGAAAAAATATATAGGCATTTTAGAAAAGCACATTTAATATTAAACTTTATGCACAAAATATATGGGTTTTTGTTGTTTCGAATTTAACTGTGGCTCTAAGTGAAAAGTTTTAGACCGATCATATATTACATCTTGAGGATCCTCACCTAATATTTTCAAATATTTTAAATTCTTTTTAACTCATTTAACCTCATTACGAAAATAGTAAAACAGTAAATATGGAAAATCCACGCACCTCAAAAAATTGTTTTCTATGAAATAAATTAAAGACATTTCATATTATACAATTTTCTTTCAAAAATGTATCAATTATTGCAAATTTGAAATTTGACATATAGTATTTGTACATATATTTGTATAGATTTCGCAGTATGAAAAGAACTATTATTTCTTTATTTAGAATATATGTAAGTATTGCTCGCAAAAAATTGCAACATCATGAATGAAACACATAGACGACTGCTGGCAGCAGCATTTGTAGTCGTATAGTCAGCTACTTGATTTTTCTGAATACGACAGTAACATATAATACAAATGCATTTTTATTTAAATATACAATTACTTTTACTTATTTAAAATGCATTAGTACAACGTAAAAATAAATAAATTAGTTTAACGCCTTTTGATTATTAATGGAATTATAGCCTTTCATTTTGCGATTTTTTTTTTAAACAAAATAAAATATTTCATAGCAATAACTTCTTTTACATATTTTGTTATATTGTCAACACTATTTTTGTTTTGTAGCCAACAAAACACACTTGCAGTTTTTTTTTCTATTTGAAGAACATATGACTGCCATTGTTGATGTTGTAGAGTTGTTTTTTTTTTTTGATTTTGTTTCGTTAACTCTTTTGTATTAAAGCACCTCCAATATATGTATCCATTTTAGTTTGCAAATTCAGTATATTTATAATTTATTACTTACAGCAAAAAATAATAGAAACAATTTTATCAGTTATGCTTACGAAACTATATATGGCTGCAAAAGCAGTAGCCTGTGTAAAGAACAAGTTAGCGACATGTAACTGTTACGTAACGTGTCAGCCTTTTTTTCACATGAAAAGTATTGGAACGTTCCGGTTACGTTCGGTAACTGTTTTAAATTATTTTCATGTAAAAAAAACAACTGACTCGTTACGGTTACGGTTAGAAAACATTGACCTTTTATATGTATTATAATGCTATGAATGCATTTATCTTTATTTTATTTTATTTATATATTCTTTTTTTTGTATTGTATATTATTTTTTTTTATTATTATTACTATTTCATTTAATTATTTTTTTCTTTAAATAAATTAATACATAAAAATTTGTTTTTTAAATTATTGGTGAACTTTTACTCCCTTTATTTACTGCCTTTATATTAACTGGTAGTGTCTGCTTGTCGACAAAATTTTGGATCGATTTTTAGCCCCTTTCGCGTGAGCCAATCGATCTGAAATTTTGCATGCAGGCTCGTGGCAATGACAGAAATGATCTAACAAATTTTTTTAGTGATGCCAAAACAATGGAAACTTTTAAAATTTTCTACCAGAGTTCACAAAAAAATGTACAAAGGGTTTGTTTTTATTATATTATTACCACAACGACCACAAAAACAACAAGTCCAGCTATGACAACAATGCAACATTTAGAATAACAACAGGAACAATATGGAAACATCATGTTTTTCATTTTTTTTTTAATTTTTCATAGATTTACCTGGACCTGTTCCACCGATTTTAATGATTTTTGAAGTAGAAATCTTCCCATGAATTTGGTGAATCATTCTCACTAAAAATTATCACCCTAGCTATCCTATTGAGGGCGTGATCGTGACAAGAACAACATAGAAAATTATATTTTTTCAAGACTTTTTTTAGTTCTTCATTCAAATCTCGGGCCCTAATCGACCGATTTGGACGATTTTAAATAGCAAACTTTTCAGGATGTTAGTGAATCATTTTTTATGCCAACGAGCACCCTAGCTGCCCGATTGATGCCGTCATCGTGATTTCCACAGACGGACAGACGGACAGACGGACAGACGGACATCGCTATATCAACTCCGGTTGTTATAAGGATCACAAATATATATATTTTATGGGGTCCAAATTTTTTTTCTAATTATTACAAACGGAATGACAAACTTATATATACCCTCTGCACACTGGAGTGGAGGGTATAATATTCCACAAAAAGTGAAATATGTATGTATTTTATAAGTATGTATGTTATGTATTTTTTGTAAATATTGTCGTAAATAATGTTATTTTTTTCAAGAGTTTCCTGATGGTGCACATTTTTTTTAAACAAAAATTTTAAACTGTCATAACTATTAAATTCGTCTACAGATTTTTTTTTAAATCCTCTTTTTAATCATAAATATAGTTTTTTCAACTCCTATACTCACCAATTCTAGACCTCATCCTCTTTTTAATCATAAATATAACATTTCCAACTCCTTACTCACTAATTCTAGACCTCATATGATCCATTTGGGTTTTGAACCATACTGACGTTATTTCCCCAAAATCTCTGGTAAACATTTTTTTTTGTAATAATTTTAACGACTTTATTTTCTGAATTCTTACTTCGCGATTAAATTTTTATACCCTGATGTTTGTAACTACCAAACATATTTGATCTTATTCCATCCGTCTCTCTGTCCGTCTGTCCGTCTATGTGCTCATGTAAACCTTGTAATCAAACTACAGGTCGCAAATATGAATATATTTAGATGAAATTTGGTATATAGACTTTTATCAGCCATAGGACAAACGCTGTTAATATTGGCGAAAACCGGTTCATGTTTAGACCTAGTCCCCATACAATGACCGCTATGAGATTGACTTACATAAATTGTCATAAGACCAAAATTATCATATAGATCTTCGTCAAATTTAGTTTGTTTGTATTTATTACACCAATTAATCAGTAGTCCAAAAATAAACCCTGTAGGAGGTTTCTTAGTTATAGTTGATTTACCAAAATTGTTCGGGGTCGATCTATTTTTTGACCTAGTCCCCATGTTAATATAGCATCCGATATGAATGTTTTCATATCTGCAGGCAAAAAAAATATTAACAATGCCTCTCAAACTAGTTGGACCTGAGACCTCCTCTCTAAACGCATGGTATAGGGTATCGCATAATACGTCTAGAATCTACAGTATTTCTGGGTATTTTCAAGTCTTTTGTAAAATAAGGTGCATTTGTCAATCAATAATTTTCTTCGTTCGAGTTCATTGATCTTTGCGTAAAAAAATTACTCAAAACAGTTAAAATGTAAACAAAATACTATTTTAAGAAGTTACTGAATATTTCCCTTTAAAATTTTTTTATTTAATTTCTAGCAGTTTGGCCCATAGCTTTCATAGAATTTTACGAATTTGAAACAAAACACTCCTTATTATAAAAAGTCGTTAAACTCTCTGCACTTTAAATGGCTTATGAAAAAAATTTGTCGATAATACTATAATAATTTTATATAAACTACTAAATGTGATATTATAGCAATACGATAACATTTTTTTGTTCGTATTTAATGATCATGTGATATTAACTGTTAGTCAACATAGTTAAAATTATATATTCTAAAAAGTCTCAACTTCCGTGGAGTAGAACAAAAAATAAATATATAAAATAAATAAAATGAAAATATTATGGCAAATATATCTTAATTAAAAAAGGTTCCCTGGTGGAATAAGTACCTTGAAAAGTTAAAAATTAAAAAAAAGTTGTCCTGGATTAATTACAAAATAAATATGTACAGTGTTAATATTATCAACTTTAGACAAAATAGAGATAGATTTTAAAGAGAAATTAATTTAACAAAGGCCAAATCTATTAGCAAATTTGGTACTACAATAAACTTAAATACACCAATCTCTAAAATATGGTCAGTAATTAGTATCCAAAATAAATAACTCATACGTTATGATAACGGGCAGTTCAGACATAGCTCAGGAATCGCCCAATTTTGGTCAGAAACGTTTCGGATGTAAACTTTTCACAAGATTTGAATGCAGAAAAGAATAGGATTCTAAGACAGCCATTATTACACACCCCCTCAGCCAAATCTCTAGCAATGCCTTTAATATGTTAGAACTTACTTACTTGAAACGCCTCTTAATATGTTAGAACTTACCTCAGTATTAGCTTAATTAAAAGGTAAAACCCTGGTCTTGACAGAATTTCTTACCCAATGATCAAAAATGTACCGAATACTCTAAAATCCTATAACAAAATTTTTACATCACAACATATAAAAACAGTATAGTAATACCTATATATAAAAGCGATTCAGACAAGACTTTATTAAAAAAATACAGATCCATTTCTCTTAACTCTTGCATTTCAAAAGTTCTTGATAAAATTATAGACAATATGTACAATCACATAAACTCTTAGACAGTCGACAATTCGGCTTCCGACGGGGAAAATCTACAATTGATCCATTGCTCTATGTTGACTACCAAGTCACCAACAGTTTATAGGCACATTTTTGTGACCTATGTTTTGTTCTACCGTTTTATCCCGATTTTGACCAAACGTATATTATTTGAAAGGAATTTCTTTTTAGCCGTTTTGCAGATTTACAGATTTTTAAATTTTTTCCTTTATGTTGAGTAAATTGCATTTAAAGTTGTTATTAACATATACATAAAATTATACAATGCTATGTGTGTGTTTATTAAATTTATTAATGTGTTTGTAATAAAAATGAATTGGCTATAGCATACCTTTAGGGTCTTTATTAAATGAAAAAATTAAATTTCCTAGAATTTGCACTCGAATTTCGAAGGCTGGAATCTGCTAGTTTCAATAATTGCACTCGATTTTGAAAGAGTTTTCGATAGAATTTGTATTCATGCCATTATCGATTAACATAATTCATGGAAATTGGGCCCATTTATTATAAATTATATTAAAAACTTTATGAACAATAGAAAAATAATAACACGTATAGGAAATCACTATTCATCCCCAAAACCACTGCAGAATGGCATGCCACAGGGATCACCCCTGTCGGTAATTCTCTTCCTAATCGCCTATAACAAACTATGTTCCATAATTTCATTGCACAGAGATATTGATTTTATTGCTCACGCGGATGATTTTAATTTAATCCTAAAATCAGAGAGGAAAAGGAATCCGACAATTAACCTAAATCATCTGTTTGATGACATCGAAAACTGGTCTAAAATCTCAGGTGCTATACTTTCTATTGCTAAATCTAAATCAATTCATATTTCCAGAAAACAAAAATGCAAATGTACCATTAGTTCAGGTTCCACAAATTTAACTCAAGTTGAATGCTTGAGGATAGTTGGCATCCATATAAATAAATACAAGATACAGATGGAACGGTCACATAGATAACATAGCTTCTTCTTTAGCAAGCAGACTCAAGATATTTAAATGTCTATCTAATCCCAAATTGAACTGCAATATATATACCATCATATACGTTATAAAATCAATTCTCATTTCAAAAATTAACTACGCTTTTGAAATTTTTGACATGTACCTAATATTCAGTTACGTAAACTTAAAACCAGTGAGACTAGGTTTAGGAACATTTCGCTGAACGCCTATAAACAATATGCTTTTTGAATCAAACATATCACCAATAGAAACTCAATAACAACGAAACTTTTGAAAACTTTAATCTTTAGCAACAACACCCCTATATATCAGCTCGTACAGAAATGCAAAAATACCAAAAGAATCCCAGAAATACCATCAGCAATCTATCATGCAATACAAAATTGCAAGAAAATATGACTTCCTTTGGAAACAATCAAACACAAGTACAACATAAATCCTCCTTGGCTCCTACAAGATCATACTATTAATATATCTCTTCACTATTTCATCACGTCAAACAATACTGTCTGATGTTTAATGAATTGAAAAATAATCTATATGACTACGTCTTTCTTTTTACAGATGGATCAAAGTCAGTTAACCTTACATCTTTTAGAGTAACAAAGGAGGACAGTGTAATAAAGTCAAGCATCTTACCAGAATTCAGTACAATATACTCTGCTGAAATAATTGAAACTAGCAGATTCCAGCCCTCGAAATTCGAGCGCAAATTCTATGAAATTTTATTTTTTCATTAAATAAAGACCCTAAAAGTATGCTAATCAATTATAGCCAATTCACAAATCAACACAAAAAACAAACTCATTTTTATTACAAACACATTACCAAATTTAATAAACACACACATAGCATTGTATAATTTTATGTATGTGTTAGTAGCAACTTTAAATGCAGTTTACTCAAAATAAAGGAAAAAAAAATTAAAAATCTGTAAATCTGCAAAACGGCTAAAAAGAAATACCTTTCAAATAATATACGTTTGGTCAAAATGGGGTAAAACGGTAGAACAAAACATCAGTCACAAGAAATCGCCTAGCCTATTAATATTATAGATATATATGAGGCTACAAAATACACAAATTTGCCATCTGCTCTGACTCTTTAGCAACGCTACAATCCCCTTTTAAACACCAATAATACAAATTTCTACATGTGTCAAATAAGAAATATTCATATACATAAACAACCAAACATTAAATTAATTTGGGTTCCTGGACACTCTGGTATTCGGGGTAACGAATTTGCCGAACTTATTACAAAGGGAGCTAGCGCATATCAACTAATTACCGTACGAAATTTTAATTATAGTAATTGGAACAAATTTATTGTTAAATATTTCGATAAGGACAACAAAATTAATTTAATAAATAACTCTTCGATTTGGTACAAAAGATTAAACCAGGAAATGATAGATTTTAACTTCTTGCCCAGTGATGGTATTACTGGATGTACTAGAAAATATATTTTTAACTTTGAAAGACTGAGAATTGGACATACAAAGCTTACTCACGGACACCTTATGAACTTATCCTCACCACAAATTTGCAATTGTTTAACTTCAACAACACCAACAATTACACATCTTCTTTTATAGTGTGTTTACATCAAAGCAAAATCTAGTATATACGAGATTTCGAGCGAAATCTTACTCATTTTTACTAGATTTCCCATACAAAACAAAACCTAGCTCGTTACTAGATTTGTGCAAAATCTCGCAAAATCTTGTCAAATTTGGACACTACCAAATGATACTACTGTGTTTTTTTAATATTGTAGTAGAAAATTACAACGCAGTGACTGAAAAATTGACATTTAAAAACAAAAACAAGAGCAAACAAGTTGAATAAAAAGGAAATAAAATATTAATTAATAAATATTTGGTAATTGAAATTTATAACTTTTTATACTGACATTCCAATCTGCTAAATAATAATTGTGGAAAATGAATTTGTTTTTGCTGTTCAAACAATACATTTAACAAATGCTGATATTTTTTCGCAAAATTTCTATTTCAGTTTGTGCTTTTTTAATTTTTGATGCATAATATAATTATAAAATCTGTTCCTTTTTAGAATTTTCCATATTTCCATTTTCCTATTGTTTTGTTTATTTTTGGTATTTCTAGTTTATATGTATGTTTTACTTTAATCAGCTGTTTCTTGTTGTGGAAACAAAATCTCACAAAATGTCAAAAAAGTTAGGTGTAAACGGTATAGATTTTGAAATAGATTTCAACTAAAATCTACTAGAATTTCCTCAGATGTAAACGCACTATTACATTGTCCAAAATTTACTAATCCAAGACGGGAATATTTTAACGACATCGAACCCATACGATGTTTGTCGTCACATCCGTCTAAAAACAACATCCTAAAAATAATAGATTTTCTTAAAGAAACAAATACATATAAGTACATATATATATGAAATGTAATATAATTAATATTTAAAAATTATATGAGCTGAAGGCCATATCAGCTATTGCTCTTCTCTAATATTATCTTATAATTTCTAATTATAAGCTAAAAAATTTATAAATAAAATAAAACAAGTAAGAAAATTATACGCGGCCTATATGCTATGCTTTCATAGCACGTGCAGTATAACTACACACACACACACACCCTTATGAAGTAAATGCCACAACTAATATGTCAACAACAATAAGATATTAGCATGGACCTGCGATATATTAACATTTTTTAAATGGCGATTTTGGGGAGTGTCGGGGTCCAGTTTGTTTCCTTTCTATATGACTCTATTAAATTTGAAGTTTGGGGACAATCGGATAAAGAAAAGTCTGACCGGAAATCGATTGAAAATTTCAAGTGTGTTTATATGGGGAAAATATGACCTTTTTCAGATTTTAATACTTGTACTGAATATTTCACAAAAATCTAATTTTTCTCGAAATCCGCAAAAAAAAATTCACACAGTTAATCTCAAACTTGTATTTAACAAAACATTAAAGTGCCAGATCCATTTTTTTTTAAATTTTGGTTAAGAAAAAAAATAAGAAAAAACTTGAAAAAGAAGTTTTCAAAATTTTATTAAAAAAATGTATCATTTTCGGTCTCAATACAAATTTCATATCTGAGTACTTATAGGTATAGGACCAAAAAAAAAAAAAAATGATGGCGTTAATCAATTTCTTAAAGTTGAAAAAATTTCCGTCAAATTTCATGACCTAATGTTTTTTGGCACAAAAGTGGTCTACGGCATTTGCTATTTCTTAGGCCGAGGCCACGCAATGAGCGGCAAAGCGGCGAGTGGCAGAGCGATGAGCGGTAAAAAATTAAAACATATGAAATACTACTGAAGTGGCCACACAATGAGCAGCATGTAAGCGGCATTTCTGAGCGTCTAAGCGGCGCCGCTCAAGAATAGAACTTGTTCTAATTTTTAGTTGTTTTCTGCGCGGCAAGGAATAAAAATGGCAAAAAAAATGGCTTTTCTTTATTTTGTCGATCTGTAGCGCGATTCAGTAACTTCTTTTTAACGATAATCGAATCGTTAGAAAAAGAAAACAACAAAATTATCGATTTTGGTATTCAGTAAACGACAACCATTTTTGTGTTGTTTCTCAATCGATAAAAAGTTAAAAAGGTTGAAATAAAAATCATAAAATAGTGAAAATATTTTGCTTTTATTATAAAAACTTTTTATATAAATAATAAATAATAACTTTACAATGGCATTTTGACAACTAACCGCTCAGAAATGACGCTCAGTAATAAGCCACTTACCGCTCAAACTCGCCGCTCTGCCGCTCACCGCTCTGCCGCTTGTCGCTTTGCTGCTCATTGCGTGGCCTCGGCCTTAGCGAGTTCTTATTCGATTTTGAAGTTATATAGCCTTTTGACAAAATAGTTTAGGACTGATATGGATTCATATAACAACTTGTCGAAAAAATTAAACTATAGAACGAAATTTTCGTAAAATCTAAAAAGTCCCCGACACTCCCCAAAATCGTAATTTAATTTTTAAGGACCACTCTAATGTATATGTTATACATATGTCAAGAAAATCAGCAAACACATTAAACATTTTTATTTTTTCAAGAGATTTTTCACATTTTAATTCATATCTCGCGACCCTTTGGACCGATGAAATCGTAAAAACTTTGCTTCCAAATTTAATATGAAATTTTATTTTAAATAAAAAAACAAAATACGTAGACTAAAACAAATAGATATTTATGATCTTATATGAACATACATATACTAAATACAAATCATTGTCATTATGTCTGCACGACAAAAAGTCTATTTTTAACACCATTTGACATAAAATTTTCATTCAACATGTTGTCACATGAAATGCATGTGAATGAATATATAATATGAGTGTACAATAACGTAATATTTTTAATATCAATTCTCATGGTATTTTATAAAAGGAAACCATACACTGCTGCTTTTTTTTAAAGGCCAATGTCACACTATTTTATATTCATTTTTGTTAACATTTATTTGTTTTATAACTACATATGTATATACATATTCATACATATATACATATTAATATTTTTGTTCATACATACTAAGGAAACATTTTTTAAAATTATTTTGGCTCCAATGTAAATTCTTGTCTCTTAGAATGGTAAACAATTTATTAGTTAAAGTAAAAAAGATAATGAATAACTGTCGCGTTGATACTTGTATTATTATTACAGATACATACTTTAATTTCTTGTTTGTATTTAATGTCACAAATTTTACAAAGTTTTTCTATGAGCTTTTAAGGGGTAATTTCTTGAATAATTTACTGCCTTAATATATGCTTTAATCTTTTAAAAAAACCGATACATTGTAAAGGTTGCCAACTCCGTTAATGATGACTAACGAATGAAACACATAGACGACAGCGGCTACTCGACTGCAGCCTGTCAAAAATAAAATAACACGTTTATATGAAAACGGTTATTTTGATACCAGCACAGCTGCACGACTACTCGACTACTTTTTTCGCTGTAGTCAACTTAGGATAATTTCTATTTTTGTTGGCGACAAAACAAAAATAGTGTTGACAATATAACAAAATATGCAAAAGAAATTAGTGCAATAATTCCATTGATAATAAAAAGCGGTTAAATAAATTTATTTATTTATTTTTACGTTATAATAATGCATTATAAATAAGTAATTGTATATTTAAGTCAAGTTTATATAGAGAATCATGAATGTTTTTCTATTTTAATAAAGTAAAAAAATATAATTGCCACTACTGAAATAAAAATGCATTTGTATAAAAACAGCGGTTTATATTGTTGTTATATGTTGCTGTCGTTTTCAAAATAATTAAGTAGCTGACTACACGACTACAATTGCAGCCAGCAGCATTTGTAGTCGTGTAGCCGCAGTCGTCTATGTGTTTCATGCATAAATTATGGAATATCTATAGAAAATTTTTAAAAAATACTGCTAAACTATTTATATCATTTATATGAATATAGAATGATAATGATCAACTTAAGGCCCATTTACATGATACCACTCAGTCGTATGATTTTTCAACATAAAAATCCGATGAAATTCATCAGACTGCCATAAAGCCGTAACGACATTATTATTTCTGCATACTTAGGCCATTTAAAACATCACACTCAAGTCTTATGAAAACATCTGTTTAGAATAACAAGCAAATTTATTTTGAAATTTATATTTTATATCCACTTTCTTTGTTTTTGTTTACCTTTTTTTTAATATTACCAAAAAAAAAAAGCAACTCTGGTCCGATGAAAATGGCAAGTTTTTAGAAATGTTTCTAAAACCATCGGACTTCGAAAATAAAATTCTACAGACTGTCAATTTCATAACATAAGCTTTTTACATTTTACGAATTTTTCATAATACTCGACTTTTTGACAGGTCGTATTATAAAGTGTGATAGTGTAAACTTGCCTTAAGTGGCAGTTCTATGCATAAATGTCGGACGCGCTTGATGATAAATGTAAATAAAAGCGCATTTTTTATTATAATGGCAACTAAACGTGTTTTAAAATATTTGTCGATTGATGAAAATACTAACTAATCACAGAACTTCGAGTGGATTAAAGGAAAAGAAAGCTGCCGAAAAATATGGTATTTCGACTAGTACGGTCTCAGGTATCAATTATGACGTCGTTTGAATCTGAATTTCGACTATGTATAATTAATCACCCAGTATTTTAAAATGTCGACAAAGCAGTTCTTGATTGGTTTACAGGAGCCAAAAGATCTTTTTTTGCATATATGGAACTTACGAAAGGGTTAGCTTTCAAACGTACTATCATACCCTGGCAAATTAGCATGAATTATGGTTGTCAACTAGTGCTTTTTAAAATTGTCGACGCGAAAATTTTTCAAGTTAGTGCTAAGTGCTTTTTAGTGCTATTTTTTTTAACATCAGTGAAGCCACTGAATCTAATTTTGCAATTTTGTCAAGTATTGAAATGCAAAATGTTGAATTCACAATTGAGTTTTGGAATAAAGTCAAATCATATAAGGATGCAACTGATTTAAATTAATTTGAAGCTTTAGCTAATATTGCTATTAAACTTTTATCGCTCCCTTATTCAAACGTTGAAGTTGAAAGGGTTTTTACCGACATGAACCTTTTCAAATCCAAAATAAGAAATCGAATATCATTACATTTAGTGAATGCTTTACTTCACATTAAAAATGGATTGAAAACAGAGAATTTCTTTTGCGAAAGATATCAAAACCTGATGAAGTAAATATCTATAATAATAATAGGCTAGGCGATTTCTTGTGACCGACGTTTTGTTCTACCATTTTATCCCGATTTTGACCAAACGTATATTATTTGAAAGGTGTTTCTTTTTAGCCCTTTTGCAGATTTAGAGATTTTTAAATTTTTTCCTTTATTTTGAGTAAATTGCATTTAAAGTTGCTACTAGCAAAACATAAAACTATACATATGTTACGTGTGTGTTTATTAAATTTGTTAATGTGTTTGTTAATGAGTTTGTTATCTTCATTCACAATAATAATAAACCATAAAAGTGTTGGTTTGTGAATTGGCTAAGTTGAAAAATAAAGCTGCCTAGAAATTGCACTCGAATTTCGAGCGCTGGAATCTGCTAGTTTTAATTAATAGCAATGGTGGTTACAAAAAAACAGAATTTTAAATTAACATCATTTTATGGCCGGGTGAAAGTGATGATGAGGAAACAATAGACTTAGATATAAGTATTCGATATTTTTAATTAAAAATCTAAATTAAAAATTATTGTTTTGTATAGAATACAAAGAATATTTCACAAGAGAAATTATGTATGTAGAATTTTATTTTCTTTAAAATATATAATTACATTTTATTTGTTCGTTAAACTGAGTACGAAAAAAATATTTTATTTGCTATACATATAAGGTGCTCAATGGATCAAAATGACCGGTTCGTTAAACGCGATGTTCGCAGCATCGAATGTTCGTATATCGGAAAACTACTGTAGATAATTTAAAGATGAAAATTTGATGTTAACTTTTCTTTGAAGCTCTTAAAGAAACTGTTCTTTTAGATTTTCCATGTTATCACCATATACTATCCCAAACTATATTTCGTTCTCTTTAGCAAGGACTTCTTGTTTGCCATACTTTTCTTGTGACTACGACGTACATACGTTCATTATGATATATTTTCACATATTATATATATTGATTCACATCCTAGAAACATTTCTTTGGCAAGTAAATTTGAGATTTCTTAATTTTTACATCCTCCACACCACAGTGCAGAGGATATATACCAGTTTGTTATTCCGTTTTAACGTATCGAAACATGAATGTCACGTAAAATTATACAGCAACTGTGGGCTTATAATTTGTTTATTGATTCCCAAACCAGAAGATGTTTATACACCAAATATGGTTAAACAAAATCATGTGAGTCCGATCACAGTGGAGATGCGTAAACATCTAGTAATTAAAGATTTTTTTATGGCACTTTTTTAAAATCATACAGAAAGCGTCATCCATGTATTTATCACAACTGCAGGGGCTCTGCAAATATAAAAATATTTATTATTTCAACTGGTTAATTTCAAATTTTCCATTTTTTGTTTTTCATTTTTCGTTTTTCTTTTTCTATTTTTTCTTTTTCATTTTTTATTTTATTTTTCATGTTTCTTTTCTCATTTTTCATTTTTCGTTTTTAATTTTTTATTTTTAATTTTTAAATTTTAATTTTTCATTTCTTTTTTTAATTTTTTATGTTTCATTTTTTATTTTTATTTTTAATTTTTATTTTTTTAATTTTTTATTTTTTATTTTTAAATTTTTAAATTTTTTTATACCCTATACCACTATGTGGTTTGGGTATAATGACTTTGTGCTGCTGTTTGTAACTACCAAAAATATTTGACCTAGACCCATATTTTATTATATCGATCGAATCAGAATCACTTTCTGATTCGATTTAACGATGTCCGTCCGTCTGAGTGTCCATGTAAAGCTTGTAATCAAACTGCAAGTCGGAAATATGAATATATTTTGATGAAATTTGGTATATATGCTTTTTTCGGCCATGGGATGAACGCTATTGAAATTGGTGAAATCGGTCCATGTTCAGATCTAGCCCCCATACAAATGACCTCTTTGAAATCAACATAAATTGCCATAAGATCCAAATTATCATATAAATCTTAGTCAAATTGGGTTTGTATGTGTTTATTACATCCATTAATCAGTAGCCCAAAAATTATCCCTATGGGACAACTCTTAGTCATAGGCCCTATATAGAGCTGCTTCCCGATCTTCACTTAAATCTTTTCTATGTCCAGTTAGTTGGGCCTATGAGATAGGGTCTCTAAACGCATGGTATAGGGTATCGTATAGTCGATCTAGACTGACTATAATTTTCTTACTTGTTAATTATTCATTTATAATTTTTTATTTTTAATTTTTTAATTTTCATTTTTTATTTTTTATTTTTCATTTCTCATTTTTTATTTTTCATTTTTAATTTTTTATTTTTAATTTTTTATTTTTCATTTTTAATTTTTTATTTTTCATTCTTTATTTTTAATTTTTTATTATTAATTTTTAATTTTTTATTTTTAATTTTTCATTTTTCGTTTTTTATTTTTCATTTTTCAACAGCGACAAAAAGGTTATTACATATCATAATTTTTTGACCAATACAATCATAAGTCACACCGATTTTGTCTTACGTCTTACATGTTACGCTGTTTTTTTTTTGATTATATTGTGAAATAGATTTTTACCCCCCTACGCGTATAGATGTTTACACATCAAAAACGATATTATAAAATATATTAATAATTTGTTTAAAAAAAAGTGGAAAATGCTTTCATGTTTCCTTAACACTGAAATGCACGAAAATGTGGCGACACTTAAAATCGTGCAGTTGAGAATTGAAATTAGATTTCGGGGAAACCCATGAATTTTGTAATTGCAAGGCACAGATATTGCCGCTTGAGTTGTCTCCCGTGATTTATTAAGTGTTTTCTAAGATTTTAGCATTAAAAAAAGGGCATAAAAAACAATCGAATTTTCAATAAGTCGAAACTCGGGCAAATGAGAAGTTGAATACTACCGACAAAAGGTGGATAGTACGTCAAATTAAGGAAAATCCACTAATATGGGCCCCAAAAATTAACATTGAGATTAAAATGTATCTGTAAAAAGACGTCAGTGATGTAACGGTAAAAATGATTAGTATGGCCGAATTGATAGCAACAACCCATCATCAATCAGCGCAGTAGACGCAAAAGTTTGGAGTTTGCCCGCGAGTACGAAAGGAGTTCTGAAATGATGATATTTTCACGGATGAATCCAAATTTAATAAATTTGAATCAGATGGCAAACAAACATACATAGCTAATTAAGTCCGATTGTCAAACATGGAGGTGGGTCCGTGATGTTTAACAAAAATTAACTTTACCCAGAAGGAGACTCATGGCAGCTTTATGAAAATTCGTAAAGATTTAGCCAAGAGTATTTTACCGAATACTTTACAAAGAAGAACAAGCTTTAACCAACTATGGGAACGTCGTATTTTCTTTCTTATGATTTTGGGATTTTGATTATCGTCGGAATTAGAAGATGACGCAAAAAAATCAATGTTGAATCCATTTTATTAATATCGCATTACTTTTTATTCTTTTTTCAATTATAGAATGAACATATAACGGGTGATTTTTTAAGAGCTTGATAACTTTTTTAAAAAAAAAAACGCATAAAATTTGCAAAATCTCATCGGTTCTTTATTTGAAACGTTAGATTGGTCCATGACATTTACTTTTTGAAGATAATTTCATTTAAATGTTGACCGCGGCTGCGTCTTACGTGGTCCATTCGGAAAGTCCAATTTTGGGCAACTTTTTCGAGCATTTCGGCCGGAATAGCCCGAATTTCTTCGGAAATGTTGTCTTCCAAAGCTGGAATAGTTGCTGGCTTATTTCTGTAGACTTTAGACTTGACGTAGCCCCACAAAAAATAGTCTAAAGGCGTCAAATCGCATGATCTTGGTGGCCAACTTACCGGTCCATTTCTTGAGATGAATTGTTCTCCGAAGTTTTCCCTCAAAATGGCCATAGAATCGCGAGCTGTGTGGCATGTAGCGCCATCTTGTTGAAACCACATGTCAACCAAGTTCAGTTCTTCCATTTTTGGCAACAAAAAGTTTGTTAGCATCGAACGATAGCGATCGCCATTCACCGTAACGTTGCGTCCAACAGCATCTTTGAAAAAATACGGTCCAATGATTCCACCAGCGTACAAACCACACCAAACAGTGCATTTTTCGGGATGCATGGGCAGTTCTTGAACGGCTTCTGGTTGCTCTTCACTCCAAATACGGCAATTTTGCTTATTTACGAAGCCATTCAACCAGAAATGAGCCTCATCGCTGAACAAAATTTGTCGATAAAAAAGCGGATTTTCTGCCAACTTTTCTAGGGCCCATTCACTGAAAATTAGACGTTGTGGCAGATCGTTCGGCTTCAGTTCTTGCACGAGCTGTATTTTATACGGTTTTACACCAAGATCTTTGCGTAAAATCTTCCATGTGGTCGAATAACACAAACCCAATTGCTGCGAACGGCGACGAATCGACATTTCACGGTCTTCAGTAACACTCTCAGAAACAGACGCAATATTCTCTTCTGTACGCACTGTACGCATTCGTGTGGTTGGTTTAATGTCCAATAAAGTAAACTGAGTGCGAAACTTGGTCACAATCGCATTAATTGTTTGCTCACTTGGTCGATTATGTAGACCATAAATCGGACGTAAAGCGCGAAACACATTTCGAACCGAACACTGATTTTGGTAATAAAATTCAATGATTTGCAAGCGTTGCTCGTTAGTAAGTCTATTCATGATGAAATGTCAAAGGATACTGAGCATCTTTCTCTTTGACACCATGTCTGAAATCCCACGTGATCTGTCAAATACTAATGCATGAAAATCCTAACCTCAAAAAAATCACCCGTTATATGTTTTTTGTTAATATTTTCTCTTTAATCTGTTATATGTATACAGTGTTGTAAAACATATTTATTTTCTTCTTTTACAATACTGAAACATTAAATAATTTCGTAACGAGTAAGGAAATTAGAAATATTTACACTACCGAAATAAATTTCGATACGGAATTATTTCGATCACGATGCCGAAAATTAGGCCCCTGTACGATTTTAAGTGAACGATAAATTTTTGAGTTGTGAACATGAAATATTTGTTTTGTTTATTTAATTATGTTTAAATAATAAGTTGAAATAATAAAGAAATAATTTTTCTATGCCGCACGTACATAATCATTATTTCAGTTGTGTATGATTTTAAGAGACACTCACTGTACTATTGATCCATATAAAAATTCCAGTCGATATAGCAATGTCCGTTCACGGTAATTCACAAAGTAACTCATTTACCTAGATAAACCTAGGATAATATTCGTTGTCATTATTTCGAGCAGGTTGGTATCTAAAATGGGGTATATCGTTCATCATTGTGTCAAGATATGACCTAAAATATGAAGACACCTCTAAAAATTTTTTTAAATTCATCAATTGTTTTTGATGTAATAATTTAGTATTATGTTTACTCAATTGTTTACATTTGTTTTAAATAGTGCAATAAGATATAAATGTAAAAGTTTAACCCAGGTGGAGGGTAGCATAAATTCGGCATAGCTAAATTAAACACTCTTACTTGTTTTTAAGTAAACTGAATGTTTAAATTTAGTATAGACAAATGTTAGTGTAGGCAAATTCAGAATCAATTAATTGTTCTTACCCTTTTGCTTAGGACGCTCAACCAAAATTTCAACGCACTCGAATTTTTTATCGAGGTGACCTTCCTTGTAATTTTTTTTCAAGCACCAAATTACTCATTTCTATGTCATTCTTACTTGAATAACTGTTAAATACGTTTTTGAAAATGAGAGTTATGTTTGCAGGACCGAGTTTTGAATGATGTCGTCAACAAAAACATATTATAAAACTCTCATTTTTTCAAGTAATTCCATAAACAATAATATATAAGGCACTACAATGTCTAACAATATAAATAGCAAAACAAAAACAATTTGTTAAATCTTGTCATATACATATACTCGTACACTAGTAGTATGAACTACTCAATGCATGCCAGTTTATTTCTACTCTATAAACAGTTTTCTATTATTCATTGTGGAATATTTAGAGTCATCATAAAAAATGTTTGCATTTATGTCTACTTACCAGTAATGTTAAGTTCTAAATCAGAGAGAGTAGACTAAAATTAAATAATAATAATAAAAAAAAAAAAAAAAACGAATACGAAACATGAGATTATAAGTTCAAAAATAAGCACCAAAAATTTTAATTTATTTAATTATAAATTAATGAAGCTGTTCATATTATTTATTTAAATTCTAAAGAATACAAAAATTGTTTTCAATGCAATTCAACGTTTAGATTTTTTTGAAATTGCAAAAATGTAATGGAAAATATGTGTGTCAAAAAATGACTTTGAAAAAGGGGAATGTGAATGTGTGAAAAATAATATTAATAACTGAATGTTTAAAAATTGTGTTGTTTGTTCTCGATTATTAAAAAAAAATACTATTTAAATATTTGGTGTGTTAATGTTCTTTAATAATGCGGCGCACACCAAAACTAGGCCAAGTTGGTCGTGCCTATTCAGAAATGTCTCCTCTGAATCCTACAACTGTTTCTGCCAATGCATCACCTTCTGGTTCACAGGGACAACGTGGTTCGGGTACAGGTTATGGAAGTCTATTTCCATTTGGTTTTTTACGCAATTCCTTTAACAAACCCGGCAGTTCATTGCAGGTATATATTTATTGTTTTTAATTTTGTTTTATTAACAAATCTCGGTCGTAGTCGATCGTTTGAAACCATACACACAATAATTGTGGAATATGTATCAATCAGCAAATGACATTAAGTTTTTCATATCGCTTTAAATATACAATATTGTGAATATACTGCTTTAAAATTATTATTTTTTTTTTGCAAAAAATAATACAATAATCAATCATTAAATTGATAAAGATCGAAAATAAGATTTTTTATTATTTTTATAAAAAATAATAAAATCGAAAATAAGATTTTTTATTTTTATAAAAAATAATAAAATTAATACAAGAATTAATAAAAAAATAAATAATTTTTTACAACAAGTTAATTGCAACAAATGTAAGTAGTACGATTCTAGTAAAATCATCTTACGAAAATTTTTCCCACATTTAAAAAAGTTGACAGACACAAATGCGGTAAACTGATTTTTTCCTCAACATATTTTGTTACCTAAAAATCAATTTTCCATAAAAAAATAATAGCATATACATAATTCTTTTAATTAATTTTCGTATATACGTTTATATTTTAGAAATTTACCAATGGTCTTATTTCAAATCGCAGATATGCGTTCAACTTTGTTTGAAAATTTATATCGACCTAATCCAGGGTAGGGTAAATAGATTATGAGCTTTTAAGTTATTCATTATTTAGACAATTTGTTCGTTATATGTACAAAAATCTGTTATCAGTGTTGCTGTTAAACTGATAAACAAACGTATATGTAAAATAAATCATTTATGGAATTAACATTATCTTAGGGAAGGATTATCACTATAATCAGTGATTCATGAAAAATATTTTGATGCCATTATTTTTGTTTATGATTATACTGAGATCCAAACAATGGATCACAAGATACTTTTAAATAAACAGAAATATTTACGGACTCCGTGCGTCTTATGCTTAGGGGTAGTTGTCTTGATACAACTTGAAGGTGTTGAAATTCTCACTTATTCGCAGATTAAATTACCTCTCAATATGTTTACTAAAAATCTTTGTTCATTGTCCCGCCGATAAACACCAGTTTTCCAACACCTTTTATATATATACATCCCCCAACATAACGTTTCCATCTCCGTTCTTTACTGTAGGAGCTATATTATTATACCCTCCACACCACGCATCGAAATAACCGAAACCATATATTTTCTTGATCCTCATAACAAGGTGGAAATCACGATCACACCCTCAATAATCAAAATCGTATGTGTATGTTGTATATGTATATTAGGGTGGCCCTTAATAAAAAAAAGTGTTCAAACTCTCGGTTGCACCCCCTAGAAATATGCGAATAGCAAAAAAGTGAGAAATACAAAGTTTTGGACCAATAAAAAAACATTTAGAGGTTGCTCAACGCGATTGAAAATTTCAAGTGTGTTTATGGGGACTGCAAGGACTTATGTGTAATAACGATATTGCCGAAAGAGCGTCAAATTCATAAAAGATTTTAATAACGTGTTGACAAATAATGATGAAGAAAAGCAGTTTTTATTCCAGATAGTAGAATCATACAAAAAACAACATCCTTCCTGTACAAAGTCAAGTTTAATAGAACAATGTTGAGTTATAGCCAAAAATGTTCTTATTTTATTTGGAAACATATAGATAGTTTTTAAAAATAATATAATTTTATAATAAAATTGGTTAAAAGTTGTTTAAATTTATATTCGCGAGCAATAAGCAGACAATTGAACGAGAGAATATCACAATAGATAATTATGATTCCAAGAGCACTGAAGGGTTAAATAAACAGGAAAATTAACCGAATTATATTTCTTACATTCTAAAAAGTGGTTTCATCGAGTTTAATAGAAAAACTCGTTTTCGGTAATCTTTATTTAGAAATATCTTAAAAACAAAAGCTGGTCTTGGCAAATAATGGGTTAACGTTCTCGGATTTATCCCAAATTTTAGGAACGGAAGAATACATATTTGTTTATAATATTTTAAGTAACGCTTTTATAAACTCAAGAGTAGTTGCAAAATATTTGGATTTTTGTCTTTTATTAGCTTGGGGTCATATGTGACCCCAATACCAAAAGGATTAATGCGGTCATATTATTTTTTTTTACCAAATCTTAGGGTATTACGGTAAAATATAGTATTTAAAAATAGAGAAGTGATTAACTTTTGATATAAAGAATTTAGCTAGATTACATATACAGAATATTACACAAAAATCCAATTTTTCTCGAAATCCGCAAAAATAAAATCCTTGTAAAAAAAATTCTGGCATAGGGATTTACCTAAAAATTCAGACAGTTAATTTCTGACATGTATTTAATAAAACCTTAAAGTGCCAGTTCCAGTTTTTATACCCTATACCACCATGTGGTATAGGTGTAATGACTTTGTGCTGCTGTTTGTAACAACCAAAAATATTTGAACTACACCCATCTTTAATTATACCGATCGAATCAGAATCACTATCTGATTCGATTTAACGATGTCCGTCCGTCCGTCCTAGCCACCATACAAATTACCCATATGAAATCGACATAAATTGCCATAAGATCCAAATTGTCATATAGATCTTACTCGAATTGGGTTTGTATGCGTTCATTACATCCACTAATGAGTAGTCCAAAAATGATCTCTTTGACCCCATATAGAGCTGCTTCCCGATCTTCACTTAAATCTATTAAAAAACAAAAATATTGCACTGATTCTTCTCAAATTTTGTTTGTACATATTTTTGCAAAATACAAGAGACTTTACCAAACATGATCAGGATCGGTCCATTTTTGGACCTAGTCCCTTTATAGATATAGCATCCGATATGAACTTTTTCATATCTGCAGCCAAAAAAATTAATAAAAATCCCACTCAAATTTGGTTTTTGCTTATTTTCAATGTCCAGTTAGTTGGGCCTAAGAGATAGGGTTTCTAAACGCATGGTATAGGGTATCGTATAGTCGGTCTAGACCGACTATAATTTTCTTACTTGTTTTGCAAAATACAAGAGACTTTACCAAACATGGTCAGGATCGGTCCATTTCTGAGCCTAGTCCCCATATAGATATAGCATCCGATATGAACCTTTTCATATCTGCAGCCGAAAAAATTAATAAAAATCCCACTCAACTTTGGTTTATGCTTATTTTCTATATACAGTTAGTTGGGCCTGAGAGATAGGGTTTCTAAGCGCATGTATCGTATAGTCGGTCTAGACCGACTATAATTTTCTTACTTGTTTAAATTCTGTTTAAGAAAATTTTTAAAACTTGATAAAGGAGATTTCAAAATTTTATCAAAAAAATTTCCCATTTTCGGTCTCGATGCGCAATAGGTTAACAACATGGTAATAAAACAATACTTCATATCTGATTACTTATGGCTTTAATCAATTTCCCAAAGTTTAAAAAAATGCTATAAAATTTCATGACCTAGTTTTTTTTTTGGCACAAAAGTGGTCTGGGGCATTTGCTATTTCCTGGCGAATTTTTATTCGATTTTGAATTTGTATAGCTTTTTGAAAAGATAATTTAATACTGATTCGGGATTCTTATAACAACTTGTCGGAAAAATTAAACTATAGAACGAAATTTTCGTAAAACCTCATAAAAAGTCATATATACCCCATATAAACACACTTGAAATTTTCAATCGATTTCCGGCGCGTTTTTTCTTTAATTTTTAAGGACCGATCTATTAAGTACATTGAAAATCATTTTTTAAGAGTCATTTGCGCAGTAAGAATTTGGCTGGTAAAAAAAACCAATTTTTCTAAAAACACATGTAATCTGAACGGGAGAGAATTTTAATTTGTAAAATATTTTTGACCATTCTATTTTTTTTCTTATACAGTGGGTGACAATACATTTGTTTCTTAATAATTTTGCGTTAACTCCTAAAATTATGTATTTTTTTTGCAAAAATAATAGTATTTGTTTTTTTTTGCTGATGCCAAAACTTCTAAAGAAGAAAAATAGAAGATGGTATGAAAGAAAATGTATAAAATCTTAACCGTTATTTAAACACAATTGTATTTTTCAATGTTCAATAACGGCAAGAATAAAGTTTTGTGAAGAGTTAAAGACCAGAATAATAGATGGTCTTAAGCAAAAGAAAATTTATGAAAAATTTTCTATGAATAAATCCATAATTTCAAAAAATATTTTGGCGGCAGGCCCCGTAAAACGATTCGAAGACAGGATTATTTAATAACAAGAGAGTTTAAAAATGTCCAGAAATCATACCTAAAGCGGCCATTAACAATCTGAAAGTAAAAACTACTGAAAGTAAAAACGAACTATTTCCCGACGAGCAATTGATGCTGACCTTAGTTGCTATCGTCCTGTGAAGAAACCACTGATACATGACGGAATTGGAATTTTTACAGGCAAATTCTAAATGACGTAATGTATCCATACGCGGAGGAAAATATGTCCCAAAACACACCTTTAGAGTTCTCACCGAATGACTACAATCTAATGCAGTTAGTGTTTTGGAATGGTCAGCCCAGTCACCAGAACTCAATGCCATAGGAAATCTCTGGGAAATTGTAGAATGAAAAATACGGACACGCAACTACACAAACGTAGATGCTGTTAATTCAGAAAGGCAAAAATTGCAGTGAATATCAGCAACAATTTAATTGACTCTATACCCCGGCGCACTGTGGAATGTACTTTTTGTTATAAAAGATTTTAAAGTAAAATAAATTTGGTATAATTTAAGCCATTAATATTAGAAATATAAAGTCACTAAGTCGTTTAGAAATTAAAAAAAAAATTTAAGAAAAGTCCAAGCTTCCCGAAAATCTCCTACTTAATAGAGCATAACTCCTGCCCATCAAAAGCCATCAAAAAAATCTTGCACTCTTCTGTAGTCCTCCCCTATACTCCTATACCCCATTGTATACCCGCCAGTTTCCACCCGTTTGCACCAGAATAATTTTTCTGACCCAAGGTCAGATTTTTTGTGCAAAATTTATGGATACAAAAGTTTTCCACTATGTGGTTAGGGTATAATGAGTTTGCCCTGATGTTTGTAACAACCGAAAATTTTGGACCTATACCCATCTTTTATTATACGGATCGACTCAAAGTCACTTTCTTAGTCGATTTAACGATGTCGTACAAAAGTTGGTCGTGCCGGTGTATTTTTTTTTTTGCGTGAGTTTATTTGTTTTTTATACTGACACCAAGACTGTTTATTAAAGGAACTTATTTTTGAGAGTTCATCTACAACTGCCAACGAAAGTGGAAAAGGGTCGACCAGCAAAACCAATTGACGGATGTAGTGAAAGATCTCGAAGGCGCAAGCTGGAGAATATCAATGAAGAAATTTCTCAAAGAATTATTATTTTGAAAAGCATTCCTACACCAATTGAAGATAAGAAATTTACTCTAGAAGAAGTGTTCGCTGTATTTTGATTTGAAGTTGACCAAAAATCAATATAAGGAATTGCGGAAGCAAACCAATGAAAAGAATTGTGGTATTTCTCCAGAGTATCGAGATTTAGTTTCTGCCAAAAAAGAATGCTTACCTTCACAATCTGCTATTAGTGTCACTTCAAGTTCAGCAGAAATAAAATTGCAAGATCTCCTTGAACATACTGCAGAACGATTGCTAAATACGCTTGATACTGATCATTTAAAAAAAAAAATTGGAAATGGCAGCATTACTTTAATTTCTAAATAGGGATGTGACAAATAGGGTCAGAAACAATACCAGCAATTTATTGCCGAAAATTCATCAGATGCTAATTTATTTATGGTATCTTTTTTTCCATTGCGCTTAACAAAAATTTATAGCGGCTTAGAGCCAACAACTAGTAGAGCAACATAAATTGATGTATGAAAAAATGAAATTCCTTCTTCAACAAAGTATTGCAGACCAATAAAATTTGCATTCAAAAAGGAAACCAAAGATGTCATAACTGAAGAAGTTCAAAAAATAAAAAATCAAATTAAAGATCTTCAACCAGTAATATTTAAATTTGATGACCAAGACGTTGAAGTAAAAGAAAAGTTGCACAAGCTTTAACCGAAACAAAGTCATAAAAGCTGCATTATATGCCAAAAGACATCAAGTCAATTAAGCCAACCCCCACCACAAGACGATAGTTTTAAAGAAGCCTACGAATTTGGATTGTCTCCTCTTCATGCTAGAATACGTTTTTTGGAGCATATTCTTAAATTGGGTTATGATTTGGAATTTCGTCCGTTAGGCGAAACAGTGAGAAAAAAACAAAGAAAATGAAGAAAAAAGAAAGCACAAAAAAACAAATTCAAGGAAAATATCTACAGCTAGGCCTCATCATCGACCAACCAAAACAAGGAGAAGGAAACTCAAATGATGGAAATACTGCAAGAAGAGTTTTTTCCAATTCAGAAACTGCAGCATCTATGACAGTTATAGATCATGAATTAATAAGACGATTTAAAATCATATTACAAGTTCTCTTTCTGAAAAGTTTACGGTACCAAAGTTTGGCATTTTCTGACAAAATTTAATTTACAAAATTTTTAAGAAATATTAGTTGAAAAATTAACTGAAAAAATAAGACATTATATCTATAATATGAATAGGCTAGGCGATTTCTTGTGATCGATGTTTTGTTCTACCGTTTTATCCCGATTTTGACCAAAGGTATATTATTTCAAACGTATATTTTTACGCGTTTTTCAGATTTACAGATTTTTAAATTTTTTCCTTTATTTTGAGTAAATTGCATTTAAAGTTGCTACTAATACATACATAAAATTATACATATGCTATGTGTGTGTTTATTAAATTTGTTAATGTGTTTGTTAATGAGATTGTTATCTTCACTTAAAATAATAATAAACCATTAAAGTGTTGGTTTGTGAATTGGTTAAGTTGAAAAATAAAGCTGCCTAGAAATTGTACTCGAATTTCGAGTGCTGGAAACTGCTAGTATATAAAAAAACCTTTTAACACTTCACTTTTGTACTAAAATTCAACTAAAAATGAAAATGTTTTTTAAACCCTCCAAAAGTCCCACCTACCAAACAAAAAAAAAAACCGCATATCAAAAATCCAATCAATCAAAAGTTACGGATTTTTGACCACCTTCTCGTGAAATGGTCCACTGTGCGGCGTTTTGAAGCAGAACTAAAAAATAATGGAATCCGAACAAAATATTGAAACCAAAAATGGAGGGAAAGTTTTCAATTATTGTATGGTAAAGGTTTCCATGGTTTTGTCAACAGCATAAAAATGAATATTTTTAACTTGTGTTATTTTTTAAAGTTAAGCTATTTTACGTTAATATATTTTTATTTTTAAATAAATAAAATATTAAAAAAATTTAAATTAATAAAAGAGTTTTTAATTTTATGATCCAATTTTTTTTGTATTGACCGTTCAAGCCGTCAAATATATATTTCGTTAAAAGTTTCCACACACTGTATGTGTCGTGAAAATATCATTAAAAGCCCACCGAGTTAGGTCAACGTCATTTAGATTAACTTTAAAATTATTTTATCTACAAGATGAGAAAGTATTAGAATCGCCTTAAATTTGTCAAATGTAATGTTTGTTTTTTTTTTTTTCAATGTTAAACATCATAATCATATCGCACCTTAAATACAAAAGTGACACAACTCAAAATTTTCCACAATTGACTTTTTTCCATAAATTAATTCACAGTACACATTTCTAACTACTGCAAAAATTTATTTCTCATAACTATCTTCTTTAACAGGAAAAATGCTGTTATATCTGGGGCACAACTTGAGATAATATCACTTGTCAAATGAAAAAACTTCAGTCAGAGAGTCATAACTCAAAATTATATTTTATTTCCACAAACACAATATATATTTAAAAAAAAGTATAGCAAAACTTTCCTCAAAATGAACATTTTCATAATAAAACTACATTTGTTTAAATAATACAATAATTTTTGCATATATGTACAGTTTTTTGCCTCTTCTGAATATTTGAAAATTTTGAGTTGTGTCACTTTTGTATTTAAGGTGCGATATGATCTTATCACATTTGTCGAATAAATTTTCATATAAAAACTGTCTTATAAATCGACTAATTTTACCGTATATTGCATACGATTTTTTAACCCTAAAAGTATGCAATACATTTGAAACATTTCTTGTTAAAGATCTTAAAGTACATATTACTAAAATTACGTAAATTTAATAGTTAATAACATCGTAAACTTCATAAATGGCATGAGACACATATTAATAAAAATTTTATTATTTCATTTAAATATAAGTACAACTAATTTCATTTGTGTAGTTTATATGTATAGTTTTTTAATTTTTGAGGGGTAGGTAACATATTGATATTATCTTGTCAACTTATCATTTTCATATTTGTAGATGTCTGGTAAGAAAATACACACAAAATCAGTTAAATTTAATTGACGGTTCACATCATTTCATGTTTTGATGCTGAATGAACAAAAGTAGAAATAGACTTGAAAACTTTTAGTTTAAATTATACATTGTGGTGAAAAGATTTATTTTGTGCGGTTACGAAAGTTTAGCGAAAACAAAAATGAAATAAAATAAAAATAAATTTCAAACAAAAATATTATGCATATTACCCGTATGTCCCAGAATTAATATATGTGTCTTTGATATTACTTTTGCTAGTTGTAAAACCGGAAGTTCTTTTTTTTATTATCTATTTATTGGATGTTTATATAACTTATCTATTTAAAAAAAAATTAATTAAGTTTGTAAACTCTAACATGGCAAAACATTGTTTAAATTAAATGGTACAGACCATTGCAGATTCAGTTAACTGTTAATATATCAATACCATAACATCTCCAAACGGGTTCTTGGATAATAATAAAAACCGTAAACCAATAATAAAATATTAATCCTATTATTAATATTTTGCTGTTAAGCAAACAAAAAAAAAAAAAAAAGAACTAATAAGTTCGCCGTTTATAAACAAACAAAAACTCTAAGGTTTATTTTATTGAAAATGTGTGATGGTGTGCACATTTAAAGCTTTTAATTGTTACAGAGTTATTTCTTGTTGCTTCTGTTGTGTTAAATTCATATGGAGCCGTCGTCACACGGAAAAAATTTGAAGAAAATATTCAAGGGTCGTTTAAAGCCGCCTTCACAGGAGGTTGAGGTATGATAAATTGTACATAAATTATTTAGCTTACATTTAAAAAAGTTTAAAATAACAATACCCAGCTACGTATTGCGTATAAGTATAAGGGTGCAATAAGTTTGTGCCGAGTCGGTTTAGCTAAACTTTGCAATCAAAGTACCGGTTGCATATAAATAGAAAGATATTTGGAAGAAATTTGGCTGATATGTCTCTGTTTACCAAGCGAATTGGTGTATTGGTAAATTATTGGTATTTAATACTTACAACTAAAATCAATTATTTAAGCAAGATTCTGTGAACGTTACTTTGGTTTCATCCTAAATTCTTTAAGACATCATTGGAATAATAAACCCCGATATCTATAATATTAAAATGATAGGCGATTTCTTGTGACCGATGTTTTGTTCTACCGTTTTATCTCGATTTCGACCAAACGTATATTATTTGAAAGGTATTTTTTTTAGCCGTTTATCCGTTTTGCAGATTTACAGATTTTTAAATTTTTTCCTTTATTTTGAATAGATTGCATTTAAAGTTGTTACTAACACATACATCAAATTATACAATGCTATGTGAGTGTTTATTAAATTGTTAATGGGTTTGTATTAAAAATGAGTTTGTTTTTTTGTGTTGATTTGTGAATTGGCTACAATTGATTAGCATATCTTTAGGGTCTTTATTTAATGAAAAAAATAAAATTTCCTAGAATTTGCACTCGAATTTCGAGGGGTGGAATCTGCTAGTATTGTATTAATATCCGTTTCAGAACAATGAAAGAATTCTGACATCGATTTGTTAAAGTATTTGAAATTTTTGCATAATTTGGTCTTATTTGGTCAGATTCTTGCATATTTTGGACTAAAAGCATATTCTTAGAGCATATTTTAAAATTTTAATATACAGTACTTCACATATAAATGATTCCCGCTTAAGAAGGTTTCACGCTTAAGTAATTCTAAAGTGAAACATTTTCCTTGATCCATTTAGTTTGTGTACATATTTTTCTTTCAAATGATCCCGCTTAACTGCGTTACACTCATAAATGGGTCATACATATGTTCAAAAAAAAAAAAAACAAAATATCAAACAAAATGCAACGGTTAAATGCATAAATGACCTGGCGAGTACAAGAATGTGTTTGTTAACGAAAAGCCGACAATAAAAAAGGAAATCTGGGAGAAAATCATTTTTTCGTGATGAAATTTGTCGAAAAAATCGCAACGTTATCCTATTTATTGGCAAGCACGCTGATTTGTCGCATGTTCGAATAGATTATTAACCTCTTGACCTCAACACAAATATGTACTTCGATAGCTCAGCCCCTTGACCAAGGAATAATCAGATCAATTAAGGAATATCGTCAAAATATAATTAGAAGGATAAACCGTTGAGGAATTTAAAAAGCCTATTACACTTTTGACAGCTTTGCATTTAATAAAGCGTGCTTGGTGGCTGGTAAAACCAATTTGGATTGGTTTAAAATAGGTAAGTTCTTTACGCTACTTTGATAACGGCTCTGAAAATCGAAGCGAGTCACGAAAGGAATTATTTGATTAATAGTACAAGAATGGAAGAGTTATAAATCTTCACAAGAAAATGACAATTTTGTAAGCTTTGATGACGATGTTATTAGACGTTATTCAGGACGAAGAGCTGCCCTCTAGTGAATAAGTAGAAGAAAATGATGATCTCAAAGAAGCTTAATCTGTACTGAATATTTTGAAGTCGATGCATGTTCTTCGCTACACATTTATGCCAGATTATAAATCTATGCATAAATTGTAACATTTTAAGAATTTTATTTTTCTCTATGTCTTAAAATAATATTTTCGAAAATATATTTGTTATTTTTTAGTCAAACTATTTTAACTAGCAGATTCCAGCCCTTGAAATTCGAGTGGAAATTCTAGGAAATTTTATTTTTTCATTAAATAAAGACCCTAAAGGTATGCTAATCAATTATAGCCAATTCACAAATCAACACAAAAAAACAAACTCATTTTTATTACAAACACATTAGCAACTTTAATAAACACACACATAGCATTGTATAATTTTATGTATGTGTTAGTAGCAACTTTAAATGCAATTTACTCAAAACAAAGGAAAAAATTTAAAAATCTGTAAATCTGCAAAACGGCTAAAAAGAAATATCTTTCAAATAATATACGTTTAGTCAAAATTGGGATAAAACGGTAGAACAAAACATCGGTCACAAGAAATCGCCTAGCATATTAATATTATAGATATGTACTAATTTGAATTAAATAAAACGATGACCTTTGTTAGATTTATAGTCATTTTTCAGACATATTGTAATTACTACTGTAATTAATATTAATTGTGTTTAAAAGGTGCGTTGTAAAGAACAAGAAAGCATATATTTAAAAAATTCATAACTGCACTGTATTCTTAATCGGACCGGTTTCTGGCATTTCAGCCTTCATCAGCGATTTATTGAACAATGTGATAATTGTTATATTTTTAAAATTGAATAGTATGTTTCTATATGAAAATTTTTTTACTTAGGGCGGCCGTGAGGTTTGAACCATGAACCTTCACATACACTCGTACTTGCACTTTTTGGTCAGCGCTTTAACACACTCAGCTAAAGTCAGGCCTACGAGCAGTGTGGTTAGATTCAGTTTTCTACCATACAGCTTTACTTTGTACTAATTTCAGAAGATACAACTCTGTCCAAACAAACAATCGTTATTTTTGAATTTTTTGAATATTTATACTTCTAATTTCCACTATTCTCAGTTTTCGTAAGAGTTGTCATATGTGATGTACGGTTTTGTACATACCTACATATGCACTTTACATATATTTGAGATGACCTTTTACTATATGTAGACTCAAGTGACTTCTTTATTGTTTATCATTTAAACTACATTTTCCATAACTGAATTGTGGACGCAGCTAAGAGAGAATTCTGTTGAGTGAGTCAGTAACGCATTTAACTAAGGTTTTTTAAATGCGTCAGTAACGCATTTAACCGAGATTTTTAAAGTGCGTTTCTCGCTTAAAAGCGTCCAGCTTTTGGCATTTTCTATGAACGCATTTATCCGTGAGTTGCTTTATTTTAAATATTGTTTTTAGCATAGTGCGTTCTTATAAAGGCTTCTTTTAAGTAAAATCACATCTGATGATTTTCAATGTACTAAAACATATAATAAAAAACGATTTTTGTATAACAATTTAAATCAATACATTGTAATTAACTGCAATAAAAATCTTGAAAAATTAAGTTTATACGAGGGCGGTCCCAGAACAACCTGACAAAGAAAACAAATTTGGGAAAACAATTTTGGGAAAAATGTACTTTATATCTCAGCATAATCTCCTTTTAGCTTGATAGGAACTGTCTAGCTCCATAAAATAGCCATCAACCGCAGACTCCACCTCTTAATTGTTGACAAATCTTTTACCACCGAGCCATTTTTTCAAGTTTGGAGGTAGAAAATGATCCGAGGAATCTAAATCCGACTAATAACATGCGAGATGAAGTAATTCGACCATTAGTTCATGGATTTTCCCCCATCACAATAGTGGATATGTGAATTTGTGTATTGTTTTGATGAAAAACCACTTTCTTTTTAAACTCTTTCTTTTAACTCATACTCTCTGTCTGTCTGTCGTGGAGCAACCCCATTCCCCCTTATCCAATTGATCTGAAACTTGACCCATAGTATTGTTGTGACTACAGATTAATTTTGCGGTAGTCACGCACAGTCACGCATAGTCATGCACTGTCACGGAGTGATCTAAATGTCATTATCCCTCATCCAATCGATCTGAAACTTGGTCCATATACTTGCTGTGAAAAAAAGATTAACTTTGACTTAGTCACGCATGGTCACGTACAGTCACGGAGAGATTTAAAACGGATTTCCCCTCATCCACTCAATCTGAAACTTGGTCGATATACTTGCTATAAAGAAAAATTTACTTCGACATAGTCACGCACAGTCACTCATAGTCACGGAGTGATTTAAAACCCATTTCCCCTTATCCGGTCGATCTGAAACTTGGTCGATAGACTTGCTGTGAAAAAGATTGAAAAGATTAACACAGTCATGCACAGTCACGGAGAGATTTAAATCTCATTTCTCATCTGATCGATCTGAAACGTTGTCCATAGACTTTTTATGGCCAAAGATTAATTTTAAAATAGTCACTCAAAGTCACGCACGGTCATGGAGAGATCCAAAACTCATATGCATAAGGAAAGAAAGAGTTTTAATAAAAACTTTGTTTTTATTGGTTAGATTATTCCTTAATTTCATTACTTAAAAGCTACAATAAGTTAGCATACGAGGGAGGATTGATATTGAAGCTACCTAAGTAGGAAAAAAAACATTTTTTATTTTCAAAAACCATTTATTTCTCAACATAGTCTCCTTTTACTTCGACACACTTAGTAAGACGATATTCCAACTTTTTTATACCATCTGAATAATACGATTTCGGGAACCCCTCAAAATACGCGTTCATTTCAGTAATCACTTCTTCGTTTGAGAATAATCTTTTTCCTGCGAGCCATTTTTTCAAGTTTGGAAACAGAAAAAAGTCACTAGGAGATAAATCTGGACTATAAGGTGGATAATCAACCAATTCGAAGTCTATTTCACGTAATTTTAGCATCGTATCTAATGCTGTGTGATCCGGTGCGTTGTCTTGAAGAAAGATCACTTTTTTCTTCATTAAATGTGGTCGTTTTTTCAATTCAATCAATTGATCCAATAATGCACGATAATACTTTCCTGTGATTGTGGATCCTTTTTCAAGATAATCGATGAGCAATATTCCGTGTGCATCCCAAAGTACAGTGGCCATAACTTTGCCAGTCGATTTCACTGCCTTCGTCTTCTTCGGAGCACTTCCACCAGCTTCCACCGATTGTTTCGATTGATTTTTGGTTTCAGGTGTGTGGTGGTGGACCCACGTTTCATCAACAGTTATTAATCGATGCCAAAAACAACAGGATTACGCTTTATCATGTCCAAGCACCGCTGTGAAGTGGTCTGTCGAACTTGTTTTTGTTCGACACTGAGCAAACGCGGCACCCATGCAAAATGTTGAACACACGTTCATATGATATGTTTACCATTTCAATAATCTCACACAACTTGACTCGGCGTCATTCATAACGATATCGAGGATTTTCTTGATATTTTCTTCAGTAACCACCTCTTTTGGTCTTCCTGTTGATGGTATTGTTGCAGTGCTTGTTCGGCCGCGTTTAAATTCAGCAATCCAATATTTTACCATGTAATCTGACGGAGCAGACTCACCGTAATGTTTATCGAGCTTTTCTTTTGTCTCTTTCTCCGTTTTCCCTTTGAAATAATAGTGTTTAATCACTGCACGAAATTCGCTTTTTTCCATTTTTCAAGAAACACAAAAGTTGCTTACTTCAAACGACTACAACAAATAAACTAATCGATGAATTTGGGTGACATTTTAACAGCTGACGTTTGACAGATCGTAATTTTAAAAAAGTTTTTGTGTTTGTGATGCCATCTAGCGCTAGGTAGCTTCAATATCAATCCGCCCTCGTAATACTCGCCCTTGATTGTTTTTTTTTTTTTTTTGAACATAACCTATGGATATTATCCCACACGCATCCCAAAAACAGACGCCATAACCTTGCCTGCAGATGGATGTTCCTTGGTCACGAAACGACGTAAGAACTCGGCTTTATTGCGGTGAAACATCTCCAAACACTTTATTGAAACATCATCACGATGCAGTTTTTGTTTTTTTTTGTAAGCAAACGCGTCACATCTCCAAATTTTCGGTCAATATGCGATGCATACAACTTTTTGAAATGCCTATCATTTCTGGTAACTCACGCAACTTCAGCCGACGATCTTAAAATACCATTTCATGGATTTTCTTAACTGTTTTTAGTGTAGCCACCTCAATTGATCGACCACTACGGTGTTCGTCTTGCCAACTCTTACGGCCTCGTTTAAACTCTGCCATCCAATATTTTATTGTTGTTAACGAAGGAGCAGACTCCCCCAGGGTAGAATCGAGCTCGGCTTTAATACTGGTTGGACTGGGACCTTTAAAATAAAAGTATTAAATTACATAGCAGTGACCAATTTTTTCCGTGTTTACAATTTCGCTGAGATCATTTACTTTTGATGGCGCAAAAAACTAAACAACATGTCGCCTTGAAACTTAAAACATATGTTTTGTAAGGTTGCCACTTTTCACCAAAGCATTTTTTTCAAACTACTGCCGCCATCTACACGTCAGGTCGGGTTGTTCTTGGACTACCTACCTATAGTAAAAGCTGTCTTTACAGATGTAAGTTTATCGCAATTGAATAAATTCATTCTATCAAATCAATTAAACTGAATTCTCTAGAAGAGTAGTAATTTTTGAAATATTTATGTATTTAGAATAAAAAAAAAACATATTAGTCACGAGTTATCCTTACCTAACACAATATTGAATAAATGCGTTATGTAACCCTTCGATTGATTAAATTTTCTGCTGCAAAATTATATCGATTTGTTCAATTTATATTGATGTATTTTAATTCAAAATGTAAAATTAAAGCAAAAACCATGTATGTACGTATATAAAAGCAAACGTCAAATTGAAACTTATGTATATATTTTTTATTTTTCCCTTTTTTATTTGTAGATAATTTGAAAAGTAGAAACATTTATTGATATTAATTAAAGCAACAACATATTATATGTTATAAATAATAATGTATAATAGAAGTGGTAGAAAATATGTGTGAACAGTAGAATTATGTAGACGTCTGAAGAAAGAAATCATTAATATTTTTAACATGCCGCCATCGAACTGGGAGAGTTTAGATGTGACTTACCAAGTAATAAAAGAAGTGTATGTGTAGAGTTTAAAAAAGTTATTGGTAGATAAATGACAAAATAAGAATATAGCATACAATTTATAAACGTATATATGTACATTAAAGTGGGTCGAAACGCAATAATGATTTAGTGGCCCGCCTCCCCTCCCTAAAAATGAACTTTGACATTTTCCATGAGGATTTCCAAAATATTTATTTTTTTGCAACAACCGTAAAAAGGTATATTTTTAAGGTTTTTCGTGGATCTTGACTTGTATTCGAAGAAACTATATACAAATATCATATCATATAAAAGATATTTTGAAGACGCATCAAAAAATATATAAATCATGAACACACGTGAACAGTTTCCACAATATAAAAAAACCTGTATTAGTTTCTTATATCAATTTAGAAATTTTGCATCTTTATTTGATTTAAAAATATATGTATATAAATATTTTCTACCGACCGAAAGAATTTGCCACCCCTAAAATATGTGGTTTTTCACTAATAGTTTCCGTTTCGAGTTTTTTTTTTTTTTTGAAATTTTTTTTTACAAATCGACAGAAAGTATAAATAATTTAAAAAATTCAAATTGAAATACATTAAACAGAAAACGGAGAGTTAACACGTTGTAACTAAGACCTAACGCGTGAAAGTGAAAATTTTAAATATTTTATATATTTTATTTTTTGTAGGTGTACAAAAAACTTTTAAAGGATTTTCAAGAGATGGCAACACTGACATTAAATCGAATCGGACAATATTGTAACCAACTTTATTTTTAAGCCTTATCAGTAGGCTTTCTTTTTCAGTATGTGTCATTTCTCTGAAGTGTAAACATCACAGTTTTTCTGTGCTCCGAATATGTCAACTTTTGTGCCAACAAAACACAATTTGCGGGAAGGATTACTTCTTTGCTTTTATTTGAATAAATCTGCAGCTGAAAGTCGTCGTCTGCTGCAGGAAGCCTATAGAGATCATGCTCCATCGAATTCTACTTGTGAATACTGTTTTCGACGTTTCAGAAGTGGTGATTTTAATACCGATGACAAAGAGCGCGGAGGACGACCAGAAAAGTTTGAGCACGGCGAATTGGAGGTTCTATTGGATGGCGACTCATGCCAAATACAAGAACATTTCGCAGAAGTATTGGAAGTGACTCAACAAGCCATATCTGTTCGGTTAAAAGCCACGGGAATTATCCAGATGGTAGGATATTGGGTGCCGTATGACTTGAAGCCGGGAGAAAACGTCGAACGACGTTTCTTCACATGTGTATAGCTGCTCCAACGGCAAATAGAAAGGGATTTTTGCATCGTATTGTGATGGTGGTGAAAGATGGCATCCTTACGGTAACCCCAAGCGCAAAAAATCATACGGGCCGCCCGGCCATATTCCAAAATCGACGCCAAAGACGAATATTCACGGTGACAAGGTCATGCTCTGTATTTGGTGTGACCAAATGGGCGTGGTGTACTATGGGCTGTTAAAACCAGGTGAAAGCATCGCAGGGCAACTCTTGCGACTACAATTGATGCGTATGAGTCGAAACGTAAACGGCCGCAATATGAGCAGAGACACGATAAAGTTATTCTTCAGCATGACAATGCTCGACCACATGTTGCAAGGCCAGTCAAAACATGCCTTGTAACGCATAAATGGGAAGTTCTACCCCACCCGCCGTATGGCTCGGACATTGCTCCTTCCGACTATTATTTTTTTCGTCTATGACGCCTGCCCTTGAGGAACAACACTTCCGCTCTTTTGTAGAACTCCAAAATTTTATCTACTCGTGGATAACCTCAAAAGATTAGTCGTTCTTCCGACGCGGAATCCGTATGTTACCATAAAGATGGGAAAAAGTAGTAGCTAGCGGAAAATACTATGAAGAATGAATTTGTAACAAATTTTAACACAATAAGGCGTCAAACGTGAAAAAATCCTTTAAAATTTTTTTGTACAGGTGATATTTTATGCCAAAAACTGCTGAGATTTGAATTGAAACTCCTCATTATATTATTTCCCTACACGAAATTAGGAAAAGCAATCAAGCAGTTGCAAAGGAACTCAAAGTATTGCGTCGAACCGTGGACTAATTGTGAAAAAATTCAAAGAGGGTGGTACAGTTGCTAATAAAAATCTAAGAGCGTAGGCCCAGAGTAATAATAAAATATGAATATCATGCAATAGTAATGACAAGTAAACGAAATCGTTGTCTAACAGCTATAGAAATATCCGCCTAAATAAGCTACAGCCGCACGAATGTAGTAAGTGTGACTACAGTAACACGACGCCTTATAGCGGCTGGCTTAAATGACAGAATCGCCATGAAAAACCTCATCTTTTCCCACAAAATAAAAGAAAAAGATTAGAGTGGGGTAAAAATATAAAAACTGGGCTTTCAATGATTGGTACAAGGTCCTTTGGTCTGATGAATAGAACTTTAAAGTATTTGGCCACAAGAGGCATATTTTTGTGAGGCGCTCAGCTGGAGAACGTGCCAACAGTCCAACATGGGGGAGGTTCCGTAATGTTTAGGGTTAGCTTTGCTGTCGAAAATGTTGGCGATAAAAATATGCAGAAAGATCGTGCCATGGTCACTGCCTTAAGAATTGTGGGTCGGAAATTCATATATCCGCGAAATAATGACCCAAAATATACAGTCACCTCAATTCTATAGAATTACTGTGGCATGAATTGGACAGAAAAGTTCGAACTACCTGTCCTAAATCTAAGTAAGACCTGTGGAATAAACTGAAGGAATCTTGTAACCATCTAACTCCAGAAACTTTGAAAAAATTGATTCAGAGGATGCCAACACTATGTAGTGAAATTATACGAAGTGGAATCTAAAATCAAAGAATAGAGTAAAGTTTAAAAAAAATATTTACGTAAATAATAAAAGTAAATAATAAAGAAAATATGTTTTAAATTTGAAGAGTTTTCATTGAAAAATAAAGGAGGTATGGACATTTGAAATGAGATTTTCAAAAAAAATTAGTTTTGAATTCTTTATGTAACAAATTGGAAATGTTTACGATACGCTTTTGAGCGATTATAAAAAACCGCGATTATAAAAAAAAATAAAAAATACACAGTGCAACATATAAAATGCAAAATCCTTCTCTTGTGCTGTTTTTGAAGTACTTATTGAAACTAAAAAAACCCGTGTGGATTTTGCAAGATTAGCTGCTGTTCGGATTTCATGGCCTCATGTATTTATATTTTGATTTCTCCGTGGAACATGCAATTTTTCTCATGGCTATATTTTGGTAACAAATTGGAATTTAGTTTTCCTGTCTTCGTCACAATTTTAGCTATAGGCTAGGAAAAAAAAGTGTAAAACAAACTTACTCGAAAAAACTACATTGAGTGCCTCAAAATTGCTAAAATATCGAAAAATTTTCACCCACAAAGCTCTCTTTTTTTTAACTTTATTTACATAAAAAAAAAAGTAAGAAATTATAGTCGGTCTAGACCGACTATACGATACCCTATACCATAGTTTAGAGACCCTATCTCTTCGGTCCAACTAATTCGATATCGAAAATAAGCACAAACAAAATTTGAGTGGAATTGTTATTAATTTTTTTTTGGCTGCAGATATGAAAAAGTTTATATCGGATGCTATATTTGTATGGGGACTAGGTCGAAATGTGGACCGATCCTGATCATATTTGGTAAAGTCACTTATATTTTGCAAAAATATACACAAACCAAATTTGAGAAAAATCTGTGCAATATTTTTGTTTTTTGATAGATTTAAGTGAAGATCGGGAAGCATTTCTATATGGGGCCTATGATTACGAATTGTCCTATAGGGACTATTTTTGGACTACTGATTAACGGATATAATAAACACATACAAACCCAATTTGACTGAGACGTATATGATAACTTGGATCTTATGGCAATTTATGTCGATTTCATAGGGGTAATTTGTATGGGGACTAGGTCTGAACATGGACCGAATTTCACCAATTTCAATAGCGTTCATTCCGTGGCCGATAAAAGCTTATATACCAATTTTCATCAAAATATATTCATATTTGCGACCTGTAGTTTGATTACAAGGTTTACATGGACACACAGACGGACGGACGGACGGACATCGCTAAATCGACTCAGAAAGTGATTCTGAGTCGATCGGTATAATTCATGTGGTTTGGGTATAATGCATTTGTGCTGCTGTTTGTAACTACCAAAAATATTCGACCTAGACCCATCTTTTATTATACCGATCGGCTCAGAATCACTTTCTGAGTCCGTCCGTCTGTGTGTCCATGTAAACCTTGTAATCAAACTACAGGTCGCATATATGAATATATTTTGTTGAAAGTTGCTATATAAGCTTTTATCAGCCATAGGATGAACGCTATTGAAATTGGCGAAAATCGGTCCATGTTCAGACCTAGTCCCCTATAAAATCGACATAAATTGCCATAAGATCCAAATTATCATATAGATCTTAGTAAAATTAAGTTTGTATGTGTTTATTGTATCCATTAATCAGTAGTCCAAAAATTATCCCTATAGTCATAGGCCCCATATAGAGCTGCTTCCCGATCTTCACTTAAATCTATAAAAAAAACAAAAATATTGCGTATATTTTTCTCAAATTTGGTTTGTGTATATTTTTTCAAAATATAAGTAACTTTACTAAATATGGTCAGGATCGGTCCATTTTTTGCTCTAGTCCACATATAAATATAGCACCCGATATGAACTTTTTCATATCTGCAGCCAAAAAATTAATAATGCCACTCAAATTTGGTTTTTGCTCATTTTTTATATCCAGTTAGTTGGACCGAAGAGATAGGGTTTCTAAACCATGGTATAGGGTATCGTATGGTTGGTCTAGATCGACTTTAATTTTCTTACTTGTTTTGTCTTAGTTTTACGTTTTTTTTTCTCCTAGTCTATGGCTACAATTGTGCCGAAAACAGGTAATCAAAATTCCCATTTGTTACCGAGATATAGCCATGAGAACAATTGCATGTTCTTCGGAAAAATTAATTTTAGAAAAAATATACATGAGGCCATAAACTCCAATCAGCAGCAAAACCCAAATGGGGCTTAATTAGTTTCGGCAAGTACTTCGAAAAACCTCATACGAGAAGGAGTTTACACTCGATGACTGCAAAAATATTGCACTGTGTTTTAGATAATAATGTGACTTTTTGATCTAAAAAATCTGTACACATTCCTACATATAGTGCAAAAACTAAACTTTTTTATAGTTTTGTAATATATAACGAAAGCTGCTTCATGTTTATTCATGATTTATATTTTATTAGATGCATCTTCAAAAGGTCTTTCATTTGATAACCCTTTTGCATATATTTTCTTGGAACGAAAAAAATTATCGTGAAAAAACTAAAAAGTAGACTATTTAAAAATTATCTAGCTCATTAATGCTATCGCAAAACACGAAATATCTCCGGACTGTTTTCGGAAAATGTCAAAGCTTATTTTCAGGGGGCCACTATAATTTTTCATCTGAAACGACCCACCTTAATGTACATACGTTTAATGAATTATTTATAATGAGAATCTTAATATCAACACGTACATATTAAGGTAGATAATGTATACGAAACAAATTCCCTTAAGTTAAAAATATTTATATTTTGCATTTGATTAACAAGTTTTTTTTTAAAGATTTAAACATAACTGAGATTAACTTTAGTTTATAATTTACGATATTTACTAACAGCGAAAAATTATCTTAAACTGTCATAATATTTGACCCATATAAAATATCAATGAAGCTTACAGTATGAGCTTAAAAGAACAAACAAAAAATGCATAAGGCTGTGTTAAATTTCATTGATAACTTATGAAAATCCGCTTATAAACACATTAAAAATAATATACTTTCTTCTTTTACTTACTCCATTTATTGGCCAATTTCTTTTGTCTTATAATACAGATGATATTTTATGACTCTTCGGTTTATAAGACATATTTTTTTTTAGCCATACCAAAAAGAGTTATCTTAAAATTTATTCTTAACACCAATTCGTACAACTCAAACAAATCATGAATAGTGATGATAATGCAAGTAATAAAAAACTGCAACAACAAGATCAACATCAACAACAACAACAACAACAACAACAGAATTTATCACCATTATTTCCAATACCACTACTTCGAACACTAACGAATCCAAATGTTGCTTCTGATTCAGCTCACCCACAACATGATCTTCATGATCCCCACACAATAAGTGCTCTCGTGCGTAGCTTACATGACATTGGTGAGCATGCTAGTCGAACTTTACATGTACCTTTAATTAAAACTGTTTACGAGGATGAAGAATCACAAACTTCGCAACTACATGAAGAACAAAAAACACTGAAATCTTCTCAAATCAATTCTTTGCATCATACAATTTCACCTACAAATTCTTTATTAAATCATTCGCCAAAAAAAAGATCGGAATTACTATCACCACATCATCAAACGTTGCCAAGTTTAATTATCAACATTGCTGATCCTGCTGATAATAACAATGATGATATCTCTCAGAAATCGACCGAAACGGATGCACCACCAGTTAGTCCTGGCGGTACACGTCGTTTAAGTCAATTTCACTTTAATTTGAGACGATTTTCACATGTTACGGTATTGACAATTTTCTATCCATTTATTAATGTCTTAAATGTTTTTAATGCCCTAACGTTCTTGCTTTTCTTTTTTTTTTTTGAATACTCACTCAATTTGAATTGCTTAACCTAGCCTTGTATGCCTTCTTGTCCCAACTAATACAAAAGTTCAATCTTTGCCGCCCATTAATTTGTTTTAACAATATATGAATGTATAAGGCGATTGAGGGCGTTAAATCCAATTTTTTCAAAACGCGTTTTTTGCACATTCAAACATTTTTCAGCATGTGAAAAATTTGTGAATATTCGAAGAAAATGGTTTTTATCGTATTTCGAATGAAATTTGGACCAGATTTAAATGGTGTGAAGTTAGCGACGAAAATTAAATATGTTATTCAAAAATGTTAAATACTTAAAAGAGCCGTTAAATTAACAGAATTTAAATGCGTATGTTAAATACGTTTTACAAAAGAGAGTGCAATATTTTTTAAGTAATCGAGTGCAAACTCTTTCTCGAAGTACTTTTCGTAAATAACAAAACCTCATTTGGGGTTTTCTAGTTTAGCTGCTGTTCGGATTTTGTGGCCTCATGTATATTTTGACTAAAACTTGATTTTTCCGAAGCAATTTTTCTCTCGGCTATATCTCGGTAACCAATTGGAATTTGTTTTCCTGTAGCACAATTGTAGCTATAAACTAGGAGAAAAAAGTGTAAAACAAACTAACCGGAAAAACTGCATCTAGTGCCTCAAAATTGCTAAAATGTCTCTTGTTTAAACTCTTTCTTTTAACTCATACTCTCTGTCTGTCTGTCGTGGGTCAATCCCATTCCCCCTTATCCAATTGATCTGAAACTTGGCCAATAGTCTTGTTGTGACTACAGATTAATATTGGAGTAGTCACTCACAGTCACGCATAGTCACGCACAGTCACGAAGTGATATAAATGTCATTTCCCCTCATCCGATCGATCTGAAACTTGGTCCATACACTGCTGTGAAAAAAGATTAACTTTGACTTAGTCACGCACAGTCACGCATCGTCACGCACAGTCACGGAGAGATTTAAATCGGATTTCCCCTTATCCAATAAATTGAAACTTGGTCGATATACTTGCTGTAAAGAATAATTAACTACGACATAGTCACGCGCAGTCACGCATAGTCACGCACAGTCACGGAGTGATTTATAACCCATTTCCCCTTATCCGATCGATCGGAAACTTGGTCGATAGACTTGCTGTGAAAAAGATTAACTTTAACATAGTCACGCACAGTCACGATTAGCCGCGCACAGTCACGGAGAGATTAAAACCTCACTGCCCCTCATCCGGTCGATCTGAAACTTTGTCCATAGACTTTTGACCAAAGATTAATTTTAAGATAGTCACACACAGTCGCAGTCAGATTTAAACCCCATTTCCCCTTATCCGATCGATCTGAAACTTGGTCGATAGACTTGATGTGGCCAAAGCTTAACTTTCACATGGTCACGCACAGTCACGGAGAGATTCAAAACTCATATGCATAAGAAAAGAAAGTTTTAATAAAAATTTTGTTCATATGGGTCAGATTATTTTTAACATTATTTTCAACAAAAAAAAATTATTATTTTAGATCGAAAATTCGAGAAATGCAGCAAAAAGCAAAGAAAAAAAACATGAATTTATCAATATCCATTGAAGTTGATGCTCTCGGTTAAGCATGTGAAGTTGGTACTCTCTATTTTTTCGTTGGTGGTTCAGGTCCATCATCTGAATCATCATCATCATCATCATCATCTGAGCTTGATATCACATTCAATGACATATCTCTTTCGGTGTGTCCAATGCATCCAGCTTTTTTCCTTTGTATCGTTTTTCCATTGGAATAGTACATCGCTCTCCTTTTTCGTCCGATTCGGTGGGCAAAAATTTTCATATATTCTTTTAAAAATGATATATCTCAAAAATTCGTTCGTTACGAATTTAATATTTTTAATCTGCAAAGCCCACTATATGGCTAAAGCCCTCAACTAGTTTGTAAAACGTAAATAATTTTCGTCGCTAACATTCTCCATGTACTGCATACCATTTTGTAAAAAGTATTTAACATTCGTAGTTATATTCACAAAAATTCTGTTAATTTAACAGTCTCTGTTTCGTATTTAACATTTTTGAAAAACGTATTTATCTTTCGGCGCTATCTTCACACCCTTCTAGATTTAGTGATTAAGATTTCAGTATAAGGAAATATTCTATGCATTATATTGAAGATCAAATTAGGAGCATACAAAGAAGTGCTTTTAATATTATAATGTCTTCGAAATAATGGTCAACAAAAGAACTTTTCCTCAAGCGATACGTTACACGGTTCATGGTACATAAATGTTAACTACTTCGTCTAATGGCACTTAAAATACAGAGCAACCTCGCTGAACACAACTAATAAAAACCAATTAATATGGTTGCCAAATATTATATATATTAACTTTTCAAGAAAAATTCATTAATATATTATAAGTAAAATAATATTCCCAAATTCATATGTGTTCTCCGGAAATTTAAAACTAATTAAAAACATAAACAATCATGCAAATTTAAAAGCTTTAGCTAGCGGTGTATACAAACATTTAATGCTCAAAATGTCTAAAATGTCTAAGCATATAAATTTCATCTATAGTAAGCTTGGACAAGACTGTTAAAACTTGGGACTAATTTAAAATCTTCTTATATTTTACCTGTTGTGTTATTCCTTTCAATTACATGTGTTACTTTAAAAACCAAAACAAACATCTTTACTCACTTATATCTTATAAACCCACTTATTAGTGTTGAAGTCTGACTTGTTCTTTGTTTTACTCCCCTTCCTCCCACATAATGTCATATTCCTAAACTTGTCTATTCTATTCTTGTTTTTAGTATTTAACTAAAAATAGCCAATTGTGGTTATTAACCTTCTTCTCTTGTTGCAAGTTGCTGTTGTATAAGTGTTACATCCATCCTCTTCTACACACAATATGGTGACACTTATTTTTATATGTATATTCAGTTGTTGGCTTGCTTTTAACGTCGTTATAGTGTAATATAATATCTATTGTTTTGGAAATTCAATACTTTATAAAGCTGTTAAAGATTTTTAAATTTTTTTTTTTTTAAATTAATAAATAATATTTTTATGTTAATTCTATAAAAACAAATTAGAAAGTTATGTCTGTCTAGACCTACTATACGATACCCTATACGAGTAATTTATAGAAAGGTTCTTCGCGACAAGTTTGCTGAGGTAATAATTGCAGATATATTTGTGGCCTGTAGATATGGAAACTTTCATATCGGATGCTGTTTCTATATGGAGACCAGGTAAAAAAGAACCGATCATGACAATATTTATATTTTATTAAAAATTTCAAAGTTGATAAGGAATTTAACTCATATTTAAGTTAAGTTGAGTAACTATTCAGTTTTCCATTCATTTTGTTAGCATTTGGCTTTTTTAAATCATGCCAATAATCAGGTCCGCCTAAATTAAATTTTTTTTCATCAGAAAAAATTACATTTTGCCACTCATGTCTCCATGACATATGATATCTGGCAAGTTCTATTCTTTAGAATTGTGAGTGCTCGATATCAGTAGTTGTTTTGCCGACTTTTTGCATTTTATATTCGAGTCTACTGAGAGAATTTGTTGGACTCGTCGTTTTCTAACGGTAAGACCCAATTTTGCTACAATTTGGTGAGCAAAAAGTTAACTTTTTTTATGGCCTCTTCTTTAAAAAAATTTTATTGCATTTTTATACCCTCCGCAACTCAGTGGCAGAAGGTTAGTCATTCCATTTGTAACGCATCTAAAAAAATTCCGGAGACCTCAAAACCATATATTTTCAAGATCAGTATAACAAGGGAAGTTCATTAAGCGATGACCGTCTGTCCGTCAGTCTGTGGAAATCACGATCACGCCGTCAATATCTAAGCTAGACCGTTCATGTATAAAATCGTTTATTAACATGCCAAAGGAGTTACTATTTAAAATCGTCAAAATCGGTTAGAGGGGTCACGAGATATGAATGAAACTTTGATAAAACTCGTGAAAAAATTTTTTTTTCAATGTTTTTGTTGTTTTTCTTAAGAAACATATGTTGTATATGTTGTAATTCTGCTTATTCTTATAATATTAAAAATTAATAAAAATAAAAAATAGAAAAAAAACAAAAATTTTAAAATTAAAAATTAAAAATTAAAAATTAAAATTAAAAACTAAAAACTAAAAACTAAAAATTAAAAATTAAAAATTAAAAATTTAAAATTTAAAATTAAAAATTAAAAATTAAAAATTAAAAATTAAAAATTAAAAATTAAAATTAAAAATTAAAAATTAAAAATTAAAAATTAAAAATTAAAAATTAAAAATTAAAAATTAAAAATTAAAAATTAAAAATTAAAAATTAAAAATTAAAAATTAAAAATTAAAAATTAAAAATTAAAAATTAAAAATTAAAAATTAAAAATTAAAAATTAAAAATTAAAAATTAAAAATTAAAAATTAAAAATTAAAAATTAAAAATTAAAAATTAAAAATTAAAAATTAAAAATTAAAAATTAAAAATTAAAAATTAAAAATTAAAAATTAAAAAATAAAAATTAAAAATTAAAAATTAAAAATTAAAAATTAAAAATTAAAAATTAAAAATTAAAAATTAAAAATTAAAAATTAAAAATTAAAAATTAAAAATTAAAAATTAAAAATTAAAAATTAAAAATTAAAAATTAAAAATTAAAAATTAAAAATTAAAAATTAAAAATTAAAAATTAAAAATTAAAAATTAAAAATTAAAAATTAAAAATTAAAAATTAAAAATTAAAAATTAAAAATTAAAAATTAAAAATTAAAAATTAAAAATTAAAAATTAAAAATTAAAAATTAAAAATTAAAAATTAAAAATTAAAAATTAAAAATTAAAAATTAAAAATTAAAAATTAAAAATTAAAAATTAAAAATTAAAAATTAAAAATTAAAAATTAAAAATTAAAAATTAAAAATTAAAAATTAAAAATTAAAAATTAAAAATTAAAAATTAAAAATTAAAAATTAAAAATTAAAAATTAAAAATTAAAAATTAAAAATTCAAAATTCAAAATTAAAAATTCAAAATTCAAAATTAAAAATTAAAAATTAAAAATTAAAAATTAAAAATTAAAAATTAAAAATTAAAAATTAAAAATTAAAAATTAAAAATTAAAAATTAAAAATTAAAAATTAAAAATTAAAAATTAAAAATTAAAAATTAAAAATTAAAAATTAAAAATTAAAAATTAAAAATTAAAAATTAAAAATTAAAAATTAAAAATTAAAAATTAAAAATTAAAAATTAAAAATTAAAAATTAAAAATTAAAAATTAAAAATTAAAAATTAAAAATTAAAAATTAAAAATTAAAATTTAAAAATTAAAAATTAAAAATTAAAAATTAAAAATTAAAAATTAAAAATTAAGAATTAAAAATTAAAAATTAAAAATTAAAAATTAAAAATTAAAAATTAAAAATTAAAAATTAAAAATTAAAAATTAAAAATTAAAAACTAAAAACTAAAAATTAAAAATTAACAAGTGAGAAAATTATAGTCGGTCTAGACCGACTATATGATACCCTATACCATGCGTTTAGAGACCCTATCTCATAGGCCCAACTAACTGGACATAAACATAAGCCTAAACCAAATTTGTGTGGGATTTTTATACATTTTTTTGGCTGCAGATATGAAAAAGTTCATATCGAATGCTATATCTATATGGGGACTAGGCCCAAAAATGGACCGACCCTGACCATGTTTGGTAGAGTCTCTTGTATTTTGCAAAAATATATACAAACAAAATTTGAAAGGAATCCGTGCAATATTTTTGTTTTTTGATAGATTTAAGTGAAGATCGGGAAGCAGCTTATGGGGCCTATGACTAAGAGTTGTCCCATAGGGATCATTTTTGGACTACTGATTAATGGATGTAATATACACATACAAACCCAATTTGACTAAGATTTATATGATAATTTGGATCTTATGGCAATTTATGTTGATTTCATAGGGGCATTTGTATGGGAGCTAGGTCTGAACATGGACCGATTCTCACCAAATAGCGTTCATCCCATGGTCGATAAAAGCTTAAATACCAAATTTCATCAAAATATATTCATATTTGCGACCTGCAGTTTGATTACAAACTTTACATGGACACACAGACGGACGGACGGACGGACGGACGGACGGACATCGTTAAATCGAATCAGAAAGTGATTCTGATTCGATCGGTATACTAAAAGATGGGTCTAGGTCAAATATTTTTGGTAGTTACAAACAGCATCACAAAGTCATTATACCCAAAGCACATAGTGGTGAAGGGTATAAAAATTAAAAATTAAAAATTAAGAATTAAAAATTAAAAATTAAGAATTAAAAAATTAAAAATTAAAAAATTAAAAATTAAAAATTTTTTAGAAGCAGGTTTAGTTTTGTTCATAGTATTGCAAATCTTCGAACAAAGAATTCAGATCTACCGTTTTGTCTAACAATTTCTCTATTAGAAAACACATTTTTTATTAAAAAAATTTTTTTTTGTGCTTTTTCATCTGTAGAAATATATTTTACTTTGCTCATTATTATTGTTCTCAAATTTATATGAATTATTTTATTTTTTATTTTTTAAAAGAACATCAGAGTGCGTTAAAAAAGATTTCGCTCTCAATTTGGGTTAAGAATAATTACCGTTAGTTTTTCTTAACACACAATACAAAAATGTGTTTATTATAATTTATTAATGCATACCGTAATATTAAAATACAAAAAATTTAATAGTACATAAAAAAATGTGTGAGACAATAAAAAGTTTAAGTAAATATCGCATACTAAATATCGTTAAAAAAATTAATTTCATAATGCTTCAGAATGTCTTTATTACTATGATGTAACTGTCTTATAGAAATAAGTGTCACCATATGCACTTTATATCTTGTTCTTCTAAATGATCCTTATGATATCAATGTTTTGCTCTTTCTTTGGTTAAAAGTTGAACGATCTTTCTTTTGTTACTTCTTTTATTTCTCCACAGTTTTGATTTATACTCAGGCGATGGTACTTGTATGTGTGTTTGTAATTTGAAAAAAGTTTTTTATTTTCGCACTCACTAGCTTCAGGATATTTGTTACAAATTAACTCTAATTTATTCTTAATATTTGGCTTTTTCGCACTTATGCTTGGTTGCTCAATAATAATTGCATTAAGTTAAGTTTTTTGTATAATAACTAAGAGGAATCTAACTAGAATTAATTTCTGAAATTCTGAAGTTTCGAAGACTAACATTTTATTTTATTTTACCTAAAATTTATGATCGTGTATGGTAAATAACCAAAGCCATATTATTATATTATATTATTTATTTGTGTAAACTCATATTCTGTTGTACAGTTCAATATTTTTTTTTAAACATATTTTAAATATTTCATAATTTTACAGGTTTTTTATACTTCATTGTATAAGCAAATTCTTTCGAATTCAGCTTATTAAAGATAAATGTTTATCGGACATTTATCTTTAATAACCAATTTCTACATTTCACTTAACATTCACATCAATTCACATAAAAACCAAATTAATTGACCTCTGTCATTGTTAACTTTTAGGATTTTTTGCATAACTGTTGTTCATAAAAATTTTTTTACTCGTATATAATTTCATTCATATAAAGGGGGATTTTTAAAAAAAAATTTCATTAGTATTGTATTTAACAGTTCTTTGTTACGAAAAAATCCCAACCTTTATCTGTATGTAGGTAAGTAAATTAAAATAAATCACATTAATTAAATCATATTCGCCTTTGGTCGGATCATATCGAAACAGTCTAAAAATGGTTTCAATTTCTAAAACATTTGAATAAAGATTGACATTGTCAGAACTTCAAAGCCACTTTCCTTTTACCCGAATAGGACAGTTTTATATATTTTGTCAATATCTCTTCTGAAATGTCAATGACATTAAATTTTAGACGTTTTTTAACACCTTCATTAACAGTTTGCTAAATATGATAAAGAAATTTTCCAATGTGTGACTAAAGATAATGTAAAAAAAAGGTTTTAAAAGCGCAAATTTGTTTTTATGTTTAAAAATTTAAACAAAAAAATATATCAGGGGTCTAATTATGAAAGTCGTGAGCGAGTTAAATTCTTATCGAACAATCGATGTATATGTTTTTGATATTTGATAAAATAAATTGTACCTGAATTTATTCGAAAGCTTTCGAAGTGTTACTAGATAGATTATTAAAAATTTTACTTCAAGCACTACAAAAGATTATAATATTTTGAGGGCTTTTAAGAAAATTAAATTCCATGTATTTTGAAGTTTTTAAAAGGCCCTAAAAGTATTAATTTATTAATCGTTATTAAGTCTAAACAGTCACATCATACTAAATTTCAATTCAAACTCAATTAATTACCAAACGAAATTACTTCGATCACGAATACGGTAATTAGGCCCCAGAATCGGTTTAAAGTCAATTTATTACTATGAACAAAAAAAAAAAAAAAAAAAAAAAAAACAAATTATATAACAAAAGGTATTGAGAATTCAGAATTAGAATTTTTTTCAATACAGTGCGTTCCATAACTATAACGTCATTTTTTTATTTTTAATGTATTTCTCTAAAAATTGTTTCAATCTATTAGGTCTCTTCGGAAGAATATTAGAAAATTCATATATCGAAACTAATAGTTATGCCAGCGCGAAAATCACATAACTAATTTCAAATTCACGGTTTGAAGGGCTACAAAGGGACAGAAAAATGTGGTTTGATCAAAAATAATTAAAATGCCAAAGTTATTGTCACTCCAAATTAGTGCTGGAACGGATAGAATTTAGACATTTTTCTACCCTTTACCAGGGTATATTTAGTTTTTGGTGATGTTGTAACTACCAAAAATATTTGATATAGACATGCCTTTTAAAGGTTGATTTTACAGAAACTTTTTTTGGTAATACTGTTTTTGGCAGCTCAGCTGTTTTCGTGTAACATGTTACTGTAAAAACTGTTCAGTTTGGTCTATAATTTAATCATGAATCGACTTACAAACGAACAACGCTTGCAGATTATTGAATTTCATTATTAAACTTCATGCTCGGTTAAGAAAGTGCATCGTACACTTCTTCCATTTTATGGTCAGTTTGGGCGACCTGCTGAGGTGGCTATTCAGAATCTTGTGACTAAATTTCGCACCAAATTTTCATTATTGGAACTGCGGACAGAGGAACATATCGCAGCTGTATCCGCCAGTGTTGTTGATGACCGTGAATTATCGATTCGGCGCCGTTTGCAGCAATTTCACCTCTGTTACTCTACTACGTGGAAAATTTTGCGGAAGGATTTGGGTGTAAAACCTTTTAAAATACAGTTGGTGTAAGAATTGAAACCACACGACCTACCACAACGGCTATCTTTTGGTGAATGTGCGAAGCTCATTTCTGTTTGAATGGATACGTGAACAATCAAAATTGCCGTATTTGGTGTGAAGAGCAGCCAGAAGCATTGCAAGAACTGCTAATGCATCCCGAAAAATGCACTATTTGGTGTGATTATGGGCCGGTGGCATCATTGGACCGTACGATGATTACAAAATTTTTTTATGCCCAAAATAGACTCGACTGACATATGGTTTCAACAAGACGGTGCCACATGCCACACAGCACGCAAAACAATGGCCCAATTGAGAGGCGATTTCGGTGATCACTTTATTTCACGTTTAGGGCCGGTCAATTTGCCGCCTAGATCGTGCGATTTAACACCTTTAGACTATTTTATATGGGGCTTTGTTAAGGTTCATGTTTATAGCGACAAGCCCGCAACGGTTGACGCACTGCAAGCCGCTATTGAAGAATATATTCGTAAGATACCGGCCGATATATTGGAGAGAGTACGCCAAAATTGGTTCCAGCGTATGAACCATTTGAGGCGCAGCCGCGGTCAACATTCTAAACATTGAATTATATAGATCGTTCTGTCGACTCAAATAAAGATTTCATACATTTCTCTAATTTTATGTGTTTTTTTTTAAATCAAATCCGAAAGCTCTTAAAAAATCATCCTTTATTATACCGATCGGCTCATCACTTTGTGGATCGATTTAGCGATCTCTTTCCATCTTTCCGTTTGTGTGTCGATGTTAACCTATAATCAAACTTCAGATCACAAATATGAATATCTTTTGATGAAATTTAATTGATCGAACGCTTTAAAAATTGATGAAAATCGTTGCATGTTCAGAGCTAGTCCCCATACAAATAACCCCTAAAATTACAGTTAGATCCAGATCATCATATATTGCATGTTTTTTTAAGCCCTATAGAACTTGAAATTGTAAGAAATAACACAAAAAATTAAATTTTAATCAAACAATTTTTTGAATACACGAACAATGCGTCAATTGTTTCTAGTTTATTAGCGTAGCCCCACAGCAAATAAGCTTCAGGTGTCAAATCGCACGACCTTCAATGCCAATGGACGGGCCCTTTTTCGAAATCAACCTATCGCCAAAATTTTAATTAGTCGATGGTTGCAGTCGCCGTAACGCGATGATGCCACCAGCTTGTAAACCGCACTAAGTGGTGCATTTTTCTGGCTGTATCCTCATCGCTGAAAACAATTGAGCGATAAAACATCGGTACAAATTGCTCAAATGGATGACTGATTTTGGAAGTAAATTTGAATAATTTGGTGCGTTGTTCAAGAGTGAATCTATTTACGATGATTTGCCAGAGTATATTGATTATAAACTAGCAGATTCCAGCGCTCGAAAATCGAGTGCAAATTCTAGGAAATTTTATTTTTTCATTTAAGAAAGACCCTAAAGGTATGCTTCACAATTCAACTCATTTTAAATGAAGAAAACAAACTCAACATTAACAAATTTAATGAACACACACATAGCATTGTATAATTTTAAGTATGTGTTAGTAACAACTTTAAACGATCATAACTCCAAAGAAATGTTCCAAACGATGAAAATTTGTACATCTGGAAATCAGCTAAAAAGAAATACCTTTCAAATGATAAATTTTTTGTCAAACTCGGGGTAAAACTGTGAAACTTACATCGGTCACAAGAAATCTCCTTGCATATTAATATTATAGATATGAAAAAGTAAGCGCAGTATGACAGCTAACTCTTTCGTAAATTCTATCTAAGCCAAAAAAAAAACGCCCTTATGTATCGATAATTTTTGGTTTTGGTACTAATCAAAAGGCAACCCTGTAGGAACGTTTCTAGTCATAGTGCCCATATCCCGTTATTCACTTGAATCTATCAAAAATCAAAAATATTGAATAGATTTTTTTTAAATTTCGTTTATATATGTTTTTGGGAAATGGAAGTGACTTTATTAAATATGATCAGGATCGGTACATTTTTTGACCTAGTCCCCATATAAAAATAACATCAGATATTAACATTTTCATATCAGAAATTAATAACGGTATCAGCAAAATTTGGTTTATGTTTATTTTCTATATCCTGTTATTGCCTCAGTAAACTTGAATTCAAGACCCTTTCTCGAAACGCATGGTATTGGTCTAGACCGCCTATAATTTTCTTACACGTTTTCCGTTGTGATGAATTCTGAAGATGGAAAGTGATTAATTAAAACCGCCGATCCGGGCGCTGCATTACTCCTGATTCATGTTGAAGACCTTTAATTTTAGCTTCTTTGTCCATTTGTCTTTGATTTGAGCCATGGCTATCCCTTGACTGGGAAAGATATTACACAAGGTCGGCGATGAGCATTTAGCATGACGTAAATTCGCCTGTAGTAGCATATTTTATATGTCAACCGACTTTATCATATTGTGATAGTGTTATTAATCGTCAGTTCATAACACGATTTTATTTCTGTTGCCTTAAAAGTAAATATTTTATCACAATAGAAACTGGTTAGCTGCTGTTAAATTTCTGATGAAACAATAGAAAATACAGTTGTAAAACTTTAGAACAATTCGGTTGGCGAATTTTTATATATTTTTGTTTTACTTAATTTTCCTGATAATTCAGGGTTTCTTAAATTACCATCGAATTGCACTACAGCATCTTCGGTTGTTGTTATTCATTTTTGTTAAATCCATGTGATTCTGAAAAGGAAGTGGAAGCAATAGGTCAAATCATGAATCTGAAAAGGACCGTACAGATTCAAATTCTTTCTGTCGGCATGTGGTGAAGATATTTGTATTAGTATAGATTGTTAGCTCTAATATGGCGTGGCAATATCTTTGGTACTTTAGTCATATCGACCGAACTATATTTTATTATTTTTTAGTAGCCCTTCAAACTTTCGATTTGGACTTAATTTCTCTTTTATTTCCATGCGTTTAGTCTAATCGGTAATGTCAGGCTTTCTTAAAAAAGGGGACTGTGCTGAGACAATTTATCAATTTTTGGGCAAATTTGACCTTTATCATGATTTGTGATGTTAAGACTAAAAAAATCTTTTGATATCGTACCGATTTCCCTGAAGTCCTATCACTAAAGGCCGATTTTTACCAAATATTTTGTATTATCATGTGTCAAAAACTCAAGTACTGTGAATAAGTCATATTATATATGTAAGAAGGTTATGCTATGAAAATGACGATTTTGTTTTCGAAGTCGGATGATTTTTTCATTATTAGAAATATTTCTAAAAATTGTTATTTTTTTTAACAATTACATAAAGAAAACACAAAAATTAAAAGAAACAACTAAACAAGAGAAGACAGGTGACTGCTTTTTTATGAAAACGAGCCTAAAATTAAAAAAAAATTTTTTCTTTGTCATTCTTATCAGCTGTTTGCTTAAGACTTGATGTTTGATGGTTAAAATGGCCTAACATAAGTATGCAGAAATAATGTCGGTACGATTTTTTTTTACAATAAGATGAATTCCAGAAATATTTTGTCGAAAAATTATACCTCACAATGCGAAGAAATTTTAATTGGAATATATTAAAAACTAAATTGTCGTTATAGCTACACACAGAAAAAAATGTACCAACCGTTTTCTTCTACAGTTTAACAACTGCATTTTCGATTCTATTAATAAACATTTTATAGCAACATTTCATTTTCTATTGTGATAAAATGTTTACTGTTAAGACGATAGAATTGTAATTGTCATAAACTCAAAATTTGGTTATTTGCTTCATCGCAATTCGGTTGGCCATAAATTTGGTAGCCACAACGGATCTGTTTTCTGTGTGTATAAGCAGAGCTGGGAGCTGGAAGGAATCTTGATAATTTTCCTAATCGTTAGACTAGAAAACTGTTTTAAATATTATATTCAGACTTTTATATGCAATTTATACTCATTGAACTCAATCAGCGATGCCATTTTTTCCATTAAACGCCTTTTTAAAAAAGTGATAAATTAGTGCTTTTCGTTTTTCTTTTTCAATGCTTTCAGGTTCTTTTAAACAAAACAAGTTCACGTTAAACAAAATTGTACTTATTTGAATAACTTCCCTCCAAACTTGAACTTATTTTTCAAAGACACTCATAGTTGGGTCATTAAGATAAAAATTATATAACAAGATACATATATACGATGATTAACAACGATTCCGATATACCAAGAAAAATTGCGATGGTAAGACTAAGCTTATAAAAAAGAGTCATTAAAGCGATTCTGAATATCTGGGGTTGAAAATACATTATACATTATGGATTGAGACGACGCTTTTATATGTATGTGCAATGATTGAAAAAACTATATAACGTACTTGGCTCAATTTTATCAGAAGTATAAAAAGTGAATTTGAAGCCTAAAATGCGGACTACACAAAACGTTTTGATGACTTATATCGTTTATTAAAAAATTTTGCAAATAGGATAATTGCACCTACGCGTAAATTTGATTTACTCCTATTCTGTAAGTCGTTGTCGTCGTCGACGTCGTCACATTGAGTCGACGCACAGTGGCGCCATTTGAGTTTTTTCGTTGCAAAAATCATAACTTTTGAACCAAATAAGACAATCAAAAATTTAAAAGGCATATGATAGATAATTGATCAACCAATGAAATGAGTGTTTGAAAAGGGTCCTACGCCTTTTAAGTGCCTACTTATGGGTTAGCAAACTTGAAATTTGTGGAAAAATCAATTTTATTGGAAGTAAAATAAAATATTTTTTAAAATTTTTGATGTTTCATTTTGAAGGCTTTTATGATTTAAAAAAAGAAAAGATTTAAAAACATTTTTTTAAAATTTATTTTTCAATTTTTTGTAAAAATTGCTCACAATCCATAAAGGAAGGTATATCTAAAAGACTACGGCCACATGAAATTTTTGATTTTGCAACCTCACTTGTTCTACAGGTGCCACTGTGCTACGTCGACATCACCTCAACGCTAAATTGATAATATCTAGAAGTGTTGTGTTGATACTTTTAGAAAATATCAATTTGGCATCGAGGTAATGTCGACGTCAACTCAATGTGATTATTTGGAGGATGTAACCGATCCTATACTTTAAGATTATAGTTTTGAAAAGGCCTGTTTCGACAGTAATATTGAAGATTCGTACAAACAATTTAATCAAACAAAAGTTAATTGAGTTTAGACAAGCTCTTATTTACAAGCTAAGAGATTAATTATCATCTAATTTTAAAATACTAAAAAAATTCTTTACTCAGCATCGACAATATTTTTAAAAAACTCTGAAGATTTTATAAAATAATTTGTAAAAGATACGAGGGCGCATTAATAAGTCCGTGACTTTTCGAACTTCCCTCGTAGTAATATGAAATGCAACACTGCTCCCATTAAGTACCACCTGTTAATAGACTACTATCAAATTATGAGCAAGTTCTGTCATTTACTTTGCATTTAACAGCTGTTCAAAACATACAACCTCGTGTTTTTTTTTTAATTGGAAAAAAGTGAATTTCGAGTGCTCATTAATTATTTTTTGCGAAAAAACCGTCAATCAAACCAAGAAAAAGCTTGATAAATACTATGGGGACTCTGCACCATCGATTTCAATGGTAAAAAAGTGGTTTACTGACTTTCGTTGTGGTCGGAAAAAAACAAATGACGTTGACCGTTCTGGACGGCCAACTGAGGTCAATACACCCGAAAATGTCGAAAAATCGACGATATGGTGTTAGCCGATCGAAGAGTAAAAGTGCGTGAGATTGTTGATGCCATAGCCATTTCATATGGCAGTGTGGTTTCGATTTTCGATTTAAGAAAGCTGTCTGCAAGATGGGTGCCGCGTTTGCTCTCAATTGACCATAAACGTAATCGTGTGACAACTTCAATTGTTTGGAGTTCTTTAAAAACACTCCGGAGACCAAGCAGCAGTCTAAACAATGGGTTCTCCGGGTGAACCGGCTCGGAAGAAGGCCAAAGCAAGTTTGTCGGCCAAAAAGGTAATGGCAATAGTTTTTTAGGATGCAGGCGGGATAACCCACACCGATTACCTTCAAAAGGGAAAAACAATAAACGGCGAATATTATGCTAACTTATTGGACCGATTTAATGAGGATTAAAAAAACGACCCCATATGGCCAAGAAAGAAGTTCTTTTTCATCAAGATGATGCACGGGCGCACACGTGCGCAGTCTCAATGGCAAAATTCCATGAATTGGGCTACGAATTGGTACCTCATCCGCCATATTCTCCGGATTTAGCCCCCAGTGACTATTTCATATTTCCAAACCTAAAGAAAAGGCTCGGTGGAAAGAAATGGCTCGCTTGAAAGAGATTTAGCTCCAACGATGAAGTTATTGATCAAACAAATGCCTATTTTATGGACCTCGAAAAATTCTATTTTTTGGAAGAGATACAACAATTGGAGAAACGTTGACTAAGTGTATTGAGCTAAAAGGAGATTATATTGAAAAATAATTTTTTTTTGCAAAAAAAACTGTGTTTCATTCTAAAAGTCACGGACATATTGATCCGACCTCGTATAAAGCACAGCGAAGAGTACAAACATTTAAAACTACGTCAATTTAAAACTACGTAAATGGAAAAAGAGAAACAGAACTGATTTATTTTTGCTTGAAATATATAATGTAAAAATCTTAGTCAGTGAAGCCCCGATTTTTCGTTGTAGATATATTCTTTTTAAACTCTTTCTTTTAACTCATACTCTCTGTCTGTCTGTCTGTCGTGGGGCAACCCCATTCCCACTTATCCAAATGATCTGAAGCTTGGCCAATAGTCTTGTTGTTATTACACATTAACTTTCGGGTAGTCACGCACAGTCACGGAGTGATCTAAATGTCATTTCCTCTCATCCGATCGATCCGAAACTGGGTCCATACACTTGCTGTGAAAAATGATTAACTTTGACATAGTCACGCACAGTCAGGCATGGTCACGCACTGTCACGGAGAGATTTAAAACGGATTTCCCCTTATCCAATCAATCTGAAACTTGGTCGATAGACTTGCTGTAGAAAAAGATTAACTTCGACATAGTCACGCACAGTCACGTATAGTCACGCACAGTCACGGAGAGATTAAAACTTAACTTCCCCTCATCAGATCGATCTGAAACTTTGCCCATAGACTTGTTGTGGCAAAGATTAATTTTAAGATAGTCACATACAGTCACGCATAGTCACGGAGTGATTTAAATCCCATTTCCCCTCATCCGATTGATCTGAAAAGTTGTCCATAGACTTGTTATGGCCAAAGATTAATTTTAAGAGAGTCACGCAAAGTCACGCACTGTCACGGAGAGCTTCTAAACATCAAATTACAACCATTAAAATATGTATAAATAAAAATAAATTACATTATATGAGATCAATGATCAATCAATTCAACATAAATAATGCATTAAGTATTTTATGAAATAGAAAATACAAAATTTGTATTGTTATTGTTGGAAAATAAAATGAAATGAAAGCTACTAGTGCGTTTAGTAATTCTATTTCTATATCTTCTTGCGAAATGTCCAGCAAGCGAAAAAACTCTTTCGCTTTCTACTTATGTTGGCTTTATGATCAGTAAAGCGTTATACAGATTATCCAAGTTTTTGGTTCGATTATTACTTATATCATATCAACACAATTCTCGTTAAATAAGATTCACATTTTTGGATTTCCCTTAGCTTTACTAGTCGCATTTTCCAATTTGTTTTTAAAACTTTCTGTATTTTGATATTGCGGATGATATTTGTGCATAAGTATTTATAGTGCTCTTCGAATTTTTTGGATCAATATTAAATATATTTGCTTTTAAATAATTAAGTAATGTTATCATTACGTCTCTGATTGATTTTATCTCTTATTGATTCCATCATCCTTTTAGAGAGTGAGGTACTCAAATTTCCCGATTTTGGGGGATTTCTATCAATTTCTTTCCTGTAATTCCCGTCAGAAATTTCCGGGTAAACACGAATCCCAAACACTAGGTTTAAGTGAGAATGCAATTGTTTTACACAATTCTCTGAAATTTCTACTCTTCCTCTAAAGTACATTTCTTGGAGTTTTTGTGCTATCTTACATATATGTTCTCGGACAGATCGTCTGTTAAATTTATTTAGCATTGCGTTTTCGTTAAAAAAATTTTTTTCCTTAGACCAGGCTATAACTTTGCTAAAGATTTTTAGTATGTTGAATCCGAATCCGATGTCAGAATTGCTTCATCATATCAGATTTCCGAGAAATCTAGCCTAGAAATGCAACAAGTGTGGTAAATTAAAACAAAATTGTTTTTCGTTTAGGGTTTCGATAATATCTGCTGTGATGGAGGAATTGTGAGTTGAGATCCTTATTCAGGTCGCCACAGTTCATTGGTAAAGTATAATAGGGTCCCAGGGTATAAAAACGTTGGCTGGAGTAATTTTTATGTTCATTATAAAGTATCTTATATGAATTTCACTCACGTTCCAATATGATTTGTCAATAGAGCAGCTTAATCCAAATTTTTTTATAAATTGGGTGAGCAGATTTATTAATTTTCAGGTATATAATCGACCTGCAGACATTTTCTCAATGAATTATCTTATTAATATCCCATTAAACATGTTTTCTAATGGTTTAAAAATAACTAGTCTCTTGCTTCCCGTTTGCAGTGGACATGGCCTATTAGTGAAAAATGGTTAAAATTAATTTTTTTAGACATTTATGTGTAAGGGAAATAAATAACTATGTATTTATTATATGTATTTAATTAATTAAACTCAATAGTGAAAATCATCAGTTATGTTAAAATATAAATTTAGAATTGCTTGAAGGTAATTTATAAAAATAAAAAAAAAGAATAAGAAAAAAAGCCAATAAATGAGTTGCTATTTTCATAGAGAAAATCATAATAATATCCAAACCACAAACAACATTGAAGAGAATTCTTAAAAATGCTCAACCAAACATGAATTTTATTTCCCCCTCTGCCATGAGATTCATTGTTGTTGATCTCTAAAGTAATAAAAAAAACTATTTTTTTTTTGTAAATTGTTAAACAAAAACGTTACAAAAACCCTCACTTAAAGAGCTATTTTTAGAGTCCAATGGTCACTGATTGCAGCTTGTATTTCTGTGTACGTTTGATGCAGCAGGAGACTGACAGAATGTGTGGCTTGAAATACATAAAAACAAAAAGAAAAATATCATTGGTGTTTAATAACCAAACAATTTTACAAAAAAGTTAGTTTTAAGAGTATCTTTCAAGTTGTTGGTAGTTTACAAAATTCAAAAGCGCTTGTTTGATAGTGCGCGAAAAAAATTGTTTGAAAATATTACGCGCCGTATTGAAGTTTTTCAATATAATTAAATAAGAAAAATATGTGCTAAACTGAAATTAACGTGAGATTATGGATTTAAAAAAATAAATAAATAAAAAACAAATAAATAAATAAACATAAAACGCGTTTGTCTTGTGTATTGATTTGAAATTGTTACAAATTTATGGTTTGCCTGTGTTGATTGGTGGCTATCAAATATAACAGTGTTTTTTTTTGTTGAATTTTTTTTTGTGTCTAATGATTTTAATTTGTTTACATAAAGTGCCATTAAGTCTGTCATTTTGAATAATAAAAACTTACATTCAAAATTATTTGATTAAAAAACTGGTCAAATTAAATTCAACTTAAAGATTTAAAAATAAATATATTGAACAATATTTCTAATGCAAAATACACAGACTCAAAAAAGAAACAAAAAAGAAAGAAAAAAAAGAAAAAAATTCGACAATCAAATTGTTCCGAAGTTTAACAATGTATTTTCGATTGTACCAACAGAAATTTAATAGCAGCTAAGAGAACAGAATTGTAGTTGTAATAAATGTGAAATTCGGTTATTGACTGCATCATGATGCGGTTGTCAACAATGAATTTGTTTTCCGTGTGTACATTAGGGTGGCCCTTCATTATATAGAGGGGAAAAAAGTGTTCGAATTTAAAGTCTCACCCCCTAGAAATATGCGAATAGCAAAAAAACTGATAAATACAAAGTTTTGGGTCAATCAAAAAAAAAATTTAGAGGTGCATCAACGCGACTGAAAAGTGTGTTTATATGGGGAAAATAAGGCTTTTTTTTCAGATTTTACGAAAATTTCGTTCTATAGTTTAATTTTTTCGACAAGTTGTTATATGAAACGATTGCAGTACTAAATTGTATCTTTAAAAAGATATATAACCTCAAAATCGAAATGGCAAATGCCCTAGACCACTTTTGTCTAAAAAAAACCAGGTCGTGAAATTTGACAGAAATATTTTCAACTTTAAGAAATTGATTAAAGCCATATTTTTATTTTGGTCTCTATACCTAGGAGCATTCAGACATAAAGTTTGTTTAATTACCACGTTTTTAACCTATTGCGAAATGAGACCAAAGATGGAAATTTTTTTTGAATAAATTTTGAAAACTCCTTTTTTAAGTTTTAAAAAATTTTCCTTAACAAAATTAAAAAAAATGGATATGGCACATTAGAGTTTTGTTAAATATATGTTAAAGATTAACTGTGTGAATTTTTAAGTTAATTCATCTGCCAGAATTTTTGTTTACAAGGAATTTTTTCTTGCGGATTTCGAGAAAAATGAGTTTTTTTTGTGAAATATTCAGTAAATGTACTTTACCTAAATAATTTGTATCAAAAATTTATTAGTTTTCTACTTTGAAATGTTATATTTTATCTTAATAGCCTAGGGTTTCGGGCAAAAAAAAAATAATATGACCCCACTATCCCTTTTGGACTTGGGGTCACATATGACCCAAAGCTAATAAAAGACGATTTATTAAAAAAATTTCAATATTTTATAAGTTCTGTTGAATTTTTAGATGTGACGCTTAAAATATAATAACCAAATGTGCAGATCTTCGATGCTAAAAATTTGGAATAAATAGAACAACGTTAACCCATTTGAATTTTGGCATATTAAAAAAAATTAATTGTTCTGGTAAACTAGATGAAATCCTTATTATGGTTGGGAAACAAAATTGTGCTATATTGCTATTCGCATATTTCTAGGAGGTGAGACCGAGAGGTGGAACACTTTTTTTTTATTACGGGCCACCCTAGCTTACATATATATGTACATTAGGGTGGCTTACAAAAAAAAATTATTTCCGGTGTCATAAAAATAAACTTTGCATTTTTTTATGATGATTTCGGTTCTAGCGAAAACCGTAATTTTTTTTTCAAGATTTTTCACATATGTTCCAAATAAACATGGCACAAATATCTATCGGTTTCTTCAGACGCTTGTAACATTATTTTTGACATATCCAGCCTTGCCATTGTATTAGAGACATTTAATAAAAGATATTTTAATCTCGAAAGCGTGTTTCGTGTCAAATTGTAAAATCCAAAGTAGGCCCATAGCGTAATGCTGAGTGTACACTATGGCACATTAGTAAAGAAACATAAAAAACTTGTTTCCATTTTTTAATACAGACGATGCAACCAAAAACGAAACATCAGCTCTGTTTGTTTATTGAATATACTACTACTACAAAAGTATACGCAGAAGGAAATAAATTTTATATTCAGTTATAAAATTTTATAAAATTTAATATTCATTTATAAATTTTTATATTCATTTATAAAATTCCTCAAATATTCATTATCTTAAATTTTGGCCATTTTCGTCACTTTTTTATTTTCTTTACTCCGAAATAAAAAACATCATTACAGCACATAGCACAACTGTTCTCAGAGAAATAAAACAGCAAAAATAGTAAACATCGATACAGACGATGGAACATTGAGTTTGGAAGCATAAAATATAGAAAAAATTTTATATTTGAGGAACCAAGAATGAAACATGAATTTTGACATGAAACATTGTTAAGTGAAACACGCCCATGTTTCTACTTATGCTCCCTCGTGTGTACTCAGCATAATATTCATTAACCTCCTAATATTGTGTTTAGTATACATTTTAATATTTTTGGAACAAAAATAAATAATTCGATCAATGAAAATTAACTGTTGACAAATGGAAATAGATTATGTTCTGGAACGCTATTTTGAAATCTTATCTATGAGAGCGGTCCCAGAACAATCCGAACTGACAGGGTAAACTTAACACGTTTGGGAAAAATGTTCTTTATTTCTCAACATAATCTCGATACACTTTTGTTGGCCATAATCAATAGCTTCGATACCCTGTTTATAATAAGAACTGTCTAGTTACTTCTTTGTTGGCAAATCTTTTACCACTGAGCCACTTTTGAAGTTTGAAAATAGAAAATTATCCGAGGGAGCTAAGCAATTTGAACCTAAATTCATGGAGCTTGGCCATCCCAATACTGGATGTGTGAACTGGTCTTGATGAAACATCACTTTCGTTTTCGCCATAGCATAATAATCGCCGTTGATTGTTTTTCTTTTTTCGAAGATAACCAAAATTTATCCCACATGCTATCCAAAAAACGGACGCCATAACCCTGCCTGCAGATGGACTGTCTTCGCCTTCTTTGTACACGATTCTCCAATTTAAGCTCACTGTTTTCACTTTTCCCTTGTCTCAGGTGTGGTGAACCCGTCTTTATTGCGATGAAATGTAGCCTAACATTCTATTTAAACATCTTCCCGACGATATTTATGTTCCATTGTGAGCAAACTCGGCACCCATCTTCTCACCTCCAAATTTTCGGTTTTTTTGAAATGCCCACGCACCTTCTGCCGACAATAATCCAATAACATTTTGTGGGTTTTCTTAACCGTTTCTGGCGTGGTCATCTCAATTGGTTGTTGACTACTACGGCAACTCGTACGGCCTCGTTTAATCTTTGCCACCCAATATTTTATAGTCGTAATATTTTATACTCTCCCAGAGTAGAATCTAGCTCGTCTTTAATATTTGATGTCACCATATTAGAGTTCGGTTTGTAATAATTTGAACAATTTTAGTTTCAAAAATCTTACTTCGTGTTTAATTTTTGTTGTTGCTCCTTGGTTCTTCGATATACATGGATAAGTTTTCAAAATAGCATTATATTGCAACAACTTTAAATTTGCTCTGGGAAAGTAATATGAATTGTTTTTAAAGTCGTTACTCCACCAAATGTTCCAAATATCTTGCCTGGCAAGCTATTTGTCAATGCAGTAGAAAGTCATCTTCATTTATAACAACAAGAATAAGAACAGAGGAGAGTGTTTAAAAATAGCGTAACTCATTTTATGATTTTTCGTTATATATAAAAATGGACATGTTTTCAAAATAGCATTATGCTACAATAACTTTAAATTTGCTCTGGGAAGGTATAATTGAATTAAAAAAAAGACATTAATCCTCCCATAATATCGGCCATTGTGGGAAGAAGGTTAATCAGACTAAGGTTAATCAGAAGACATAAAAGATTTTGAAAGGAAATTGAAGAATAACTTCAAAGCCTTAACATATAACACTGCCAAAAGCTTGATGACGGAGATTTAGAAAAAAACCTGAGAATGGAATGGACATGAAAAAATTGCTGATATTATTTTGTTAAAATATAATTTTATGACTTCATTTTATAAAATTATATAAAAACAAGTAAGAATCTCTGATACCCTCCTTCCATGTTCTAAAACTATATTATAACCTGGGTTGCCAACACTTAAAGATAAAAAAGGATAGTTTTCAAATTATGTTTGAAACTAATAAGACAATTCACAACTCATTGTAGGCATTTGCGTTTGTTATTGCATTTGACGTCTCTAGTCCCAATAGCCGAGGAATGACGTATGAAAAGGTAAGGGTACCCCGATAAAATTTCATATAAAAAACTAAAAATATGAAAAAATGTTTATACGTAAGGGAGGCTTATGCGTATTTTTTAAACACAAGGCTCACTGGGTCTTCATATGCGGGCTAAAATTCTAAGACAAATACATTTCCAAATACATTTTCTGCAGCAAAAATGTGCATTTTTTAATTCCAAAAAAATCTCATATTTTCGTAATGACAAAAAATTTTTTGTTATTAAACCATCTACTAGTACCCAAATTTTATAGATTTTGATCCGCTGATCACGAATCTGCTGTTTATTTTAAAAATCCTTTAAGTGGTTTTTGACCATTTGAAAATTTGCAAAAAAAAAATAAAAATTTGCCATTACATTAACCGAAGTTTTATAAATTTTGAGTTCTAATTACGAATATCGCACGTATTCCAAAATATTCGCTAATTCAGATTTTGCAAAAAGTTACTTATTTTTTCAGTACAATATCATTTATGCACATTCATACAGTTTGGTCCGCTGATCACAAATCTATCATTTATTTTTCAATATATTGAGTAATTTCTGCATAAGGTCGTTTGAGATATCTCTACATATAAAATTGTAGGTACTGATTTGCAGTATTCAAAGGTAATCACACTACTAATAACATCACTGCTTTATAAATAATTTCCGAAATATATTTTTTTGATGGCAATTGATATTTTTAATTATATATAGATTGAAAGAAATAATACACACATTAAATTTTATAGTAAAAAATCATATTTAATATATAAAATATTATGTTTTTACTGTAGTGATATACAAAAATCGTATATTTTCATGTATAAAAAAACATATAAATATATCTTAATTATAAGTTTGAAATTTTAAATTTAGGGCACGAACTGATTTACAAAATGGATATATGTTTTGAATAATTTTTACTCCCCTTTCTGCACAAATATTTGATCTTTGGCATCGTATTGCAGATGGTTCTTTGATCCAATGTTTATTAAAACAAGTTTTAGCTTTAGGGAAATTTTCTAGCGCTTCGTTTATAATACCAAAATGGTTTGAATCAAAGTTATGATTCGAAAACCAAACATGCGACCACGATCCAGATATGAATACACATATGTTGAATACACATGTAGTTGTGATCTATAATTGTCGATCAATATATATGCTAAGAATGCCATTATCGTTCTCGAATTCCATCTAGCATTACTCAAAGACGGAATTTTTTTAAAATTAATAAATGGAGATTGTTTTTCTTTTAGAAAATATTTAAAGGCCATGCATAGCTCTGCAAGAAATTTCATATTATCTCGCCAGATTATATTTTCCACTGTTATTTTTTCCGAATTTTGTTTACAGTTCATTTTCAAATTATCATATGACGACAGCAATATCTTTACAAATTCATACTCCATATTTGGTGATGTAGTTATCTCCCCCTAAAAAGCAATTTTTATATATTTTCATTTATAGTTATATATATACATACTAAATCCAGAACGTGATGTTGACAGCTGATATACTGCGGGGGAATTTTGCCTTTTGATATATAGTAATTTTGTAGTTTCAATACAATTCCATTTCTTTTTCCAGTGTTGACGGCAGTAGTATCACATATAATTACTTTAATGGAATCTAATAAATCGAATTTTTCGATAACTTCGAAAATACCATTAAAAATGGTGGCACTTTTTCCGTCATTTTAGGCCAAAGCTCCTAATTTTATTTCTTTATCTGCGTTTTTAAGTAAAATTACTTGAATTTCCTTGCCTTTTATTTTCTTTCCGTCAAAGTGTAAGGCCCATAGGTTATTTTTAAGACTATTAATGTATTCAGAGAGCTTGCTTCTGAAGCTTTTAAGCATTGCCTCCAGACAGTCGATTCTACTGGAGTAGGTATATTTAAACCACAACTTGATGGTTCTTTACATACATTAGATGCTTTTGAAGTTGACATCTTTGCGTTATTTCCTAATAAAGCTGCAACCATTGGTGGTTTCTCTTTTTTGTTCAGCGACTTTTGGATATATATAGTCGGTAAATAGTTCTCATCGATACTATCGGTTTCACTAAAACTGCTACCTTCATCTAATTCGTTTGATACTTGACCACTTGTTGGTATCTCTTTATTTGTAGATTTGGAAGTTATATCAAAAATGTTTTTAAACAATTCTATTTTTTGGATTTTTTAATTTTATTTTGATACTTTTTAAGAAGTAATTCAATTTTTCTGATTATATTTTTTTTCTTCATTGTTGGCTCATTAACTTTAAGCCATAAACTAGTTAACTCTTTATATATTATCAGAATATTTTTACTTTTTTATTGTTTGTTTTCTTTAATCAATGTCAAATATCGTCCAATAATATAATCTTCACTAAGTTTTTGGTGTAAGTAAAATAACGGCTTACAAAATTGTATCACACGTCAAATTTCTTTGCCATTTTTCACTGTTGATGACAACTGCGTTATAACTTTTTTTAGACATACTTATTCTCAATTTACAGAATTAAAAGCTATGACATTTACAACGCACACAGTTTACAACTGAATTTCACAATAAAAACCCTTCAGAAATTATGTAAAAGTCAATACCGATTTCAAGAAATAGGAAACAACAAGTAATTCTGTGAGCAAAAGAAACTGAGTGATAATTTGACAAATGTGAGCAAATCAGCCATTTAAAAGTTACTGTCAAAAACAGCTGACAATATACCCTGTAGGTATACCCCGTATCTGTCTAGTAGATGGTTTATTAACAAAAAATTTTTTGTCATTACGAAAATATTAGATTTTTTTGGAATTAAAAAATGCACATTTTTGCTGCAGAAAATGTATTTGGTGCGGAACTTTTTTTTTAAGATATCAAAAAAGTAAAAACGCAGTTTGTCTTAGAATTTTTGCCTGCATATGAAAACCCAGTGAGCCCTTCGCATTTTGTAAATTTTTTATTTTCTGCATAAGCCTAATGTACATATCGATATGTATGACCGATGCATACACATTTTTGATTGCTTGTTGCTTTTGTTATTTCTTGTTGTACATATGAACAACAACAAGCAAAATCAAGTAGGAAAATTATAGTCGGTCTATGGTCTCTTAGGTCCAACTAACTAAATATAGGAAATAAGCATAAACTAGATTTGATTTTATTTTTTTGTCTTCAGATATGAAAATGTTCATATCGGATGCTATATTTATATGGGGACTAGGTCGAAAAATGGACCGATCCTGACCATATTTGGTAAGATAACTTATTGTTTTGCAAAAACATGTACAAACCAAATTTGAGAAAAATCTGTGTAAAATTTTTTTTATAGATTTAGGTAAAGATCGGGAATCAGCTTCATATGGGGGCTATGACTAAGAATTGTCCTATAGAGTTTATTTTTGGACTACTGATAAATGGATGTAATAAACATATACAAACCTAATTTGACCGAGATCTATATAATAATTTAAGTCGATCTCATAGGGGTCATTTGTATGTGGACTAGGTCTGAACATGAACCGATTTTCAATAGCGTTCATCCTATGGCCGATAGAAGCTTCTATACTAAATTTCATCAAAATATATTTATATTTACTACCTGTAGTTTGATTATAAGGTTTACATGGACACACAGACGGACGGACGAAGGGGCTGACAGACGGACATCGCTTAGTCGACTTTATTCTGAGTCGATCGGTATAATTAAAGATCAGCACAACGTCATTGACTACATAGTGGTATAGGGTATAAAAATGTTTATGCATCGCAACAAACAAACAAACAAAAATGTAATTGTATGTGTTTATAATTATGCTAATTGCTTTTAATAAAAACATTCAAAAAACATTTTAAACATCATTGTAAAAAATCTAGCCATGATAATGAGAAATCTTTTTGATCTTTAAGTGTTAACAACCTTGGTTATAATGATGTGTTCAGAACACGAGTGGAGGGTATAGAAGATTCAGCACACTCTTACTTGTTTTGCTTGTTGTTGTTTTATTTCACATGTATAACAAGCAAACAAAAATGTGTATGCATCTCTGATACATATCTTCATATATACATGCACATGTTCTGTTACGTATAAGCACTATTCACTATTTATAGTTTTTTATATGAAATTTTTCGGAGTATTTTCAATTTTCGGCTGTTATTCCTCGATTTGCGGACAATTCTTCGAAAACAATTCTTCGAATAGCAATCTTCGAATAACAATTCTTCAAAAACAATTCTTCGAAAAACCATTCTTCGAATAACAATGACCATAGAGGTTTTCAACTATAGCGGGAAATAATCAGAGATTTTCAACTATAGCGGGGAATAATCATAGAGGTTTTCAACTATAGCGGGGAAAATCATAGAGATTTTCAACCATAACGGGGAATAATCATACCGCTTTTCAACTACAGGCTTTTAATTTCAATTTATGGAAAATTCGTCTCAAAAACGGCATCGAAATTGTTTTCGAAGAAATGTTTTTTTGAAGAATGGTTTTCGAAGTATTGTTATTCGAAGAATTGTTATTCGAAGAATTGATATTAGAAGAATTGTTGCCGAAGACTTGTCATTCGAAGAACTGCCATTCGAAGAATTGTTTTTTCGAAGAATTGTTTTTGAAGAAATTTTTCCGAGGAATTTTCCGCCGACCTTATTCCTCACCTATTTGGTCTAGAAACTCCAAATTCAGCTGCTGCAGATTGTGACGAATATTTTAAGTCTAAGTAGTATAACACACTCGACCAATTGCGGACAGGAGAATGTTTTCAAGAGACAGACCGCTTTTATAAGGATCAAGAATATATATAATATATGATTGTCTCTGGAATTTTTTTCGATGACTTACAAACGGAGTAAAAAATTGCACAGTGGTGTGCAGGATATATAAATATATTTAAATAACAACATATTTGCTCCGTAGCCTTTATTGAATTTTACGCATTTTAAACGAAACATTCCTTAACCAAATAATTGAAAAATTTAATTAAAAAAAATATTCCTGATGTAATTAAAAATTTAATAGTCGGCTTTTAAAAAGATTTTAATAACAAAATATTTTAAGTATGTATATGATTGTATTTTACTTTTTAAAATACATTTACTTAGCATAACAATTTTTAGTAACGGTGACCAAAAATAGATTGATAAATAAATTAATTTTTGTTATTGAAGATATCATTTAATAATGTCTGCATTATTCATCGTTTCAAAGTTGAAATATTTTTGCCGAAATTTAAAAAAATATATATCAGTTTGATATGATAAGACGAACCATTGTATTATCTTAAGTATAGACAATTGCAATATCATGTGAATATTGTTTATTAATTATAGATAACAAGTGTAAAAACTAAAACATACAGTTGTTTAACAAATCTTTTTTTCTTAAGGATTTTAGCTGCTATATAAAAATTTTAAGCTTTGTAAAGAAAGTTTTCAAACTTATTTTAGTTATAGTTTTATAACGTTAAATTGAGTTACGGTGATACATTTATAACATCACCGTTAGAGGATCGTGTTTCATTAGTAGGGCTCGCATCTTAATAGTAGGGCCACCAATACTGGAGCAACATTTAAATGCCGGTATTTCGGTATTTTTGGGCACTTAAAAAAATAAAAACCAACAAATAAACAGATAAATAAATACTTCTTTGATTAAGTATAATAATAATATAATCATAATAATATAATAATATGCATTTATAATCAATTCAATTGAAACTCGGAAACAAGCAAATCTCTTAATAAATTAAGGTCTTTTGATTAGATTTTTTTTTTATTTTTTTTTTATAAAAACACTACTTCGCAATCAATTATTAATTCTTTGTTTTCAAACTCATGTAGAACATTTCAAGTTATAAATGCTTTTCTTAGCCAAATATAAGTTGTTTAGGTTAAAACATTCAGTTACTCCAGTCGGATTAAAACAGTTTGTAAAATTAATGGAACAATGTGTCAGAAAATAGGTAATATTAATTTGTATGTCTTGTATTAACATCTATACTGTAATCTAAAAAAGATTATGAACACATTCAACAAAACAAAAAATATATTAATCGGAGTTCATGACAACTCCATATTTTTGCACAGTAGAGGTCTTGATATCCATTTATAACATATTTGCAAAAACGTTGGCAATCCCATTGTTTTACAAAAATCTCTTTCGTTATTTATAAACTTAATTTTTAAAAGAAATAAATGCAATATTCTTTGATAAATAGTTTAAAAAAAGTAGTTTTTATTAATAAAAGTGAGGTAGTGGTTTGAAATATGTCTAGAAAGGAATTAACAATTGAGGTATGAAAAATCTCGGAAAAGTCTTACTCCGAGATTTCTAGCATAATAAAAAAAAAAGCAAATCAACCATACAAAAAATCATAAGCCACTTCAAAAAAAAAAAAAAAGAGAAAATAATTAAATATAAATCACGTACAGGACGTCCTCCAAAGTTAGAAAGAAAAAGAGGAGCTATTATTAAAAAAAAAATTCATTTGCGAACGAACAAAATAGAATCGAGTTTGAAGAAGGTGAATACATTTCTATCTGCATCCAAGGTTATGGCGTCGGTTTTTTGGGATGCGAGTGGGAAAAATTTGATTGTTTATCTTCAAAACGTAAAAAGAGTCAACGGGAAGTATCTTGCTAACTTATTGCAGCGTTTTGGTGATGAAATTAATGAAAAGAGGCCGCATTTGGCGAAAAGAAAGTGTTGCTTCATCGATTCGATGACCAAAATCCATGAATTAAAGATCGAATTACTTCATCGCGCATCCTATACGCCAGATTACCTCCCTTGGATTATTTTTGATGTGTAAACATCTGTACGCTCAGAAGTAAAAATCCATTTCACAATACAATCACAAAAACAGAGTAAGATAAAAACGGTGTGAGGTACGATTGTACTGGTGACAAGATTAGGATGTGTTTGCAGATAAAATGAGGGAGCGAATAGCGTTATAAAAACGTTTTGAAAAATGAAAAATGAAAAATGAAAAAATGAAAAATGAAAAATAAAAAATTAAAAACTAAAAAATAAAAATTAAAAATTAAAAACTAAAAAATAAAAATTAAAAATTAAAAATTAAAAATTAAAAATTAAAAATTAAAAATTAAAAATTAAAAATTAAAAATTAAAAATTAAAAATTAAAAATTAAAAATTAAAAATTAAAAATTAAAAATTAAAAATTAAAAATTAAAAATTAAAAATTAAAAATTAAAAATTAAAAATTAAAAATTAAAAATTAAAAATTAAAAATTAAAAATTAAAAATTAAAAATTAAAAATTAAAAATTAAAAATTAAAAATTAAAAATTAAAAATAAATAATAAAAAATTAAAAATGAAAAATGAAAAATAAACAAGTAAGAAAATTATAGTCGGTCTAGACCGACTATACGATACCCTATACCATGCGTTTAGAGACCTTATCTCTCAGGCCCAACTAACTGGATATAGAAAATAAGCATAAACCAAATTTGAGTGGGATTTTTATTAATTTTTTCGGCTGCAGATATGAAAAAGTTCATATCGGATGCTATATCTATATGGGGACTAGGCCCAAAAATGGACCGATCCTGACCATGTTTGGTAAAGTCTCTTGTATTTTGCAAAAATATATACAAACACAATTTGAAAAGAATCAGTGCAATATTTCTGTTTTTTGATAGATTTAAGTGAAGATCGGGAAGCAGCTCTATATGGGGCCTATGACTAAGAGTTGTCCAATAGGGATCATTTTTGGACTACTGATTAATGGATGTAATATACACACAAACCCAATTTGACTAAGATTTGTATGATAATTTGGATCTTATGGCAATATATGTTGATTTCATAGGGGTCATTTGTATGGGGGCTAGGTCTGAACATGGACCGATTCTCACCAATTTCAATAGCGTTCATCCCATGGCCGATAAAAGATCAAATACCAAATTTCGTCAAAATATATTCATATTTGCGACCTGCAGTTTGATTACAAGCTTTACATGGACACACAGACGGACGGACGGACGGACGGACGGACGGACATTGTTAAATCGAATCAGATAGTGATTCTGATTCGATCGGTATAATTAAAGATGGGTGTAGGTCAAATATTTTTGGTTGTTACAAACAGCAGCACAAAGTCATTATACCCAAACCACATAGTGGTATAGGGTATAAAAATGAAAAATGAAAAATAAAAAATGAAAAAAATGAAAATGAAAAATTAAAAACTAAAATGAAAAATGAAAAAAAAAATGGAATACGAAAAATTAACCGGTTAAAAACATAAATAATAATAAATAATTTTATAATAGCAGAGCCCCAGTTGTTTGCTATAAGTGATACATAGATGACGCTTTCTGTTAGATTTTAAAAAAGTACGATAAAAAATCTTTAATTACTAGATGTTTACACATCTCCATGTGATCGGACTCACATGATTTTTTTATTTCCAAATTTCAAAAAATAGCTCGGTAGTACAAGATTTTTCAACAATGTAGGAGTGGAGTCTACGGTTGATGGCTATTTTAAGGAGCTGGACAGTTCTTACTATAAACAGGGCATCGAAGCTATTGAATATCGCTGAGAAAAGTGTATCGAGCTAAAAGGAGATTGTGTAGGGAATTTGTCCTAAATTTGTTGTTTTCTTTGTCAAATCGGGGACAGCTCTCGTATATGAAAATTGAAAAAAAAAAACCAAACACAATCACAAACACCAACCTTGCCAGAAAAAGTTAATCGAAAGTTGTGCTTAATAATTAAATACATCTTATTTATATGTATGGAGTTGTTTTTAGAGACATTTAAGTATAATTTATTTCTGAACTAATGCCATAACTCTGGCTTCATTGCGACGACAATGCTCCAGTTGTAGATGTTAGACAAACTTTCAGAAACCTGCAAATGAATGCTTTCGATTACGGTGGATAATACACAATTTAATTTTTTTTCCAATAATCAGGGGTTGACTTGACTTATCAGCAACTGCTTAAACAAGAAATTTCAAAGATATAAAGATATTTAATTTCAGTTAAGCGCTTACGGTCTGCAGCTTTTATCGCTATTCAGGAATCACATTGTCTTTGGAAATTTCTGTTCGACCAACAATGCTTCGTTGACCTTGACAATAAGCTTTTTTCATTGAAGTTTCAAATAATTTAAAATTTTATTTCTGAAACTGTTTTCATATGATTACAAGTGTAACTACGCTGTTACAAGTCGTGGAATTAAATCATAGCAAATAAGCTTTAATGTTTACGTCGCGAATTGCGTACCTTTACGTAGCATTTCAAACTTTCTAACGTAATGAAGTTGTACGCTTTCAAGCTTCTACGCTGCAATTATGTTCGTATAGTAAATAAACAAACAAAATAAAAATATTTTAAAGCAAATACAAATGTTTTTATAAATTGCTAGTTATCAGCTAGGAAGAAATTTGATGATGCTAAAGATTAATTTCAAATTGTTTAAAAACAGTCTACTCATGTCGTTAATTTTTCGTCCAATTCATACTGGACTGCCTTCAACTATTTTCTAATATTTAATAAAAATTTTTGAAGAAAATATATTTTTTATACTCATCGAAACAAAATTTGTTACCATCTTTATTTCTTAACTTTCGTATCGTTTTATATAAACCAAAATATAAAATAAATATTTTGGATTACGTTCTCGTTGGGCAAGAAGTTTTTTCGTCATATATAAACGAAAAACTAGTATCGTTCTTCATTTTGACGACTAAATCATTCGTCACACATAAACATTAGGGTGTTTCACTTATAACGTTTTATTTTTACTAGCAGATTCCAGCCCTCGAAATTCGAGCGCAAATTCTAGGAAATTTTATTTTTCATTAAATAAAGACCGTAAAAGTATGCTAATCAATTATAGCAATACAAATCAACACAAAAAACAAACTCATTTTTATTACAAACCCATTAACGAATTTAATAAACACACACATAGCATTGTATAATTTTATGTATGTGTTAGTAGCAACTTTAAATGCAATTTACTCAAAATAAAGGAAAAAATTTAAAAATCTGTAAATCTGCAAAATGGGTAAAAAGAAATACCTTTCAAATAATATACGTTTGGCTAAAATCGGGATAAAACGGTAGAACAAAACATTACTCAGAAGAAATCGCCTAGCCTATTAATATTATAGATGTTTGCAGCTCTTAAAGCAGAATATGATTTCTTATGGCTCAAAAGATTTTTGAGAACTTTTTAAGGTCGGTACGGTATCGCTGAAATAAATTTGATTTAAAAAATTATGAAACATAAATATTTTTATTTTTTTCTCTCCCGGTTTTTGTCCAAAAACTGTATAAATCAATTCTGCAATTGAACTCTGCTATTAATCATTTTAGATTTTTTTAATAAATTTGGTTGAAATAATTGTTGTCGTTTTTATAGGGGTATATCAGATTTTTCCGAGTGGATAATGCTTTAATTTTTTGACTGGATAATAATAATGTATTATTCTAAATTGTAGCACGTTCTTATAATTATTTCTCCCGACTACAGGGAGCTAGTAGATGAAACATTATTTAATCAATTTCTACGTGATCTGTTCATTATTTCTAGCGGTTAACCTGGAATCGTTAAGTTTTCATGTATTTGTAAAAAAAAAACGAGGAACTGGGGGCTAATCGCCGCATTCGATATGGAGTAAAATCAGTTGAGATTCCATATTTTGGTTTATTATTTAAACGTTAGACCCGTTAGGCTATTGGGCAAGCATGGAATCCAATCACTGGATTCAATGGTTTCTTTAACTCTTTCCGTGTTTTTGTCGAATATATTCGACATCAAAAAAGGCATTGATTGAATTGAAAAAGTTAACGGCGTATTTAAATTTTACGTTGCCTTGCTTATTTCTATGTATACCTGGTAGGCGAGAAATGTCAGGTAAAAATTATATTTTTTCGGCTTTATCGCAATAACGAGCTTAAAATTTTCAGATTTTTAAATTTATTTTTGACACGGAGAGGGTTATACAGTGAAACTCCGATATAACAAATCTGAAGGTGATCAAAAAATAATTCGTTATAGCTATTGAGTCGCTATTCATATGTATCACTGAAACTTTTGTATAACGAAATTTGAAGAAATACGAAAAAATTCATTGTAATTATAGTTTTATTATACTCTCCACTACACTGTGCAGAGGGTATATATCAGTTTGTCAATTTGTAACTCATCGAAATAAATTCCGGACACCCCGTAAACTATATATATTCTTGATCCTTATAAAAGGAGAAGTCAATCTAGTTATGTCTCTTGAAAATATTCTGCTGTGCGTAATAGATCGAACAGGTCGTACTACGTGAGTTTAAAACGTTCGTCATAATCTGCAGCAGTTTCGTATTGCATTTGGATCCTCTAGACGAAATAGGTGGGGAATGACGTATGAAAATATAGAAATACTCCGATAAACAAACAAACAAGAATGTTATATAAAATACCTAAAATTTTTGTTAATTAGTTTATTAATTTTGAACATAATCTAGTCATGATAATGTGAAATCTACCTTTTTTGTGTCTTAGTGGTTAAAACCTTGGTTACAACAATGTGTTTAAAACACGGGTGGAGGGTATGAAAGATCCCGCACAGCCGATTTTAATACTCACAGTTTTTTTTATACAGATTCTAATTTACACGAAAATACTAATAAAATTTTTTAATTCAAGAGGTAAATAAAAAATAAAATGCATAAATATTATAAATTCAAATATAACGATTGTATGTTTGACAGTGTATAAAACTGATTCTTAACAACACTGCTCATAGGCCTGACTTTATATGAGTGTGTTAAAAAGCATGACCAAAAAGTGAAAGTACGAGTGTATGTGAGATAGACGCATGTTCAAATCTCACGGCCAACCTAATTTGAAATTTGAATAACAGTCAGATTTAAAATAACAATTATTACAAGGTTTAATACAATCACTGATGAAAGCTGTAATGCCAGAAACCGGTCTGATTAAGAATACAGATTAGTTATGAATTTTAGAAATATATGCTTTCTTCTTCTTCACCACGCACTTTTAAAAACAAAGTCGAAATTTGAATATTAATTATAGTATTAATTGCAATATTGAATCTAAGAAACACTTTCTTGTTTTTTTTTTATTTTCTTACGTTTTAATGAAATATAGTGTTAATTTTGTTTGTTTACGCAAGTTCCGCATGCAATCATATATTTCTTTTCGACAGATGCTAAGCTATCGAATGTATTTTGCGGTGAAGAATCCTGTGCCTCAAGAAGTATTTGCAATTTTCCGACAATTATTTTAACATCTATAAATTATAAATTATAAATTATAAATTATAAATTATAAATTATAAATTATAAATTATAAATTATAAATTATAAATTATAAATTATAAATTATAAATTATAAATTATAAATTATAAATTATAAATTATAAATTATAAATTATAAATTATAAATTATAAATTATAAATTATAAATTATAAATTATAAATTATAAATTATAAATTATAAATTATAAATTATAAATTATAAATTATAAATTATAAATTATAAATTATAAATTATAAATTATAAATTATAAATTATAAATTATAAATTATAAATTATAAATTATAAATTATAAATTATAAATTATAAATTATAAATTATAAATTATAAATTATAAATTATAAATTATAAATTATAAATTATAAATTATAAATTATAAATTATAAATTATAAATTATAAATTATAAATTATAAATTATAAATTATAAATTATAAATTATAAATTATAAATTATAAATTATAAATTATAAATTATAAATTATAAATTATAAATTATAAATTATAAATTATAAATTATAAATTATAAATTATAAATTATAAATTATAAATTATAAATTATAAATTATAAATTATAAATTATAAATTATAAATTATAAATTATAAATTATAAATTATAAATTATAAATTATAAATTATAAATTATAAATTATAAATTATAAATTATAAATTATAAATTATAAATTATAAATTATAAATTATAAATTATAAATTATAAATTATAAATTATAAATTATAAATTATAAATTATAAATTATAAATTATAAATTATAAATTATAAATTATAAATTATAAATTATAAATTATAAATTATAAATTATAAATTATAAATTATAAATTATAAATTATAAATTATAAATTATAAATTATAAATTATAAATTATAAATTATAAATTATAAATTATAAATTATAAATTATAAATTATAAATTATAAATTATAAATTATAAATTATAAATTATAAATTATAAATTATAAATTATAAATTATAAATTATAAATTATAAATTATAAATTATAAATTATAAATTATAAATTATAAATTATAAATTATAAATTATAAATTATAAATTATAAATTATAAATTATAAATTATAAATTATAAATTATAAATTATAAATTATAAATTATAAATTATAAATTATAAATTATAAATTATAAATTATAAATTATAAATTATAAATTATAAATTATAAATTATAAATTATAAATTATAAATTATAAATTATAAATTATAAATTATAAATTATAAATTATAAATTATAAATTATAAATTATAAATTATAAATTATAAATTATAAATTATAAATTATAAATTATAAATTATAAATTATAAATTATAAATTATAAATTATAAATTATAAATTATAAATTATAAATTATAAATTATAAATTATAAATTATAAATTATAAATTATAAATTATAAATTATAAATTATAAATTATAAATTATAAATTATAAATTATAAATTATAAATTATAAATTATAAATTATAAATTATAAATTATAAATTATAAATTATAAATTATAAATTATAAATTATAAATTATAAATTATAAATTATAAATTATAAATTATAAATTATAAATTATAAATTATAAATTATAAATTATAAATTATAAATTATAAATTATAAATTATAAATTATAAATTATAAATTATAAATTATAAATTATAAATTATAAATTATAAATTATAAATTATAAATTATAAATTATAAATTATAAATTATAAATTATAAATTATAAATTATAAATTATAAATTATAAATTATAAATTATAAATTATAAATTATAAATTATAAATTATAAATTATAAATTATAAATTATAAATTATAAATTATAAATTATAAATTATAAATTATAAATTATAAATTATAAATTATAAATTATAAATTATAAATTATAAATTATAAATTATAAATTATAAATTATAAATTATAAATTATAAATTATAAATTATAAATTATAAATTATAAATTATAAATTATAAATTATAAATTATAAATTATAAATTATAAATTATAAATTATAAATTATAAATTATAAATTATAAATTATAAATTATAAATTATAAATTATAAATTATAAATTATAAATTATAAATTATAAATTATAAATTATAAATTATAAATTATAAATTATAAATTATAAATTATAAATTATAAATTATAAATTATAAATTATAAATTATAAATTATAAATTATAAATTATAAATTATAAATTATAAATTATAAATTATAAATTATAAATTATAAATTATAAATTATAAATTATAAATTATAAATTATAAATTATAAATTATAAATTATAAATTATAAATTATAAATTATAAATTATAAATTATAAATTATAAATTATAAATTATAAATTATAAATTATAAATTATAAATTATAAATTATAAATTATAAATTATAAATTATAAATTATAAATTATAAATTATAAATTATAAATTATAAATTATAAATTATAAATTATAAATTATAAATTATAAATTATAAATTATAAATTATAAATTATAAATTATAAATTATAAATTATAAATTATAAATTATAAATTATAAATTATAAATTATAAATTATAAATTATAAATTATAAATTATAAATTATAAATTATAAATTATAAATTATAAATTATAAATTATAAATTATAAATTATAAATTATAAATTATAAATTATAAATTATAAATTATAAATTATAAATTATAAATTATAAATTATAAATTATAAATTATAAATTATAAATTATAAATTATAAATTATAAATTATAAATTATAAATTATAAATTATAAATTATAAATTATAAATTATAAATTATAAATTATAAATTATAAATTATAAATTATAAATTATAAATTATAAATTATAAATTATAAATTATAAATTATAAATTATAAATTATAAATTATAAATTATAAATTATAAATTATAAATTATAAATTATAAATTATAAATTATAAATTATAAATTATAAATTATAAATTATAAATTATAAATTATAAATTATAAATTATAAATTATAAATTATAAATTATAAATTATAAATTATAAATTATAAATTATAAATTATAAATTATAAATTATAAATTATAAATTATAAATTATAAATTATAAATTATAAATTATAAATTATAAATTATAAATTATAAATTATAAATTATAAATTATAAATTATAAATTATAAATTATAAATTATAAATTATAAATTATAAATTATAAATTATAAATTATAAATTATAAATTATAAATTATAAATTATAAATTATAAATTATAAATTATAAATTATAAATTATAAATTATAAATTATAAATTATAAATTATAAATTATAAATTATAAATTATAAATTATAAATTATAAATTATAAATTATAAATTATAAATTATAAATTATAAATTATAAATTATAAATTATAAATTATAAATTATAAATTATAAATTATAAATTATAAATTATAAATTATAAATTATAAATTATAAATTATAAATTATAAATTATAAATTATAAATTATAAATTATAAATTATAAATTATAAATTATAAATTATAAATTATAAATTATAAATTATAAATTATAAATTATAAATTATAAATTATAAATTATAAATTATAAATTATAAATTATAAATTATAAATTATAAATTATAAATTATAAATTATAAATTATAAATTATAAATTATAAATTATAAATTATAAATTATAAATTATAAATTATAAATTATAAATTATAAATTATAAATTATAAATTATAAATTATAAATTATAAATTATAAATTATAAATTATAAATTATAAATTATAAATTATAAATTATAAATTATAAATTATAAATTATAAATTATAAATTATAAATTATAAATTATAAATTATAAATTATAAATTATAAATTATAAATTATAAATTATAAATTATAAATTATAAATTATAAATTATAAATTATAAATTATAAATTATAAATTATAAATTATAAATTATAAATTATAAATTATAAATTATAAATTATAAATTATAAATTATAAATTATAAATTATAAATTATAAATTATAAATTATAAATTATAAATTATAAATTATAAATTATAAATTATAAATTATAAATTATAAATTATAAATTATAAATTATAAATTATAAATTATAAATTATAAATTATAAATTATAAATTATAAATTATAAATTATAAATTATAAATTATAAATTATAAATTATAAATTATAAATTATAAATTATAAATTATAAATTATAAATTATAAATTATAAATTATAAATTATAAATTATAAATTATAAATTATAAATTATAAATTATAAATTATAAATTATAAATTATAAATTATAAATTATAAATTATAAATTATAAATTATAAATTATAAATTATAAATTATAAATTATAAATTATAAATTATAAATTATAAATTATAAATTATAAATTATAAATTATAAATTATAAATTATAAATTATAAATTATAAATTATAAATTATAAATTATAAATTATAAATTATAAATTATAAATTATAAATTATAAATTATAAATTATAAATTATAAATTATAAATTATAAATTATAAATTATAAATTATAAATTATAAATTATAAATTATAAATTATAAATTATAAATTATAAATTATAAATTATAAATTATAAATTATAAATTATAAATTATAAATTATAAATTATAAATTATAAATTATAAATTATAAATTATAAATTATAAATTATAAATTATAAATTATAAATTATAAATTATAAATTATAAATTATAAATTATAAATTATAAATTATAAATTATAAATTATAAATTATAAATTATAAATTATAAATTATAAATTATAAATTATAAATTATAAATTATAAATTATAAATTATAAATTATAAATTATAAATTATAAATTATAAATTATAAATTATAAATTATAAATTATAAATTATAAATTATAAATTATAAATTATAAATTATAAATTATAAATTATAAATTATAAATTATAAATTATAAATTATAAATTATAAATTATAAATTATAAATTATAAATTATAAATTATAAATTATAAATTATAAATTATAAATTATAAATTATAAATTATAAATTATAAATTATAAATTATAAATTATAAATTATAAATTATAAATTATAAATTATAAATTATAAATTATAAATTATAAATTATAAATTATAAATTATAAATTATAAATTATAAATTATAAATTATAAATTATAAATTATAAATTATAAATTATAAATTATAAATTATAAATTATAAATTATAAATTATAAATTATAAATTATAAATTATAAATTATAAATTATAAATTATAAATTATAAATTATAAATTATAAATTATAAATTATAAATTATAAATTATAAATTATAAATTATAAATTATAAATTATAAATTATAAATTATAAATTATAAATTATAAATTATAAATTATAAATTATAAATTATAAATTATAAATTATAAATTATAAATTATAAATTATAAATTATAAATTATAAATTATAAATTATAAATTATAAATTATAAATTATAAATTATAAATTATAAATTATAAATTATAAATTATAAATTATAAATTATAAATTATAAATTATAAATTATAAATTATAAATTATAAATTATAAATTATAAATTATAAATTATAAATTATAAATTATAAATTATAAATTATAAATTATAAATTATAAATTATAAATTATAAATTATAAATTATAAATTATAAATTATAAATTATAAATTATAAATTATAAATTATAAATTATAAATTATAAATTATAAATTATAAATTATAAATTATAAATTATAAATTATAAATTATAAATTATAAATTATAAATTATAAATTATAAATTATAAATTATAAATTATAAATTATAAATTATAAATTATAAATTATAAATTATAAATTATAAATTATAAATTATAAATTATAAATTATAAATTATAAATTATAAATTATAAATTATAAATTATAAATTATAAATTATAAATTATAAATTATAAATTATAAATTATAAATTATAAATTATAAATTATAAATTATAAATTATAAATTATAAATTATAAATTATAAATTATAAATTATAAATTATAAATTATAAATTATAAATTATAAATTATAAATTATAAATTATAAATTATAAATTATAAATTATAAATTATAAATTATAAATTATAAATTATAAATTATAAATTATAAATTATAAATTATAAATTATAAATTATAAATTATAAATTATAAATTATAAATTATAAATTATAAATTATAAATTATAAATTATAAATTATAAATTATAAATTATAAATTATAAATTATAAATTATAAATTATAAATTATAAATTATAAATTATAAATTATAAATTATAAATTATAAATTATAAATTATAAATTATAAATTATAAATTATAAATTATAAATTATAAATTATAAATTATAAATTATAAATTATAAATTATAAATTATAAATTATAAATTATAAATTATAAATTATAAATTATAAATTATAAATTATAAATTATAAATTATAAATTATAAATTATAAATTATAAATTATAAATTATAAATTATAAATTATAAATTATAAATTATAAATTATAAATTATAAATTATAAATTATAAATTATAAATTATAAATTATAAATTATAAATTATAAATTATAAATTATAAATTATAAATTATAAATTATAAATTATAAATTATAAATTATAAATTATAAATTATAAATTATAAATTATAAATTATAAATTATAAATTATAAATTATAAATTATAAATTATAAATTATAAATTATAAATTATAAATTATAAATTATAAATTATAAATTATAAATTATAAATTATAAATTATAAATTATAAATTATAAATTATAAATTATAAATTATAAATTATAAATTATAAATTATAAATTATAAATTATAAATTATAAATTATAAATTATAAATTATAAATTATAAATTATAAATTATAAATTATAAATTATAAATTATAAATTATAAATTATAAATTATAAATTATAAATTATAAATTATAAATTATAAATTATAAATTATAAATTATAAATTATAAATTATAAATTATAAATTATAAATTATAAATTATAAATTATAAATTATAAATTATAAATTATAAATTATAAATTATAAATTATAAATTATAAATTATAAATTATAAATTATAAATTATAAATTATAAATTATAAATTATAAATTATAAATTATAAATTATAAATTATAAATTATAAATTATAAATTATAAATTATAAATTATAAATTATAAATTATAAATTATAAATTATAAATTATAAATTATAAATTATAAATTATAAATTATAAATTATAAATTATAAATTATAAATTATAAATTATAAATTATAAATTATAAATTATAAATTATAAATTATAAATTATAAATTATAAATTATAAATTATAAATTATAAATTATAAATTATAAATTATAAATTATAAATTATAAATTATAAATTATAAATTATAAATTATAAATTATAAATTATAAATTATAAATTATAAATTATAAATTATAAATTATAAATTATAAATTATAAATTATAAATTATAAATTATAAATTATAAATTATAAATTATAAATTATAAATTATAAATTATAAATTATAAATTATAAATTATAAATTATAAATTATAAATTATAAATTATAAATTATAAATTATAAATTATAAATTATAAATTATAAATTATAAATTATAAATTATAAATTATAAATTATAAATTATAAATTATAAATTATAAATTATAAATTATAAATTATAAATTATAAATTATAAATTATAAATTATAAATTATAAATTATAAATTATAAATTATAAATTATAAATTATAAATTATAAATTATAAATTATAAATTATAAATTATAAATTATAAATTATAAATTATAAATTATAAATTATAAATTATAAATTATAAATTATAAATTATAAATTATAAATTATAAATTATAAATTATAAATTATAAATTATAAATTATAAATTATAAATTATAAATTATAAATTATAAATTATAAATTATAAATTATAAATTATAAATTATAAATTATAAATTATAAATTATAAATTATAAATTATAAATTATAAATTATAAATTATAAATTATAAATTATAAATTATAAATTATAAATTATAAATTATAAATTATAAATTATAAATTATAAATTATAAATTATAAATTATAAATTATAAATTATAAATTATAAATTATAAATTATAAATTATAAATTATAAATTATAAATTATAAATTATAAATTAAAAATTAAAAATTAAAAATTAAAATTTAAAAATTAAAAATTAAAAATTAAAAATTAAAAATTAAAAATTAAAAATTAAAAATTAAAAATTAAAAATTAAAAATTAAAAATTAAAAATTAAAAATTAAAAATTAAAAATTAAAAATTAAAAATTAAAAATTAAAAATTGTAAATTATAAATTATAAATTAAAAATTAAAAATTAAAAATTAAGAATTCAAAATTAAAAATTAAAAATTAAAAATTAAAAATTAAAAATTAAAAATTAAAAATTACAAATTACAAATTAAAAATTAAATATTAAAAATTAATAATTAAAAGTTTTAGTTTCATTCTTTAGTTTCTTACCTGTTTTTATTTTTGTTTTTTTGTATTAAATAAAATTCATTTTAAGATTTCCTTTTTTTAATATCTATTAATAATTGGTAGCCAAGAATCTTTCGATTTTTTTTTTAAATTTTCATATTTTCTCAAAACATTTTTAATTAAAAATTGAAAATAAAAATTAAAAATTAATTAATTTAATTTAACACTCTTACTTGTTATAAAATAAGTTATTTTTGTCGTTATGAACGAAATAATTTTTATGAAAATTTGTTGATAAAGACATAAAAAAAATGTAGTTGTAACTGTGTTTGTTTAAAACGTAGTAATCAATATGAAATTTCGAATCAAAATCATTGGGACCAGAGAAAACAGGTTGCAATTGTTAGAATTCGTTATAAACGTTCTTGACTGTAAATATAAAATCTGGCTCTTGGTATGTAAACCAAACATCTAAATTTTATAATCATCTATATTGTAAACCAAATATATTTTGTAGGTATTAAAAAAAATTTATTGGTACGAGCAAATCAATGTTACGAATTTATAGGTACGAGTCAAGGAACAAGGATTCTAAAATCTGTAAGATATCATTTAGACTTTGTAATATTTCATATTTTGTACTATAATAGCTGTTTTGTAGAATACAATGATGTATTTGAGTTTAAAATATTGTTTGTTTAAAAACCTTAAAAGCGTATTTTTTTTCCACATAATGAATAATTTATTTAAATGTTACTCATACGTAAGCATCATAAGCAAATATCAACACTTATTTTCTTTTAGAAAAACGTAACGTGTGTGCTTGTCTTTGTCTGACTTTTTGTTAGTTTTATCAGCAACAACAACTATCATAAGAGTACAGACAGGCACGCTCTACACAGTAAATGGCTTCCGTAAAATTTTCTAAAACAATTCAAATCAAAATACATTTTTATAATGATATTCACTATATATTGTACCTTAAAAGTGATCGCATCATAATGCAAATTGCCGCGTTTTCCTAAAGCCGTGAATAAGAAAAAAATCTGTGCAACAAAAAGAAATTAGAACATGATCATAAATGTTACTCTTAAATGGTTGATAATTCAATTCATATGAAAATATATTATTATAATAATATTCACTATGTACTTTACCTGAAAAGTGATCGCATGATAATGAAAATTGCCGGGAATAAGAAGAAAATTTGAGCACAAAAAAAAAAAAAATAAAACATAAAAGAGATAGAAAATTATCATAAGTGATACTTTTAAATAATTTGTGACGTCATTTTCGAATATTCTAACAAAATAATGATACCTTAAATTTATGTTATCGTTACTTCAAAAAAAAAAAAATAAATAAAATAAAAATAAATAATAATAGTGACCAGAAACAATCTCTAGCACCTAACCAGACAACACAAACCACTTTTTAAATAACACTCAAAGCTGTCAACTTCATAAGTTTTGTGCGCTGCGTGTCATTTAATGTTAAAAAAATAATCAAAATGAAAATGCTAATATTTGATAATTTTGCGGAAAATAATCATATATGAAGTTATTTATTTTTTAAAATATTTATAATTAATTGTGTATAAATGTTGTGACACGGTAAACATAAACGTTTAGTATGAAATTATCAAAGAGTTGGGATGAATTAATTTTAAGTGCGTCGCGGTTAAGTTTAAATAATTTACGTACACCCGGCAAAAAGAAAAATGTTAGTATGCAAATTATTATTCTAAAATAAGTATATTGTTCCAAAGGAATTTAAAACATTAAACAAAAAAATAGTGTAAATTGTTTATGAAAATACAAAAATATGTTCTTGTTTTTCTATCATAATCAAAAAAATTTTTTTTTGCAATTTACGTATTAAGAGTTTTCAAACGACCGGTTGTAGCTGTGTATATAGAAATAATCTAAACAATTGTTACAATGTTTAATCAGTTTGTTATACCATATATATGAACAAAATGCATTCTATTGTAAAATGCTTTATTTGTGCAAAAATTCTCGATTAAAACATGATTCTTATATATTCTAAAAAAGTTATATAAATATGGAATTTAAAACGGTTATTACTTAATATTCTTATTTGCTAAATTCAACTAAATCGAAACAATCAAAAAGGGCAAAAACATCCAGAAAATTAAGAACTTCTTTGGATGTTGCTTAAAGAAACTTCCAAACATGTCAATATAAAGATACTATGAAAAAAATGCAGAACTCAAATCTACTTAATATAAAAAAGAGATGCTGATTATTCAAATTAATATTGGCAATTAAATATTGAAAAAGTGAAAAAGTTATGATCGGTCTAGATAGACTTTGCTTATAATTGTATATAGAAAATAATCATAAATCAAATTTAAGTGTAATCCTTATACCTTTTTGGCCTACAGATATGAAAAAGATCATATCTATTGTTTTTTACGGAGACTAGGGCAAAGTTAGTCATTTTTCTCAAAAATAGAAATAAACCAAATTTGAGAAAAATCTATGCAATATATTTTTATTTTTTTAAATAGATTTTAGTTAAGATCGGCTTTTTATGGGTACTATGTTGGGTGTAGTAAACAGTAAACATGACCATGATCAATATGTAAATCTGGACCTTAGGCCACTTTAGGTTGAAGAAACCCATCACCGAAACAAATGGGGGCTCTATTCCATCAACTTGAATTGTTAATAAGTGATTTACTGAATTCCGTTGTGGTCGCACCAACACAAGGGAAGCCGAACGTTTATGTCGTCCAAAAGAGGTTATCACGTCAGAAATCGTCAATAAAATCCGTGAAATGCTATTAGACGATCGGAGAATGAAAGTGCGTGAGGTGGCTGAAGTTGTGTATTTGGACATGAAAAAATCATTCCGCAAGATGGAGACGCAATTGTTCATGCTCGATAATAAGCGCAACTTTGTGATCACTTCAAAAGAGTATTTGGCGATGTTCAACCGCACTCGAAAAAGTTTTTGTATCGTTTCGTATCCGTAGAAGCAATATGGACCAATCAAAATACACCAGAGACCAAAGAACACTCAATCAAAGTAGTGGACATCTCTAGGTGAGCGTGAACAAGGTGGGTCTATCGGTCAACAAGGTGATGGCGATTTTTTTTTGTAATACATGCGGTGTTACTCATATCGATCACTTTGAATTAAAGCAAAAACAACCGCATTGGCAATGCACCGACTCTCACGTCGTGTCACCGCCATGGCAAAATCCATAAACAACACAAGGGAAGCCGAAGCCATAAATTGTGATACGAACTGCTACCCCATCTGGCATATTCTCCAGATTTAGCCCCCCTGCGACAATTTTCGGTTTTCAAACCTGAAGAAATGGCTCGGCGGTCAGATATTTGAGTCGAATGAAGAGGTAATCGCTGAAACAATCGCTTATTTTGAGAATATAGAGAAACCCCGATATTTGGAAGGATTCTAAAATTGTAAAAATCATGGATTTAATGTATCGAACTAAAAGGAGACTATGTTGCGAATTAAAGTATTTTGCCTAAAAATATCTTTTATTCAAAAACTCAATGAGTTATCAAACTGCCCTCGTATATTTACATTTGCGCTCTATTGTTTGATTACATGGTTTACATGGACACGCACACGGACATAGTTAAATGGTGTAATAAAAGGTGGTCACAAGCGATAACCGCCTAAGTCGACTTAAGAACGATTTTAGTTATGTATGCTATCATATTCTACGAACAATGCTTTGTACGAGGGCGGATTAATAATTTCGTGACTTTTCGAACTTCCCTCGTAGTTATATGAAGTGCAACACTGCAAGTTCCGTCATTTACTTTGCGTTTAACAGCTGTTCAAAACATACATCCTCGTGTTTTTTTTTAATGGAAAAAAGTGAATGTCGAGTGCTCATTAAACATTATTTTATGCGAAAAACAAACCGTCAATCAAACCAAGAAAAAGCTCGATAATTAAAATGGGGACTCTGCACCATCGATCTCAATGGTAAAAAAGTGGTTTCTTGACTTTCATTACGGTCGCACAAATACAAATGACGCTGAACGGCCAATTGAGGTCAATACACCCGAAAATGTCGAAAAATCCGCGTGAGATTGTTGATGCCGTGGGCATTTCATGTGGCAGTGTGGTTTCGATTTTAAATGATCAGATGGTTTTAAGAAAGTTGTCTGCAAGATGGCTGCCGCGTTTACTCTCAATTGACCATAAACGTAATCGTGTGACAACTTCAAAATTCCATGAATTGCGCTACGAATTGGTACCTCATCTACCAGATTTTCCGGTTTTAGCCCTAGTGACTATTTCCTATTTCCAAATCTAAAGAAATGGCACGGTGGAAAGAGATTTAGCTCCAACGATGAAATTATTGATCAAAAATTCCTATTTTATGGACCTCGAAAAATCCTATTTTTTTGGAGGGGATACAAAAATTGGAGAAACGTTGGACTAAGTGCATTGAGCTAAAAGGAGATTATGTTGAAAAATAATTTTTTTTTTCCAAAAAAACTGTGTTTCATTCTAAAAGTCTCGGACTTATAGATCTGCCCTCGTATTTTCGTGAAATCCCCATTTCTCTAACAATCACCCATATTCTGTAAGTCGTTGCCGTCGTCGTCGTCACTTTGAAGTCATCACATTGAGTCGACGTCGACATCACCTCGACGCTAAATTCATGTTATCTGGAAGTGCTGTGTTGATACTTTTAGAAAATAGTAATTTATCGTCGAGGTGATGTCGACGTCGATTCAATGTGATGATTTCAAAGTGACGACGACGACAACGACAACTACTTTCAGAATATGGGTGTATGTGTTTTAAAAAGTTATTAATGAAAACAAACTGACCTTAGTCGTAACGAAGTCCCATTACATTTATATAAAAAGTTATTTTTCTCGAAAGTACGAATTTCGACTTAGGCGGTTAATGCTTTTGACCACAGATTTGAGCTCTACTGATTAATAAATGGATCTTATAGCAATTTAAGTTGATATCATAAGGGTCATTTGTATGGGGACTACAGCTGAACATGCACCGATTTTCACCAATTCTAATAGTGTTCATCCTATGAGCGGTTGAAGCTTATATATTTACACCATGTAGTTACAAGGTTTACATGAACACACAGGCGGACGGACATCGTTGAATCGACTCAAAAGGTGAATCTGGGTCGATCGGTATAGTAAAAGTATTTTTGGTGGTTACAAACATCAGCACATATTCATTATATCCTGACCATATAGTGGTATAGGGAATAAGAAGAAATAATAGTGATTTAATAAAAGTAAAGATTATAACGAACTTGAAGGGGCCGGGAATTTAGTTTCTTATAGAGGAAGTTTTTTAGTTCCGTGGTAAAAAAAATTTTTCGGAAGACACCAATTTTTCTTACAAAATCATGTTGTCCATCACTCTCTCAGCCTTTTATATCTACTCTGGTTCAAATTTTTGTTAGGTCCTCTGATAAATAAATTTTTTAAATAATATTTTTTTTTTTTGTAAAAAATTCTTTTCGATAATGGTAATATTGCTCCATTCATATTGTTTTGTTTTTGATGTCATGGCGTTTTATATACCGTTTTTTAATTCGCTATAACCGTATAGAATTGCATTTTTAACGATCGGATTTAAAAATTTGTTTGCTATAAAAAATTCTCAAATCGTTCGTTATTGAAAAATTTCTATATAAATGGTGTTCAATTTAGACGAATACCTATTTTATAGAAACATTTATCATGACTTCCTAAGATCTACAAAAAAAAAACAACTTCTGTCATATGACACACGTTAGATTCATTTGTAATAAGCCAACTTTTCATCACATCCGAATTCCAAGAATAACATCTACTATACTTCATTTATTTTGATTAAAAAAAATTACAGTAAATATACTCAGATTAGAAATGTTATATCAAAGATTGAGAACCGCTATTCTTGTATTGTAATTTAGAAAAATAACGCTAAATGAAATACGGGTTAGTTTTCTAAAATAAGCAAAAGACTTAATTTTACAAAATAGAATAATTAGATATACAGAATATAAAGATAAAAAAATAGAATATTTAAAAAAATTAAATTAACATGTTTTTAAATTCAGCGTAGCCTTGGCCTCTTCTACTACATATCAGCCAAATGATAAGGCTGTAAAAATATTTTCTTTAAATTTTTAGATTCCATAAATTATACCCTACAACAATAGCACTAACATATTATGAAACGATAAATTGCATCATATATTTTCATTATTATCTTAATAAACTGACTCAGTTATTAAAATAAGAAATTCTATTCAAGAGTTCCAAAAATATTTGCTATAGATATGTAAACACGTGAAATGTCAAGTAATGAAATTTTATTAAAATTTCAAAAATATTGCAAAAAGGCACGTTCACAAAATGTAAACAAAAGTTAATTGTCTGATCTGTTTAATTCTTTTTAGCAAAATAAGATGTCATCTTGCAAGAGATCATGAACGTTTATTTCTTTTATCTGATATCAGCAGTCAGATATTTGCTGCTGCTGTTAATTCTAACACCCGAGCAAAAAGAAATTACAGTGTTATATTTGGTAGGATTGAATTTTGGATACTCTTCTTTTTATATTTAAAATTCTTAAAATAAAAGTTATGTTAATAACAACAATCCATAAGTGTCTAGGGAAATTGGAATTTTTAATGTTATTCGATAAGAAAAGTCGGTCGACGATTTCTTAACCATTAATTAAAACGTATAGAGTCGACGTTAAACAGTGTTCCATTTGGTCATTCTGATTAGAAATTTGATATGTAAATTGTTATTAGTGTCGTTGGCAAAATGGACGCGGTTGGATCAATCGGATTTAATTTTTCTTTTATATATGTTTGATATAATTTTACAAATATTGACTTGAAATTTGATGCATATGGATTCAAATACTAATATATTTGTAATGCAAAAGTTTCTTTGTTATAATTTTCGTTTTTATTTATATATTTCTGTGGTCACAAGCTATAACCGCCTAAGTCGACTTAAGAACGATTTGAGTTATGTATGCTGTTAATAATGCTTTATATTTACGTGAAATCCCCATTTTCTAACACTGATTTTTAAGAAGATATTAATACAAATATTCTGACCTAATTCGTAATGAAGCCCCATTACATTTATATAAAAAGCTATTTTTCTCGAAAGCATGATTTTTGAGTTAGGCGGTTATTGCTTGTGACCTCAGATTTATGAACTTTTTCACAAAAAGGAAGCAATGCCGTTTATCGTATTTTGAATTATTTTAGTTGGAAATAATTGTTTTATCGATTTGGTTATTCATTGCAAATATTTAAAACCCTTTTTAATGCAAATAATTGAATATTTATTTAAAATTTCAATCTAAAGTCAAATAGCTAATAACTTATTAAGAACTGCATATATATACAGGGTGGACCATATAAGTTTTGAATTTAAATTTTGCTATTAATTAAAAAACTCATGATTTTTTGATTGGAGTTTTTATTGGAAAGTATAATCCTTGCGTTTAATTATGGAATATTAATTAATTCGAGTTATTTTTACCGATGACTGTACCAATTTCTCTCCTCAGTGCCTCAATCGGCCCTGGGTGATTACCTCCCAACAAATCATAGTCCAAAGGGATCAAATCGCAGCTGCTCGGTGGCCAAAGCCAAAACGGCTAATAACGCGATTTTCAAACTTGCCACGGTGCGCCATCCTGTTGAAACCAAAAGTTGTCCAGATTCATATTTTCCAAAATGGGACACATAAATAAGTTATCATTGAACGGTAGCGCTCACAGTTTACTGTAACGCATTTGCTTTCCGCAAATTCGAAAAAAAAATAGCAATGCCCAGCCGACCCAAACACCACACCAAGTGTGTACCGTTTAGGGTGCTTTGGCTTTTCAAGATGCAACGTAACCACCGAGATGAAAATGAGCTTCGTCAGAAAAGATGATTTTTCGGTAAAAATGCAAGCGTTCCGTAGAAATAAGTTTTTTATATTTCCTAACGTTGTGCAAGCGTAAATCGACTCATTAAGACACCGCATACTAACTTCTTGCCATAACACAAATGATATTGCTAATGCCATACTAAAAATAACCAGTAGCTCAAAATTCAAACACCCTGTATATGTATGTATATATGTATATCCAATGACGATTTTAACGTTGCTAAACCCGTAATATTATAGTTTTTTATTTGAAAATAAAATAAAAATGTATTCAGATTCGTATTCATGGATCAGAGGTAGTAAACCTGTATGTCCCTTTAAGTTAATAAAAAATTATAGTTTGTAATTGATAATGGTCATTACATGGCAATGTAATTTACTCCTATCTGGTAGTATGTAATTGTGCATTGCTGCAAGTCAATCACAAAATTGGCGTGGTGCGTTTTCTCTATTCTATACATATTTATTTTCCATGGTAGCAAATTTGTATACATAATTTCTAGGGAGATCTCTTAATTTTCCATTTATATTATTACATTAACTTTTTGCAACATTTTTTGATTAAAAACAAAAAAATAAAATTATTTTTGTAAGTTAATTCTAATAAATAAATAAATATAATTATTTTATTAAAGTAGAAAGTAATAAGAATTTAAAGTTGATATATTTTTTGCGTGAAATTGTACAAATATCACAAGGTTAACTTTTTTTATTATTAAGTAACTCATTATTTTGGTAAATGGTAAAAAAAAAAACAAAAAAAATAGCCACAGTTGACCAAATGTGACACAGTATTCAGTATTACCCGATTACCAACAAAATTTTAAAAAAATATTTCTAAAAAATATACAACTTAATAAATAAACAAAGTAATTAAATATAAAAATATTTATTAATTCATATATCTGTGGTTTTCTGGAATAACCGCGTATGTCCATTTTTGTCAGTTTCGAGTTAACGATGGCAAATATATTAATTTTTAACGCTCTTTACATGTGTTAAATTAAAAAAAAAAAATATTGACCATTCCTGAGTTTTTTCTTTAAATAACGACGTAACTTATATGTTTATTAAATTAATTTGCAGCACTATCGACGTATGTCGACCTACGTTTGATCGCTGACAAATTATTTTCTCAGAAAACGACACATAGCGACATACGTTGTTATAAATGAAAAAAATGCAAAATAATTTTGGATTATTTTTCAGTTTATAACCACTTATAAAAACTTGTGTGTTTATTTCTGTTTTTTTTTGTCACTATTATTCTTGATACATTGTTATATTCTCATCCTAAGTCCCGTTAACTTTTTGTTGAGGAACAAAAAAATCCATTTTTCAAGCAACAACAACTTATGTCTACATGGGTGGTTGCATTGGTAGTTTTCTTTTTCAAAGAAAAGTTGTTTTATCTGCACACACTTTAAGTGTTATTTACATATTGTTTTTCGTCCTTCTCTAGGATCTATTCCTCTGACGATTTTTGACTCAAAACTTTATATAAAGTATTTATTGCCCATATCTACAGAACTGTTAAATAAAAAGCTCTAAAAATTTTATATCGAGCCCATAATTTCAAATATAACGTTTTTTGGCTCCCCTGAACATTTTGATTTTATGACATACGCGGTTATTCTAGAAAACCACATATATATGGGGCGTTTCATGTCAAGTTACCCAACTTTTGTAACCGATGTCTTCCGATCGGGATGAAATGTTAGTCCTATTGTATAGTAGTACAGACACAATTTTTCAACAAGATCGGTCAAGAACTCTCTGAGTTGGAGGGGTCAAAATTTGACATTTTGGCCAAACAGGTGTTTTTCTCAAACATGTAACTTTTTACCTATTGTTAAAATTTGTGTTAAATAGTTTAGATGAATATTTCTTCAATCTTTCAATTTTATTCTTCAACGTAATCTCTGTTAAGTGAAATTCATTTCTTCCAACGATCCTCTAACATCTTGATTCACTTGAAAATGTACGATTTGGCAAACTCTTCGAAATAGGCTTCAGTCTCTTATATGACTTCTTCATTTGTGAACAATCTCTTTCCCTGGAGCCATCTTTTCAAGTTTGGGAACAAATAATAAAGCAGATGAATTCGCCGGTGCATTGTCATGATGGTACAAAATTCTTTTCTTATTTAATGGGGAGTTTTTCTTAATTTCTTCATCCAATCTCAACATAGTACTTGAGTTATTTTTTTCCTTTCTCCAAGTAATCAAGAAATATTACACCACGTGTATCCCAAAAAACACCGGCCATTACCTTTCCAGTCGATTGTTGAGTCTGTGGCAGCTTTGGTTGGCTTTTGCACGCTTGTAACCATTCCATAGACTGCCTATTGGACTCCGGTGTATAATAATGAGTCCACATCTCATCCATGTAAAAATTCAGTTGAATTTACTTCAAACATCTCCAAAGCATACTTAGAATCATAAACACGTTTCAGTTTTTGTTCAGCTGTTAAAAAATCGCGGCAGCCATCAAACAGAAAGTTTTTTCATACTTAAATGATCATGTAATATATTCTGAACTCGCTCTGTTGATATCTTGATGATGCCTGCAATCTCACTTACTTTAATCTTTCGATCATCCAATACAATCTGATGCATCTTTCTTACGGTTTCTTCGGTAACTGCCTCGTTTGGACGACCAGGATAATCTGCATCATTTGTGCTCGTACGACCACGTTTAAATTCGGAATACCACATTTTAGCCATTGAATATGACGGTGAAGATTTGTCATCATGTATATCAATCCATTCTTTTGCTTGGTCAGTATTTTTTCCCACCAAAAAACAATGTATAATCAAAACACGAAACTCTTTGCAATCAATTTTTTCTTTAAAGGCAGTATCATTTTTGTAACGGTAACTTTTTTTCTAATTAATGAAATGTCATGAAATTTTGACACAATTTTTCCAACAGTTGGCCCTACTATCTTCGGCCGTTAAGTATTCGCTTCATGTTGTAAGTCTTTTGCAAAAAGTTCCGAAAACCTTCAGTTCGTTTTACGATAATTTTAAATTTATTTTTGAAATTTTATTGTTCATATCCGATTATATATACTGATATAACTGGTGTATTCATTCAAATAAGATGAAAAATAATATAGAAATTAAAGTGCGATTATTATACCCTTTACCACTCTGTGTACAGGGTATATTGAGTTTTTGCTGATGTTTGTAACTTCCAAACATTTTTGGTATATAAATTTTTATCAGCTATGGGACGAATGTTGTTGAAATTGGTGCATGTTGGGACCTAGTCTCCATACAAATGACCCGTATGAGATCGAGTTATGTTGCCATAAGATCCCAGTATCACACAGATCTAGGTCAAATTTAGTTTGTGTGTGTTTTTTACACCCATTAATCAAAAATTAACCCTGTGAACAATTCTTAGTCATAACCCCCATATCAAATAGCTAAAATATTGCACAGATTTGTCTCAAATTTTGTTTAGATATGTTTTTTGCAAGAACTAAGTGACTTTACCAAATATAGCTGGGGCCGGTCCATTTTTCGACCTAGTGTCCATATAAATAAAGCACCCGATATGAACTTTTTCATATCCGCAGGCAAAAAGTTAATAACAATGCCACTCAAATTTGGTTTATGCTTATTTTCTATATCCAATTAGTTGGTCCTAAGACCGTTTCTCTATACTCTTGGTATAGGGTATCGTAGGGTCCAGACCCACTATAATTTTCTTATGTGAAAATTAAGTTACATAAAAAAAAAAAAAATTAATTTAATGCATATATTGAGCATTATAAAGGTATAGAATTAAAATAAAACATTTTTTCTTAAAATAAAAATTCAGGCGTTATAGGGTTAAGTTAACTTTGCACAGTTAAATGTATTTAAATTTCATGACAAACTGAATAAATATATCCTTTAGATAAAAAAATGCTTTATAGATGAATGATAAATATAAAAAGTTTTTCCATAAATGATCATAAATGATCATAAATATTCAACTTAATCTTATCTTTTTTAGTTACTGCAATAATTATAATAAAATTCTTACGAATATGTGCTTGAAAATTGTTTTTTATTTATTTATAAAATTATTTTCTCAATTTTAATAAAATGTTAAAATAATTTTTCTTATACCTTGTACAAATTGGTTAAGCGGTTCATGTTGAAATCTAGCCCTTAAACAAGTGCCATCAGAATGGCATTAAACAAGCACCCCTCCTTCCCATAGGATTATGTATACATTCACAAAATTTTTACGTTTATAGATTTCGATGACTTTTTAACAGAAATTCAAAACAAATTACGTACTTATCGTATTTTGTTGTTGTTTTTTTTCAGTTATTTAAATTTGAACTACTAAAAATGTTTGCTTAAATATAATATTATTTCAATATAAATTATGTATGTGAATTTGAATGATAACGTATAAAACATGTTGCTATAACAGATGTTTATAAGCATTGTTAAACCTCCGAATTTGAATGATGACGTATACAACATGTTGCTAAAACAGTTGCTATTGCAATTTCATAAAAATAAAAAACAAAAATAAAACAAACAAAAAAACAAAGGAAAATTCGTTTATTATTACTGTTCTATGTTATATAATTTTTGGTAGTAAATATAAATAATTTGTTAGTTGTTTTTACAACATCGTCAGTTGTTTTTAGTCGTTTAAAAATATATATAAAAAATACTTTTGATTTAACTGAAAATGGAATAGTCAAATTTTTAAATGTATATTCATTTGTTTTTATATACATTTTCAGTTAATTTGTGTATCTTTGAAATGATCGATCTCATAAATCATCATCCAAAAATCTACCAGAGAAAACAGAATGAAACAGCACCGATATTAACAAAAATATCGTTATTTAGTACATAAAAATTACCTCAGTAACAACGTGGGTCGGACCTGATTTAGACTTATACATGTTAATGCCATTTTTCCCAACAAACTTTTAAATAAGTCTAATAAAAACTTCGCCACAAAGAATCACTAACGTCAACCACTCAATCTACACTTTTAAATTTCAACTGTGAAAGTATGATTTTTTCCAATTTTCTATGAAAAATATAAATTTATCATGTATTTGTCAATTTTAAGGTAACATTAGGTAATTCAGCCTTAAAGAGAACATTTCTAGTTTTCTTCAATGTCTTTGAACTAACACATTCATACTTTTAACTATACAGAGAGTTTAACCGCTTTTGTTTCAAAAAATACATTCTGTCAAAAAAGTATTCCGCATTGAAAACAAACAAAATTATATTATGTGGCAACAAAGTGCGTAAGTTTAGGCACTATCGCTCAGGTAGTTCATACAGCTATTGATTTACTGAGATGGTGCAGGGAGTACTCCGTGATTTTCTTTTTTGTTTTTAAAAAGAGTATCGTAAGCAGGTAATTGAAACGGCAAGTTCGGACTCCACACTCATGAGACGCATCATTATGTCCGACAAGTCGTCGATTTTTGAGCTTGAATGGCACCTGGCTAATAATCAGAGACCTAAAAAAACTCATCAAAATTGAGCAAAATTAAAAGATGTTCATGGTGTTCTGTACTCAGAACTCCTTCCGGAAGGACAAACGGTAAATAAAAAATGTATCCAGATGTTTAAGAGAGATTGTCATCCGCAAATATCAGTTTTGTTGAAGGACAATTACTTTCATTTTGCATAAGCGCATAATCGTATCTAAATTTTAATCCAAAAACTTAACAAATATTACACTAGGGTAGAAGGTTTTTGTTGATTAAGAACTGACTGTTTTTAAGGTTATTTAGGATGCTGAATCCAAACCTTCACTTGGATTTTTCCTATCAGCTCGACTTTTCGCAATATACCGTTATGTCCAAAATTAAGGCACTTCCACTACATATATTGAAATAACTTGAAAACGGTTCATCATATTCAGTTAAAAAAAAATCCAAAACTCGCCAACAATATTATCTCTAAGGCGTGATTACATCTGTTTTAAATTTTCCCGGTAGTTTCAGAGATATCGTTGAAGTTTTGAAAAAAATAACGATTAAAAAAAATTTTTTTTTTGATTTTTTAAAAATTCATAAAAAATAAAACTTCAACAAAAATCACAGTTTTGGTCTAAAAACATTTAGATAAACATATTTCGAATGAAATGAGCTTTATTTCATTGTAGTCGGTACACAACTTTTGATTTTGTTCACAATTTACTGAGAAAACTGAATTGAAAAATCGCGATTTCCATACAAAAATAATTTTTTTTAACATGTGTGTGTTTGCTACTGTTCTAGTTATGTAATAAGTGATTATAGTAATTGTTTTTAGGTCATTGATTTCAGATATTAAGTCAGATTTTTTTATCAGTTTCACTTTTCAGTTTATCAATAAAATATAATTTTAAAGAAATATAAAAATTTTTAATACACAAATATTATAATGTAATTACAACTCATCGAAAAATTTTCTTTTATAAGATTTTCTTAAATTATCTTGATTAGAGGGTTTATTTTTACAATAGTCCACCATCATAAGGGTATCCCCGTGACCCTGGCACCGCTCCTCTATAGTACGAATATCTTGATGGAAACGCGCACCTTTTCTTCACTGAAGTCTCCAATATTTTCAGGGAAATAATCCTGACTGTGTAGGTAGTGTAACTTAATGCACATATTACAAACAAGCTGCTGGAAATGTGACATGTTATCCACGTAGTCCGAGTAGTGCTTATCCTTTTTATTTCCCAGTAAATTGTGCACTATCCAAACAAATTCATTCCAAGCATTTCTTTCAATATATGTCATGGCACTACTAAAGTTTTCATCATTGATTAACCTTTCGATTTGAGGGCCATCAAAAGTGCCAGCTTTCATGTTTCTCCCAACTTAAATTTTGAAACTTTCTACTGATATATCTAAAACAATCACTGTCCTTGTCGAGAGCTTTGAAAAATTGTTTTATAAGCCCTAGCTTGATATGTAGAGGTGGCAGTATTATGCGATCCCTAGGCACAAGTGGTTGATTACCTAAATTCTGGTTTCACTTTTAAAAACTTGTTGAATGAGAAAAAGTGGGTGAATGAACGCTTATATATACTTCGTACTATTTTACTGAAGTATATAGAAAAAATTCTATACACAATTTTACTGACAGGTATTTATGAATGGATGCATCTGTTAAGGGGCAATGTACCTGTTTCAGCCTTCTAAAAGCTGGTTTATATAATTTTGTTTCTAATTTTTAACAACTTTCCATATAATGAGCACTCATAAATGTGAGCGGAATTTCTGTAAAAAAAATCATCCATTTCTTGTAGCCAACGGAAAACTACACATTAATAAAAAAGTGCACTTTCCTTTTTTCCATTTGATTGACTCTGAATTGACTAGGTATCATAAGAACAGCAATCCAGAGTCCACGCACATTTATAAGCGTTTATTAGTTTGCTACCGCAATCATAACTAGTAAGAAAATTATAGTCGGTCTAGACCGACTATACGATACCCTATACCATGCGTTTAGAGACCCTATCTCTCAGGCCCAACTAACTGGATATAGAAAATAAGCATAAAACAAAGTTGAGTGGGATTTTTATTAATTTTTTTGGCTGCAGATATGAAAAAGTTCATATCGGATGCAATATCTATTTGTGAAGAATCAGTGCAATATTTTTGTTTTTTGATAGATTTAAGTGAAGATCGGGAAGCAGCTCTATATGGGGCCTATGACTAAAAGTTGTCCAATAGGGATCATTTTTGGACTACTGATTAATGGATGTAATATATACATACAAACCCAATTTGACTAAGATTTGCATGATAACTTGGATCTTATGGCAATATATGTTGATTTCATAGGGGTCATTTGTATGGGGGCTAGGTCTGAACATGGACCGATTCTCACCAATTTCAATAGCGTTCATCCCATGGCCGATGAAAGATCAAATGCCAAATTTCGTCAAAATATATTCATATTTGCGACCTGCAGTTTGATTACAAACTTTACATGGACACACAGACGGACGGACGGACGGACGGACGGACGGACATCGTTAAATCGAATCAGATAGTGATTCTGATTCGATCGGTATAATTAAAGATGGGTGTAGGTCAAATATTTTTGGTTGTTACAAACAGCAGCACAAAGTCATTATACCCAAACCACATAGTGGTATAGGGTATAAAAATGAAATAACGATTTGTTTATTATATAATTTTTTTTAGTTCTGAGAAACATAAAAAAGTCATGAACCCGTTTGTTTTTCAAAGGTAACAAGTACATCTTTAAAAAAACAATTTTGAAAATCACCAAAAAATTGTGAACCGTTTTCAAGTTATTCCAATATACGTAGTGGAAATGCCTTAATTTTGGTCATAACGGTATATCGCGAAAAGTCGAGCTGATAAAAAAAACCAAGTGCATTCAGTTCTTAATCAACAAAAACTTATTACGTAAATAGAACAACAGCAAACACACACATTACATAAATGTTATTTTTGTATGGAAATCGCGGAATAACCTTTTGGTTATTGAAAAAAAAAAAAAATACTCGACCAATGAAACCAAAATGTATAATATTATATGAAAATCAAGCAGCAATTACTAAAGACAAAAAAAAAATATGTAAGAAAATTATAAATCTGTGAAATATTTTTGTTTTTTGATAGATTTATGTGAGAATTGTCCTATATGGTTAATGGATGTAATAAACACACACAAATCCAATCCAATAGACTCGCTATATGATAATTTGGATCATATGGAAATTCAAGTCGATTTCAGAGTTCAGAAAAAAACACACACTGAATAAAAAACTCGTACATATATGTAAACAAACATAACTTAGACCAACACACACATATTTTTATTTTCATACCAATTATGTTTGTTTTTAAATTTTCTTCGGTGCCCAACACAACCATGACTGTGTTCGTTTTAATATTTCGTTATTTACACGAACATTTTTGTATCATATACTTTTTGTTTCAATCACACATAAAGCACACATTTTTGAGTGTTGCTTTATTTGAAGTTCATGTTCTGGTACGAGTAGTGAAAAAAAAAACACAGAACATGTACAATAAACAGGTTCGAGTTCAGTTATATTTTAAGTCGTGTTGTGGCTCGTGTAGTAAGAAAAAACACAACATGTACAATAAACAGGTTCGAGTTCAGTTATATTTTAAGTCGTGTTGTGGCTCGTGTAGTAAGAAAAAACACAACATGTACAATAAACAGGTTCGAGTTCAGTTATATTTTAAACACGACTTTAAACACGACTTAAAATATAACTGAACTCGAACCTGTTTATTGTACATGTTGTGTTTTTTCTTACTACACGAGCCACAACACGACTTAAAATATAACTGAACTCGAACCTGTTTATTGTACATGTTCTGTGTTTTTTTTTCACTACACGTACCAGAACATGAACTTCAAATAAAACAACACTCAAAAATGTGTGCTTTATGTGTGATTGAAACAAAAAGTATGTGATACAAAAATGTTCGTGTAAATAACGAAATATTAAAACGAACACAGTCATGGTTGTGTTGGGCACCGTAGAAAATTTAGAAACGCACATAATTGATATGAAAATAAAGATATGTGTTTGCTGCTTTTGAACAGAACATTGTGTGTTTCATGTGTGTATTTTCTGAACCTTGGTCGATTTCATAGGTGTCATTTGTATGGTGACTATGTCTGAACATGCACCGATTTTCGCCAACTTCAATAGCGTTTATGCTATGGCTGATAGAAGCTTACATACAAAATTTCATCAAAATATGTTCACACTTAAAAAAAATTGGAATAAAAGCAAAATAATTGTTCTTTTACACAAAAACTTACCTGAATATTATTATTTCCATTCCATTTTTTCAATTTATTTCTACCATTTTGCTACAATACAAGAAAAGTACAAAAAATATTTGGAATATACAACAAGAGCTGATTAAATAATAAACAAAGAACAGCTGATCACATAGTGTACCGCAAAAATCATACCTGCTGACGTTGTATTGTCGTATAATTTTTTTGTATGGAAAATATCAACAACAATTATGCAACTGTTGTATAATTTTAGCATATACGACACATACAATAGTTAGGACACCCTTGTGAATACCCTAATAATCATAGTTAAAATTTATATGTTTCAAGTGTATTACTACAAAACTAGTTGTACGAATTTTTAGTGCTGAGAGTATTAAATATTCCTGCGATACATAAATATGGTTAATCAATTGAAGATTATTTCAGTTTTAAGGAATACAAATTAAATAACTTCGATAACTGGTTGACACATTGTGTTAAAATAATTGTTAAAAAATATCAACTATTTGTTTTAAATAATATGAAGTAAATATTTTAGGGAATACCCACGTAATTAATAATAATATTGATGTTTAAACATGCGACAGTTTCTTATCCTTCATTTTTAAAATTTTCCACATTAATATTATAAATTTTTTATCATATTTTTTCAGTTGATTTTTGCGTAGTTTTGTTTAAATTGTTATCAATCATTTATAAAATATAAATGAAAACTTGACATGTTAGGAATTCTTTTTAAAAATTACTAAAATATACGCTTATAATAAATTATAAATGATTAAAAATAATGTGAAAAATTTTATTTGTACTTAGTAGTATTAAGGTTGGTTTGTTTTCAGAAAAAAAGGGATACCATTCTGTAAATTTATTGTATATTCGTAATGGTCAGACAATAGTTAAAGAAATGAGCATGGATTGTAAAAACAACATTTAGAAAGTAATTCCAAAATATTTAACATCTAAAGTGTCCGCGACAACTAGAAGCGTTATTACAGAATTGGCGAACTAGGTTTGATTTTTCTAGATGATTGTTATTTTCATTCATTAGTTTAATAACAAATATATTTTTATTTAAAATTGTTTGCGTTTGGCAACTCTGAAATAAATATCTTTACTAACTATTGTTTGTAAACACTTTACTTAATTTCTTGTAAGTTATTCCATGACAATTGCAATTTTAAGTGGTAAATAATGTTAAATTTACCGTGAAGTAAATAGTAAATACGTAAACTGATTTTTGTTTGTACCTTTCATTACTTTCTGAACATGTTTGTCATTTCTAATGTAACTGCCAATTCAATTTTAATACAGTTAAAGCCCTCGATGATATTAATGTATTAAAATTAAATTATGAGCGACATATTATAAACCAACATTACTTTTCTTTGGTATATTTTAGAAGGTACTGCTTTATTGAGCAGAGCTTTGATAAATGAATTCTTTTTGGAAAAAGTTATTTGAAAAAGGAAAATCATTTGAGCAAATTTTAAAAGTATGAAATTCTAAAAATTATGGTCAATAATTACCACTAGTAGGTCCGTGCGTCTGTTCGTAACGCTGTGTTTTCATAAAAAGCTTATAGTAACACGGTGTCTCGACTAGCTATAATTCATGGTACTGTTCATGTTCAAGTCAGAGAAACATAACACCGTAAAAACGCGAAGTGGGCAAATTATATTTAGACATTTCATTTCCAAAATGTCTTTGAAATGTAAACAACAAAAATGCGTTAGTGTACTCAGTGCTTTAAGAGAGTTGCTTGTCTTTTTAAATTCGTTGTTTTATAGTTTTCACTTTTATAGTTCCATAAACATTCATATTCGCGATATATATTAATGAAATCAATTATTTCGCTTTTATTTAATTTAAGTTGCGCCTTTTTAAGACACTTAAACGTCAAAATCAGATGAAATTTCAAATTATTGGCAGGGTTTATGGAAGAATTTCTGTCATGGCAAAAAGTTGGATTTTTAAGTCATGACATGAACATTAGCGGTCTCCACTAGCCATTGACTTGAACATTGCCATGAATTATAGCTAGTCGAGACACCGTGTAAAACTACAAGTTGCAAATATAGAATTAGTGAGATCAGAAAAAATTTTACTTACTTTTTTGGAACAGGTAGTCGACATTCGTTTAATATCTTCCACATTTTGGGACCCTCTTTGTGCTCTTTAACTCTCTTTTTATTAGAGCCCAATATCTACCAATGACCTAAGCTCCGGACACTTTTGAGGATTTGTCTCCCTTAAAAACATAATGTGAACCTTTCTTTCTTCTCGAACCGTGTTTCCTATTAATGCTCAAATTCTTCTGATAGTTTATGCTAACATTGGAAACAGTTTGACGGCAGATCTTTGAATCTTTGGAAAACGTTTTGTTGGAAATATTTAATAATTTGTTTAATAATTTAATATTTAATAATTTAATAGGGCTGTCATTAAGCATAATAACTGATACTAGCAGATTCCAGCGCTCGAAATTCGAGTGCAATATCTAGGCAGCTTTATTTTTCAACTTAACCAATTCACAAACCAACACTTTTACGGTTTATTATTATTGTGAATGAAGATAACAAACTCATTAACAAGCACATTAATAAATTTAATAAAACACACATAGCTTATGTATAATTTTATGTATGTGTTAGTAGCAACTTTAAATGCAATTTACTCAAAATAAAGGAAAAAATTTAAAAATCTGTAAATCTGTAAATCTGCAAAATGGCAAAATCGAGATAAAACGGTTTAACAAACCATCGGTCACAAAAATCGCCTAGCCTATTAATATTATAGACATTTTTCAAAGATAACTTGATCAAAAAAAAAAAAAATGGTTAAGAGGAAAAACTTATGTTAATATTTTTTCGAACTTACTTCTTACACTTACATTACCTACTATTGATTTTGTATGAATTGGTCCCTCATTTTTCATTTCTCATTGCTCATTTCTGCGCTTATGACCAAAGTAATACATATTGTAACTGGAAATTTTTAAATTTTAAATGAAATTTTCGGAATAATGTTTGGTGATTCTGAATTACAATTTATATTTTCTAAATTGGAAATAAATTATATATATTTTAATTTATATTGTTTAAATTTCAAATTTAAATTGATATTCTTAATTTCAATAGATATTTTTGTATGACAATTGCCAATCTTCTGGTCTTTCTAATGACATGTTTTACGATTTCTATTCGTTAATCGCAGTCAGAGTAACAATATAATTTTTTTTTTGTAATTATTTTTTGAAATTATAATGAACCTTGCCTCCAGAATTTATCACAAATCAAAATTAATATTTGTTTTATTTGGCAAGCTCGATATTATATTGTTTTACAACTCTTTATGTGTACAGTACTCAAAAGGTAAATGTTTATCCAAGTTTATAATTGTTGAATTTAATTGCATCTATAACCATTTTTGGATACTAGAATCCCAGTTTATGTAAAATTATATAATGTTGCTTTAGTTTGAAATTTATATTTATCCTTAATATTTTAAATATTTCTTTAACGCTAGCTTTACAGTTTTTAGCATGATGTTTTGCTTTCATCTTCCATACTAATTTTATTTATTTTTTAAAAATTATTTAAATATTAATATTAATTTTGTTGGTGTACTCTCTTTTTAATCATTTTCTATTAGAACATTAATCGCTTTGGAGATTCTATGGGTTCGTTGGGACATCGAGCACTTCTACAATATGTGGATTCTAACGATTTATCCGGACTCCGCGCTATTTTAGATAGCCGTCATTTATCTATTGATGATCGTGACGATAATGGCACTACGTTACTCATGGTTGTGGCTGGTCGTGGTCTAACTCCGTTTGTGCGTGAATTTTTAACGCGTGGTGCTGATATTCAAGCCGAAGATAATGATCATTGGACTGCTCTGTTATGTGCCTCTAAAGCCGGACATTATGATGTTGTTCAATTATTATTAGATCATGGAGCTGATGTTGAACATCGTGATATGGTAAGAATGTTTTGGAGGTGAATACTATTAAAAAAACAAGTGTGTTACATTCGGCTATGCCGAATCAATATTATAACCAATGTAGGGTACGGTTACCATTGAAATTTGAAATATGTGGTTTGGGTATAATGACTATGTGCTGCTGTTTGTAACTACCAAAAATATTTGACCTAGACACATCTTTTATTATACCGATCGACTCAAAATCACTTTCTGAGTCGATTTAGCGATGTCCGTCCGTCTCTGTGTCCATGTAAAGCTTGTAATCAAACTACAGATCGCAAATATGAATATATTTTGATGAAATTTGGTATATAAGTTTTAATCGGCCATAGGATGAACGCTATTTAAATCGGTGAAAATCCGTCTATGCTCAGACCTAGTCCCCATATAAATGACCCCTATGAAATCGACATAAATTGCCATAAGATCCAAATTATTATATAGATCTTAGTAAAATTGGGTTTGTATGTGTTTATTGTATCCATTAACCAGTAGTGCAAACATAATCCCTATTGGACAATTTTTAGTCATAGGCCCCATAAAGAGCTACTTCACGATCTTCACTTAAATCTATCAAAAAACAAAAATATCGCACAGATTTTTTTCAAATTTTATTTGTATATATTTTTCAAAATATAAGTGACTTTACCAAATATGGTCAGGATCGGGCCATTTTTCTACCTAGTCCCCATATAAATATAGCACCCGATATGAACTGTTTCATATCTGCTGCCAAAAAAAATTAATAATGCCACTCAAATTTGGTTTATGCTTATTTTCTATATCGAATTAGTTGGACCGAAGAGATAGGGTCTCTACACCATGGTATAGGGTATCGTATAGTCGGTCTAGACTGATTATAATTTCTTACTTGTTTTATGTATGTGTTAGTAGCAACTTTAAATGCAATTTACTTAAAATAAAGGAAAAAAATTAATAATATGTAAATCTGCAAAACGGTTAAAAAGAAATACCTTTCAAATAATATACGTTTGGTCAAAATCGGGATAAAATGGTAGAACAAAACATCGGTCACAAGAAATCGCCTAGCATATTAATATTATAGATGCCACAAAATTACATTGTCATATAATGGTAATTATTTTTATACCCTATACCACTATGTGGTTTGGGTATAATGACTTTGTGCTGCTGTTTGTAAATATACCGTAACTATCGATTATACCGATCGATCGATTTAGCGATGTCCGTCCGTCCGTCCGTCTGTGTGTCCATACTGCAAGTCGCAAATATAAATATATATTGATCAAATTTGGTATATAAGCTTTTATCGGCCATAGGATGAACGCTATTGAAATCGGTGAAATTCGGTTTATGTTCAGACCTAGTCCCCATACATATGACCCCTATGAAATCGACATAAATTGCTATAAGATCCAAATTATCATATAGATCTCAGTCACATTGGGTTTGTATGTGTTTCGTATATCCATTAATCAGTAACCCAAAAATAATCCCTATAGGACAATTCTTAGTCATAGGCCCCATAAAGAGCTGCTTCCCGATCTTCACTTAAATCTATCAAAAAAACAAAAATGTTGCACAGATTTTTCTCAAATTTTGTTTGTTTATATTTTTTCTAAATATAATTGACTTTCCCAAATATGGTCAGGATCGGTCCATTTTTCGATCTAGTCCCCATATAAATATAGCATCCGATATGAACTTTTTCATATCTGCAGCCAAAAAAATTAATAACAATGCAACTCAAATTTAGTTTATGCTTATTTTCTATATCCAATTAGTTGGACCGAAGAGATAGGGTCTCTAAACCATGATATAGGGTATCGTATAGTCGGTCTAGACTGACTATAATTTTCTTACTTGTTTATAATAGTTTAACAGTAACTGACGTAGGAAATTATTAAGGCATATGATTTGTAAAATTATGATAAAAGTACAATACAAATCAGTTTTTATGATCTCTTGAAAAATACACATGGGGCATCTTTACGATCAACGATATGATTTTTATATCATATACCACTATATGGTGAGGGTATAATGAGTTTATGCTGATGTTTGTAACTATGAAAAATATCTGATGAAAATTATTCAAAATCATTTTTGAGAATCATTTTCTGAGTCGATTTAGTGATGTCCGTCCGTCTGTCTGTCTATATGCACGTCTGTCTGTGTATCCATGTAAATCTTGTAATCAAACTACAGGTCGCAAATATGAATATATTATGATAACATTTTGGATATAAGTTTTTGAAAATCGGTGCACATCCGGACCTAGTCCCCATAGAAATGACACTGATGAGTTCGATTTAAATTGCCCTAAGATCCAAATTATACTATAAATCTCGTTAAAATTTGGTTTTCATGTAGTTCTTATAGCCATTAATTAGTACTCGGGAAATAAACCGTGCCATTTTTAGTCAAAGTTTCCATATAAAGCTGATTTCCGATCTTTACTTTAATATATCAAAAACAAAAATTTGGTTTGCATATTTTTTTTCGAAAAATAAGTTCTGGTACATATGTTCATGATCGCTCCCTTTTTCGACCAAGTCCCAATATAAAAATATCATGCGATTTGAATGCTCATTTTGTATATTCAATTAATTGGACCTTATACTCTTTTTCTAAACACATGGCATAAGGTATCATGTAATCGATCTATACCGACTATAATTTTCTTATATGTTTTATAATAATAAAAAAACAATAAAAAAGTGTCCTCTCTTTCCCAATAAAGGGGAATAATTATTTTTAATTTGTTGTTATTTGGAAAAATCTAATTTATTTATTATTTTTTTTAGAAAAATTGCAAGTTTCTCATTTGTTACCAGAAACACTGTAATTTGCCCTTAAAAGTATTTAACATATATTTGTTTTTCTTTTCAGGGAGGATGGACATCTTTAATGTGGGCTTCATATCGGGGCCACACCGAATTAGTACGTTTTCTTTTGGAAAAAGGTGCTGATGTCAATGTCCATGGCAATTATCATTTAGGACCATTGTTATGGGCTGCTGGTCGTGGCTTTAAAGATATTGTGGAAATGTTAGTGACTCGTGGTGCTAAAATAAATGTAGGGGATAAATATGGTACTACCGCTTTGGTATGGGCTTGTCGCAAAGGTAATGTGGAAATAGTGGATACTTTAATAAAGGCTGGAGCTAATGTCGATACAGCTGGTATGTATTCATGGACACCGCTATTGGTGGCCGCTTCAGGAGGCCACACCGATTGTGTTACATCTCTATTGGATAAGAAACCAAATGTAAATGCGTTAGATAAAGACGGCATGACTGCGTTGTGCATTGCTTCCCGCGAAGGATTTCAAGAAATTGCTGCAGCTTTGATAGCTGCCGGTGCTTACATCAATATACAAGATCGTGCTGGTGATACTCCCTTAATACATGCGATCAAAGGCGGTCATCGTGGTGTGGTGGAGTCTTTATTGAAGAAACATGCTGATGTTGATATTCAGGGAAAAGATCGTAAAACTGCTATGTATACAGCTGTGGAAAAAGGTCACAATCAAATAGTTAAAATTCTACTACAAACAAATCCTGATCTCGAAGCTTCAACCAAAGATGGAGATACAGCCCTGTTAAGAGCTGTGCGCAATCGTAGTTTGGAAATCGTACAAATGCTTTTAGATCGTAAAGCCAAAGTTGGTGCTAGTGATAAGAGAGGTGACACTTGTCTGCATATTGCCATGCGAGCTAGATCCAAGGCTATAGTGGAAGCCTTGCTGAGAAACCCGAAAAATAGTCAATTGTTATATAGAGCCAATAAGGCTGGGGAGACACCATACGTTATAGATACCTCCCATCAGAAGACAATCTTAGGTCAAGTTTTTGGTTCAAGACGCTTAAATACTAATGAAGATTCAGAAGGAATGCTGGGTTATGAACTGTATTCCTCTGCCTTGGCCGATGTCTTAAGTGAACCTACTTTAACTACTCCCATAACTGTGGGTTTGTATGCCAAATGGGGTAGTGGTAAATCTTTCCTGCTTACCAAATTAAAAGATGAAATGACAAATTTTGCACGACAATGGGCTCAACCTCCTATAAAAACGACGGGTCTTTGTTTTTTAGTTTGTTTTCATTTATCATTAATTCTGGGCACTGTAGTGGGTTTGGCCACTTGGTCGTGTCTGTGGGGTGCTGTTGCTGCTGTTTCTTTCTTGTTTATGGCATATTTTCTTTTTGCTATTATCCGTTATTGTAATTATCAACTGGATATGTTTTGGGCTTATTCGATTGACCATGGTATACAAAAGCGGATTGGACGTCTTAGACTAATACTGCAAGTGGCATTTTGTCATCCACCCGGTGCTCAGGCTGATACCCAAGCTAAACCCGTGCGTTTTCACTTTGCCGAAGCCAGTAGTGCATCCCCCACGGGAGAGGGTGCAGTGACTCATATGTTGGCTTCTCTTTTTGAAGCCATCGAAATACATTACGGATGGCTATCAACTAGACTTTATCGTGCTTTTCGTCCTAAACCTTTAAAGGTAACGGCTGGCTGGCGTTGGCGTCGCATGTGTTGTGTTCCTGTAGTGTTAATATTTGAGATAGGTTTGCTGGCATTAATTGCTGGCGTTTCGCTTACAATTGCCTATTTTGCTCATGGCTCCAATGTGGAAAGTGATAATGTTTTGGTGCCAATTTATGTAATATCCGCCCTATTAATTTGCATAATTTGTACAAATCTCCATGTTTTAGCAAAGGCTGTTGGTTCCTTGTTTACATCACAAGGCCGTCATCTGAAGCAGACGGTACGTTCTAATGAAGGTGCTCCACTAACCGCTTTAGGAGCCGAGGTGGCGTTGATGACTGATATGGTGAAGGTAAGTTGTTGTATTTTTAGTGTATTCAATGAGAGTAGGCAGAACCGCGTTTGGCAAAAAAGTATGAGTAGAAATTTTATAAAAAAAATTGTATATACAGTGACTGCCATTAATATTCGGGTTTTTAAATATTTGTTTAATGTAAATTTTTATAGTAGTTATTGATACTAGCAGAGCCCAGCTCTGGAAATTCGAGTGCAAATTCTACGAAATTTTGTTTTAAATATTTCGTTGGATAGTCATTATTTTCAAATAGATTGAATTTGCTTTCATCAAGAAAAATTATGACTTCCCACCATTTAGCTTTCGTAATATGTTCCTCAGCAAATTTTAACCGGTAATTCCTATTATTTAAATTGACGAAGGCGTTTTTTCGGGCAACTCGGCCGTTGTACCCTTGTTTTTTAATAGAGCGTCGTATTGTTGATTCTGATACCATCTTTCCCATTTCTGTCTTTACATCTGTAACTTATTTTAGAAGCGCTTAAGCGAGGATAAAATTTATTTTTCCTACAATAAGGCGGTCTTCCAGCTCGGTTAACTTTTTTGGCTGGCCAGTCTTCTTATTATATGCAATTCTTTTCTCGTTTTTATATCTTCCAACAATATTACCGATAGGTAAGACTTTATTCAAATTTCTAATTTTCTCTTTTCCAACGATGTATTTTTGATGTGTAAACATCTATGCGCGCAGGGGGGTAAATTTCTATTTCACAATACAATCACAAAAACAGCGTACATGTGAGTCGTTAGAAAAAATCGGTGGGAATCGGTATTGGTGAAAAAATTATGATATGTAATAACCTGTTTGAAAATGAAAAATAAAAATGAAAAATAAAAAATGAAAACTGAAAAATTAAAAATTAAAAATAAAAAATGAAAAATGAAAAATTGAAAATTAAAAAAAAAAATTAAAAATGAAAAATAAAAAATTGAAAAATTAAAAATTAAAAATAAAAATTAAAAGTAGAAAATGAAATATAAAAAATTATGATATGTAATAACCTGTTTGAAAATGAAAAATAAAAATGAAAAATAAAAAATGAAAACTGAAAAATGAAAAATGAAAAATAAAAAATGAAAAATGAAAAATTGAAAATAAAAAAAAAATATTAAAAGTAAAAATGAAAAATAAAAAATTAAAAATTAAAAATAAAAAATTGAAAAATTAAAAATAAAAATTAAAAGTAGAAAATGAAATATAAAAAATTATGATATGTAATAACCTGTTTGAAAATGAAAAATAAAAATGAAAAATTAAAAATAAAAAATGAAAACTGAAAAATGAAAAATAAAGAATTAAAAATGAAAAACGAAAAATTAAAAATGAAAAATAAAAAACGAAAGATTAAGAAGTGAACAGCTGAAATAATAAATAATAATAAATATTTCTATACTACCTGTTTTTACCCGGTCTTGCCCGGGATCCAAAGACTTTTGACATGAAAAATGGTTCACTATGCTTACCACGCGCTGAGTACTTAGTCCCCAATGAACAAATTCCCAAAAAAGTTGAACTTTATCCCAAAAATTTGTATGAGATTGGGGAATTTGTTCATGATGATGAAATTCCCCAATGTTTACGTTTTTGGGGTGTAAATTCATTTTTTATTTCAATTAAAATTTTTTGATTTTAATTTAGAACTTTTTTTATAAGACGCTACAGCAACAATGCTCAAATATAAGCTGTGAAACCGCTTTAACTTTTATTTTTTTTAAGTTTATTTATTTTGTTAACCTCGAATATAACGGAATCGTTTGCAAATTAAAGGAATCAGAACTTTTAAAATTACTTCATTCAATAAGTGATCATCATTGAGCAGAGACGTCAAATTCATAGAACTTTCAAAAATGGAAAAAAATGCGACGTTTAAAATTGTTCCGCAAGGTTGCTTTAAGCAATTGCTTGTAGTAAAGGGTGAAGGAAAGTTTTCCAAAAAAAAAAACACATAAAATTCAGAACATACGACATACAGTAGAAAATGAAATATAAAAAATTATGATATGTAATAACCTGTTTGAAAATGAAAAATAAAAATGAAAAATGAAAAATGAAAAATAAAAAATAAAAAATGAAAAATGAAAAATTGAAAATAAAAAAAAAATATTAAAAGTAAAAATGAAAAATAAAAAATTAAAAATGAAAAATAAAAAATTGAAAAATTAAAAATAAAAATTAAAAGTAGAAAATGAAATATAAAAAATTATGATATGTAATAACCTGTTTGATAATGAAAAATAAAAATTAGAAATTAAAAATAAAAAATGAAAACAGAAAAATTAAAAATAAAAAATTAAAAATGAAAAACGAAAAATTAAAAATGAAAAATAAAAAACGAAAGATTAAGAAGTGAACAGCTGAAATAATAAATAATAATAAATATTTCTATACTACCTGTTTTTACCCGGTCTTGCCCGGGATCCAAAGACTTTTGACATGAAAAATGGTTCACTATGCCTACCACGCGCTGAGTACTTAAAATTCCTCAAAAAAATGAACTTTCTACCAAAAAATTTGTATGGGATTTGGGAATTTGTTCATGATGAAAAAATTTCCCAATGTTTACGTTTTTTGTTTCAATTTAAAATTTTTGATTTTTTTAATTTAGAAGTTTTTTTATAAGACGCTACAGCAAAAATACTTCAAAAATAAGCTGCGATACTGTTTTAATTTTTTTTTTAAATTTAATTATTTTTTAAACATCAAATATAACGGAATCTTTTGCAAATTAAAGGAATCAGAACTTTTAAAAATTGAATTACTTCATTCAATAAATGATCATCACTGAGCAAAGACGTCAAGGTTGCTTTAAAAAAATGCTTATAGTATATGTATAGTAAATATTGCACATACGGAACATACGACTAATACAATAGATAGGACACCGAACTGAATTTCTTAAAGTTATGTACTTCAATCTAAGATAATACAGTACTGTCTCTATTTTGCCATTTACCTAGTTATACCCTATACCTCTATGTGGTTTGGGTATAATGACTTTGTGCTGCTGTTTGTAACTACCAATAATATTTGACCTAGACCCATCTTTTATTATACCGATCGAATCAGAATCACTTTCTGATTCGATTTAACGATGTCCGTCCGTCCGTCCGTCTGTGTGTCCATGTAAAGCTTGTAATCAAACTGCAGGTCGCAAATATGAATATATTTTGATGAAATTTGGTATATAAGCTTTCATCGGCCATGGGATGAACCCTATTGAAATTGGTGAGAATCGGTCCATGTTCAGACCTAGCCCCCATACAAATCACCCCTATGAAATCGACATAAATTGCCATAAGATCCAAATTGTCGTATAGATCTTAGTCAAATTGGGTTTGCATGTGTTTAATACACCCATTAATGAGTAGGCCAAAAACGATCCCTATGGGACAACTCTTACTCATATGCCCCATATAGAGCTGCTTCCCGATCTTCATTTAAATCTATAAAAAACAAAAATATTGCACTAAAATTTTGTTTGTATATATTTTTGCAAGATACAAGCGACTTTACCAACCATGGTCAGGATCGGTCCATTTTTGGACCTAGTCCCCATATAGATATAACATTCGATATGAACTTTTTCATATCTGCTGCCAAAAAAATTAATAAAAATGCCACTCAAATTTAGTTTATGCTTATTTTCTATATCCAACTAGTTGGGCCTAAGAGATAGGGTTTCTAAACGCATGGTATAGGGTATCGTATAGTCGGTCTAGACCGACTATAATTATCTTACTTGTTTGAATTTGGGGAATTTATTCATCGTGAAGTTATTCCCGTGTGTACCAAATTTCAGAGAAATCCGTTGAAAAATACAAATGTTATAGCGAACAAATATACCAAACAACAGAAAATTAATTTTATATGAAAATTGGGCGTGAAAGTAGGCGTGGCCGGCAAAAATCATATGGCGACCTTCCCTGGAGTATAGAGATCGTGTGTACCAAATTGCAGAGATATCCCTTGAAAAATAAAAATTTCTAAAGCGAACAAATATACCAAAAACCAGAAAATGAATTTTGTATAAAAAGTGGGCGTAAAAGTAGGCGTGGCTGGCAAGAGTCGTACGGCGACCTTCCCTGGAGTAAAGAGATCGCGTGTACCAAATTTCAGAGAAATCCGTTGAAAAATAAAAATTTGTATAGCGGTCAAACAAACAAACAAACAGAAAATGAATTTTATATAAAGGGTGATGTTTTAAGAGCTATAGGAAAGTTTTCAAAAAAAAAACACATAAAATTCAGAAAAGTGCATGAAATCTTTATGTGAATCGATAGTACGGTCCATATAATTTAATGTTTGAAGATTATTTCATGCAAATGTTGACCGTGACTGCGCCTCAAATGGTCCAGCCGCTTAGTCCAATTTTGGCATACTCTTTCCAACATTTCGGCCGGTATCTCACGAATAAATGCTTCAATGTTGTCTTCCAATGCGTCATTTGAAGCGGGATTGTCTGTATAGACATGAGCTTTAACATGGCCCCACAAAAAATAGTCTAGAGGCGTTAAATCGCACGATCTAGGCGGCCAATTGACCGGTCCCGAACGTGAAATAAAATGTTCACCGAACTCGCCTCTCAATAAGTCAATTGTTGCGCGTGCTGTGTGGCATGTGGCACCGTCTTGTTGAATCCACATGTCATGCAAGTCAAGCAAGGCTTCACAACTAAATCCTTCCGCAAAATTTTCCACGTTGTTGAGCAACAGAGGCCCAATTGCTGCGAACGGCGACGAATCGATAATTGATGGTCATCATTAACACTGGCCGATACAGCTGCGATATTTTCTTCAGTTCGCGCTCTACGTAAGCGTATTGGTGGTTTAATGTCCAACAATGTAAATTTGGTGCGAAATTTAGTCACTATAGCCCGAATAGCCGCTTCAGTGGGTCGATTAAACTGACCATAAAATGGTAGAAGCGCGCGATGAACTTTCTTAACAGAGCACGCATTTTGATAATATAATTCAATAACTTGCAAGCGTTGTTCGTTTGTAAGACGATTCATGGTTAAATTATAGACCAAACTGAAGATGTTTGACAATGAAACAAAACACGAAACGTGCGTCAGCTGTTTAAACCACTGTTGCCAAAAAGATAATAGCTAAAAAATCACCCTTTATATATATTTCTATATTAGCAGAGCCCCTGCAGTTGTTTGCTGTAAGTGATACATAGATGATGCTTTCTGTTTGATTTTAAAGAACTGCCATAAAAAAATCTTTAATTACTAGATGTGTATACATCTCCCCTGCGATCGGGCTCACATGATTTTTTTTTCTTTACGTCCCATTGCGCTATTAGTAAAAAAAAAAAAAACTTGACAATGGCGAACATTTTTATGATTACTTACACTTTAATAAATATGGAATTTGCCATTTTAGAAAAACATTTAAGTGGGTTTGCATGTTACAGGTGTGTATTTTAAGGAAACATAAAAAAACCTAATATTAATGATGCGTGTATTTATTTAGAGTAACAGTTAAATTTTTTTTAAATTATTTCCTTTCATCATTGGAAAATAAAAATAGGCCCAAAAGAGCACTAAGGGTCTCTGTTTCAGTATAAAGTAAAACTGGATGCATTCATCATTATTATTACCACAAAATTGCTGATTTAAAAAAAATTTACATAAAACCGAATATTATGGTAGTCACTGTGGAGAATTTATAGTAAAAAAATTAAATTATAAACACTACTTCAAAATGTATTTATTTTTTTTTCGTTGTATCCTTAATTATTGTTTTTTATCAGTGCCTTGATGCCTTTACCCATCAACAAAGCCGTCTGGTAGGAGTAATTGATGCTTTGGATTCCTGTGATACTGAAAGAATTCTCTCCGTTCTAAACTCTGTACAAACATTACTCTCTTCGCCAAATCGACCATTTGTCCTACTAATAGCCGTTGATCCTCATGTAATTGCCAAAGCAGCCGAGGCCAATAGTCGTCGTTTATTTACCGAAGGCGGTATTGGTGGTCATGATTTTCTTAGAAATTTAGTACATCTCCCAGTATACTTACAAAATTCTGGATTACGTAAAGTGCAAAGAGCTCAAATGACAGCAATGCTGTTTAAACGAAATTATGGTGAATTGCAAGGTGATGATGTACCAACCTTAGGTCATTCTGTATCGGCTAGAAGATTATCCAATGCTTCAGAAATAATGTCAAGTCAAGAGAAATTAAGAGGACCTCTAAGTGGTAGTGGCCGTGCATCAGTGCCTGGTAAAAAATTACGTTTGTCTGAATCGGTAGCAAGTTCGATAGGTTCCAACTTGCATCGTTTGGGTCAAAATCCTCAAGGTGTTCTTGATATGTCCAAAATAATGTTAACGGATGATTACTTCAGTGATGTTAATCCACGTAGTATGAGACGTTTGATGAATGTTATTTATATTACTGGTAAGTTGAAATGAGTTTAAGGTAAAAGAAAAATAAGTCAAATATAAATTATTAAATTATATTCCAATATAGTGCGTTTGTTGAAAGCATTCCAAATTGACTTTAGTTGGTATCGGTTAAGCTCTTGGATTAATTTAACTGAACAATGGCCTCTAAGAGCCAGCACGATTGTACTTCATCATGACCAATTTATGGAACAATTTGATGATAATGTTTCTCTACAATCTGTGTATGAAAAGTAAATTAGATAATTTTCTTTAAATTGAAATAACAACTAAAATAGTTTCTCTTTTTTAAAGAGTTCGCCCCAAATTAGCTTGTTTGCGCGAAGCTGCACCTCTGTTAGAATTGGATCGTGATGAGCGCAAACTAGATGCCTTTTTGCAATTACATAAATCTGATTTATTAGTAGCAGATTTACGCATATTTCTTCCATTTACCATTAATTTAGATCCCTATTTAAGAAAAGTATTAAAAGGTAATATTTCTTAAATACAATAAAATTATTTGAAGTTTCATTATTCATTTTGTTTACATTTATGTTAAACAGAGGATCAACAATCTATTGAAGATGAAGGTTCATTAGTTTTACAAAATCGGCCTAGTATTCAGACTTCGTTACGTTTGCCACCAACAGCAACTACCTTTGTTACTTCACCTATGGGTCCTTATCCACCGTATCAGTTATTGCAAAACGAATATGCCATACAGGAATTAAGACAGCGTAATTTAAGTTCTAGTACTGAGCTACCCATGACACCTTTGCTTAATTCACCTGGAGAATCCTTTGGGGTATGTATGTTTAGAATGTGTATAATTGTATTATTTTGACAAACCAATTTTTTCTGCTTTTGTTTTAGGACGATATTTTACAAACGAAACTATCCGATCTCACTGTGGAGGGTGTTATCTGTCTTCTAGAGCGTATTGAAGATTTGAAACCGGCTTTAACAAAACTAGCTCCTGTGCTAAGAGAAAATTCCATAAGTGGACGTGTCCTTAAATATTGCGAGTTAAATGATTTGAAGCAGGTAAATATAATTAATTTGTAGCAAATATTTTATTTTAAAATAGTATTTACTGTTATCAACAGGACTTTTTTTGAAAAGAAGTACAGTGAATGAAATACGTTTTGTCATAGCTTAGAAATATTTTAAAATCCAAACCAAACATTATTTGATTTCCACTATAAGAATCTATGGTATCTAACTGTCTAATCTACTAGTAAGTTGTAAGACCAGTTGAAAAATGATGAATATACCTTTTTGAACAAAAGATACTTTTTATACCCTATACCACTATGTGGTTTGGGTATAATGACTTTGTGCTGCTGTTTGTAACAACCAAAAATATTTGACCTAGACCCATCTTTAATTATACCGATCGAATCAGAATCACTTTCTGAGTTGATTTAACAATGTCCGTCCGTCCGTCCGTCCGTCCGTCCGTCCGTCTGTGTGTCCATGTAAAGCTTGTAATCAAACTGCAGGTCGCAAATATGAATATATTTTGATGAAATTTGGTATATAAGCTTTTATCGGCCATGGGATGAACGCTATTGAAATCGGTGAGAATCGGTCCATGTTCAGACCTAGCCCCCATACAAATTACCCATATGAAATCGACATAAATTGTCATAAGATCCAAATTGTCATATAGATCTTACTCAAATTGGGTTTGTATGCCTTCATTACATCCACTAATGAGTAGTCCAAAAATGCTCCCTTTGACCCCATATAGAGCTGCTTCCCGATCTTCACTTAAATCTATTAAAAACAAAAATATTGCACTGATTCTTCTCAAATTTTGTTTGTATATATTTTTGCAAAATACAAGAGACTTTACCAAACATGATCAGGATCGGTCCATTTTTGGACCTAGTCCCTTTATAGATATAGCATCCGATATGAACTTTTTCATATCTGCAGTCAAAAAAATTAATAAAAATCCCACTCAAATTTGGTTTTTGCTTATTTTCAATGTCCAGTTAGTTGGGCCTAAGAGATAGGGTTTCTAAACGCATGGTATAGGGTATCGTATAGTCGGTCTAGACCGACTATAATTTTCTTACTTGTTTAAGAATAGGAATTTGTTTAAGAAAATTCACTTTTTTAAGAAAATGTACGTTTTTAAGAAATATTAATTAATTTTTAGAAAGTGAACTTTGTAAAGAGGTAAATTTTTAAGAAAAGTTAATTTTAACGAAATTACGCTTTTATATGAAAGGTACTTTATTATGGAAATTTACATTTTTAAAAACGTGATTTTATAAGAAAACCTAATTTTTAAGATCAGATATATTTTGAAGGAAATTTACTTTTTGATGAAATTGTTCTTTTTACTTTCCTTTTTTGTTGATTGACTTCTAAGGTCTCAAAACAGGCTTATACGGATTAGAAACTTTGTGTATAATTATGATGCCGGCTGCGTTAAATAATGAATTTCATTGGTGTTCTATGAAGTACTTAGGGGTTTTCTATCTAGTAAAAGAAAAGTAATGCAATTTTTCAAATAGTAATTAGTTCTTTTTAAGGATCATTGTTTGTTATAATAGAAATTTGTTATAATAGAAACCAATTAACTTTAAATTTAATTGGTATTCGGATTTAATGTTTCATTATCGGCAATATTGGGTGGAGGTTATCAAAAATTCGACAAACGCAAAATTTAACAGTCTTACTTGTTTATTATTCTTTTTACAAGTTCATAGCTGAAATCATATATTTACTCTTGTATTTAAGGTTCTCAATTTAAGTTTTGGTCATTGGGAACTCTTCCGATTGCTCATTACTACAATGCGAGATTGTGAAAAAGTTCAACGAAAATTTAAACCAACGCCAGCTATTACTGAAATACCAGCAAATATTGTGGTAGCGCCAAAAGATGCACTCGATTCAATGAGTTTGGCACCCAGTCAACCGCATTCTAGAAAAAATTCATCTTCGTCACATATGGAAAAACAGGTAAGCATTTTATACAAATTTTACTTACATTATTTAAAACCAATAAAGAAAATAGTGCCCTAGACAACAATGTTATTTGTACATATGTTTAAAGAACACTGAAGCTGCACAAAAACAAAATACACTTCTTTTAATTATGTACTTGGACATGGATTCATTTATGAAAATAATAACGATAAGTTCGATTAATTATTTTCACATTATCATACACATTTCCACATGTATTCATAAACGCGTAAATACACTCAGTGTATGCTTTGCTATATAGGCTGTTTTTACAATTCGATTGAAATTAAATTTACAACGTAAAATTCACTTTCAATCAGTCTTTAAACTAAGAACAGTCCTGTAATTATCATGTTGTCATAGTCATTTTTAATTGATACAAGTTTTATTTACTTTTTTCAAAACTTTATTTATGCATCAAAACAAATCAGTCTAAAGTAAATGATTACGATATTCTACAGGTAAAAATATCAACTTTCAACGTTGTAACTTTTGTTTAGTTTTTGTTGTGTTACAGTTTTATTTTTCTTCTTCTTATAAATGTACTGTCAGTTGTTTTGAACATCTAAATAGTTAAATAGTTATCGAAACAAAATAATAACATTAAGAACTTCGGATTTGATCCCTTTTCTATAACTAATATATACACAAAGAACTTTTCAAAAATTATGATGATGATGGGTAACAATACATTGGAAACTTTTACAAAATTCCAAATCTGCCAGTTTTGTTTTTAATAATTTCGTTTTTTAATAAATTTGTTACAGAAAATATAATATAAAAAAAATTTGATGGCAAAACAATGGAAACTTTTAAACTTCTATATTAGAGTTGATTAAAACATTAAAAATATATAATATGGTATGAAATAAAATGTATAAAATCTTAACCGTAACTTAAATATTTATAGTCTCTGACACTTTCTTTCAATTGTTTTTTAAACCCAATTGTATTTTTCAATGTTTTTATCTTATAATAAATTATTATAAAATAATGGCAAGAATAAAGTTTTGTGAAGACTTAAATACCTGAATAATAGATGATCTTAAGCAAAAGAAAATTTGTGAGAAATATTATATAAATAAGTCCATAATTTTAAAAATTATCAAAACATATCCTGTAAGAGGTACGGTGACGATTCAAGATTCAGGCGGCATGACCGTAAAACGAGCCAAAGACAGAATAATTTAAATGCTACCTAAAGAAGTCATTAGGAATTTGAAACTAAAAATATGTGCTCAAACCGTTTCCCGGCAAGCAATTGAGGCTGATCTTTGTTGTTATCGTCCTGTGAAGAAACCGCTGATATCAGAGAAAAATTGTCTGGTTCGCATAAATTCTGCTAAAGTACATATGAACTGGTCAAGGCAGAATTGGGATACCGTTCTCTTTTCCGATGAGTCCAAGTTTGATTTAGAAGGCCGTGATGGTGTAATGTTTCTTGTTGTAATTTAAAAGAAACATACGCTCATCTAATTGGAGAGTTGAATTTATTCACTATTTAATAAAATATAAGCGATGTAGACTGTTTGGTTTTCGATATAACAATCGTTGCTTTATGAAAATCTTAAACATAGTCTAGTATTGAGTGACTTTCTTAAAGTCACTCTTTAATATATTTACACTTAGTTCTTATTCATTTACATGCATTTGTAACAATATCCCAATTTTAGAAAGTAGTTCACGTAAAAATATCGATCATTGAGTAACTTTCTTAATATCTATGGTCACAAGCATTAACCGCCTAAGTCGAAAATCATGCTTTTGAGAAAAATTACTTTTTATATAAATGTAATGGGGCTTCATTACGACTAGGTCAGAATGTTTTCATTAATAATTTTTTAATGAACAATGTTAGAGAAATAGGGATTTCGCGTAAATAGAAAGCGTTTTTAGTAGAATATGATAGCATACGTAACTCAAATCGTTCATAAGTCGACTTAAGCGGTTATCGCTTGTGACCACAGATATATTGAATGTTACTCAATACTTCTAAATCCATTTCAATGTAGCGCTCTGCTTTGGTTTTTAAATTAAAATCTAAAACCTTCGCTCCAGTTTTATTAGCTATTGCAAGCGCGATGGATTGTTTACTTAAAAAGAAAATAAACACAGCTTATTAAATTTGGCATGGTTAAATACTTTCTTAATTATGTTTACTTGTTACAATTATTATTTAATAGAGGTATTTACAACCTAACGCAACAAACAGCGGAGGAGAACTATGCACGACACATCCATTTATTGTTTACATTTAAATTGAGTGTGACGTCATACATAGAGTACAATGAAAGAACATTTGTACGATGACCAAAGGGAAAAAGACTAGACCCAAAATATACAAATGAAACAGTTAAGTTTGACTGTGACAGTATTATGGTATGGGGTTGCCAAAGAATTCGTCTAATACTCATACTCTAACTGGAATTGGATACAGACAAATTCTAAATGACGTAATGTACCCATATGCAGAATAAAATATGACCCTGGTCTGGAAATTCCAACATGACAATGACTCAAAACACACACACAAAGTTGGAAAAACTAGCTACAATCTAATGCAGTTGGCGCTTTGGAATGGCCATCCCAATCACTAGATCTCAATGCCTTAGAAAATCTGTGGGAAATTGTAGATCGAAGAATACGGATACGAAATTACAAAAACCAGACAGATCTCATAGAGGCAGTTAATTTAGAATGGCAAAAATTTAATTGAATCCAGGTTTCGGCGTTGTGAAGCAGTACTAAAGTATAATGGATACTCACAAAGTACTTAAACCACAAATAGAGGAAAAGTTTTCAATTATTGTATAGTAAAGGTTCCCATTGTTTTGTGTTATGTTTAAACTCTTTTAACTCAATCTCTCTGTCTGTCGTGAGGCAACCCCATTCCCCAATTGATCTGAAACTTGGCCCATAGTCTTGTTGTGACTACAGATCAATTTTGGGGTAGTCACGCATGGTCACGCACAGTCACGGAGTGATCTAAATGTCAATTCCCCTCATCCGATCGATCTGAAACTTGGTACATAGACTTGCTGTGAAAAAAAAGATTAACTCTGAGTTAGTCACGCATGGTCACGCACATTCACGCATTGTCACGCACAGTCACGGAGTGATTTAAAACGGATTTCCCCTCATCCAATCAATCTGAAACTTGGTCCATATACTTGCTGTAAAGAATGATTAACTCCGACATAGTCACGCATAGTCACGCACAGTCACGGAGTGATTTAAAACCCATTTTCCCTAATCCAATCGATCTGAAACTTGGTCGATAGACTTGCTGTGAAAAAAGATTAACTTTGACATAGTCACGAATAGTCACGCTCAGTCACGGAGTGATCTAAATGTCAATTCCCCTCATCCGATCGATCTGAAACTTGGTACATACACTTGCTGTGAAAAAAAAGATTAACTCTGAGTTAGTCACGCATGGTCACGCACATTCACGCATGGTCACGCACAGTCACGGAGTGATTTAAAACGGATTTCCCCTCATCCGATCGATCTGAAACTTGGTCGATATATTTGCTGTAAAGAAAGATCAACTTCGACATAGTCACGCACAGTCACGCATAGTCACGGAGTGATTTAAAACCCATTTTCCCTTATCCGATCGATCTGAAACTTGGTCGATAGACTTGCTATGAAAAAGATTAACTTTGACATAGTCACGCACAGTCACGCATAGTCACGCACAGTCACGGAGATATTCAAAACTCATATGCATAAAGAAAGATAGAGTTTTAATAAAAATTTGTTTTTGTGGTTTAGATTATTTCTGAAGTTAAGCTATTTTCTGTCAATATTTTTTTTCTTTTTTAAATAAATAGAACATACAAATTTTTAAATTATTAAGAGATCTTTTAATTTTATGATTCAAAAATATAAACTATAAATAAATAATAAAATAATAATAATAATTTTGTTAAAATTTTCCATTGTATTGTCACTCACTGTATACATATTTTAAAATATGGATTGTAACGAAAGAAAAAATAAATAACAACACAGATTTTGGATAAAGGAATAGACCAAAATTCAAAAAATAATTTGTCGCCATGAATATTTTGATATAATTCAGTGCCATGGAATTTTTCATTACATTCCTTATAAAAAAGATTTTTGCAAAGTTTTTTTTAATTCTATTATATTCATGTTGTTGTATTCATCCTTTCTAATCATAAATATTTATCTATTTTTTTTCAAATTAAATGTCCCACTTTTTAATAAAACTAATTATGTTTTTATATAAATTTTGCTAATGCCGAAGATGTTATCTTTTTTGATTTGATAGCGGTAAAATAAAGTCTACCATTAAAACTTTCTTTGTATTTAGAGATTTACCATATTAATTTAACAAACAAAATTTTCTTTATATGAAATGTATTATTAATACTGGGATATTGTTTTCTGTTTAAGGTTACGCTGGAGGAACAAATGATTTGTGGAGCTTTACAAACACTAAATGAAGATGCTTTTGAAGACGTGGCTAGCAGTGAAAGACCGAGTCCTTCCGGGTTGCCAACAGGTGAGATGTTAGCTGCAGCCGCACAACTGCATTTAGCACCCATACGAGAATCATCGGAATTCGGTTCACCATCCGATGAACAAAAAATTAATATCAATTTAATACCATTTGTTTCCAACAACAATAACAATAATAGTAATAATTACAACACACCACAACAACATAAAAACTCTACTACCACCGAATATAATCGCAGTGCAAGTTCACATTCTTTATATAGTTTATCTGGAGATATACAAATGGGTAACGGAATTAATAGCACGATTGCAAATATCAGTAATAGTGGTTCGGGTAGTGGTATTGGTAATGGTAGAGGTGGTAGTGGTGGTGGTGATATTAGTTTAGTTATGAGTTCAAATAGTTTGCGTCATAGTATTATTAGTGATGGTGGACATTTATTATCAGCCTCTAATATTGTTGGTAGGACTTTAGTTCAGCGTCACCATTCTGTAGGTGATAATTTATTATGTGAACCATTGACGCCACAAATACGTGTCCCCTCCAATTCTTCGGGTATACCAACAGTTGTGGTTATACCCAATTCAAATGCCGATCATTCCACTCATCATATTGTGGATGATACTAAATTATAGAATTTAAATTGGTTGGGCAAAGGTTGGTTCCAATTATGATAAAGACATTTACCGACATTTGAAATTTACTGCAACATATCTTAAAAAACACTGATAACACGTAATTAATCTTAAATGCGTGCAAATACTTTCACAATAATTATTAAACTCGACAAACATACAATAAACAGTTAAATCAAAAAATTACACAAACAAACTTCACTCATATAGAAAATATTGCAATTTATATATAAGCTTTAAAAAAAAAATAATTTTATGGCATATAATACACAATAATACATATTACAGGAAAACGAAAACATTTAATAGAATTTAAAAAAGATATATATTTTCGTAATACATTTATTACAAATGTAGATACATACGTACATACCATTTATTCATTTAAAAAATTAACTTAATTAACATGTTTTTATACATAACTGAAGTTATAATGATACTTGATACATAAAGGATACTTTTTTGATTTTAATAAATTTTATGAAACATATTTTTTTTAGTACTTAACTCAATTTGACTTTGATATTCTAACAATTTTCGCGCTAATACATGTATAAGTATATATATATATATAACGATTTATTTCGATACAGACGTATCAGTATTAATTATATTAAATGTTCATCTACTTCATTTATTAAACACACATTTACATTCGTATAAAAACAGGTGCGTAGTAAGGTTTTCGACGGAAATTAGTGCAGTGTTATCTGTTACATACCGATGATGTATATATGTTACCAAGTCTATTGAAAATTATATTCTTAATCTGTGCATAATTCCAAGTTGTTATTAGATGCCAGTGCCAATGACGGCAACAATATATATGTGGCATTTGAACAGGATTATTTTCAAATTTGCTATAAGTGACTCTCACAATTTGTTTAACTTCATTACAACTCATTTTAACACTTAAGTATCTGCTGCTAAAAATATCATATTTAAATTATACTTATTGAATGATTTTTGGTAATTTTTAGTACAAATTTTTGGAGCTAGTTCTAAAATATTAAGTTCATAAGCTTCTCCGATTTAAGTTAGTTGAATAATAATTTTTGGGCTAGTGCAGAGATGCGAATTCTCAATGCGTCAGTAGATAAGCAACCATACTGTGTTGCAAGTCAATTGATATAGATTTTAAATTTTTATTTCGTTAATTTTTTTTTTTTGCTATTAATAAAAAATGAATTTGCACACATAAAATATTAGCAAAAAATATATTTCTCATTTCTCAATGATCTTTGGAGCTAAATCTCTTAAGGTTTGAAAATACAAAATAGTCACTGGTGGCTAAATCCAAAGAATATGGCAGATTTATGGCGAATACACTCGTGTGCACTAGTACTTGCTGCGATTTTGGCAAACATCTAAACTCCAAAGGCAGAATCTTGTATGACATAGCAAATTACTATGAAATGGGATGTTATTTTCTCATGATCGCAAAAAAGTTCACACACCCGCATACAGTGCATGCATTTGTTGACAAAAAATTAGAAGGAGTGCGTCTATGATATCGAAATTGTGTATACTTGTTTAGTTTCATGTAGGAAAGAAAAATTCCAAAAATGTTTGAAATCGGCCAGTTCCTGGAGCTCTATTTAAAGTTTCGGAATAAAAAATAATAGGAGTGATTTTATGATAATAGCAGACTGATAATAGCAGACTCCTGTCGCTGACATCACTTGGCAAACTCTGATTGTACTCTGCATGACCAGAACAGACATCATAATCCCACTTCGACGTAAGAGTGTAATTTAAATTAAAAACTTTTAAAATAACGCTTTGTAGTGTAATCCATTAAACTTTGCAAGCTTACAGAGGCTTCCTTTTCTGATACTCGGACTTCATTGGAATAGCATTTTTTGGAGCTAAATCTCTTAAGGTTTGAAAATACAAAATAGTCACTGGTGGCTAAATCCAAAGAATATGGCAGATTTATGGCGAATACACTCGTGTGCACTAGTACTTGCTGCGATTTTGGCAAACATCTAAACTCCAAAGGCAGAATCTTGTATGACATAGCAAATTACTATGAAATGGGATGTTATTTTCTCATGATCGCAAAAAAGTTCACACACCCGCATACAGTGCATGCATTTGTTGACAAAAAATTAGAAGGAGTGCGTCTATGATATCGAAATTGTGTATACTTGTTTAGTTTCATGTAGGAAAGAAAAATTCCAAAAATGTTTGAAATCGGCCAGTTCCTGGAGCTCTATTTAAAGTTTCGGAATAAAAAATAATAGGAGTGATTTTATGATAATAGCAGACTCCTGTCGCTGACATCACTTGGCAAACTTTGATTGTACTCTGCATGACCAGAACAGACATTATAATCCCACTTCGACGTAAGAGTGTAATTTAAATTGAAAACTTTTAAAATAACGCTTTGTAGTGTAATCCATTAAACTTTGCAAGCTTACAGAGGCTTCCTTTTCTGATACTCGGACTTCATTGGAATAGCATTTTTTCTTCTTATCTAGTACCTTTATATAAGGTCGTAAAATTTTGTATCTCTCTGTTTGCAAAAAAACATCTTTCAATGTTTCGTACTAGGCTAGGTTAGGTTGAAAAAGAGGAGCCATGTATACACAGTAAACTACTGCACAATTCAACATTTTCTGTAAAAATGGCATTCTCAAAAACTTCATGCATTGCTATGTCATGTCAACTCCAACAAGGTGTTATGCCATGTCATGCCAACTGAAACATACTGTCTTAGCATGTTATTGCAACTTAGCTAAGCTGTTGTACGTTGTTGTGGCCAATACCATGTCTTCTAATGTTTTTTCTGGAGCATGTTTTTCACAGCCCTGTATAAAAATATTGATTATTCTGTCTTATTTTTTAAATAAAGATCCTAAATCAAATCAAATAAGTAATTGATTAAAAAATGTTCAAATTGATAAAAACTTCTATTTTGAAATTAAACTATTTGTAAATACAATCCATATAAAATAAACAAAACATTTTTAAATCCAAATAATGACAAAAAAAACATATTTCAGTTTTTAATTTTTTCCCATAAAACGTATAACGGTTATTTTTCTGCTTTACTCATCATTTGAATTCATTGTATGCAAGGCATTGAAATCTAAGTTACTGTGTAAAAACATTATTTGATTAACACCTACTGGGGTTTTCCCGAGCAACGACCTTTTTTCATATAACAAGTGTCGAGCTTTTGAAAAGAGCCTTTCCGATGCAGCGGAGCTGGCTGATGTCGCTAATACAAAACAACTTAACTTGAAAAGTAAAGGATTTTCTCTTTTATGCGCTTCCCAGCACTCGAATTCCTTGTGGTATAAAATTGTCTGACTCTCATATCTTAAGATTTCATTGTGCACTTGGTCTTCGTATTCAAGTGGAAATACAGCTTGTACGAGTCTATTGTAGTGTATGCGATAGTCGATGTATTTTTGTATATTTCTAACATTTTTATGCGTTGTTCATGAATACTTCTTTTCTCACTCTCCGAAAAATTTAGCAGTTTGTTCAATTATGCAATTTATGTTTGCATCAATCACAGATTCTATATAAAGTAAAATTTGCTCGTTAAATTTTTTAATAGTTTCTGAATCATTTTGGTCGTTTATTATGGCTACTTTTTTAAGTTTTCTTGTTTGAGGATAAACATGATGAATTGTAGGATATGTTTCTCCTTCCAGAAGCTTAGAAACTTCCTTAAATGGTTTAAGAATCTCAATTATTTCATTATTATTGGTTATATTAAGATCCGTCAATCTATTAGTTTCTAGTTTTTCTTGAAGTATCTGAGTTATATAGACCCAGATTAACTGTATCGATTTTAATAAATAGAAAACAGTGTTCCATCGTATTGGCGTAAAGCTTTTTAACGTAGTATTAAGAGAACTATTACACCCCTGACTTCTTGAAGTATTTAACTAGCTTGGTGCAAGATCCTACAATTGCATTATCCTTCAATGACATTATTTATCAGGTGGTTGATTTTATTTTTAATATTAATACCTTTAATGATTTAATGAAAAAAAATAACGGTATAAAGTTTATACTCGCTCTAAAAAACTAACCGGTATTTCAGTCACTTCCCATTTCGATCATTCCAAAAATTTTTATAGTGGTATAGGGTATAACAAAGTAAAGAAATGTCGCATGTGTCGCATGTGTTAACACGTTCATGTGTGCCAAATCACTGTAAAAACTATGCATAGATTTGATTTGAATTTATTCGACAGTGTCTATATATGCCATTGTCAAACATGTATGAGCGGCATAGCATGAATTAACACTTGCATCATGTGACACATGTTGTATAGTTCAACAGTTGCAGGTCTTTAATACACATAGCTCATATCCGTTGTACCCGCATATACACTTAAGTCAGAAAGTCGGCTTATTGTGCGCTTTACATCTCCATGATCATCCGGTTATCTACCCCTATTATTAACTTAGAAATTCGGTCTCGTCAGCAAATTTCCTAAGTGTTTTCTAGCGGATCTCCCTAAGAGCCGCTAGGCCTGGTATGATGTCGTTGGATAAATGCCTGACCCTTGTTCCCGCAAAAGCAGGACAGTAACAAAGGTAGTGTTCCAGGGTCTCGTCATCCTCTCCACAAGCTCTACATGTGGCCGATTCCGCCCGTTCTATACTATATAGGTGATCCCTCAGTTCAGAGTACCCAGTGAGGATGCCAATAATCCTACTAAATTCCCTTCTATTCAGACTAAGGATTTCCCTAGTCTTCGAGTGGGAAGTTGGGAGTGCCCCAAAACATCTTCGTAACCCTACCCACGTCAGTTCCCTCCCAAATTGAAGTATGTGAACTGGTCGTCCAGTCTAAGAGTTTAAATTTGAGAGACTGGAAAGGTATAGGATTTTTAAATTGACTTCCTCCAGAAAAGAACCTTTCCTGGCCAAACGATTTCAAGTCTACCCCTTGTAATGAAGTTTTCAATCTCCTCCTTACATATGCGGACAGTCCTTGATCTAGTTTTGTCCGAGGATATCACCCTGATATCCGCTAGACTGTCCGAAAATATTCTCACATCTTCGGGGCTTGGGATTTCCCATGCGTCAATACAACTTATTCATTCCGTTATCGCGACCAATTCGGCCTGAAAGACAGAGTTGTGGTCCGGAATGCGTAGGTATTTGCCAGTGGAACGGTCTTCATCATAGAAACCTATGCCAGTCCTACCATGCAGACTAGATCCGTCTGTGTAGTAGTGTGACCCTGGAAAGTTTTGTAGAATATTCCCGTTTAACCAGCTTTCCCTGTCAAGAATCCTTATACTGCAGGGTGTGTTCGTCCACACTTCCTCGACTCCATCACAGCTAAAATCCAATGTTTCGTACTAATGTTTTGTTGACTCTGCATACAGCATTAGCGCTAGCGCAATTGATGAAGGTATATATGATTATGATTTATTTTTTTTCACCCTTTATCGCTCTTGAGATTATTAATTGTTGTTGGGTGTACTGTCATCTTTGTAGCAACGAATTGCATTGTTTTTTGTTCGACGAATTGTAATGCTACGTTCGATATTAGGACCAACTTCCATTATATGATCTGAAACTTTTTCCACCATTACAATAATTTTTGAAAGCTGTTCATATGCTGTGTGATATGTTTCCAAACGGCTCTCATATTGTTTGGTGTCACTTCATGCCATGCTTCGCCTATATTTTCGATAACATTTCTAATGTTATAATTCTTCAAAAATTAAAGTAGGCGCATTTTCTCCTGTTGTTGCTTTATTGGCTTGTGAAAAAGTGCGACGTAAATAATAGCTCTTAAATGTTGCAATGACACCTTGATCCATCGGTTGAAGTAACGATATCGTGGTTAGTGGAAGAAATGTTATTTGAACATTTTCATTTAAATCGCTAAGACCAGTGGGATGACCTGGAGCATTATCTAAAATTAATAAAATCATAAATTTCAACCCATTTTCTCGACAATACCGTTTTGTTGTAGGGCAAAAATAGTTAGTGAACCAATCTTCAAATAAAATTTTTGTGACTCACGCTTTTTTATTTGAACGCCGCAATACTGGGAAATTATTTTTTGATAAACCCTTAAGAGCTTAAGGATTTTCCTCACGATCTTTTGAGATTTTATATCCTGGACATGACTTCTCATTGACTGCTATAAAAGTGCGTGACGCTAACTTTTTCCAGTATTATCCCGTCTCATCAACGTTGAATATTTGTTCATCTTTTTAGCCACCTTTTTATATAATATAATAATATAATATAATAATTCTTATGGATAACTTAAAGCAGCCTCTTTATCTGTAATTGCAGATTCACCAACAATACGCACATTGTGAATACCAGTTCGTTCCTTATAACGAAAAAACCATCCTCGACTTGCCGTAGAAGTTTCACTAGCTCCCGCACCTTCGTTTTCTACTTCATCATTAGTCTTTGTAAAGACTTAGTGCTTTTGCTTGAGTTTCATTTGACTAAGTGGAATACGTTTTTGATTAAGGTATTCTATCCATATAGATAATTGCCGCTCCATGTTAACTATTCGAGGGCTTCTAATTCTGGTCACTACTTTTGACAAATTTTTTTTCACAATTTTTCGAACTGAACAATTTTTTTTTTTTTAATTTCAAAACCGTACTGATCGAAGCAGTACTATGCGAGGTATTCGTGTATATTCATTGCGTAATTTAACTAAATTTGTATTTATTTTAATATCCAGTCATAATCATTTATTGTTATAATTTTAATACATCAATTTATGTTTAAACAATATTTTTAAAAAATTTGTTATAAAAAAAAGAACAAAATAATTTAAAGCATTTTAAGAATCTCACAGAAAGCGGGTTTTTTTTTCAATTAGACTAAAAAACGGTTTTTACTCGTATTATCGGTAGAATATTGTCTCTAAGAAAGATTTTGCCTTTTGACGTAGGTGCCAATAAAAAGTATTTACCATAGTGTGCTTCCGTGCAATGTCTTAATGTAAAAAATACCTTAATTTTGGCCAAAAGGAATCGTTTTTTTAAATCGTCGTTAAATCGGTCGTATAAGTTGGTTCTCAATATGGATTATGCTAAAAAAAAAACTGTCACCATGACCTTGTTGGTCGATAATCCCACCTTTAAGAAACTCATTGCTTAGACTGGTATCTAGTGTCCGGCGTGTTATAATGGACCGGATCCATGTTTTAGCCACCGTTATAAAAGGACGCAACAACTCATCCATGTTGCGGTTAAAAAACGCCAAGCAACCCTTTGAAGTTTGGCAGTCACACTATTGCGTTTATGTTCAAGACGGAGCCTGTTCAAAATTCGACATTTGTCTATTAACAGTGTGGAACAGTGTGGATTTGTAATTAACTATATAGTGAGTGACAATACAATGGAAACTTTTAACAAAATATATTTTTGACGACTTGAACGGTCAGTACCAAAAAATTGGATTATAAAATTAAAAATTATTTTGTTAATTTTAAATCTTGTATATTATATTTATTTAAAAAAGAAAAAGATATTAACATAGAATAGTTTAACTTTAGAAGAAATAACAAAACTTAAAAGTATTAATTTTTATGCTGTTGACAAAACAATAGAAACTTTTACTATGCAATAATTGAAAACTTTGCCATTATTTTTGGTTTTAATATTTTGTTGGGTATTCATCATTTTTTAGTACTGCGTCACAAGGCCGAAGTATGTAGTCAAGTAAATTGTTGACGATATCCATGGAAATTTTAACTGCCTCTATGAGATCTGTCTTATTTGTGAAATTTCGTGTCGATTAGGCTGGTCATTCCTATGCCCCAACTGCATTAGATTGCGGTCTTTCGATTACAACTCGGTGGCAAACCCGCCAAACTTAGCAGTCTTTTTCCCTTTGGTGGTCGTACAAATGTTTTTCCATAATGACCTCTTTAATTAAACTTGGACTCATATGAAAAGAGAACAGGATTCCAATTCCGTCTTGATCAATTCATGTGCTCTTTAGCAAAATAACAAGACGATTTTCCTTGATATCAGCGATTTATTCATTGGACGATAATAACCAAGATTAGTTGGAGCACATATTTGTAGTTTCAGGTTGTTAATGACCTCTTTAGGTCGCATTTTTGGATAGCTTTTAAAACTCTTTTGCTATTTAATTATACTGTCTTTGGCTCGTTTTACAAGGTCTACCGCCGAAAATTGAGTCATCACCATACCTCTTTCACGATATTTCTTGACAATTTTTAAAATTATGGATTTATTTATATAATATTTCTTACAAATTTTCTTTTGCACAAGACCAGCAGTAAAATCATCTATTATTCTGGTTTTCAACCCTTCACAAAACTTTATTCTTGCCATTATTTTATAATAATTAATTATAAGATTAATACACTGAAAAATACAAAACAGTTGACAGAAAATGTCAGAAACTATAAATTTTTATATAACGGTTAATATCTTTCATAACATCTTCTATGTTTATTGATTTAATCCAATCTTGCACAAAAGTTTAAAAGTTTTCATTGTTTTGTCATCACTAAAAAAATACTTTTTTTCGTTTCATGACTGTGTTTCATTTTAATATTTCGTTATCTACACGAACATTTTTCTAACACCTATTTTTTAAACCACTTAAACCATATAGATTCGAAAGTAGCTTTATTTTAAGTTCGTGTTCTTGCTCGTGTACCGCTAAAAAATCAGAACATGTTCGTGAACGCGTACATCTAAAAATTAAAACATTATCCACTCGCAATCGGAAAAATCTGAAACACCCCTATAATAACAACAACAATTGTTTCAACCAAATTTATTTAAAAAATCTAAAATAATTCATTAGCAGTTATAAAAAAATAAAAATAAAAAGATAGTAATAAAATTGAAAACAGAGAAATTTTATATGTTGTTTATGACTTAATTTCGTTTTTTTTTTCGATCGCGAGGGGATAATGTTTTAATTTTTAGATGTACGCGTTGAAGAACATGTTCTGTTAGCAGTACACGTGCAAGAACACGAACTTAAAATAATGCTACACTCGAATCTGTGTGGTTTATGTGTGTTCATGATTGTGTTAGGCACCGTACAAATTTTAGAAACACACATAATTGATATGAAAATAAAAATATGTGTTGGCTGTTTTAGAACAGAACATTGTGTGTTTCATGTGTGTATTTCCTGAACCTTGATCTTTCGATAGAGAATACACCAAAGAGTGATTTCGCAAAAAAATACATAATTTTAGGACTTTAGAAAGATTATCTATTATAAGGATTGCGCAGATAAAAAGTGTAACATAAATAAACTCGAATTTTAAATGAATAAATCAATTATTTTGTAAGAAAATTTAAAATTTTTGAAGAATAGCTCTCATAAGCGATGTGCATGTGCTCTTCATCACCCTTTTTCCACAATCCTTCTATGGTCCTTAGTTCTGGGTATAAATTGACCAACCATTTTTGTATACCATTCAACGGCCGATTTAATGTAATGGCATGATGCTGCTCTAAGAATGCAATCATTTTTTAATGTACAAATCGGTATTAATCGAATTAATTTCTTTTCCCACAACTACAATAGGCTGCCAAACTAAAATTATTTTAGGTAACTATGTTATTGTTTTTGTACCTTATATTGTTCACAGACATGCCCTTTAGTATCGGCTACGTAAAAATGTACTCCTGGTAGCTGTTAGAAGTCTTCCAACACTTATGTTCGAAATGCAGTACTTATATTTTTTGATGAAATTACATTTAAGTTCTTTAGCACGTTCTTTTGGCTCTATATTCTTCTTGGAGTTTGCACGAATTCAGTCCTGCCTCCTTTTCACTTTTCATACGAAAGACTGCGAGCAATTGTTTTTTATTTAGCTTTTTTTCTTCAGAAATATTCAGATTTTTCTTCGAAAGTGACAGTATTTTTCAAGCCTTGTTAGGGTCAGTATAGCCCATGTGTCTGTTACTTCCCACATGATGTTCATTATAATTTTTAAAATCATTTGCCGAGATATCTTTCCGCTTAGGATTTTTTTTGTTGATTTGGGATTACTCCATCCCTCTTCTATCAAAAGGATAGGAGGATTACTTGGCTGGTCCAGAGGAGCATAACGCCATCAAAATTCTACTATAACTATAATTCGCCTTGTCCTCATTGCTGAAGAAATCTAGGATCTTGTCGTACAATATACATAATCAGAAAGTTGTTGATCGTATTTAGTACATTTGAAAAAAATGTGCGAATCATTTTCAGGTACCCCACATGTTTCACATGAGCCATCCCCAACAGATCGGACCTTCAACTTAGCAAGGGAGAACCGGCTGAAAGAGTGACCCGTCATGAGTCTATTGATCTGTCTTATCTGCCTGCCATTCAAATTTATACTATCGCCTTCAAACCAGGGTTTCTTCAACAGTGACAGATGTAATTTACCGTAATCGATTCCTTTCCTTCTCTTCATGCAATCAAAATTTCTCTCCAATTCGTTGTATATTCGTCTCTCAACTCATTGATGGCTTCTCTTTTCGGCCACTTAATCACCTGCTCCGAACCTTCCGTAATAGCCCTTTTGGCTTCTTCATCTACAATAACGTTGCCAGCAATCCCTCTGTGAGACGGTATATAGTGAACTTGAACGCGGTCAACAAATTGAGTTCCGTTAAGCATATTATGTATGTGTATGCATATATCATTATCTCTCGCTTCGCATAAGCTTATGCAACCACTTTTGCTGTCAGTTAAAATTGCCACTTTTCTAATTTTTTTTTATTAAAAATTCTAATAATTTTTTCACGTACTTTTCATTCACAATCTATTTGGAAATAAAATAATTATAAAATACAATAATACGAAGCATATTTCATATATTGCTTAAAAAATTAATAGTTTTATGTTATATATTTTTCGTGCGCAAACCTTCTTATATTCCATTACCAATAAACTGGTTGTGTACTATCCAGCAAAAATAGAAACTAAAAAAAGTCACATTTATAAACGGTATTGTTTTTAGATATTGTTCTATTAATGAGTACATAGATGTAATTCTTGTACTTCGGAATGCATAAAAAGTGTAATAATAAAGAAAACAACAAATTTTTTTTTTCCATTTATTTGTTGTTAATTATGTACCATTTTCAATATTTCAATTTGCGCAACAAATATCAGTTTGGTCCATAGACCTTTGTTTTTTATATAATTTTTCATGCGCTTTGGCATGCTTTCAACCAAATTCTGCAATACTCCTCGAGGAATACTTTGCCATTCCCTGGCAACACGCTCCCAAAGCTCGCCCAGACTTGTTGGTGCTCTTTAGTAAGTGCCTAATCGTCGTTTCACAACTGACCACAAATTTTCAATTGGATTGAGATCAGGACTTTGTGCCGGCCACTCCATCAACTGCAATTTTTGCTCAGTAAGGACGTATGTTCAAGGTCACCATCTTGCTGAAATATGATCTCTTCCTCAGGATAGGCGCTTTCGTCAACAATATCGGGAAGATGGCTCTGTAAAATATTCAGGTAATCCTCTTTCCACATTATTCCATCAATTTTTTGAAGTTGCCCAACACCACACCATGGAAAACAGCCCCACACCATGATGTTGCCACTACCATGTTTCACCGTTTCCTTTACGTGATGTCTTTTTATGGTTTCATTTGGCCGGCGCCGGCAATATTGCTTACCATCAGATTGGAATCTGTTGAATTTCGATTCGTCTGACCATATGACACGTTTCCAGTCGTCTTCAGTCAAACTCAAGAGTTCTAGTGCAAAATTTAGTCGCGCCTTAACATTTTTTACGGATAGAGCAGGTTTTTTTTTTCTTTACTGCAGAAATATATCAAATGTTGTGGAGAGATCTTCTTGCTGTCCATCGGCTAACAGGTTTTCGAATTTCCAAACCTACATTTCCTGGAGTCAATCTTTCTTCATATGTTTCATCATAAGGCGTGCGTCCGCATCTGTCAAAAGCCTTTTACACCCTCTGACCTTATCGTTACATTTTACATTGCGTCTTTTATGGACTCTCATCACAAGTGACCATATCAATTTTTCGAGAAGATAATCCATGCTCAGTCATTGAAATAATTTTGTTTTCAACTTCGCGAGAAATTTTTTTAATTTTTTTTTAAATTTTATTTATTAAAATGTTTTTTATGTTATTTATTATTTAATTTGTATCGACCTTGAAAGCGTCTCAAAATACGTCCACAATATGTAAAATAATATTTTGGATTAAAATTAACTACAAAATAAACACTCAATTTGGAAAAATAACGGTAATATTTTGCTGAAAAGATAAAGGTTGTATAATTGAGTACATGCAGGTTGTTTTGGTTTTTGTTAATTTGTTATTAGAATATAATACTTTTTTTTGTATTAAAAATAAATTGAAGTCGACTTAACAACTAATAAATGGAAAAAAAATTGTTATCTTTATTATTACACTTTTTATGCATTCCGAAGTATAAATGCTCCCCACTGTATATGTGACCTTCTCCGAGAAAAGGGACCTAGTGTGTCAAAAAACGGGTTTGGACTTAAGAGTGGATTCTGGTACCTAAAAGGGTGTAGAATAAGATGAAATGAGTTAGATTTCTGATAAAAATTTATTTACCACATAAAAACGTACAAAACGAACTTGGGAAAATCGATAAAAATGAGAAAAACATTAAAATTTTATTATTTTTTTTTTTTTTTTGATTTTTTGGTTTTAAATTGTTTTTTCGTCAGTCTTCGAATTTTTTTAAAGTTTGTACTTTTTTTCGGTGTTTCGTGATCTGGTGCTTCGATTTTCTTCCGTTTGACAATTTCAGTTTTTTCTTTTTTCAGCTTTCTTTTTCTCGTGATCCGGTGCTTCGTTTTTTTTTTCTTGCTGGCAGGTTCAGATTTATTTTTCGATTTTTTTTTCGCTTTGGGTTCACTCGGTTTAGGAGCTACAAAATCCCGTTTCTGTGAATCAGTACATAAGACAAAATTAATTGAAATGAATTTGAAAAATTAAAATCACCTGGTAATCTTTTGTAAAATCCTTCAAATTAAGTATCCCATGTTCGCCACTCTACTTCATTTACATTCACAGCGTTGTTAAATTTATTACTGCTAGAGCTATTGACCACATCTTCAAAATCTTGGTAATAATCTACATTTGAGCGACTATATTCTAGTTTCATTAATCCGACAGAGAGATCGGGACTGAACTTTATATTATAAAGATTTAATACAAGTTGGAAATGAAACAGCTTCTTCACATGACAAGCTATTTTTAAATTCATTGCTGACTCTGTGTAGTGTTTACATTATTCCGAGTCATTTATGCCAATTTTAATAGAATCTTTAATTTTTGGAATTAGCCTAATTGATTATTTATAATTTTTTATATTTTTTACGATCATTTTTGACATCACGAGTGAACATTTCACTACATCTTAATTGTTAAAAAAAGAACTCATTATGTATCTGTATCTACGTTGTTAAAATGTTTTTTTTATTCAGAAATTATTCACAATTATATTTTATAATAAGAAAGTGCTTGAATGAAAAATTTAAACAGTAGTTAGAGTTTGCAGTAACATTCAGTATTCGTACAGTCTTAAGCAATTTGGACAATATGCTTTTTACTTATCCTTTAAACCATTTTTATATTTTGCATAGTTGTGGAAAGTTGGTTATACCATTCCAGTAGAAAAAGTTAGAAAAGTTAGAACTAGTTCCGAAAAATTCTAGATTCCAACTAAGTTAACGATAATCCTGTTCTAAATTTTTAAAAAACTTTTAGAACTACATAGTTAGATTTAGAATTCACTTGGATCATGAATCAGATTTCTACTATCTAAAATATTTCCAAACGATTCCTCTCTACGCTCCTGTTCCAGAATTAGATGCTATAACTTAAAAGGAAAACTATGAACTTTCTAGTATGTGAAAATTTTAATGTTTTAAATATTTGGCTTAAAATTGACAGAGGTATGGGATGGATATTATACACTTAGATTATATTAGATCAACAACCACACATCTTTCAAAATACTTGCTGTAATTTAATTTTTTTTTATAATTTTTTATATTATATATTTTTTATGGCTTCAGTGTACGCACTCTTAATTGGTTATTACTAATCATATTTTGAAGAAAAGAAATATTTCTGGTGCCATTTAATTTAAAACTGTTTTAACATATTTAGTTTTTGAACATCCATATTTTGTTAATTATATAAGCTTTTAACTATTTACTTGTATGTATGTTACTAATTTATGTTTGTAGGTATATTTAAAAAAAAAACAGACAAATTAGACAAATCGAAATATTGAATACATTAATTGAAAATCAAACAAAAAATGCATGTAACGCATAATTTTACTAATAATATTAAAAAACTAAAAAAAACTTCAAAAAAACATTAAATTAGTTATAATTATATGGTTGATAAGTAATGGAAAATAAAAGCTATTCTTTTAATGCAAGCAAAAAATTTAACATTTGGCGTTTTTCTGGTTATTTACAATTGTATAACTATTAGTATATATATTTAATATTTATTCGGGTGAATTGTATATTTAATTATATTGTTAAAGAAAAAACCTGGTGATGGTTTTACAATATCGCTTATTGCATGAGCTTTTTTTTATTTTATTTTATTTTTTTTTTTTTTTCATCAAAATGGTAAGTCCATTTTCAATATGTGATATAAAAGAGGAGGCAATTTCTTTTCGAAATATCTACACCACTTCAAATATTACTATTCAAATATGAACAAGTAAGAAAATTATAGTCGGTCTAGACCGACTATACGATACCCTATACCATGATTTAGAGACCCTATCTCTTCGGTCCAACTAATTGAATATAGAAAATAAGCAAAAACCAAATTTGAGTGGCATTAATATTATTTTTTTTAGCTGCAGATATGAAAAAGTTCATATTGGGTGCTATATTTATATGAGGACTAGGTCAAAAAATGGACCGATCCTGACAATATTTGGTAAAGTCACTTATATTTTGAAAAAATATACACAAACCAAATTTGAAAAAAATCTGTGCAATATTTTTGTTTTTTGATAAATTTAAGTGAAGATCGGGAAGCAGATCTATATGGGGCCTATGACTAAGAGTTGTCCTATAGGGATCATTTTTGGACTACTGATTCCAATTTCACTAGATTTATATGATAATTTGGATCTTATGGCAATTTATGTTGATTTCATAAGGGTCATTTTTATGGGGGCTACGTCTGAACATGGACCGATTCTCACCAATTTCAATAGCGTTTATCCTATGGCCGATAAAAGCTTATATACCAAATTTCATCAAAATATATTTATATTTGCCAGCTGCAGTTTGATTACAAGCTTTACATGGACACACAGACGGACGGACGGACGGACATCGCTAAATCGACTCAGAAAGTGATTCTGAGTCGATCGGTATAATAAAAGATGGGTCTAGGTCAAATATTTTTGGTAGTTACAAACAGCAGCACAAAGTCATTATACCCAAACCACATGGTGGTATAGGGTATAAACATCCTTGATTTTATAAAAATACAATAAATAAGAAATTATAGTAAATACTGCTCAAAAAGAAAATTAATTAACTTTAATTTGAAATGGTATTATAATTTAAAGGTTAATTTGTGCAAAAGTCCGAAGATTGTTGTACAGTGTTATTATTCATTGCAAAATATTTAATGCAAATTATATATTGGACCAATTTTAATGGGAATAAATGTAGTTTGGCAATGTGAAGTTTTGTGTGTTATGGCAACAGGTTTCAGCAAAGTGTGATATGGGTAATAAATAAAATGAAAGAAATGAAGATGAAAGAAATGTAAATAAGTCATGCACGCAAACTGGTGAAAAATATGAAGTGGACCCTACGCACCATTTATAACATGCCAGAGTTGTAAAGGTGATAAATTTATTGAAAAACGCCCATACTAGCAGATCTTTAAAACTGGCTAAAAAGGGGGACAAGTTATGAAGAAAATTAGAAGAAATCTGAAAATCACTTCTTCACAGGTGATAGCTGAAGGGAACTACATCACAAAAATATTGCATCGTTCTTTTAAAAAAATGTTGATTAGTACGAAAACAGTCTCTCATAAGAGAAGTTAATCGAAAAAAAGAGGATAAAATTCGCAAAACAACGCATGAATAGGCCTGTGCACTTCCGGAGTGGTGTGCTGTTCACAGATAATAACAAATTTTTACGATGTAACGGGCGAATAAAAGTATGAGGAAAAGCTAATTCTATACTTGAAACGAGCAATACAGGTAGCACAGTGAAACATGGCAGTGGGGGTGGGTCACGGTGTATGTATGTCGATGAAGCGATGGATAAGGTGGTTTATCTGAATATCTGAAAAGATTACATACAAAACATTATTAAAAAACTATCTTAGCGAATATTTTTACTTTCATCAGGATAATAATCCCAAGCAAACTACTCACGATATGCGTTTGTGGATAATTCATTACATGCCACCCATTTCCGACTCCCCTCAACCCTCAAACATGAATCCGATTGAGCAACTGTGGGACGATCTCTGAAAAACATAACGTTTTCAACGTAGGAAGTATGTAAGCATTAACGGTACGATATATATGGGAACAAGATTAACAAAAGTCTTAATTGGCTCAATGTGTAACAGGTTAAATAAAGTTTTAAAAAGAAAAGGCGCATGGTCACAAGATATTTATTTTTGAATATCTTAGTTATTTCTTACTGTGTGAATAATTTTGTTCCCATTAATTTCGAACTCAATATACAATTTGCATTAATTATTTTGCAAATGACGGCAGTTCTGTTTAATGTTTGGTTATTTTTCAGTACCTCGATAATTTGTCAATATTTTCCGTAAACAGCATTGGGCCCCCCTATATGCTTATTTATTCGTAAAACAAAGTAAAACAACGACGTGTGTGAATTCTTTTGTTCTCCACTGTATATGAAATTGTATAAATATATTGAAAGAATTTTATGTTGAGTTTTTGAAATTCATACATTTAAAAAATGTGGAAACCATTGATTTTATACCCAATTTTTGGGCCGCATGCCCAAGATTCAGTGCTTTTGGTAACTTGCCATGTGTAAACTTCCCTTGTTAAAAGTGAACACTTTGAAGTACTAAAGTACACGACGCACTTTTGAAGCGATCAAAATATTTTAGTAATTCTTCTAGTGGGTAGATATTTAGTTGAACTTGAGTCTGTTTTAATTTCATTAAAATTGATTGAGTATTTTTTAAGAAATTCTAGGTCAAAGTTGAACTCTTCATTATTTTTAACTTGTAGCGTGAAATATAGGTTTTTTATTGTTTTTATTTATTAAAAAATGTCATATTTAGATTTTAGTAATAATTACAAGCATTTTTTGTAATAATGGGGTTTTTAATGTTTACATTCAAAAAAAGTTTTTACACTCAAAAAAAAAAAAAAAAAATTAAAAAATCAACTGGAAGTTTTGCTATTACTACTGAAAAATTAAAAAATTTTTGCTGTCAAATTTGCAAATTTGTTTACACTCAAAGAATATTTCCACTTAAAATACGTAATATTAATTATCTAATAGTCTTGCTATTACTACAGAAAAATTTATCATTTTTTGCTCTCAAATTTGTTAATTTTTGCAAAATATATCTACTGAACATTATCGCAATGATTCTGATTTTGATATGAAAATAAGGGTTTTTATTTTTTGAATCTTTCTTATTTATTAATACATTTCATACATATGTGGGTAAAAAAAACCTTTTAAAAACAAGTAAGAAAATTATAGTCGGTCTAGACGATGCTTTTAGAGACCCTATCTCTTAGGTCCAACTAATTGGATATAGAAAGTAAGCATAAACCAAATTTGACTGGCATTTTTATTAATTTTTTAGCTGCAGATATGAAAAAGTTCATATCGGATGCTATATTTATATGGGGACTAGGTCGAAAAATGGACCGATCATGGCCATATTTGGTAAAGTCACTTATATTTAAAAAAAATGTATACAAACCAAATTTGAAAAAAATCTGTGCAATATTTTTGTTTTTTGATAAATTTAAGTGAAGAGCGGGAAGCAGATCTGTTATGGGGCCTATGACTAAGAATTTTGCTATAGCGATCATTTTTGGATTACTGATTATGACTGATTTGAAAAAAATCTGTGAAATATTTTTGTTTTTTGTAAATTTAAGTGAAGATCGGTAAGCAGATTTATATGGGGCCTATGACTAAGAATTTTCCTATAGAGATTATTTTTGGATTACTGATTATTGGATATAATAAACACATACAAACCCAATTTGACTGAGATCTATATGATAATGTGGATCTTATGGCAATTTATGTCGATTTCATAGGGTTCATTTGTATGTGGACTAAGTCTGAAAATGGACCGATTCTCACCTCTATGGCCGATAGAGGCTTATATACCAAATTTCATCAAAATATATTCATATTTGCGACCTGTAGTTTGATTACAAGGTTTATATGGACACACAGACGGAGGAACATTGCTAAATCGACTCAGAAAGTGATTTTCAGAAAGTGATTCTGAGTAGATCGGTATACTTGTATTGTATACTTATAGGGCTGTTTAAATTACCCTAATTTGAAACTTTTAAAATTAAAAAGTGTTCTACCCGCGGATCGTCACGGATGCGAAAGTATACATATGATTAAAGAGGACACTTTCACCTTTCTCTAGGTGGTATACGTTTCTTGTACTAATGTTGAAGTTTGACAGCATGCCACGCCCACAATTAGTTTAACCTAATTTTTTGGCTACATTAATTTGGATATATGTATTAGCTACAAAATGGTGTTAAAATTTTAAAAATCGGTGACAAAAAAATTCGACTTTTGGCCAATGAAATCAAAATTTCAGCCACAGTGCGACGTGTTTTTTACATATGTACTGTCGCTTTTTTATCCACATGTAATTCCGTGTGTATGTCAAAATTTTCGTTTCACATACGATTCATAATTTTTGGTATCACACTTGCATATGAATTTTCGTATGACATAACCTCTAAATGTAAACAACAGCTGATTTTTTAATTTGTGAATTTACAAAATTAATTGTTAAAAATAAAGTTATATATTTTATATATTTTTTAATAGTTAATTAATATTAAACAATTTATTTTTCTTTTGATATTAATCTTTTTAATTTACTCTGTTTATCTTTCCACAAGCAGTGTTTTATTTTCATATGCTTTGTCATGTCAAAATAAAACCTATTCTAATTGAAAAATTTACATGTGACTTTCTACATGTATTGTACATATGCATTGTTTCATATGTATCACACGATGTGTACAAATTTGACAGAACATACATATGTAAAAAACACGTCGTGTTAAAAGCACTTTTAGGGGTAAAATAATATTAAGTTTTTAAAGTCTTAAATGGAAAACTGAATAAATTTTCAATCATTTCAGTCAGTAAAACTTGTATTTTTAATTTAATATTCATTAAATATATATACTTTACTTGACTTTTTATGGGTAAATAAATATTTTAATTGTTCTCACTATCAGGAGAGGTCTGATATTACTACATGTTAGTTAAGTTATTTAAATACGTTAAAAATAAATCGAGGAGCTAAAAATGACAACTTTTAATAACGCTGCATTATCATTAACAAAAAGTATATTCATTTACAATATACTTTTTTGCAATATTCATTTGCAATATACATACTTTTTTGGATGGAATTAAATTTCGCAAACATCAAAATAATATTAATTTAAATAAAATCTTTAAAAGAAATATATTTATTTTTTGGACCAAATGGCTTTATGATAGTTATTTTCGTAAATTTTCTAAATTTATAAATTTATATATTCATAAGATTAAAATTATTTTAAGGACTTGACATTTAGTAACGAATCGAGATAAAAATCTATTTGAAAGGTAAGATTTTCAAAAAAGGAAATTAACATTTAATCGTCCTCATCTCCATCTTCTACTGTATAAATTTTCTTTACTAATTCTGGAGAACCCTACCGGCAGACTTGTTTATTTATAATTTTTTTTTTATATTTCATTAACAACTATTTCTTTATAATTTTACATATAAAATAATTATTTTATTGTATAAAATAACTATGTATATTCTTCCACTTGGTGTTTTTCGTTGTGTACATTCTAATGTGTTCATTAACTTCTGCTCTCTTTGAATTTTATATATCCAAATTCCTGTATGTGGTAAATATCATTACAGATCAGGAAATACAAGGGACGTATTCAGTACTTTCATCAACTTTAATAAATACTAATCTTATGCCACCATCATCACCAGTACAGATACGAAGAGATTCAATACTAAAGCATCAAGGCAGTGTCAAGACAGATAAAAGGGTATCCATCAAACAGACACCAACAAAGTCATCATCATCAAATCTGGAGTTTGTATCGGAAATATCAAGTGATTCATCAATGACAGCAATGGCAGGCATTAAAAAGAGGCAAGGAAAACCACCATCGGGTAAGATATATAATCCTACAACAGTCACAATGTCTGAAAGTGTCTATATTTATTGATTTTAGGACCCCGTCCCGCTTCATTAGTTATTACTAAAAATGATGGAAATTCTCACTTCAAACTGGTTCGATCATCATCTATTGATTATGAAGATATTGAATCGCAACAACATTCAACCATACAAAGACCAACAAACCGCACTACACTTTTGGAACAATTACAAGAAGATGAATCGGCTCCCTTAGTATTTACCGTACATAAGTGACATTTTTTAATAATGGCCGTTTTTGTTTATCTCTAATTTAATTCAAACTTAACATAATGTAAGATAGAGTTACAAATTTTTAGTATGTCTAAAGAGTATATTTGTTTTCGTTTTAAAGAAACAGTTACCTTAATAATATAGAGAAAAGATGTAACATTATAAATTACTTGGAATGCTAAATGAATTAGTGTGGTGGAAACTTCAAACAAACAGTATACCAATATAGACTTCAAACAAACAATGCTTTGGAATCTTTCTTTGTGCTCTATTTAAGAAACAGCCTTTATAGATTTCAGACTTATTATAAAAAGAAACTTGTACAATTAACTACATAATTATTAAATACATTATTATAGACGGAATTGATAAATATATATTTTTGAATACTTTTTATGTATTTATATACTTATAACATTGTTAACTAGCTTTATTGTTTTTAGGCTAAAAAGCGTTAATAAAAATTCAGAATTATTTGCTTAATTTCCATATAGATTATTTAAAAAGATTTATTGCTTAGCATTATAGAAGAACATACATACATATGTACTCTTATGAAAGTTGTGAAAAAGTTTTGATTAGAAAATAATAATTCTTAATTTTATTTGGAGCATTGGTTTATAATGCTTCATCATTTAACAGTAAAATAAATAAGCGATTCTTAAATTTGATGAAAATAAAGAAAAGAGTTTGGTTTCATTATCTTTTTTTTATCAAAGGAGGTAAGCTAAATTTTTGATATACAGTGGGTGACAATACAAAATAGAAAATTCTGATTTTGCCAATTTTGTTTTTTAATAACTTCGCGGTAAGTTCTAAAATTTTGTTTTTTATGTTTTGTAAAATAACTCTCCGGTATGTCCTCTATCCAAACTTATTACAAAAAATACTATAGCAAAAAAAAAAGAAAAAAACGATGGAAAATTTTACACTACTCGACCAAAATTGATTAAAACTACGAACAATTAAGGGGGTGTGAAAGAAAATGTATAAAATCTTAATTTTCTTTAAACTGTTTTTCGAAGACAATTGTATTTTCAATGTTTTAATCTTATAATTAATTATTGTAAAATAATGCGAATAATAAAGTTTTTTTAAGAGTTTAAAAGCAGAATAATAGATAATTTTACTGCTGGTCTTTAGCAAAAGAGAACTATTCCATAATTTCAAAAATCTATAATTTCAAAAATTATCAAGATATATGGGCGGCAGGCCTAGTTAAACGAGTCAAAGGCAGGAAAAAATGCTACTTAAAGAGGTCATTAACTCTGTGAAACTAAAAATATGTGCTACAACTCTTTCCCGACGGGCAATTGAGGCTGATCTTGATTGTTATCATCCTGTGAAGAAACCACTGATATCAGGGAAAAATTGTCTGGTTCGCTTAAATTTTGCGAAAGAACACATGAACTGGTCCAGACGGAATTGGAATACTGAGTAAAATCAATCGAATTTCCATATTTTGGTTCAATATTTGAAGAAGACGGACCACGATTCGCTTTTCTTCTTAACCAGGGGCCATAATTCTTCAACTGTGAGAAAGAAAAAGTATTCTTAACATTTCATTTTAGGAAATAAAAAAATGATTTCGATCGAAAAATTTCGATAACGAATGAGGTGATTTGGTCCCTGTTCTCCAAGTATAATTTTTCTTCTATCATGGCATCTTACATGTTGGAAGAACGTTTGTATGACGACCAAAGGGAAAAAGACTAGACCCAAACTATACAAATAAAATCAACTTTGTTGGTAGCAAAAGTATGGTATGGGGTTGCTTTTCGGGCCAAGGAATGGGTCTAATTCATGTAACAATATATACTTTAACTGGAATTGGATACAGGCAAATTCTAAATTACGTTATGTATTCATACGCGGAGGAAAATATGCCTGTAATATTGCCTAAAACACACCTTCAAAATTGTAACCGAATTTCTACAATCAAATTCATTAAGTGTTTTGGAATGGCCATCCCAAATCTCAATCCCACAGAAAATTTTAGACCAAAAATACGGACACGACAGATCTCATAGAGGCTGTCAGTTGAGAGTGGAAAAAATTTCATATCATCAACAATTTACTTGACTCCATGCCTCGGCGTTGTGAAGCGGCATATAAATGAATAATTTTAAGTTTTATTTTTTAAACTCTTTCAACTCATAGTCTCTGTCTGTCTGTCTGTCTGTCTGTCATGGGGCAACCCCATTCTCCCTTATCCAATTGATCTGAAACTTGGCCCATAGTCTTGTTGTGACTACAGATTAATTTTAAGGTAGTCACGCACAGTCACGCATGGTCACGTACAGTTACGGAGAGATTTAAAACGGATTTCCCCTTACCGGATCGATCTGAAACTTGGTCGATATACTTGCTGTAAAGAAAGATTAACTTCGACATAGTCACGCATAGTCACGCACAGTCACCGAGTGATTTAAAACCCATTTCCACTTATACGATCAATCTGAAACTTGGTCAATAGACTTGCTGTGAAAAAGATTAACTTTGACATTGTCACACACAGTCACGCACAGTCACGGAGAGATTAAAACCTCACTTCACTCATCCGATCGATCTGAAACTTTCTCCATAGACTTGTTGTGGCCAAAGATTCATTTTAAGATAGTCACACACAGTCACGGAGTGATTTAAACCCCATTTCCCTCATCCGATTGATCTGAAACTTTGTCCATAGACATGTTGTGACCAAAGATTAATTTTAAAATAGTCACGCACAGTCACGGAGAGATACAAACTCATGTGTATAAGTTAAGAAAGTGTTTAAATAAAAACTTTGTTTTTATGAGTTAGATTATTTATGAAGTTAAATTATTTTATGTTAATATTTTTCATTTATTAAATAAAACATAATAATTTTTAAATTAATAAGAGTTTTTAATTTTGAGATCCAATTTTTGGGCATTGACTGTTCGTCAAAAATTTACTTTATTACAAGTTTCCATTGTATTGTGACTCACTGTCTCTAAATTTCACAGGTCTATAAGATTTTTCGCACTGAGATTTGAAGATAATTTCTTAAGTAGCTTTTCCAAATCTAGAAGCAAAATGAAAATAACTTCGAAACGCGATGATATTCGCTAACTAGGCCCCCAAATTAAAATTTTTATTATGCAAAAATCTACGAAAATATATGTTGACTATTAGAGATAAGGATATCTGCTTTCATTAAATATTTCAAATATCGCTTAAAATCGCTTTAATGAATTTAAAGTAGTAATATCTCTCACTTGATGCGTATTGACGAGATGATTGTCGAAAAACTGCATTTTTTGAACTATCAGGTTAGAATGTCTTAAAATCTCATCGTACTAGAAAGATTTAGCCTTATTCGGAAATAGCTCGGAAACCTAATGGTGAAACCATCTTCTGTAAGCCGGTGTTATTATGAACTACAATATACATAAGTAAAACTAAAACAATTTAAAAGTAGATTTAAATATTCTGTGTTCTTAAAAAAGTCGAACAAGAAATGTACAACTGTATCTTAGTTTTTAGTTATGTTGCGCAGTTTGCAAAATAATAATAATGTAGATATTAATTGTATTGTATTATTATTGTTACTAGCAGATTCCAGCGCTCGAAATTCGAGTGCAACTTCTAGCAGCTTTATTTTTCAACGTAGCCAATTCACAAACCAACACTTTAATGATTTATTATGATAACAGACTCATTAACAAACACTTGAACATATTTAATAAAACACCCATAGCATATGTATAATTTTATGTATGTGTTAGTAGCAACTTTAAATGCAATTTACTCAAAACATAGGAAAAAATTTTAAATCTATAAATCTGCAAAACGGCTAAAAAGAAATACCTTCAAATAATATACGTTTGGTCATAATCAGGATAAAACGGTTGTACAAAACATCGGTCACAAGAAATCGCCTAGCCTATTAATATTATATATTATTATTATAATTTTTTTCTTTTTTTTATAAGGTGATCAAATTTATTTATATACTGCCCCGTGCAAGCAATTAAGAGCACAATGCTAATATAGGAGCTTCAAGCAAATAAAATAAAAATACTCTGGTTCTGGTACAATTCGTCATTGTTTTGTAAATTTAACTCATCCTGAAAAATAAAGGCTAATTGATACAAATAAATTAATATTGAGACTATTGTTATCATTATTTTAAAATATGATATATATTAGTCGTGCCCATAATTAAGAACACATCATTACTTTTATAAAGAAGCATATATTTATTTAAAAAAATAATATTTTGTTGCGAAACCTTTGTAATCGTTAACTGTTTTACATCTGCGAGGCATTGAAGCCATCAAATATTCACATACGCTGTTTTGAATGGCTTCCCAAGCCTTTTTGTTTTGGTGTAGAGAGTATCAAAACTGCTTAACAAGCTAACTTTTGTTTTTACAACTTGCTATAAATTCTCAATCAGGTTGAGATCAGGACTACGTGAAGGTCGATGAATAACAATAACCAATTGTTTATAAACCATTGTTTGAAGTGTAGAACCATGTACTTCGGATCATTATCTTGCTGAAATATAATATGGATATTTTTCGGCATATTTTCGTCAACATAAGGCAGAATTGTATTGTTTAGGATTTTTCCATATTTCAATCGGTTCAATTCTCCAAAGCATGACGAACCCTCTTCATGCTTCAATGTGGGTCGAATGTACTTTGGATCAATCTCTTTCGACTTTGACTCGGAAATACATTTTTTTCCATCAGGGAGAGACCCCATTAATTTTTGTTTCAATTGTTCCATTCCATAGGGCTCCAATGACAATATTTTCTTGCAAACCCTAGTCTCTTCTTTCGGTTACGCTCAGACAAGCAAGATTTCTCAACCGTCGTTTTACTGTATATACAGTTAATTTTACTTCATTTTCACCAAAGACTGCAATCAGAATCCCATTTGCGAAGTTTTTTTTTTGACTCATGGACAATTTTTGCTTCTTCTCGAGTTGTTGTAATTCGGTTTCTTTGTTTACGGGACACATTCTTTGTAGTCAATTGCTTCTTGAAATATTTCACGGTATAGCTAAACATGGTTTTAGAACCATTTAAGGCTGCTGCGATGCCCCGATAAGTGCTTCAATTCTGGTACATTTTAATCTTCCGAGTACTGACATCACAAGATTTGTAAATTTCCATGTCAAACAATTTGTTACGGCCAGGGCTGTGGACTCGTCAAAAAAGTTGCAACTCCGACTCCAACTGGGGCTCCGATGCTAAATGTTTATGGACATATTTATAAAAACAGTGATAATTATGATGATAATTATGTGTGAAGCAAATGAATCAATATAACATTTTATTTTCGAAATATTTTATTTTTATTAATTCTTTTAATATTGGACAAAATACTATAATATCGGAAACTTAAAATAACTAAAACTTCAAATAAAATAACAAAACTTTAAATGTTAAAACTTTGACTCACTTTCATATTATTTAATTAAAGTACTGGAATGAACTTACTCTCATAAAATAAACTAATCTACTTATTTATAGTGATCTTTAAAATATTACGTCGCCTTTTTCGAAGAATTTTTATTTTGGCAAATATTTAAAAAATTCTTTGAATTTATTATTTTCTATTTAACAAATATAAAAATAAAAATTTTATTTTCGGTTTTTATCATCTATTATATTAATAGGTAAGGCGATTTTTTGTGACCGATGATTTGTTCCACAGTTTTCTCCCGATGTTAACCAAACGTATCTTATGTGAAAGGTATATCTTTTTAGCTGTCCACCAGATTTACTGATTTTTAAATTTTTACATTTTTTTTTAGTAAAATGCACATGCATAAAATTGTACAATGCTATATGTGTGTTTATTACATATGTTAATGTGTTTGTGAGTTTGTTTTCTTCATTCACAATAATAATTGTGTTAAATTGAAAAGTAATAATTGGACATAATCCAATAACGACAATAATCGATATTTAAAAAGTGTTGAGTTACGAATTGGCTAAAATTGATCAGCATACATTTAGGGCTTTATTAAATAAAAAAAATCATGTAAGTCCGATCACAGGAGAGATGTGTAAACATATAGTAATCAAAGAATTTTTTATGGCACTTTTTTAAAATCAAACAGAAAGCGTCTTCTATGTATCACTTATAGCAATCAACTGCAGGGGCTCTGCTAATATAAAAATGTTTATTATTTCAATTGGCTAATTTTTCGTTTTTCATTTTTCGTTTTTCATTTCTATTTTTCCGTATTATTTTTCACATTTTATTTTTCATTTTTTATTTTTCTTTTTTTCATTTTTAATTTTTCATTTCCAATTTTTCAATTTTTATTTTTAATTTTTAATATTTTATTTTCCATTTTTCATTTTTCAATTTTTATTTTTCATTTTTCGCTTTTATTTTTTTATTTTTTATTTTACATTTTTCATTTTTCGTTTTTTATTATTATTTATTATTTCAACTGGTTAATTTTTCGTTTTTCATTTTTCATTTGTAGTTTTTCATGTTTTATTTTTTTATATTTCGTTTTTCAATTTTTAATTTTTTTTTTTAATTTTTCATTTTTTATTTTTCATTTTACATTTTTTATTTTTCATTTTTTATTTTTCATTTTCCATTTTTTATTTTCTTTTTTCTATTTTTCATTTTTAATTTTTTATTTTTCATTTTTCGTTTTTCATTTTTCATTTTTCATTTTTCATTTTTTATTTTTCGTTTTTCATTTTTTATTTTCATTTTTCGTTTTTCAATTTTTAATTTTAATTTTTTATTTTTCAATTTTCATTTTTCAATTTTTATTTTTCATTTTTCGCTTTTATTTTTTTATTTTTTATTTTACATTTTTCATTTTTCGTTTTTCATTTTTATTTTTTTATTTTCATTTTTCATTTTCAAACAGGTTATTACATATCATAATTTTTTCACCAATAGAATCATAAGTCACACCGATTTAATCTTACGTCTCATATGTTACGCTGTTTTTGTCATTGTATTGTGAAATAGAAATTTACCTCCCTGCGCGTATAGATGTTTATACATCAAAAAATAAAATTTCCTAGCACTCGAGTTACGTGGGCTGTGATCTGCTAGTTTTAATGATTGAGTTAGAAATGAATCAGATTCAAGATCAAATGTTTTAACTTTAAATAAAGCACAAACATTGGCACATTCTCCATGAATTTTTCATGCACGTGCAATTCCGAGAAATTTTTGGAGTTGGGGTCGCAAGTTTTTGTAACATTCCTGGTTAATGCTTTCAATTAAATATAACTTTTACAATTTACCTGAATTTGCAAATATAGAAGCATTTATCACTGCTGCTAATTTAAAAATACCAATAAGAAAAAGTAACGGTAAAATAAGTATTACGATTGCTGAACTTTAGATGAACGGAGTTGAATTAACTAAACTGTATCAAATTTTAGCATTTTGTTTCAAATTTAATATTACCGATTTAATAATTGTTAAAATTCTGTGTTAAAATATTAAATAAACCTAGTTAGTGTTAGTTTTCTTTTACATTTTTTATTACATATGAATTTTAAAGCAACATTTTTCATCGATCGGGGATTTTAACAATTATAACTAAAACCCAAAAAAGCTAAGCAACTCTTAGCATATACATATATATATATGGATTTTCACTAATAATGGCAATCCCGACAGAGCTTTTTCAAAAGTTTTTGTAAACACATGCGCTCTTGATCCCTGGTCTTTCCAAATTATTTACCGGTTTTATCAGATACTCTGTCTGTGTAAGTTCAACAACTTTCATTTTCGGTTGATACAATTATGTATTGTTTACAACCACTTTGCCGGTACGTGAGATATACAACAGAAAGAATATTTCTGTATAGTGAAATTAAATGAAAACAATTTTATAGATACGAATATGAGAATGAAAACAAAAAACGTCACCCATAAGTAAACGAAAGCATACACTAATATACATACGTAAGATGTTCAATCTGCGTATCTACGGTAAACAAAAGCACAACATACATCAACAGCAATGTGTATAAACAGCTGTTAGTTTAGTTTTGTGCCTAGTAAGTGAACGAATGAGTTGTTGGCCAACGAAAAAGTATTAGCTTTGTGAGCGGAGGGAATACAATTTTCATTCGAAAGGTCACCTTCAAACGTTTGTGAAAAATATTTTTTAATTCAAAACGATTCCTGCCTGCGTTCATATACAGCGTGATTTCTAAGTAAATTTAGGTAATTTCGAAGAAATAAATTATAAAAATTTCTTAAAAAAGATTAAAAAAAAAATAAGAATTGGTTAATATAAATACATAACAGTTTTTGATAGAAAGTTCGGCTTTAAATGTTATTAAATATTTTTCTTGATAACTTCAAATTCAAACATATCACGGCAAAAGTGTATGTATCTATAATTATGTGATAGAAATGGAAGGAGTTTTGAAAATATTATTGTGCTTACGGGTTTTCATCAAAATTTTTAAAAATATTCAAATTTAAAATAAAATAATAACGGGTTTGTGCAACAAGATTAAAAATAACCTTACTTTTTGCAACAGTGCATTTAGTTTGTAAATAAGTGCTTATAACATTTACTATTCGCTGATTGTGTGTTTATAGGAATTGATAAGTTTTAAATAATTACTAAATAATTACAAGAAAAAAATTTATAGATTAGAAGAAAAAAATTCAGTCTGTAAACGATATTATGTGTATTCTGGGACGGTTTTTAAACGTTGCGTAAATTCTTTGAAGTAACTATTATTGCAAAAAATCAAATCGGATTACCGAAACTTATTTCTTCCTGCGCAGATACATATTAAGTACAATCCGACTTAAACATATTTAAATCTAAAGGAAATTTAACTACCGCTATTTCATTGTACATGGTTTCGCAATGACTGTTTCTATTTTCTCACCATATAGCTTTTCTTCTAAATGGAATTAAATTTGAAATATTAAATTATTTTTTGATCTTCCAGCTTTCTAGGAAACTGATATTATTAGTGAGAAGTTTTGATATTCTTTTACTAGAAATTAAAAACTAAACCCACAGTATAGACTTTACATGGCTCGTCTTACATTTACATGGCTTTTATTTGATTCTATTTTTCTGTTTTATTTTATTTGAGGATTTTTATAACTGAATCTTCACCCCCGCTACCTAGAGCTCTGAAACTTTTAGCATTTTCGTATAGCGGAGATGACCTTATATTATTTAATGTTTTCTTTTTTTTTTTTGTTTACTACATTATTCTTTTTATATGCACATACATTATTTTTGTGTATGTAAGTTACTCGTGAAATCAAACGGCGCGTTAAAGGCCTAGTTAGCCACACGTAACCGTAACCAAATGTGTCGGCTGTTTTTTTTTCTGTTATATGAAAAGCAATTAGAGCAGTTACCGAACTCAACTGTCACGTAACCAGAACTTCCCAATCTATTGAAGATAGATTTTTGCTACGTTTGTACGTGACATTTGTGAACAGCTGATAAAGTTTGGTTAATTTTACACAGCAATATGCTGGTTTTGTTTTTTGTGAACAGCTGATAAAGTTTATTTAATTTTACTCAGCAACATGCTGGTTCGTTTTATACGTTCTATAATTGCACTAAATGCCAACGTTACATTTACGATATGGATACGTTTTCACAACGTGTGGCTAACTAAACCTTTAACCGATTAAACATATGTGCAATGGCCGGTTCACGGCATACAATAGTTTAACTAAGTACATATAACAATGTTCGTTGTCGTAGTGGTGGAAATGTATTTTTACATTTCATTCCGTTTTTTAAAGAGTTATCGGATTTCGAGTCGGTATCAAGATTAATGTCCTTTAGGTATTTCTGTTCTTATTGAATGAGCCAAATATATTGAGAGAATATTTGATTTTATCATAGCCTTTGAGGCTAAACTTAACCCTTTCATGCCCGAATTAATTGGGGCGTGGTTAAACATTTTTCAAGTTTATGTAATTGTTAGTTTAGACCTAAATATGAATTGATATAAATTTAAAAGTCCTATGTATCCTGGTTTAGCCGTTATGTTTGAAAAATACTGACCACCATATAAAAGTATTTTTTAATTTTTTTATCTAACTTTCTTACTTTTAAACAATATTTTTGAGCATTTAAATTTAAACTTTTAAATATCTTTATTACTTTTTTTTGATTATTTGTAAAGTTACTTTTTGCAAAAAAAAAATTTTACATGTGGAATCAAATAAGATTAGCTCTCAAATGATCTCTATCAATACTTACAATAAAATATTTGCAATTCGGCTTGCACAATATATCAAGCTTCTCTGAGAAAAGAAACCGTAGGAGAAAAACTAAAAATTACGGGACTTATAAGCTAAAATATACAATAAAGGGTTAATGAAGTTATTTAAATATGACAGCGAAAAAATATTTCAAGTATTAAGTTCACGAAAATCCAACGTTAAAAGTTTTTGACAAGAATTTGAAAATATTTTGGAAGCTACATATGTATAAATTTTTAATTTTCGAGCAGCAAGATACATAAACATGTACAATTAATTTAGAAGCTTTTGAGATGCAATTAGAGGATTTTCCTATCGCGGTGTACGATATGAAAACAAAAATAATTCTACGTCACTATTTATATTTTATGAATCTACTTATTTTGTGAATTGTTGTTTTCGTCAATGAGTATTATTATTGACGATGGCAGTATTTCGTGTATCTTATTGAGAGCCAGCAATAAGTATTACCATTGACGATGGCAGTATTTCTTGTATCTTATTGAGAGCGAACTATGTTGTATATGCTATTGTAGTTTTGAAATTTATATACACAAAACATGCGTTGTTTTTATATATATATATTTGCAACGCTTGGGTTAATAAGGTCCGCCATCACTACCGTAGCCTACATTCGTAAATAAATAGTCTATTTGCATTATATGTGACGCCATCTACTTTTAAAAACACATAACTATAAAACAGTCACACAGCCTAACATATGATGTGAACATGAAGTGGGTGGACTTTGATTCGGCTTCACACAGACTTACCATAGATTTTACGAGACATTTACATATATATATAAATATAATTAATTTTTTTTAAATCTTTTCCAATCGTCAATTTCTAACAAATTGGTCATTTGAAATTTATTTTAAGACTAATAAAAAATTCGAACCAAATGATGACGCCATTGGTATGCGGTAGTCAAAATAATTTACTTTACATTTTTAAATTTAGATATCTAAAATAAAATATTTTTGTTCGGATTTACCTGACGAAGACTAGATATACAAAAAAATAAAAGTGAATTTGTGCCAAAAAATTTGTTTAACAAGTCAACAAATATAAAAGAAGGCAAATCAGCCAAAGGTCATTCACATTTGATTAACTTTATCAAATATTTAAAACAAAACACTAGCCAATAGAGTCACAAGAAAAAAAAAATAAATAGTAATACATTTAAACTGTATATAAAAAAATTCTTAAAATTTTTAATTAATGGTCACACAAAAAACTTTTTGAAAATGATTTCAACACTGGGAGTACTAACAGCAATCAGTCAAAATTGCTGGCAATTTTAAAGAAATCTACAACTACATATATTGTTAATTATGTTTACATCAATGAAAGCTACTGGTCATTGATTGAAAACTGCATTAAAGTAATAAGAATTAATGTTAACTATTTTTATGAATAGGCTACATAATAATTAATTGTAATACGGAAATTTCAATGTTTTTTCCTGCTAAAGGCCACTTTTAATTACAAAAAATAAATTTAATTTTTACTTTGAGGGTAGACTTTGCTATACAAACTTAAAAAGCTTAAACTAATCTGCTATTTGGAATAAAACAATTGTTAAAAATTTAAATGAGTTGTTTTATTTACAATTTTATATATTTTTTAAGAACATAGACCTTTGTAATATTTTATGTTCGGTATGGTCAGGTATTTGTTTAAGTACATTGACTTTTTATACGTTTAAAGTTTAAAATAATTAGTTTTCATACTTCATATACTCAAATTAAGAAAATTGTATAAAAAGACATTGAATGTTTTCGAAAGATTCTATTCTCTATTCTATCTCTCTGTGCCTTCATTGGTATACAGGGCGCTTTCGATAATACGTCATATCGGGCATTTGAAGGGGCCATGTTGAGAAAGAATATTTCTCAAATCATAATAAATTTGGCCCTATAGATGCTCAACTCTAGGGTTATCACACTGAATATATGCAGTACGTCAAGGACCACAAGTGCCATCACCGCCACTGTTTCGGACCTTGGTCATTGATGAGCTACTGGAATAACTAAACAACTTATGATTCAGAACCTTTGGCTACGCAGACGATCTTGTTAACACGGTCACCGGCTTCGACGAGAGCACAATATTGGAACGTATGCAACAGGCTCTGAATTATACCGTCAATTGGTGTCAGAATAAAGTGTTTCTTTACCAAACGAAGAAAACTCAACCTTGTGAAACCAAGAATGAACGGCTTGACAATAGGGTTCTCGGACGAAGTCAAGTATCTTGGGGTTACCCTAAATCATATTACCAAAAAGGCCACCAGGGCATTATACTCCTGTAAAAGGCTATTTGGTAGAACGTGGGGCTTAAAACTCCATATGATCTACTGGTCATTCAGGACTATTTTGAAACCAATGGTTACCTATTCTGCACTTGCATGGTGGCCAAAAGTTGAGCAATGCTAAGGTAATCCTGAACGAGGTGTACTGCATTGCCTATATTAGTATCACCGGGACGAACAGAAACGTGTCCCACCGATGCTATCGACGTCATGCTTAACATCACACCACTGCATATTTCGGTCATCGAAGATGCGTGCATGAGTGCCGTACGATTTCAGGATTTTGGTAACATGAAGGACGGCGACCTAAAGAGTCACATGAGTGTCACAAGACTCTTCACAATGACCCGATAGCAAGGGTCACGGACAGAAAGCTACCAAGAAAGACATTTATAAGAGAATTTAAAAAAATTATATTGGAACGGAGCTTATGGACCAGTAGGACCTGGGAACCAGAGCAGGCTTCTCATGTATGGTTGACCGATCGCTTAAAACAATCAATTGGGTACGCGGGCGCGGGCATATTCGGTCCCAATTTTCAACGTGACTTACCCATGGGGAAATACCCATCCATTTTTCAAGCGGAGGTCTCCGCTATTTATGTATGCGGTTCTGAATGTCTTAGGAGAAAGACAAAAAGGGCACTCATACTATACTATCCGACAATTATGTCCTATAACGTGACGTCTAAACTCGTTTGGGATTGCATCGAAGTGCTCAACCAATTAGGGAAATGCAACAAACTAACTTTATGCTGGATTCCGGGACACGAAGGATACGAGGGCAACGAAACGGCAGACTGCCTAGTCAATCGAGGAGCCAGTCGTCCTTTCATCGGTCCGGAACTATTCTGTGGTGTTCTAGTAGGAAAAAATGAAGGAGTGGAGGGAATCACAAATTGTCAAACACTGGAACAAAAGTCCGGCCAACGGCAAGCTAAGAGATTTGTAGCTGCATCCAGTATTCAATCGGAAAGATTACTTTCCCTTGATAAGAAGAAATTAAGGACCTTGACGGGATTCCTTACTGGACACTGTAATCCTAGATATCATCCAAACAGGGTAATTGACTTTATAAGGAGCCTTATTCTTTAGAACAAAAGATCAAATTGGTCGCAGTGCGTAGAGCCTTCTTAGTGATATTGATAAATATTTTTCATAACAAAGTGTTAGTGCTAAATTTATTATTTAGGACAATTCTTACTAATATGTAAATTTTTTTCCTAAATACATTATTATACTTTGCTAATTGTAAATCGGTAAAAAAAAACAAATAAGAACTGCATATTCAGGACCATGTATTTCGGAAAAGCGTAATGGTTAGACCCCACACTCTTGGAAAAAAGATATTAATGTTTAACATCTACAATAGTTTATAATATAACAATCAAAATTGTTTTATTTTGCTTTGATTTTAGTGATGATGGTCGATTTTGATGAGTTAGAATTAGTTGGTTGTTAAATAATTGTAATTTTGATTATAAATTTAAAATTTTGTATAAAAAATTTTTTTTATATTTTAAAGCAAACGAAAAACAATAACTATAATGAGCACCTTAAGATGCAGACAGTGATACGTATTGTGACAATTGGTAACTCGGTCAAAGACAACAGCAAGTATCTAATTATTTCAGTAACTCCTTTTTTTATCTCACAGTAAAAATAGCGCGTTAAAAAAAATTATTCGAATAAATTTTAAAATAATCAAAAATACTTTTAACATAATATACTGTGACTACTTTATATTTAATGATTTAGTGTTCGTAGAAATTTAAATTATTTTCAAATTGTTCCAAAATTATTCTTTCACTTTTCAATAAAACATTAATCTTAATACAATAACTTTCTTTCGCCTTCAATTCATTGCTGAATAATTGGATAACCGTGTTACCACTTCAAAGGAGTGTTTTGCGAAGTTTAACCGACATTAGATAGAGTTTTTGCGCCGTTTCATGATCGTGGACGAAAAATGGACGCCTTACAAGATACCAAAGACCAAGAAAAAGTCAAGTCAGTGGACTTTTCCGGTAAATGTGCACCAAAGAATGCAAAGGTGGGTCATGACATTTAAAGCGGTGTCCTTTGCATCGATTACCTCGAAAATGGTAAAACGAACACCGGCTAATATTATTCACAGCTCTTAAGAGAGATTCGTCATTTATTTGAAGCAAAAAAGACCGCATTTGGCTAAGAAAAAAGGACTCTTCAACCATGACAACGCACCGGCGCTCATATATTAAGCTGTTAACTGTTACCCCATCCAGATTCAGCCCCCTGCGACTATTTTCTGTTTCCTAACCTGAAGAAATAGTATAGCGATAAGATATGAAGATTGAATGAAGAGTTCATCACTGAGGACCTTGCGAAAACCTATTTTTTGGAAAGTTTAAAAAATTGGTATAACACTCGACTAAATATGTTGCACTAAAAGGAGACTAGGTATATTGAGAAATACAACGACTCTTTTATTCAAGAAGTCACTGAGTTATCAAACCGTTATCAAATCGTACTTGAACTTTTATAAATAATTAAACCAAAAATAACACCATTTCCAATTGAAATTGAGATTTTCCATTTGTAATTGAGAAAATTCCAAATGAAATTGGAATTGAATTTTCACAATTCCAATTGAAATTGGGAATTTCGATTTGAAATTGAGAAAATTTCACTTGAAATTGAGATTTTTCCATTTGAAATTGGGAAAATTCCAAACGAAGTTGTGATTTTTTCATTTGAAATTGAGAAAATTTCAATTGAAATTGAGAATTTTTCATTTGAAATTGGGAAAATTATAAATGAAATTGAGAAAATAACAAACGTTTTTTTTTAATTTTTTGGTGAAGATTAATTAAAGATTTTTATTGAAAATTTAGGAAAAAATGAAATTGGAATTGAGATTATGATTATAGGAAATGAGATTGTATAAGGAAATGAGATATTTAAAAAAAAAATGGGATTTGTATGTAATAAAACAAAGTTCCTTTTTAAAAAAATTCTCAATTTCATTTGTAATTTTCCCAATTTCAAATGGAAAATCTCAATTCCAGTTGGAATATTCTTTGAAAAGTTCTCAATTTCAATTGCAACCCAGAAATAGTGCGAGAAGTCCTGTAAAATTCTGGAATTACTTTAATCGGTATACACCCACATCTATAGGGTGAAGGATTTTTGTTTTGTGAAAATGTAATAATTGTTTTTAAGTCAAATTTAATATTTAAGGATGAGTTGGTGGGGGAATGTGTGAAAAGTATTAAACACATCATTCGATATTACGCAGTAAATCATCACGGTGTCCACGGATTGGTGCGTGCGTTTTCCTCAAGTAGTGTTACAACAAAGTTCTGAGAAACTTTACTTGACCATTTCCACTTTTACCAGGGCAATAATAATGTTGTAATAGAAAGTAATGGTTATTACTGGCAGATTCCAACGCTAAAAATTCGAGTGCAATTTCTAGGAAGCTGTTTTTTTCAACTTAGCCAATTCACAATCCAACACTTTTATGGTTTATTATTATTGTGAATGAAGGTAACAAACTCATTAACAAACACATTAACAAATTTAATAAAACACACATAGCATTTGTGTAATTTTATGTACGTGTTAGTAGCAACTTTAAATGCATTTTACTCAAAATAAAGGAAAAAAATTTGAAATTTGTAAATCTGCAAAATGGCTAAAAAGAAATACCTTTCAAATAATATACGCTAGGTCAAAATCGGGATAAAACGGTAGAACAAAACATCGGTCACAAGAAATCGCCTAGCCTATTAATATTATAGATAGCAAATTGCTGTCTAAAAGTAGTTTAAACTAATATTTGAGTCATAAATTTCAAGTAGATTTTAACATACCTTGGTATTCGCCTTGAGAGACGTCTTATTTATGGTCATCATATAGAAGCCAAGTGGTTTCAAATGAAACCATTAGTTAATAAGTGCGAAATCAAATCTTAGTCTTGACGGTAAGACCATCCTGTATAAAGGGACACTAAAACAAATATGAAATTATAGTATCCAGTATTGGGGAACATTTATGTTATACAAAGGACCCCATCTAAGGTTTTTAGAAGCATGACGGGAGCTCAATGTGATATTAAAACTGAGAATTTACATAAGGATTTTGAAATTTCGTTGGTAAAAGCCGAAATTTTAACAATTCGACAAAAATATCTATTAACTCAACAAACCATCACGCATGGCAGCTAATAGGGAGTCGTTAAGACGTCGAGTTAAAACAAGCTCTTGTGGAAAACATGGCTTCAATTGGGAGTAACTAGCTTTAAGGATTAGTACATAAGATTTTAGATATATATTGTTAGCCCTAAAATAAAACTAAACGTTAAAATAAAAAAAAAAAAAAAACATCTGGGGCCAAATCACCGCATTCGCATCGAGTAATATCAATCGAAATTCCATATTATGGTTTATTATTTAGAGAAGACGGACAAACATCAGCCCTCGTTTCACTTTTAGTCTTAACTAGGAGCCACAATTCGTTAACTGTGCCAGAGTAAAATTATTCTTAGTATTTTATTTTGGAAAATAAAAAAAATAATTTTGATCTAAAAAAACGGCTTGTCAAGGTGAATGGAAAAAATGTTACCTGACTTTCAAAAAAAAATTTGTGATATCCAACCAATCTTTTAGTTCAAACAACAATCTTTTAGTTTCAAAATTTACTGGGTCACTTTACTGTGAGGTCATTTTTGTGATAGCTTTTTTGAAAAACTATATAATGTAAGTTTTGTAAAAATTAGAAAAGATATTTTTTATACTATATTAATAATCATTTTCAATCTTTCTCTATGTATTAAAATAAATTATATTTCTAAGGTGGGCCATTGTGACTGTGAATCACTGTAAATAGTTGTATACCGCTTTGTACCGATAACTATGATTTTTTTCGTAGGAAATTGGCAAGTCGTCAATACGAAAGTACTTTCATATAATATAATGTTCTTAAAACCAAACTACATACTTTGCTTAAACAATATATAGAAATTCCCGCCTTACTAGCGGCTTGGTGTTTTTTTGTTCCTATAAGTTAATTGCCAGACCTATATTTAATTATACTCGTATTTTAATTTTTGGGTGTATTATATGTTTTAATAAAGCTTTTTAAATTGCTTCACTTATTTTCGATTTCATTTTTATAGGCATTTAACTTATCGCATTCAAACCGTAAACTTGAAATGCAATCTTTCCTCCATTTTTTTTTGACGTTCTAAAATTATAAATCAGATTAAAATATTTAGTAGACATTTCATAAAAATTTTATTTTTAAATCTTTTTGTTAGTTTATTTTAATTAAAAATGGGGTTTCTCTATGGATTCCAATTTATTTTAAATGTTATACAACGAAATTTTACAACTGTATTGACAATTGTTATGGGATTTTATGTTTTTCGTTGGGCTTACGGTCGCTATCACCAAATGACACATGCAAAAAATATTGTTGAAAATAACAAAAATGATAAGAATAGTAACAAAACTAAAGATCAGCTCAATAACAGTGAAGAAACAGTTAATCGTGAATGTCAACAACCACAGCAACAATCGAATGAAAACCAAAAAGTTATGGGTAATAAATCTGCAAAATCTAAAATCACTGAGGTATGTTTCTAAAAGTATCAAGCAAAATTAATATTTATAATTAACATTATTGAAGATGTCTTCAAGTAATATGTGATATGTGATGTAAGTGATTAAGTTTTTATATTTTTGTGTAAACTTTTGATCTTGTTTTGAAAAAGCATGTGTCTTAGATCAAATGTTATAAAAGTGCATTATTAATCTAATATGTTGAAACTATATAAAGTGCTTAAAATCTGTTCAATATTGTTTAGTTTAAGATTAAATGTTGTGATTAAAATATCTCGTTTTGTGATTAATAAAAATAAAACTACCTAAACAAATAATAAGCTTTTCAAAACAAATAAAGTCTGGGGCGCCACTACTACATTCAATAATAAATTCTTCAACAAATGTACTGGCAATCATTATTCATTTATCAATAAATGAATACTGTGGTACGAGTAAATTTAACATAATTTGTATGACATTGACTATCGGTTGAAAGTTAAATAACGTGTTTGATGAGTGATTTTAAATAAGTATGACATAATTAATTTTGCATTTATACTCTATACCGCTATGTGGTCAGGGTAAAATGAGCTTGTGCTGATGTTTGTAACTACCAAAAATATTTGACTGTCCGTCCGCCTGTGTGTCCATGTAAACCTTTTGATAATATTTCATATATAAGTTTTTATCGGCTATAGAATGAAAATCGGTGCATATTCAGACCTAGCCGCATACAAAAAAACATATATTTATCGATAAAATTTGGCGTATGTGTGTGTATTATACCTACTAAACAGTAGTACAAAAAAGTATAGCCTGTAGAACCATTTTTTGTCATAGCCTCCATATAAAGTTAATTCCCGATCTCCACTTATTTCTATAAAAAAACAAAAATATTCCATAAGTTGTTTGAAATCTGGTTTATATATGTTTTCGAACAAAGTAAGAGTGACTTTACTAAATGTGGTCTTGATCGGTCCTTTTTGACCTAGTCCCCATAAATAACATCAGATATAAACTTTTTCAAAATTAATACCAGTACCAATAAAATCTGGTTTATGCTTATTTTCTATATCCAGATATTGTCTCAGAAAAGTTGGATTTAAAATCATCTCTCATAACACATAATATAGGGTCTAGACCGAGTTTCTGACATAAAATAAGCTACATATACCACCTGTTCTTTATTTTAATGATTAGTGTATATTGTTTTCGTTTTTTATATATGTTCATTCAAAGATTAAAAAAAAAACGAATTTTTTTACTTAAATTGAATGAAATTTATATATGTAGGTCATATATGGGTACCCTATTTTCAGCGCGGAATATTTTGGGCTATTTTAAATGTGGGAAAGTCAAAGATTCGTCGATTTGTGCAATAATTTCATCAATTTTCCCCAAAAAGGTGAAAAAATCCACAAAAATGCATGAAAACGCCCCCTGGTGGCTGTTAAAAATAAAATAAATGTGAAAAATGGATTTCCCGATTCAAAAATCCCCCGGTATACATATTTTCATTATTTTTTTTTTACATTTGAACGAGTATTATGGAAAATATCATAAAAATATCTTCATCGAAATTTTGGCAGGCTCGAAAATGATTTTAGAGGCATGGTTCCTTGGGCAAATATACTTGTTATGGCCCATAGTACCAGAATCGCGATGAATCCATGGAGATTTTTTCGGCACCATACAATTTGACCCACCCTATAGTACACGTATCTTAGAAAAAATAACCTTAAGATTTTTCTCCTCTACCACATACGTGAGAAAGGAATTTAAATAGAATTAGAGGACCCTGCTGCTCCACAGCATTATAATTTTTATAATATAATACCAAAATTTGCCAAGAGAAGTTAACGTACAGTAATGCCAAAATATGCCAAGAGAAGTTAACGTACAGTAAAAGTAAAGTTGATTGTCCACGCAAATCTTCCTCAAACCCAACGAGTTAATAGCTCAGAAGAAAGAGCTTGATCCACTGAGTGTTCCTAGAACAGCCTACATTAATTATAACTCTAGTTATAGAGGTTTGAGTGAAGGAAAATATTGAAAAAATCTTGAAAAAAGTATAACTTGAGTAAAGTGGGAGTTGAGTAAATTCCAATGCTTGATGACATATCTGTGTCTAAATACCTTTCATTTAAAAAAAATTAAGGAAATAAGCCGGATAGAACGGTCAGACGGACTGACTTTAGTTTTCATAAATTCTTCTAATATATAAGATTATATATTTGTGTTCAATGTGTTAACTCAGTTTTATTATACTGGTCGGCATTAGAGATAAATTAAAACTTCGAAACCCAGGTAATATGTGATCCATATAGATTTCACATTTTTTGATTACATCATTGGATTAAGTAACGTGAAATCTATAAAAAAAAAATTTTTCATATTTACACATGGTTGATTTACATAACTGCCAACCAGTTCCATTTAGGACTAAATATCCATAAATATTTTTTTAATATATATTTCAGGATAAAAACATGGGTAAAAAAATTGAATCTCTTAGTATACCCATAACTGAGGGTACAAATGCTGAAAATATTTTATATCGCATCAAACGCGGTTCAACTGTCCATGTCCATCCTGATGTTGGTCTGTTGGGACGTGAAATTGTACTGTACACCAACTATCCCGAGGAGGGTAAGTTCATTTTAGCAATCAAAGAAAAGTTTAATACATTCAAGTTTTAATTGTTCTATTACAGATACAACATTCAAACGTACCGAATATAGAATATTGGATTGGTTTTTGAAATGCGGTAAAAAGATAACTACAAATAAATACAATTCGCTGCATGTAGTGGATACCGATATTTATACAGAAGTAAATGTTAAAATGTCGGGTACATATCACTTTTGGTTTCATTACAAAGATTGGTATGAATTGGGAATTGTGTAAAAGATTTGTATGATTTGAATTAATTTCTAAAATTCTTTTAATTTAAGCGCTAAAAAAGAAGTTGCTGGTGCTCTTTATATACAAGTTGAACCCAATTTATGTGTTGGTCCTGAGGGGGCTGAAAAGTCAATACCATTGGATTCAGTGCGTTGTCAAACGGTTTTGACTAAATTGTTGGGTCCCCTTAATACCTGGGAATCGAAATTAAAAGCGGCTAAAGAGTCGGGTTATAACATGATACATTTCACACCAATTCAAGAGTTGGGTGGCTCGAAATCAGCATATTCATTACGTAATCAATTGAGGGTTAATCCTCGCTTTGCTGCAGGAAAGGGGTCTAAAGTTACCTTTGATGATGTGGATAAGATTATTAAGAAATTTCGTCAAGAATGGGGTGTAAGTGTTTTCAGTTTTCCAGTTAACTATTGGAGGGCGATAAGTAATTTCCTAATCAATTGAAAAGGAGCCATAAATAAGCCATATATTTTGGAGTCTTTAATGAAAATAGTTTCTGAAATTATATTAATGTGGTACATAATATTTAATAATTTCATTTTTAGATTGCTTCTATTTGTGACATCGTTCTAAATCATACTGCTAACGAATCGGAATGGTTATTGGATCACCCGGATGCAACATATTCGTGTTCAACTTGTCCCTATTTGAGACCAGCATTTCTTTTAGATGCAATGTTGGCCAAATGTGGGGAAGATATTGCTAATGGTCTTTTAGAAAATGTAGGAGTACCAAAAATTATAGATCATGAGCATCATTTGGAGGGTCTCAAATATCAACTACATCAGGTTTATCTACCAAAAGTTAACATTCATGAGCTCTATCAATGTAATATTATGAAATATGTGGAAGATTTTATGGATCAATCGAGACAGCGTAAACCGCCAACGCAAGTATCTAATGCAGAACGTTTTTCAGAAATCAAATTGATTGCTGATTCCGAATATAAACGTCTGGGTGCTACCATCGATTTGGAATTGGCACTGGATATATTTAATGGTTTTCATGGTGATTGTTTTGATGAAGAATCACGTTTGCGTAAATGTGCTGACACCTTCCGTCGCCATTTGGAGTGGCTCAATGAAGAAGTTCGATCTGAGATCCAGGATTATTTGAAATATGCCATTGATAATGTTTTGGCCGGTGTAAGATATGAACGAGTGCAAGAAGATGGTCCCATGGTTAGAGAAATTTCCATTAAACACCCGATATTTATGCAATATTTTACTCAAATCAAGGCGCTGGGAAAGTCGTTGTTAGAAATTGAACAAGGCATGTATGGTAAATTGGGTGAATCCTTTATGGCACATAATGGTTGGATTATGGCGGCTACTGATCCACTGAAGGACTTTGCTGAAGAACAACCAAGTCGTGCTAATGTTTATCTGAAACGTGAACTTATAGCCTGGGGTGATAGTGTTAAATTGCGTTTTGGTAAGAAACCAGAAGATAGCCCATACTTATGGAAACACATGACGGAATATGTTGTAACAACTGCACGTATATTCGATGGCGTTCGTTTGGATAATTGTCACTCGACTCCATTACATGTGGCTGAATATTTGTTAGATGCTGCTCGTGAAGTAAATCCAAATTTGTATGTTGTCGCAGAACTATTTACCAATTCGGATGCTACCGATAACGTTTTCGTTAATCGTTTGGGAATTACCTCGTTGATTCGAGAAGCTATATCTGCCTGGAATTCACATGAGCAGGGACGTTTAGTATATCGTTATGGTGGTGAACCAGTTGGTGCATTTTTAGTTAATCCAAAACGTGATTTAGCACCTACTATTGCGCATGCTTTATTTATGGATTTAACACATGATAATCCTTCGCCGGTAGAAAAAAGATCAGTGTATGATATGTTGCCTTCCGCAGCCTTGGTTTCAATGGCTTGCTGTGCTACTGGCAGTAATAGAGGCTACGATGAATTGGTTCCACATCATGTAAGTAAAATATTAAAACAAAAAAAAATAAAAAATAATATTTATAATTATAATAATAGTAACTTGGGTTTCTAGCGTAAGTCAAATAGTTTTGCCAATGATTTTTCTACAAAGTAATTTTTTTGGTAAATATTCGAGTATGTATGTAGTTAACTTCTTATCCTTTTATCCTCAGATTCATGTTGTCCATGAAGATCGTGTTTATCAGGAATGGGGTAAAGGTGTTGATTTCAATAGTGGCATCATAGCTGCAAAGAAAGCTTTAAACCTTCTCCATGGCCAATTAGCGGAAGAGGGTTTCAGCCAAGTTTTTGTTGATCAAATGAATCCCGATATTGTGGCTGTCACACGTCATTCGCCTACTACTCATCAGAGCGTTATTTTAATAGCTCATACCGCTTTTGAGTATCCTCATCCAAATTCTGGACCTACCTTCGTACAGCCCTTGCGTTTTGAAGGTTGCTTAGACGAAATTATTTTGGAGGCCGAATTCACCATGAAAGGTTATACACATTTTGATCGTCCAGGTGATCATCAAAAGGATGCAGATGTCCTCAATGGATTTAATCAATTCCAATTGACTTTGAAGGAACACATACCACTCAGCAAATCACAAATCTTTCGTAATGTCCCATATATTGAAGGAAACATGACACAGTTGGAATTTGTCAATCTTAGGCCCGGCTCAGTGGTGGCTATACGGTATTTTATGAACATTTTCAAAATTAAAATTACGTTTAAAACGTGATTTTTCCTTTCAGAGTTTCGTTGAAGCCAGAGTTACACAAAAATTTTGATGAATTGCAGACTCTGACAGATTCTTTGCATTATGAAGAAGGTCCTTCTTATAATGAACTGAAGAACATTGTCGATAAATTCGATTTAGTCGATTTAAATAGAGTTCTGTTCACTTGTGATCAAGAAGAACGTGATTTGGGTTATGGTGGTGCTGCTTATGATATTCCCAACTTTGGTCCTATAGTATATTGTGGTCTTCAGGGATATGTATCGCTGTTAGCGGAAATTTCTCCACGCAATGATTTGGGTCACCCATTGTGTAACAATTTACGTGACGGTGATTGGATGATGGGTAAGTTTGAATATGACATGCACCGAAGATATGATATTGACAAATGTCTATGAATTTTGTTTAAAGATTACATTGTAGATCGTTTAGCTCAGAGTGAGAGAACAAAAGCTTTGTCTACTTGGATCAAGTCGGCATTTGAACCTGTAAGAAATATACCACGCTATCTGATACCATGTTATTTCGATGCTATTGTCAGTGGCATTCATAATGTTTTGGTACATCGAGTGTATCAAATGATGCCAGAACTTATACGTGATGGTCATGAATTCCCTCAAACTCTAGCTTTAGCTACTTTACAGTTCTTAACCGTTTGCAAATCAGCCAATTTACCACCATTAAGTACATCCCTGGCACCGCCAAAACCACCGCAACACTGTGTTACATTATCAGCAGGTTTACCACACTTTTCAACCGGTTATATGCGTTGTTGGGGCCGTGATACTTTTATTTCTCTCCGGGGACTCCTGTTGTTGACTGGCCGCTTCAATGAAGCCCGTTATATTATATTGGGTTTCGGTCAATGTTTGCGTCATGGTTTAATACCAAATCTTTTGGATAATGGTAGCAAGCCTCGTTTTAATTGCCGTGACGCTGTCTGGTGGTGGTTGTATAGCATTAAGCAATATGTTGAGGAAGTTCCTAATGGGATTGCTATATTACAAGATAAGGTTTCACGTATATTTCCCTATGACGATTCCGAACCTCATGCTCCTGGACAATTCGATCAAGTCCTAATAGATGTTATGCAAGAGGCATTGCAAGTACATTTCCAGGGTTTACAATATCGAGAAAGGAATGCTGGTTATGAAATTGATGCACACATGACCGATAGTGGTTTCAATAACCAAATTGGTATAAATCCAGAGACCGGTTTTGTTTTTGGTGGTAATCTGTGGAACTGTGGCACATGGATGGATAAAATGGGTTCTTCGGAGATAGCTGGTAATAGAGGCAGGCCCAATACACCAAGAGATGGCTCAGCAGTTGAATTAGTAGGTCTGGAATTAGCAGTATTGCGTTTTATGCAGTCTTTAACAGAAAAAGGATCAATTGAACATAAAGGAGTAAATCGCAAAGGACCGAATGGTAAGTAACAAATCACTGCTTTAAATGTACAATAAAACCGTAAATTATAAACGCCATTTTTTTTTAAACTATATTCATAAACTATTTTCAAGAGGTGATAGTTTTAAATAAAAATCCTGTTTTCACCCTTTTTAGGCCAACAAACGTCTTGGACTTATAAAGAATGGGCCAATCGAATTGCTGAAAACTTTGAAACTTTTTTCTTTGTTACTGAAACCGAAAAAGCTCCTCTGGCTAATAAGAAAAATATTTATAAAGATTGTTATGGGGCTTCTCAACGATGGACCGATTATCAGCTAAGATGTAATTTCCCCATTAGTATGGTAGTGGCACCTGAAATGTTTAATCCTCAACATGCATGGATAGCTCTAGAAAAAGCCAAAGAAAAATTGTTAGGTCCATTGGGTATGAAGACCTTAGATCCTGATGATTGGAATTATCGTGGCAACTATGACAATTCAAACGATTCCACCGATTGCACTGTGGCACATGGTGCAAATTATCATCAGGGTCCAGAATGGGTGTGGCCAATTGGTTTTTATCTAAGAGCTCGTTTAATCTTTGCCAAAAAATGTGGTTTTCTTAACGAAACTATAGCTGAAACTTGGTGAGTGAAATTTAACGTTTCCTAGCTACGAGAATGTAATTTAACGTTAACTAATGTTTATTGCAAATTTTTAGGAAAATCTTAAGAGCCCACTTGAAGGAATTACAAACTTCCCATTGGCGTGGCTTACCAGAGTTGACGAACGAAAATGGTTCTTATTGCAGAGATTCGTGTCGCACACAAGCCTGGAGTATTGCTACTGTAATGGAGGTTCGTTAAAAACAATTACTCTAGAAATTCTTTAACTAATTGTTGTATTTTCAGGTTCTACATGATCTTCATGCTTTGGGTGGTGATGTTTAGATACGAATGTATTACCTTTTATAACAAGGTTACCATTAAAAACATATATACCTCCATTAAAAAAAAAATAATTACAATTAGAATTAAAGAGTATTTGCCATAAAGGAAGTAATTGTTAATCTGTTGCTAGTTTTTTACGAAATTGGCCTTTTTTCCAAATAATAGTTCTCATCAGTTAATAGTTCACATTTCTAAGACTTAAGCCCAATCCATATTTAATAAAATATTTAAAAAATACCAAACTAGTAACATTTCAAACTATGATTAAAATTGTTTTTCTTATAGACTGACATGAACAAAGAATCACCACAGATTATAAGTTTTTGTTCACTATTACTGCCAAATTTCACGAGAAATAACTATTTCGAAACATACGCATATCCGAATTACGTGGAGGAGTAATGCGTGGATTTGCCAGTTTTTCTTGCCAATCACTTGAACTTGGTGTTGATTCGATTTTTTGCAATTTGTCTTGTGGATGCTCCCCATGACGACTTTGATATTCTTCTAACGGTTGTGGCTCATAATAGAATTCTGTGGGTCTTCGTCGAGGATAAAGTTCCATGTTATTTGTATTAATTCCAAAAAAGTTCTGAATTATATTAATATTAGTATTGTTTATATAAAAAAGTTGATGCAGTGAACAGAACTTACATTCCAGGGAAACATTTTTCGCAAAATATAAAGAAGAAAGGATACAAGAGATACAAAAAAAGTTTGTATTATCGAAAAATTTTGAAATTTTGACATGAATTTTAAAAGGCACGTCTTTTTACAAATTTTGTTTATAAATTTTATGTAGAAAATGTTTTAAACTGACAGTAGGCATTCAGATTACTTTGTTGAATATTTATATCATGATGGACTCATCGATTTTGGGGGAGAGGACAGACAGACAACAGGCATTCAGATTACTTTGTTCAATATTTATAACATGATGGACTCATCGATTTTGGGGGGAGGGGAAAGACCGTTTTTAGATGGATGTATTTTTGAAGCGCAACTCTAGATCTAGACCATCAATGATTAAAATTTCAAGGTTTAGGTCAAATGAAAGAAAACTAATATATTTTCAAATGAAAACTTATACGGAGTTTCTCAGAGTTTGATGAAAATTGCAAATACAAATTTTCTAGGGTTATGAATAATAGATTTCAAGAATGTTATTTTCCAGATCACAAAGATCGTCTCAACAAATTTCATGCTACGCGGAAATTGTGAAACATTTACGTAGATTTTACTTCAAAATTTTGAATTTTACAAATTTTACCTTGATTGTCCGATTTGAAATTGGTTTCCAATCTGTGTGCAATAAAAATCTTGTATTAAATTTTAATAATTTTACAAATACATTTAAATTTATTTAATTTGTTTCTGGTAATTCATCTAATACATAATTTACGTATTTTCAATGTTATAGAAAAATAGGTTTCTTATTAACTCTCTTATAAAATGTTAAAGGTACAGATTGATTTCGATTAATTCTTTCAAATCAAATTAGATTATTTAAACATTGTATTGTAAACTAATATTAACCGTATGTTCTATTTGTAAATGCGAGTAAAATGTACAGGTTTTCGAAATTTATAAATACAGTTTTTTAGTCCTCGGGAATGGTGGTTTAGATATTTGTTTTTGTTGGGTAAAACTATTAAATAAATTATTCTCCATCTTTGATAGATTTCAGATCACGGCCAATTTTAACTTCAAATGCAGAACTCAAGCTAGAAGCCATAAGATTTTCAACTTTTGGTTCGGATAGACAATTTTCATTGTTTATAGTTGAATAGGAACGTTTATTTCTATGTGCTGCAGAATTATCAAGATTCGTTGCTATAGTTGTTATATCTTCGTTATTACCTTTCAATTGCAAAATGTCCCTCCTTATGGCTTCAACATTAATTTTTTCATCATCTTTGGTAGAATTGTTTGCAGACGGTTCAATTTTATATTTTGTTTGGTTTTGTGTTCCTAGGATTTGTGTTAAATTCATTTTCGGTTCTGTATTTAACGTGTAGTTCATTTTAGCTTGTGATACATTTATTAAAAGTGGTAGAGGTAAGAGTAAACGTTTTTCCAAAGTCGAACCATTGCGTACATGTTCAACGAGTTCACCAGTTTTATAGGATAAAGGTTCAAACACTTTTTCTGGTACATTGGACTCAATGTTATCAATCGTTCTTTTTTCAGTTAACACAGAAATTAATGATCCCTTATTGGGTTTTAAATTATTTGTGTCATTGACGTTTTCTAAGTTTTTAACAGGCTGAACATTTACACTATTCAACTCTCCTTTCGAATGCAAAGTATCTTCTTGTTGTTGTTGCACTTTACGTTCGATTTGTTCAAATTTTTCGACAACTTCTCCCAACTTTTCCACTACCAAATTTTGAGTTTCCTGATTTTGTTTAACCAATTCCTCCTTGAGTTCTTCCACCTTTTTTTCAAGTAAATCTTTAGTTTGTTCCAATTCCTTTTGAGTTTTCTTTAATTCATCATTTTGCTGTTTGAATTCCTCCTTAGCTACTTCTTCATCTTTTTTAATAGCATCATTGTCTATTGTTTGCGGTTGTAATACCAAACTGGAGGTAGTTTTCTTGATCTCAACTTTTGCTGGGTTTTGATTGTTTGCAGTTTTTATTTCCGTGACGTTTTGGCGAATTTTTTTTACAATCTCAATTTTGTTCTCCTCAGCTTGAGGTAAAATAGCTTGTAGTTTATCTCCAGCTTTCTCAGAGTCTTTTTTATCTTCTACCCCTTCTTTTGTGTCTATTGCCAGATGTTGTTCATCTACTGGCAGAGGTGGTGGTAGATGTTTGACTGCCGTAATGATTTGTGATTGATTGACATTAACAATTTGTTCTTTTTGCTTCAAGTCTTCTCCTACTCTTTTGGATTCTTCTTCTTGGGCCATTTTTTTCTCTATTGCCTTTTCAATACTTTTTATTTTCTCATCTAGCAATTTATTTGGTAGTTCCGTTGGTATAATAAAGTCTTCATTCACTCTGGCCATATCCAAATGAGCTCCGGAACTTTTTTCATCAATAGCTGAGAGATTGGCATATGTACCCAAAATCATCAGGCAAAAACCACTTATAATAATGAATTGTGCCAAACTACGTTCGGTGGTATCTTTTTTGATGATTTTTCGAAAACAAGCGGCAGGAAACATAATGCATATAGCTACACCTATAGTGGAACCCACTAGACCTATGATTAGTTCTACCGAAGGTATCATTAGAGCAATACACAAGGAGAAGATAACAATAAATATTGTAATGGCTTTAAATCTTGATTCGGGTATGTAACCAGAGGCATCCGTTTGTCCCTGTAATTAAAATGGGAATCAGTATAAAAATAACAACTCAACCCGATTTTTTAGTAGAAACATTTACTTTAAGCCATTATCTATGCTTTTAAAAATACCTTTCTATATAGTAGGGAGTAGATACTGGCACGACAGGGAAATATTACCAATGGAAAACTAAAGGCCACCGATAATATAAAACCAGTTTTCATAACATCGCTACCAAATGAAGTTGATAAATTGATCAATATATTGCCTTTAAATATAAAAAGTCGCTATTAATTATTAAGAAAATGTATTTTGTTTAAAATCTACTCACCAGAAAATGTTTGGGTGCAAAAGGCCACGTAACCAAAGAAACCAACAGCTATATAAACGACTGTACATATCCAAGTAGCATTGCGAACAATACTATTTAACTTTTCCAGACTTTGATTATTTATACTTGTGAAAACCTCAAAGATTTGCCTTTAAATGAAATTAAATGTTTATCTGAAATTGAAATTGAAACTGAAAAAAAAAACAATGAAGAGTTATCACTTACATTTGACATGACAAAGCCATACTAAATATGGGCAAACATTGTAAAACTCCACCTGGTTGCCAATATACCACTACATCTGACCAATCACTGGCAATTATATGAGTTTGAGATTCTAATATAATTTTGATTACCAAACATACATAGAAACCAATCGATGCTGTACACACCGTAGATAAACTATCAACATTTTTAAGCATGCCCAATGGTATAATACAAAACAAGGTGACACCACACATTAAGAGTGTGCGCAAATGACGATGTTCATTTTCCAAGGAAAACATTTTTGTAACAATTTGTGGTCCCAAGTCGCCAACAACAACAAAATAAGTTATACATGTACCCAACAGGTAACCAATAATACATAATTCTACCAGTAATTTTCCAGATGTACCAAAAGCATGAAAACCTAAATATATGAATGTTGAAATGTTTAGTATTGCGGTTTCGCGTTATCTATATAAGAGGCAGAGGTTTCAGTTTACTTACCAAGTAATTCAAAACTTTTTCTTCTTGTAAGTAGTGATGCTTTTATTAGATAATGACAACAAATGCGAGTTATCCAATTACTTAAGATTAGAAGAAGTATTGCTAAAATAATGCCACACTAAAAATATGTTGAAAATCAATTTATGGAAAAGTCATACATTTATATGTATATGCATTGTACAATAATAAACACATATAAAATATGTAATTAAATAAAATGTATTTACAGTTTGTCAAGAATATCTTTTCACAGTAAAAAAAAAAAGTTGAAAATTGTACTTTCATTTAAAAATTTCAACAAAAAATGTTTGATATATTTTTATTTACTGTACTTGTTCAGGACTATAAGACGCCAACATATTAAGAAACAAGTAAGAAAATTATAGTCGGTCTAGACCGACTATACGATACCCTAAGCCATGCGTTTAGAGAAAGGGTCTCAGATCCAACTAATTAGATATAGAAATAAAATGTAAACCAAATTCGAGCTTCATTATTTTTTTTGCTGCAGATATGAAAAAGTTGTATGTATCGTAGGCTATATTTATATCGGGACTAGATCGAAAAATGAATCAATCCTGACCATATTTGGTAAAGTAACATATACAAACCAAATTTTAAAAAAAACTATGCAATATTTTTATTTTCTCATAAATTTAAATAAAGATCGGGAAGCAGCTTTTTATGGGGGCTATGACTAAGAAATTACCTACAGGGTTTATTTTTGGACTACTGATTAATGGGTGTAATAAACACACACAAACCAAATTTGACCAAGATTTATATAATAATTTGGATCTTATGATAATTTTAGTTGATCTTATAGGAGTCATTAGTATAGGGACCAGGCCTGAACATGTACCGATTTTTAACAATTTCAATAGTGTTCATTCTATGGCTGATAACCGCTTGTTTGTATATACCAAATTTCATCAACATATGTTAATATTTGCCACAAGGTTTACATGGACACACCGATGAACGGACATCGACTCAGAAAATGATTCTGAGTCGATCGGTATAATAAAAGGTCAAATATTTTTGATAGTTACAAACATCACCACAAAGTTATAAAAATGCCAGGAAAACTTGTTTGCCAAAATAATATTTAATTGGTGTATTTCAATTAGTCTAAAGGCAAATCAGCCAGGGAATCGCTATCATGTTCTCTCTTAAAATAAGGACTGCCGTGCTGAAAAAGGGTCAACAGACAGACCAAGAAAAGAGACGTGGCTTGTTGTTAAAACTATTTACGATAGGCCGCAATGCAGCAGAGGATAGCTTTTCAAGTGAAAAATGATTATGGGCGGAGTGTTTCACATAAAACCATCCGAAATGTATTACAAAAACACAAATATTCATCACAAGTTGCTAGGAAAAAACCTCTGCTCTCAGTGAAAAATATTGGAAAACGAAATAACTTTGCTGCAGAACTTACGAAATGGATAACTGTCAAACGAACTGTAATACAGCGCTCACTTTTTGACATTTATGATCAGTATACTTTCACAAATCATCATGAACAGATTCATGGCTCAACGGCTTACCGATTCCACTATATCCAGCAAAATGCTACGTTTGGTGCGGTTTGAACACCATCGGACCTTATTTCTTCGAAAAGAAGCTGAAGCTCGAATTGCGGTCAATGGAGATCGTTACTGCACCATGATCATTGATTTTTTGTTTAAAAATAATGAACCCGGCAAGATGTGGTTCCAACAGGATGGCGCTACATGCCAAACGGCGTCCGCAACCATCGAATTACACTGTTGAACAAATTCAGGTTAGCGAAAGTTAGGTCGATTCTGAGAGTGAGGGTTCGAATTTTTTTTAATCGACCTTCGAACTTTGCAGTCAAATGACGATTTTCAGCATATTGTTTATATGGTTTTTTGGCTATAACTCGTCGACTAATTGATATTTTTTCAATCTGTAAAAGCCAAATTATTGCTAGAGACCTGTGCAACAATTAAATTTTTTAAAAAATTGATTAGAAAATTTTTGTGGTGCTTATGAAGCAAAATGTTGGAAAAATTATTTTTTTCATGCTTTTTGAAATTATTTTCCACAAAACTAAGTCTTTTCTGCTTTCTGTTTGATCTATAATATGCTTCTCAGTTTCTTCAATAAATTAAATTTGAAAAGAAAACAATCATAATACAAAACTTGCGTTTTCCAGCTTAATATTAATTTACTTCTCATTTTTTATGTACCAATTTTGTTCAGTGTTGGTTTTGAAGAAACATTGAAAAAGAAATTATAAAAATATGCAAAATATGTCAGAACTTGGTCAAAATCTTGACGACTCATTAGTTTCCGTATGTCGGGACCATTAACAACCCCTTCCTGAATGTTGGCGTTACTTAGTCTTGGGAAAATGTCTTTTAAGCGGTTGAATAGTGCTGGTCTTTTTGCGATACATTTCAAAAAATTTTTAGCAATGCCAAGTTTAATGTGGAGCAACGGCAACAAAATTTTCATTTCAGGAACAAGACTTTCGTGTAGCCTATTGTCTTTAGGCCATTTCCGTCCAATGCGACTATTCCAGTTATGCTGTTTGTACACGGATATTTTGGACGGCCAGATGCTGTTAAGCTTGTACTATACTATTTTGAGGTCTGAGCAAATGCGCCACTGTTGTTCGTTATATTTGACTACTTCCAGAATGTGTTTCAAATTATCGAAATTTTCACTAGTGTCAGTGCTATACGCAATCGGAACAGAAGGCATTCTATTTGTCTTGTGCAAAAGCACAACTTTTAAGCTCATTAGTGAACTATCGATGAATAAACGCCAATCATCTTTTTTATAGGTTAACCCTATCGTCTCCATTAACTTTTCAATATCGTTCCAATAAGCGAAATTTTTTGCATCATTCACATTGAAGAACTTTTCTAACTCTTTCTGGCGTTTGCTGTTACTCTGGTACCTTTCGCAAGTTTTGTATTATGATTGTTTTCTTTTCAAATGAAATTTATTGAAGAAACTGAGAAGCATATTATAGATCAAACAGAAAGCAAAAAAGACTTAGTTTTGTGGAAAATATTTTAAAAAGCATGAAAAAAAAATAATTTTTCCAACATTTTGCTTCATAAGCACCAAAAATTTTCTAAACCATTTTTTTAAAAAATTTTAATTATTGCACAGGTCCCTAGCAATAATTTGGCTTTTACAGATTGAAAAAATATCAATTAGGCGATGAGTTATAGCCAAAAAAAAACCATATAAATAATATGCTGAAAATCGGCATTTGACTGCAAAGTTCGAAGGTCGATTTAAAAAAAAATTCGAAGTAACATAAACAAACGCCGCGATACGGGTCTTCTAATTTAGCCTCTATTTTCACCCCTCACTCTCAGAATCGACCTAACTTTTGCTAACCTGAATTTGTTCTACAGTGTTATTGAAATCAAGATTTAGCGATTAGTCGATTTCGAGAAATGGACCTGTCACTTGGCCTCCAAGGTCATGCGATTTGACTCCTCTTGATTATTTCATATTGGGCTAAGTTATGTCACTGGTTTATGCTGATGTTTATCAACGCCTTGGAGGCCAACATTGTTCATGTTATACGCCAGCAATACTAGAAAAGTGACCCAATATTGGACGTCACTTTCAAATAATAATACTTTCTTAATCTTTCAAATAATTTTTTTTTATTAATGTATTTGTTTGTGTTATTTTTACAATTTTAAGTTCTATCTTTTTCATGATTACCCAAAAAAGTTTGGCGAAAACCTCTAACAGCACTAGAAAATAAAAATTTAGTTCCTACTGTAAAGTTTGGAAAATTGTCAGTTGTAGTAAGGGGTTGTATATCGAGCGAGAGAGTTGGTAAAATCAGGTTTTTGGGTGAAATAATGACCAAAGAAGTTTATCTTGATATTTGAAGAAATAAACTAACCGTTCAGTTTTGTTGACCCGAAAGATTCGCATATACAAATTTCACCAAGGTAATAATCCGAAACATAAATCTCATTTGTGTAGGTCCTGGTTATTTTACAAATGTACCAAAGTTATTGATACTCCTGCCCAGAGTGGGTCCATCTAAAGAAAAAGGTCGGTAAAAGGTCACCAACAAATAATAATGAATTAATAAGATTAGCAACTAAAATCCATAAATGTACAATCAATTATACATTTTATCGATTTAAGCTTAAGTGTGCAAACATTTATTTGACAGCATAGACATTTACCTGTCGTCCATTCTTAATATCCATTAGAATAATCTTGATTGAAGTTTAAATTTTTTGTATTTATTATACTTATTATACTGTGAGCGTCAAAAAAAAGTAAACACCTTAGTTACTCATATTAAAAAAGTTTTATTAAAATGAAGTAATTAACACAAAATTAAAAATATATATCTGACCTTCTCCGAGAAAAGGGACCTAGTGTGTGAAAATTAAGTTTTGAGAAAAAAACGCATTTAAAGTTTCTACACCCTTTTAGGTACCAGAATCCACCGTTTTTGACACAACCCGTTTTTTGACACACTAGGTCAATTTTCTCGGAGAAGGTCACATATAAGGAATTCAAGAATGATTTAATAATAGCTGAGCTCAATAAAAACATTAAACAAAAGTAATATAAAACAGAAATAAATGAACTTAATTTAGAAAAATACCAAATTTTACGCGCCAAAAAAAATAAATAGCAAAGAAAAAGCAACAGAACTTCAATATTTGGTTTATTTTCATTTGTCCTTAAGCACCTCATTTAGTCTTCTAGGCATCGACTCGACAAGTTTTTTTGTAATATCGGGGGGGATTGTGCTCTATTCTTCCATTAGAGTCTTCTTTAAGTTTGTCTTGCTTGATATAAGTCCTTCGACCTATTTTTCTGTCAAGATTTTCCTACAGTTGCTCGATCGGGTTAAGGTCCGGGGACTGCCACTCTTTCACAATTTTAGAAGTATGCTTTAGATCGTTGTCCTGTGGAAAGATCCAGGCTCCAGCCATACCTTATTTCTCGACGCTTTGGAAAACATTGTCCTCCAAAATGGCTAAGTAATCCATTTTCTTCAAAGTGAAATACAAAAATAAAAACAAGATTACCAACACCTGTTGCTGGCATATGGCCCAAACCATAACTGAACCCCCACCGTATATAACAGTGTTGGTAACACACTTTTCCTTGAAGGCCGAAAATTTCGGATTTGCCCTTATCTATAATATTAGTAGGCTAGGCGATTTCTTGTGACCGATGTTTTGTTCTACCGTTTTATCCCGATTTTGACCAAACGTATATTGTTTGAAAGGTATTTCTTTTTAGCCGTTTTGCAGATTTACAGATTTTTAAATTTTTTCTTTTATTTTGAGTAAATTGCATTTAAAGTTGCTACTAACACATACATAAAATTATACATATGCTATGTGTGTTTTATTAAATTTGTTAATGTGTTTGTTAATGAGTTTGTTATCTTCATTCACAAAAATAATAAACCATAAAAGTGTTGGTTTGTGAATTGGTAAAGTTGAAAAATAAAGCTGCCTAGAAATTGCACTCGAATTTCGAGCACTGGAATCTGCTAGTCTGTATATAATATGCTTTCCCAAAAAGATAGAGATTCATTTTTGTACTTTTTATCGAAATTCATTTGCTTGTTCTGTTTCTTGAATGGTATCCTTCCATATAGGCCAAATTTGTGAAGCGATCTCCTTACTGTACCCGAACTTACTGGTTTGCCTGAAGTCTGCGTTGTTTTCTGATAATTTATCTGCACTCAAGGCTGGATATGTCTTTATTTCTCTTACTACAGCTCTAACTTCGGTACCACTAAGCCGCTTTGGGCGTCCAGATCTCGTTATATCTTCAACCTGATTGTGTTTGACGTATTAATCAACTATTTCTTTTTATTATTCAGTGGTTCCTAACCAAAATTTTGCCAATTTCACGAGTGGATTTATGTTTTTCTTTTAAAGCTGAAATAATTTTCCGAGTATCAGATCAACAGATCAACTTAAAATGACTTTTTGTAAAGTAAAACACGTGATCAGTACAAACTTTTCACAAAAAGTTTAGATTCTTTATTATTGTTTACTTTTTTGACGCGCGAAATTTTATGTATTTTAATTTTCGAGGAATTTGTGCAATATTCCCACTTGATTTGAATTCATGTTTTATAGTCCTCAGTCTCTAAATGGTATAGTAGTAAACTCTGTAATATTACTTTTCGTCAATAATAGCTTTTAAGATTAAAAATTGCTGTTTTTGACGCTCACAGTATATACAAACTAAGATGAAAAAAAAATAAAAAAGTTGATTATTTCAATAAGAAATCAATGTTTCTTTTGATGTTTTTTAATATTTCTTTTCTTGTGCAAAGATTTTATTGACGAACTGTATCTTAAATTAATAGGTATGTACATTAAAAAATTCAAAAGCTTAAAGAATGGCAAAATTATTTGTATACCCTTAACACCACTGTGCAGAGCGTATATATCAGTTTTTCCTTCCGTTTGTAACGCATCGGAAAATAATTTGCGAAACCATTAAGTATATATATTTTTGATCCTTATAACAACTCGAGTCTATATAGCGATGTCCGTCTGTTTGTCTGTCACGCTCATTCAAAAAATGAACCATTTACCTGTGTAAATTTAGGATAATATTGTTTATCATTATATCGAGCAGATTGGTATTTAAAATGGGATAAATCGGACATCATTGTGCCAATATATGACCTAAAATATGGACACACCTCTGAAAATGCTACAAATTTTGCGTGTTTGTTGTAAGAATATATTTTTAGGTGTAATAGTTTACCTTAAATATTTTGTTTACATTTGTTTTAAATAGTGCAGTAGTTTCAGATATTAAGTACATAAACGTAAAACCCAGGGAGGGTATCACAAATTCGACATAGCCGAAATTAACACTCTTACTGTTTTATTTAATTTGCAAAAAATTTGCATAAATTTAAAATCTATATAAATAGTTAATAATTAAATCAAATAATAACTCTCTAACATTTAGCATAAATGACAAAGATAGACTAACGAGTTTTCTTTACCCTACTTTTAGGACTGTCAATTTTACTATATTTCATTTACTCATTTAAGCATTAACATAATATGAATTTTAAATATTAACATCGTATTTACCTTTTGAAAACAGAACGGCATTGCCAATATGCCGACGCCTATGATGCTATTGGCCAAGGTCATCACATAACCAGAAGTCGCCAACATCTTGACAAATAAAATGTTGACAAGTTTCTTTGATAAGTGGCACTGTAAATTTTAGGTTAGCTGCTGACCCAATGAACTTTACATTGAAATTGTAGGTGAATAGATAACTTTCACTTTAAAAAAACACTCCCCCTGGTCTTCTTAAGCAAAATAATAGTTTCTTAAAATAAAATATACACGTTGACACAATTAAATACTCTCCGCTTAAGCGGTAGTTAAAAGATAACGAAATTGTTTTGTAAAATATAACAACATACAAAATTTTATAAATCATCCACTTTATGTAATAAAATATTTTGCATTATCTTAATAAGAATTAATGATGAAAAACCAGATGATTATTTTAATATATTGTTGATAAAATTAAAAAACAGATTGTGTTTAGTTAACAACAAACAAAAACGTCAGCAAAAAAGTTATTTATTGTTTATTACATATTTTCCTTTTGAAGAAGCGCAAGTATTGCTTTTCGCTTTTCCGAAATTTGTTTTAATATTCAAATTCATTTTTGTTTATTGTTTTCATTTGTTATACGTAAAACAGTAGGTAAATTAACGATAACTGCTTTAAATAAAAAAAAAATTGAAACATATGTTTTGAAAACAGAGTTGCTTAATATAATGATGTGGCAGTACTGAAAAAGAACTTTAAAGGCTTGTCAACCGCTTGACATCAAGCCTCGTGTACGTGTGCTTGACGTTATCATATACATTTGCTGTACGACCTGTAGAGCATGAGAAAATACAATACATTCATCAAAATCTCTCATCCAGCATGCCAAAAACCTAAAATTTTGGATTTTCCATCCAGCATCGTCGGTGTCACACATACTAACAAATTTTCACTAATACCATCATAATGCTGGATGGGAATTTGATTAGTGTATATTGCCCTTAAAATTATACACTCTACCGCAATTTTTTGCTTGATATACAGCCAGAATGAGTCGCCATTATAAGCTTTGAAAAATGTTGCTTTTCATCTCGCCCTATTTTTACTTTTACGTAAAATGGGGCATAAGGGTGAATACCGCTAAGACTGAGGCGATATGCATTAGAAATGCATGGGGAAAATGTGCTACTTCGTCCCTCAGAGCAAATGTCGCTATTTTTCATTAAACGGAGTCGAAATACCGATCAAAGATAAACTTTAGGTTAGAGAACTTTAATTAACTGTGTAAATTTAATGACTATGGACGAACTCTCCTGAACAGGGCAAAGCGCATAATTGCGATGCTGTCTAGGGTGATGGACAGCTCTTATCTGCCTCAGAAAACTAAAATTTTCCTATATAAGGTGGCAATTAGACCCATATTAACGTATGCATTTCTACTATGGTTTTCTATCTCCCCGACGGTGGCGAGGGAATAGCAGCATCTATAATATTAATAGGCTAGGCGACTTCTTGTTACCGATGTTTTGTTCTACCGTTTTATCCCGATTTTGACCAAACGTATATTATTTGAAAGGAATTTCTTTTTAGATGTTTCGTTATTTTGAGTATATTGCATTTAAAGTTGCTACTAAGTCCCAATAGACTTCCACGAATATTAGCTGAAAAAGTTATAGAGCTGAATGAATAATGGGTAAAAGAATGGTCAAATTTGTGTAACCTACTGTAGTTTCTTCCTCCAAATAACAACAATCCTCTAAATGTATAGTGCAAAAAAAAAACTGATACATCTACTTAAATTAAGAGACAGATATGAATTCGCTTTCAATTATCCGAATTCACAATTCCACGACATTTACTCACAACTGGATCATTATGTAACACCCTAACTTACTTCTGAATTTTCCTCTCGAGCTACCAGTTCAATTATTATTTATTTATTTTGGTCTGAATGTACTTAGTTGAAATGAAGTATTTAATATATTAAATGGCATAAATTTCTACTCGCTATACAATTATCTAGAATTATGTATAAGGCACAGATATATTATTTAAAATAAATTTGAAATTTAAAATTCAAGTTAAATTAGAATATTTAAACATGTAATTTTTTAATTAAAATGCCAATCTCGCTTACAGCAATATCCGCTAATTATAGATTGTAACTAATATAATAAATATATTCAACTTTTATATCATAATTATATAAACATATACAACTAACAGTGCTGTATTTATATATCTATCTGGTACTTTCATCATTAATTTCTTCTGACAATGCTGTAATCAGTAGTGACAACCTTGAAAAACTTAATTTTTTGAGTCTGGCAATACTGAAACCATTTGTTTTTCTTTCCGTTCTGTAAACTAAAACGTCAAGATGGCCGAGGTAAATTTTTGTACAAAAATCTTAAAAACTATAAGTCATCCTCAAAGGGAAATTAAAAGAATATAACTAAAGTTGTGCTAAATATTGTTTTCTTTAAGATGTAAAATAAATTTTGTGTATATCTATGTAAAATACTCAGAATTTCTAAGTTTGCTCAATTGCTAATGTTTGATTGTGTTTTTGTTTCCAGGTTGATGAAACTCTCAAAAAGAAGCGTACCTTCAAAAAGTACACCTACCGCGGTGTTGATTTGGATCAATTATTAGATATGCCCAAGTAAGTTAATATAAAATAATTTAGAACAAACTAAAACTAACAATTTATCAATTTGTTTTTGCAGTAACCAATTGGTTGAATTGATGCACAGTCGAGCCCGCAGACGTTTCTCTCGTGGCTTGAAACGCAAACCAATGGCTTTGATAAAAAAATTGCGTAAAGCCAAGAAGGAGGCTCCCCCAAATGAGAAACCCGATATTGTCAAGACTCATTTGAGAAACATGATTGTTGTTCCTGAAATGACTGGTTCCATCATTGGTGTCTATAACGGCAAAGACTTCGGTCAAGTTGAAGTAAAACCTGAAATGATTGGTCATTACTTGGGTGAATTCGTGTTGACATATAAACCAGTTAAGCACGGTCGTCCCGGTATTGGTGCTACCCACAGCTCCAGATTTATTCCATTGAAGTAGATTATTTTAACTTTTAACAACGCCACCACCTCCTTCATCTTATCTTCAACAAGTTTATAGTGTTTTTTTTATGCAAACCTTAAATGCATATTGTATTTTTTTTGTCTGCAGTTTATTTCATGAAGGAAAAGAATTACAGAAATAAAAGAAACTTTTAAGATTTAACTAAAATCAAGTGAAATATTGGTTTCTATTTTAAAACGAAACAAATGATATTTGATAACTTAAGTGTGTGTGTTATAAATTCAAGAGGACGATATTGCAATTTCAATTAAAATAAAGTTCAGCGGCTGTACTACCTGTTTGGCAAAAGAGTAAATTTCGAGAACAATTTTTATATTGGGATGAACAAAGAAATAAATATGACGATTTGCTGAAAATAATGAAATTTACTTCTTTTGATTTTAAATGTACGATTGAAATTTGAAATGCAATTAAATTTGAATAAAAATTACATGAGCCCGCAACATTTAATTAAGCGGAATTTGGTTATAGCGTGCGCCGATCCCAAAGCAATTTCTCAAATATTTCATGCAAAATACTACGGTTATAACGAACGTCGAATCGCCTCATACGTTATCGAAATTTTTTTATTTTCCAAAATAAAATACGAAGAGTAATTTTACGTTGTCACAGCTAACGAGTTAAGGTCCATAGTTAAAAGTAAAAGTGCAACTAGGTCTCACGATTGTCCGTCTTTAAATAATAAACCAAAATATGGAATTACGATTGATTTTACTCGATAAACGAATGCGATTTGCCCCCTGTTTTTAAAGCGAAAAATTTGAAAATCCATGTAATTTAATAAGATGGGTAACACCCGAGAAAATTAAAATTAATTCTTATACATAAATTTTTGAGGACCTGGTGTCGTACATTTTCAGGTTAATAGCGAAAAATAATGGTAAAATCGTGATTAAAAAATGTGTGGTCATTCTCTAGATACCTAAATGCTAAACAATTCAAAGCAACACAACAAAAGCTTTCAAGTGATGATAAAATGATGTAAAATGTCTAATTTCAAATATTTTCGATCATTTTAATAAATACAACAGTAAATAATTTTAGGAAAGAACATCCTAGTTTTGAATCAGCAATTTATACATCTCTTGAAAAAGTAACGAATACATATTGTCTCATCAATAAAACCCTCAACCTGCTTTTAAAGAACCTACCAATCAAAGCTCTAAAATTACTGGTTATAATATTTAACAGCTGCATCAAACTCAACTATTTCCCAAACCATGTCGAAAATGCTATGGTTATAGCCATAAACAAACCTATTAAGCCAAAAAATAACCCAAACAGCTACAGACCTATTAGTCTATTAAGTAACTTAGGTAAAACATTTGAAAAAATACTACATTCTCGTCTTAGTGAATTTGTAATGACCAATTCTATTGTTGCTAAAGAACAATTTGGATTTAAAAAAGAGCATAGCACTACACCAAATAGGATTAAAAATCAATAATCACCAATAAAAACAAACGTTTAACGGGTCTAATATTGTTAGATATTGAAAAAGCGTTTGACACCGTTTGGCATAATGGCCTCTTATTTTAACTTCTTGATGCAAATATACCAAAATATCTATGTAAACTTATTTCAGATTTCTTCACGACAAAAGCTTTAAAGCTGCGATTAATAATGAAACATCAACTCCAAAAACCATTACCTCAGGGTTACCTCAAGGATCAGTCTTATCGCCATTGCTTTACTCGATATATATGTACATCCGATTTTAAAGTCCCAAAATATATGAAAATTACTTATAACGCAGATGATACTGCGTTAATTTCTTCAAACTTACAAGTGCACTCCTGAAGAAAATGGAGAAGGGTCTTGTAAATTGCAGTAAATATTTCCACAAATGGAAAATCAAAATTAATCCAAACACGACCCAAGCAATAATTTTTCCATTCAACAAATCTTATTGGAAATAATACCATAAATGTACTTAACGATGTCAAATATCTCGGAGTTGTCTTGGACAAAAAGCTTATATTTAAACAACATATTATGGCTACGTGCCAAAAAGCTATAAAATCATTTAAAGCATTATGGCCACTACTAAATAGAAGGTCATTTCTAAACCACCAAAACAAAAATCTACTCTTCAAAAGTGTTATAAGGCCAATATTAACATACGCGTGTCCTATTTGGAGTGACGCTGCCAACTGTCACCTAAACGCTTACAATTTATACAAAACAAATGTCTAAAAATTATATATATAAAGCCCTGGAGGTATCCTAAAAATCTTCATGAAGAAACCGGCCGGTTATGAAAAAATTATCGATTTCATATCAAGGATTAATAACAATTACTTTCCCAAAAAAAAAAATGAAAATTCCTCTTACCCACTGATAAGAGAATGTAGAGAAATAACGTAAAATTAAAAAAGAAGTCACCAAATTGAAAATTATATGCTTATAGAGGTCTGTTATTTCTAATAAACCTCCTATAAGCATATAAATATTTTCAGATAGTATTTGAATATATTTAATCATATAAAGGTTTTTTTCCTCCCATTTTCCTTTAAAATTCATTAAAAAATAATGTCTTTAGATCCTATATATTATTTGTTGCAATATCTATATGTAAAGATATAGATCTCATATGTAAATATCAAATTTGTTAAAATATGTAAATAAGGAAGAATATATAACTGCAAAACACCCAATCTAGGAAAATATAAATAATTAAAAAACGTCATCAAATTGATGAATATAATCGGCTACGTCGTGCTATTAATTTTCAACTTTTCCAGTTTTTCCAATTGTATTTCAGAAATTGTCAATTAATTTTCAGAAAATATCAACTGATTTTCAGAAATTGTTTTTTCATTTCTGTACCCAAAAATATAATACAAAATAATATTCTTATAAATAAAATTCTTGCATACTCAGCTTAAAAAAAATTATTGCAAATCCCCCTCTTCCATACTCTACATTAAATCCAGAAACTAATTCAGACTCCCCTCTGCAAAATCAAAAGGAGTACGATTAGTCTCAGCTAAAGAAATACTAAATCAAACTAATGCTATAGGAAATATAATAAATAAAAACCAAATAAATAATTGATATTTATTCAGAAATATTCAAATGTTTTTCAGAATATATCAAATGTAATTCAGAAAATATCAATTGCATTTCAGAATAAAAAGGAAGTTTTTAACAACAATTGAATGCATTTTTAATAAAAAACGACAACAATTGTTTCAACCAAATTTATTAAAAATATCTAAAATAATTCATTAGCAGTTATATAAAAAAAAAATAAAGATAATAAAAAAAAAAAAAAATAAAATTAAAAAAAACGAAATTAAGTCATAAACAATATATAAAATTTCTCTGCCTATTTTATTACTATCTTTTTATTTTTATTTTATTTTATTTTTATTATTTTTTTATTTTTATTTTTTTAAATGCTAGATTTTTTAAATAAATTTGGTTGAAACAATTGTTGTCCTTATTATAAGGATGTATCAGATTTTTTCGAACGCGAGTTGATAATGTTTTAATTTTTAGATGTACGCGTTCAAGAACATGTTCTGTTTTTTTTTAGCAGTACATATGCAAGAACACGTTTTAAAATAAAGCTACACCCGAATCTGTGTGGTTTATGGGTGCTCGAAACAAAAAATACGTGATATGAACATGTTCGTGTACATAACGAAATATTAAAACGACACACAGTCATGATTGTGTTCGGCACCGTACAAAATATAGAAACACACATAATTGATATGAAAATAAAAATATGTGTTGGCTGCTTTAGAACAGAACATTGTGTGTTTGGTGTGTATTTTCTGAATCTTGATTTTTATGCATTAAAAAATAAAGTAACATAGGAGTCGTCGTAGGAAGTTACCAAATGCACTGAAACTTGAATATATTATAAAAGAGTTTTAGCATACTTTGAGCGCATTTTCTGACCATAAAAAGAAAAGCAAATTTAAATGATTATCAAATCATGAATTCTTAATTTTTTGTTTATTATGAAAATTTGGCCAACTTGAAGTGAAAAATTTTAAAACGCAGTGAAATATTTGAAATTTATGTTTTTGTATAGGGCCTTGAATATTTTTCTAATTTTCAACTGATATTTTCTGAAATACATTTGCGACTTTTTGAAATAGATTAGAAAATTTCTGAAAATCAATTGCCAGTCTGAAAAAGATTTGATTGTTGCTGAAAATCAATTAAAGTTTTCTGATATATATAAATTTGATAATTTTTGAAAATCAATTGATTTTTTTAAAAAAGATATAATAATTTCTGAAAAATATTTAAGAATTTCTGAAATACATTTGACAATTTCTGAAGTACATTTGATGTTTTCTGAAAATCAATTGATATTTTCTTTGATAATTTCCGAAAATCAATTGATATTTTCTGAAGTTTAATTAATATTTTCTGAAATACATTTGATAATTTTTGAAAATGGATTTATTTTTTTAAAGAATTGATAATTAATTCCTGAAAAAATTTGATGATTCTGAAACAAATTTAATAAATTCTAAAATACTTTTGATGCTTTTTGAAAATCAGTTGATTTTAAATAGAATTGAAAGTTTCTCAAATACATTTGATGTTTTCTGAAAATCAATTGGTATTTTCTGATATACATTTAATTATTTTTGAAAGTCAATAGATACTTGCGGATATATATTTGATAATTTCTGAAATAAATTTTTTTCTTAAATAAAATTGATATTTTCTGAATTGAAATTGGATATGTTATTGTGTTATTGTTAGTTATGCTCTAGTATTTGATAGCATTTTTTTCGAGTTCATAGACCACATACATATGCGATGACTGCGCCAGCATACAGCTTTACAAAGTCAGTGATATTTATTATACAGTAACACCCGTTTAATTAACCCACGCTTAATTGCATTTCACGCTTATTTTCCTCTAATTCTAAATCCCGTTCTTTTGCTCACTGTTTCTAACAAAACTCCACGGTTAATTAACTTTCACTTAATTACCCAATTGGAGTAACTACCTCAAATATTTTATCCGGAAAATAAAATTTATATTAATTTTTCTTTGGTTTAATTGCCCAAAGTATTTATTGGCTGACGATATGGTTTAACCAGATGCGTCTGAATAATGCTGTAATTTCTAGAAAATTGGTAATGAATAATGCAAAGGAGTTTGCTATAAAAATTAATTCAGATTTTGAACCGAACAGTGGTTGGTTGTGGAGATGGCAGAGAAGAGAAAACATAAAATTCACAAAGATACGTGGAGAAAGTAATGTGCCCCAAATTTTCTGGAAAGTAGCAATTTTTCGTCAATTCTTTAAAATTATACTCCTGAAAATATATTTAATGCTGATGAAAGTGTTCTTTTTTTTATAAAGTTGTGCCAAGTGTGCCAAGCTCAAAAAGGGGATCCAGTCAAAGGCAATAAATCTCAGAAACGAAGACTAACACAATTATTTATGTGTAACTTTGTGGGAACATAACAAAAAGTGTTTGCAATTTACTTCATTATGTGATACATATGACTTATTTTTATTTAATAAAATGTTTAATAGTGCGTTTACATCTAAACAAAATCTTGTATATACGGGCGAAATCTAGCTCATTTTTACTAGATTTCCCATACAAAACAAAATCTAGCTCATTACTAGATTTGTGCAAAATCTCACAAAATCTTGTCAAACTTGGGCACTACCAAATGATACTACTGTGTTATTTTAATATTGTAGTAGAAAATGTAGTAGAAAAACAAAAGCAAACAAGTTGAATAAAAAGGAAATAAAATAATTATTATTAACAAAAAAAAAAACAAAAAAAAAAAAAAATGACCAATCTATAATAAAAAAAATATTTAGTAATTGAAAAGTTATAACATGTGCCGATTCCAATCTGCTAAATAATAATTGTGGAAAATGAATTTGTTTTTGTTGTTCAAACAATACATTTAACAAATGCTGATGTTTTTTTTCGCAAAATTTCTATTTCAGTTTGTGCTTATAAAATCTGTTCCTTTTTAGAATTTTCCATATTTCCATTTTCCTATTGTTTTGTTTATTTCTGGTTTATATGTTTTATTTTAATCAGCTGTTTATTGTTATGGAAACAAAATCTCACAAAATGTCGAATAAGTTAGATGTAAACGGTATAGATTTCGAAATAGATTTAAACTAAAATCTACTAGATTTTCCTCAGATGTAAACGCACTATAAGTTATTTTAATAACCCTGTTTTACATATGTTCGGATAATTTCCTTTTTGATGTACTTAAAAGTTTTCGCCTATTTGCCTCTTATGAGGTAATTAAACGTGTTCTTTTAAAAGCTTTCCCCGCATAATTACCCAAAAATCTTTTAAATTTTGACGAGGTAAATATCTATAATATTAATAGGCTAGGCGATTTCTTGTGACCGATGTCTTGTTCTACCGTTTTATCGCGATTTTGATCGAACGTATATTATTTGAAAGGTATTTCTATTTAGACGTTTTGCAGATTTACAGATTTTTAAATTTTTTCCTTTATTTTGCGTAAATTGCATTTAAAGTTGCTACATACATAAAATTATACATATGCTATATGTGTTTTATTAAATTAGTTAATGTGTTTGTAAATGAGTTTGTTATCTTCATTCACAATAAAAATAAACCATAAAAATGTTGGTTTATGAATTGGCTAAGATGAAAAATAAAGCTGCCTAGAAATTGCACTCGAATTTCGAGCGCTGGAATCTGCTAGTTATATTAATTCTACTCATTTACCTAGCATTCTTCCAATACTTACTACAACTGCATATATTCAATATTTTATTTTTTTTATTTAAAAACTAACAATAAAAATACATTAAATTAAAAGTCATAGGAAAATTATATTAAATATGGATTAAGTAAGTTAGCAAATCAAACGAAATTCATCTTCTCTTCTTAATATTTTCTACAACAAGGCGATCATATGCAGTATCTTTCATACTTGCAGTTAACGCTCCCGAATACGTTCTCTGCTGTTGGGAACTTTGGGTGCGTACAGTAGAAGCAGTATTTTGTTGAATGATTGACTGAGAATTACTGTTAAAGTTGCCATTTCGATTTTGATGGGACGAGGACTGAATGTCGGTCTTAATTTCTGTGGAACCATAAGCACTGTCTTTAATTTGAGAATTATAATAATAAAATGAGTTGTTATAATTATTTTGAAATTGCTGTTCTTGAGCTTGAGATTGATTTGGCGAGGATAACGATTGTTTAGTAGTGTTAGGACTAGTTTGCAAATTTATATTTAAATTGGTTGGCATTATAATTGGAGCTAAGGTTTGAAAAGAGTTGGCCAAACCAGTAAATGTAACCGATTTGTTATTGTGGGGTGTTTGAAGCCCCATATTAGCAGAGTTGTATGCAAAATTGTTGTTGTTTTCTAAAATAGGAGTACTTGCAAATAAGGCGGCTCTAAGAGAATCGGATTTTGAACGTTGTAAAATACTTTTATTAGGCATTAGAGAGCGTCCCGTATTAACACCAATCGAATTTTTAGTAGCGGCCAACTGTTGAGAGTTAGTTAATGCGTCCATTCCTTGATCCGATGTTAAAAGTAGATTACTGTTGCTAAGCGTTTGATAACTAAGTTGATCGAAGCTTTCATTAAGCTCACCTAAACGATTAAGATCCGTATTATTGGAATTATAGATTTCCATATTGCTGGAACCTAATGTTAAAATACTACTAGTCAAACTAGCATTGTTATTCATGGTCGACATATTGCTAGCCTCCGAAAAGGGACTTTCCGATTTTGGTCGGGCTACAACGCCCATTTCACTCGGACCCTGTTGTACAACACCGGTACGAGGATCAAAATGTTTCTGATTTGCATCTTTTAAAGTTGTATTGATTTCTTTAGGTTTTTCTGTGGAGGGAGTACGTAAGGAAGATATATGTCCTCGTACTGCTTCTCGAGACACAGAAGAAGAGGGCGATGATGCTGAATTGGTTTCATCAAGTTCGTCCTGTAAATAATAAATAGAAGTGTTAAATATAAACTTTTTAACAATAAAACTATTCAAAAATTACCTCATCTTCTTCAGTTATAACTGATGATTCAATCCATTCTTTTATTCGTATTTTCTTCGTGTGCCTATCGACATTTGTCTCTATACCACAATCAGCCAAATTAAATAGTAAACGATTTTTTTCATCGGGACTGCTGTGGAACGAATACATTGATGGACATAGTTCATCTGTTTCATATTCAGCCATTTCCTTTTCAGCAGTCTTTGCCAGCCAACGATCGTCTATATATTTAACCAAATCGGATAGATTTTTTGGTCTCCTATCGGCTCTGGGCTCTAAAAATCTCTTAAACATACGCTGTGCCTTAGATGATAAAAGTTTAAATAGTTTTGGTGTGCGTCTTATGGCCAACATCATGGTATTCTGCCAAATTAAATAGCGCATATAGCGAGGATCATCGGAGGCTGCCTTTTGCCAAGGTAGACATCCCGTTAGGCATACGAATATAACAATAGCAAATTGCCATACATCATGACTAGGATCAGCTCTAAAAAATTAAAAGAATAATCAAGTGCTTAGATCTCCTTCAGATTGAACATATATAATTCTAATATAAGTCGTAGATGAAATATTTAAAAAAATGTAATTTAAAATATTTTAAATTCGAGAAAACTTGCATTTTAAAGTTCCAATTATCTAAATTGGTACATCTTATGAAGGTACAAAACATAGTTCCTATCCATGCTTAAATTCGAAATTGAGAAATAAAATGGTTAATGATTTTTAATATTCGAATGTAATTGATTTGAAAAGTTGCAGCTTTATTAAAATAGTTGTCCAATTCGAGAACTAAAACTAATCTATAAAAATTGGTTTCAGAAAGAATTTTAGATTTTTTTTAGAGTTTTTGTTCTTTAGTGTTCTTTAAACTATCACCCATGTTCTGTAATTCCCAATGAAAGTGACACCAATACTATTTTGTCATACCAAAAGTTAAACCAGTATGAATTTTTTGGTATTTAAAAATCCATGGGGTTGTGAACTTTAGAACATAAGCGAATATATTATAATCTGAGAATGTCAACAATGTTTTTACATGTCTTCTATTTACACCTTGGAATAAGATTCCTAGATGTTTATCGATGTATAAATGATATAACATCTTATCTATAATATTAATAGGCTAGGCGATTTCTTGTGACCGATGTTTTGTTCTACCGTTTCATCCCGATTTTGACCAAACATATATTATTTGAAAGGTGTTTCTTTTTAGCCGTTTTTCAGATATACAGATTTTTAAATTTTTTCCTTTATTTTGAGTAAAGTTGCTACTAACACATAAATAAAGTTACACATATGCTTGTGTGTGTTTATTAAATTTGTTAATGTGTTTGCAATAAAAATGAGTTTGTTTTTGTGTGGATTGTGAATTTGCTTTAATTGATTAGCATACCTTTAAAGTCTTTATTTAATGAAAAACTCAAATTTCCTAGAATTTGCACTCGAATTTCGAGGGCTGTAATCTGCTAGTAATTATATACAAGTAAGAAAATCATGCGTTTATAGAGCCTAGGTCCAACTAATTGGACTAATTTTACCTTTGAATATGAAAAAGTTCATATCGGATGCTATATTTATATGGGGACTAGATCGAAAAATGGACCGATCCCGACCATATTTGGTAAGGTCACTTATTTTTTGCAAAAACATTTGAGAAAAACCAAATTTAAGAAAAATCAGTGCAATATTTTTGTTTTTTGATAGATATAAGTGGAGATCGGGAAGCAGCTTTATATGGGGGCTATGAATAAGAATTGTCCTATAGGGTTTATTATTGGACTATTGATTAATGGGTGTAATAAACACACACGAACGCAATTTGACCGAGATCTATGTGATAATTTGGATCATATGGCAATTTAAGTCGATTTCATAAGTGGCATTTGTATGGGGACTATGTCTGAACAAGCACCGATATTCGCCAATTTCAATAGCGTTCATGCCATGACTATAGAAGCTTAGATACCAAATTTAATCGAAATATATTCACATTTGCGACCTGTAGTTTGATTACAAGGTTTACATGGACACACAGACGGACAGACGGACGGATGGACGGACATCGCCAAGTCGACTCATAAAGTGAGTCTGAGTCGATCGGTATAATAAAAGGTGAGTCTAGGTCAAATATTGTTGGTGGTTCCAAACATCAGCACAAAGTCATTATACCCTGACCACGTAGTGGTCACATAGATGTCTGTCCGTCCGTCCGTCTGTCCGTCTGTATGTCCATGTAATCCTTGTAATCAAACTACAGGTCGCAAATGTGAATATATATATAATCGGACGCCTATAATAGTGAAAGCCTTGGGACTTTGTCTGAGTTCATAAGTTAATAAAGCGAATAGTTGCCCAAAAAAAGACGGGATCGGACCAATGGGCTTGGTGGAAAATATCGACGCAATCGCTAAAATCAAAAATTTCCTAAACCGAAAATCCCGAATAACAAAAATTTCCAAAATCAAAAATCGTCAAAAACAAAAATCGCAAAAAACAAAAATCGCCAACTTCAAAAATCACCAAAACCGAAAGTCACGAATAACATAAATCGCCAAAATCGTCAAAGTCAAAAATCGGCAAAACCGAAAATAGCGAGTAAAAAAAAAATCGCAAAAAACAAAAATCGCCAATTTCAAAAATCGCCCAAACCAAAAATCGCGAATAACAACAATCGAAAAATCAAAATTCGCCAAAAACAAATTATGCCAAAGTCAAAAATCGCCAAAATCAAAAACCGCAAAAAACAAAAATCGCCAAAATCAAAAATACGAAAAAAATAAAAATCGCCAAAGACTTTTGCCAAAACCGAAAATCGCGAATATCAAAAATCGCTAAAAACCAAAAACCGCATAAAACAAAACACGCCAAAATCAAAAATCTCCAATGTCGAAAATATGAAAAAAAAATCGCTAAGAAAATACAGTAATCACCAAAAAATAATTAAAATAGTTTTCTACAAAATGCATTCCGGAACGGAAAGGGTTGCTAGTATTTTATGTAACTTTTTAAGTGTATATCAATCAATAAAAAATATATATAAAATGCGTGAAAAATTTTGATATATGTATATGTATATGTATATTTGAAATGAATTAACTGTAGTAGAAACATTTTATGAGATTTTAAATAAATAGTTTCGATCGAAAAATTTCGACCCCAGAATTATGGATTAAAGAATTTTAAGAACTTCATTGCACTTGACACTCTTTCGACTTCAGCGTTTGAGTATAGAAATATAATCTGTAACAAAACCTTTTTTTCATTGTCTGAGTTTTTGAAGTTATATACCTAAAACAGAAATAAATCACTTCTATCCCGATTATTCCAATTTTTGTTTTCAATTGTTAAGACATTTTTTTTAAATTAATGAAATGTTTTATTAACATGAGATTTTGTGGACACAATTAACTCTAATTTTATAATAGTTTGGTCGATTCTTCAATATTACTGTCAAAACAGGTCTTTTCAAAAGTACAACTTAAAAAACCAATTTCATTAAGTGCACACCAATCTCATATTTCATATAATCAAATATTTCCGTAGGTATATAAATGTTTGTTAAACACGAAATTTGATTTAAAAGCGCCAACTTAGCGCTTTTTTATAAAAGGCACTAAATTAAAAAAAAATGGGTCTTCAAACAGCGCAAAATTTAGCGCAAAAAGCTCTATGTTGGCATCGCTGACCTTTGTGTCTGTGTGTCCATGTAATCTAACTACTGGTCGCAAAAGTACAAATTCTCGCATGCAAAAAGCTTAGTTTTTACTTGCGGTCGCAACTCGCCGTTATGTGTTTAGGGCTTTATAGTACTAAATTATTAACGGGTTAAATAAAGTAATTACTGTAGTAGGCATTGCACTTGTGAGTGTTTTTACAACCTAAGTTGGCAACGCCACACAAAAAGCTTTACTATCGATCTCGCTTCCACATATAGAAAAAAATCATGCTGCCTCATTCTCGTTTTTTCTCGCACTCGCAACTCGCAGTTATGTGTCTAGTCTAGATGTCTATGAGTAGAAGGTCATCCTCCAATAATGTTCCTACTTCATTTTTACAAATAATATTTTTAACTTCAATAAATTAAAAAAAAAATATGAATTAAAAATCTAAAAGTTTATTTATAAAATAAGGTTTCTCAGACTGTTCAAATACATGACGCCTTTGTTTAAATATTGTTTATGATTATGTTCTATATTATTAACCCCAACGTATTGGGATCAAATACTAATTTGATCTTTCTTATTGTTTTAATTATGTATTCGATTTATAAATTCAAAAGAAGAGGAAAACTTTTAGATTCAACTCTTTTTCTATTTGTCAGAATCTGAATCTCTATTTGTTCTTTAATAACTTTACATTATGCAATTATAATATCTCAATTGATTTGAAATAATTTTCTTACAAACTTTACTTACTTATAAGTTCCTTCTGGTTTTATATCTAATACTTCTGGTGGACTATATGGCAACCATTCGTTGCGCCTTTCTACGATGGTACCAGTCTGATATGATTCACCGAAATCACATAATTTAACACGTGAAAAGTCAGAACGATAAATTAAAACATTATCCAATTTAACATCACGATGAACAATTTCTCTGTAAATATTGAGCGAAAATACAAAAACTTTGAATATAAGATTAGCTGTGTATCGTGTATTCTCAACAAATAGTCCTACTTTGAATGCATATAATCTAAGGCAGAAGCAATTTGTTTGGCCACACGTTTGCTATAAACTTCACCAACACCAGTATCGGTAACATTTGAAGTAAGGTCACCTAAAAATTAAAATACAAAACATTTAATATGATTTAGAATATATAAATTATAATAAGCCAACTATGAACATACCTAATGGCGCATATTCTTGGGTAAAAACATAAAATCCAGCCGTTTCAAAAGCCACATCATATGTCGTCACAATATTTCGATGTATGCCCAGGTGTAGACCATAATGAAATTCTCTGTAAAAATCTCTTAATGATACATATGGCTTTGGAACGGCCTTCAACACCATTTCCGAATGTGAAGCCCGATGTTCGACCAAAAGTATTTTGCCAAACCATCCTTCACCCACAATTTGTAGAATATCAAATTCATCAACCAAATGTATCTGAAAAAATGACATTAAAACTATATAGTGTTAGTTAATCTCCATTATAAGCGATTTCAAAAAATACTTGTTGCTAAAGAAAGTATGTTGTAGTTGTTTATGGAAAACACCAAAAAATTCTGTTGTTGATATAATTTTGGCTTAATGCCAGAAATATTTGATGTCAATACATATTGAAAATATCGAAGATTAAATTAATCTGTTTCTAGTTATGCATTTAAAAAGCTGTTAGCATAGAATAATAATTTATATTTGTTGTATTCTTTTACGATTGATAGCACTAGACAACAAAAAATATTGAAATAGCTGCACTTTAAGTACGACTATTTGTATACCCTCCACACCACTGTGCAGAGGGTATAAACATATATCTGTGATTTTCTAGAATAACCGCGTATGTCATAAAATCAAAATGTTCAGGGGAGCCAAAAAACGTTATATTTGAAATTATGGGCTCGATATAAAGTTTTTACAGATGTTTATTTAACAGTCCTGTAGATATGGGCAATAAATACTTTATATAAAATTATGAGTCAAAAATCTTCAGAGGAATAGATCCTAGAGAAGGACGAAAAACACAATTTGTAAATAACACTTAAAGTGTGTGCAGATAAAACAACTTATGTCGACAAACGTCGTTTTCTTTAAAAAAGGAAACTACCAATGCAACCACCCATGTAGACATACGTTGTTGTTGCTTGAAAAATGTTTTTTTTTTTTTTCGTCAACAAAAAGTTAACGGGAGTTAGGATGAGAATATAACAACGTATAAAGAATAATAGTGACAAAAAATAACAGAAATAAACACACAAGTTTTTATAAGTGGTTATAAACTGAAAAATACAGTGGACCCTCGGTTAACGAGCGCCCCGCATAACGAACATTTCACATAACGAACACATTTTTTTTGAGAAAAAAGTTTCTCTTAACGAACGAAGTTTCGCATAACGACCAACGAAAATTGCATGTAAAATTTCTGTCTGTGTTAAGCAACGAAACAGGGGAAACTCCGAATACACATTATAGTGCTGTCTGTGTTTAGCTTTTGTTTCATAATTGTGCATTTTGTTTTATTTTTGTGCATAATTGTATCACATGTGTGCGTAACAAGATGTGTTGAAACATACAAATGTTCCATTTTTAATTTCGTTTTTATAAAAATTGCAAAATAACATACGTAAATGCCTTCAAAAAAAGATTCGGAGAAAGAGAAAAATAAAAGAGCCAAAATAACTATTGAAATGAAACTCAAGAACATTGAAAAACATAAACAAAGTCACCAGGAACATCAACAGCCAGAGGAGAAGCTTTAAAAGCAAGTAAGGGGTGGTTCGAGAATTTTAAAAAACGTACTGGTATTCATAGCGTTATGAGACATGGTGAAGCAGCAAGCTCAGACGCTAAGGCAGCGGAGAGTTTTGTCGACGAACTCAAGAAGCTTGTGGATACTTAGGGTTACTTGCCCCAGCAGATTTTTAGTTGCGACGACACGGGTCTTTTTTGGAAAAAGATGCCCAAGCGAACGCACATAACAGCAGAGGAGAAAGCAATGCCCGGCCACAAGCCAATGAAAGACCGCCTTACTCTGCTTTTTTGTGCCAATGCAAGCGGCGACTTGAAAATAAAACCACTTCTTGTCTATCATTCAAAGAATCCACGTGCCTTCAAAAAGCATAACGTCGACAAGAGCAAGCTAAATGTCATGTGGTAGTCCAACAGTAAAGCTTGTGATCTTTTTACTGAGTGGATCAATAAAGTTTTTGGCTACTCTGTGCAGAAATATTTGATTGAGATAGATTTGCCCCTTCATGCCTTGCTTATTATGGACAACGCTCCTTCACATCCACCAGGTTTACAAGATGATCTCATTGAAGAGTTGAAATTCATAAAAGTTCACTTTTTGCCTCCTAATACAACCCCATTGCTTCAGCCCATGGATCAGCAAGTTATTTCTAACTTCAAGAAGCTCTACACTAAAGAACTTTTCCAACATTGCTTTGACGTGACTGAAAAAACCAATCTCACTCTGAAAGAGTTTTGGAAAGCCACATTGTTGGCTGTCTCAGAATTATTGAAAAGGCATGGAAAGGCGTTACTAAGAGAACACTCGAATCTTCCTGGAAAAAACTTTGGTCCGAACGCTTTGCCGAATGCACATTTGAAGGACTCGACGCAGTATCTACGGATCCAATAACCAACGAAATTATATTATTGGCTGACCAGATTGGGCTAGAGGTGGATATGAATGACATCGCTGAGCTTGTGGCAGAGCACAGTGAAGATCTGACTACCGAAGAGCTTGTAGAATTGCAATGTGCTTTACAGCAAGATGTTGAGAAGCAGACTTTATTAGATGAGGAGATAAGAGAAGAAGAGAAACCGTCTAATGCAATCAGACAAATGCTCAAAGCATGGGAGTCTGTGGCATCATACGTTAAAAAGCATCACCATAATCAGACAGAGGCTATACGTGCAACAGAATTATTCAACCATAATGCTGTGTCTCATTTTCAACAAATTTTGAAGCGGCGTCAGAAACAAACGACTCTAGAAAAATTTTTCTTTTCCAAACTCTTTCCTTTTTCCATTTCAGATTGTCTCCTTCCGTCCAATACATATTCAGTTCCTTAAAAAATTTTATACGTTTCATATAACTTTCTTTCAATAAAAGCTGAACTTAAAACATTTTGGTGTATTTTTTCAGTTCTTTAAAAGTTTTGATGCATTTTATGTTACTTTCTTTCAATAAAAGTTCAAATTGAAACATATTAGAGTGTATTTTTTTCGACCTGGAACACATTATTTTATTTTACATTGATTTATATGGGAATAATGCTTTTGCTTAATAAACGTTTTGCATAACGACCAAGATGCTGGAACCAATTGTGTACGTTAACCGAGGGTCCACTGTAATCCAAAATTATTTTGAATTTTTTTTCATTAATAAGAACGTATGTCGCTATGTGTCGTTTTCTGAGAAAATAATTTGTCAGCGATCAAACGTAGGTTGACATACGTCGATAGTGCTGCAAGTTAATTTAATAAATATTTAAGTTACGTCGTTATATAAAGAAAAAACTCAGAAATGGTCAATATATAAAAAAAAGAGCGTTAAAAATTAATATATTTGGCATCGTTAACTCAAAACTGACAAAAATGGACATACGCGGTTATTTCAGAACACCACAGATATATCAGTTTGTTATTCCGTTTGTAACCCCATAAAGTATATATATTCTTGATCCTTATAACAACTCGAGTCGATATATCGATGCTCGCTGTCCATCCGTCTAGTGATCGCCCAGTAGTCGAAATTCGACCGTAGTTCATCAAATTTTTAAGTTTGAACTTATTGAAATTCTTTCGTCAAAGAGTTTTTTGGAAAGTACGAACCATAGGGAAAGTGAAGTATAGTTTGGCCAAGTCATATTTAATATGGTAAAATTACCCTACGACCAAAATTACTAATATTGGGGTATCGAATCTAAACAATCGTTGTAATCTTTAATAATATCTTTCTACTCTTCTCCTCCATATGAACAAATTTTACACACCCCCGTGCCCGCATTTTGCTTAAAAAATGGTACAAAAGTTTACTACCTTCACGCATTAATATATAGATTAAGTTTATCAAAATGTTAACTTTTTAAAATATTTTGTTTACATTTTGTATTAATGTAAACGTATAACCCAGGTGGAGGGTATCAAATATTCGCAAAGTAGAAAGTCTAAGTAAAGGGTCCGCCATCTAACGTTTTTTTTTTTTTTAATTAGTGCTTATTTCGTGAATGGTAACACTTAGCTCATGTCTGATTTGACAGATAATTAGTTTTATCCTTCCGCTGAACGAATATGGTTGTGTATACACTTGAACAACGCTGGGAAATATTGCGACATTACTTTGAAAATCATGGTAATGTTGCAGAATGTGTGCGAAAATTGCGTACGGATTTTGGAAGAAGAGAAGAACCGTCAGCTCCGTATGTTCAATATCTTGTGAAAAAAGTGAAAGAAACTGGCATCCTCATCGATAAACCAAAGCGCGAAAAGCCAAAAACAGTGCGTACACCCGAGAATATTGCTGCTGTGGCAGAAAGTGTGCGTGAAGCGCCATCAACATCAATTCACCGTCGTTCTCAAGAATTGAATATTTCGGAGGCATCATTGAGACGAATTTTGCATAAAGACCTTGGTATGACGCCATACAAAGTCTAATTGGTTCAGGAGTTGAAGCCAACTGACCATCCAATGCATTTTCGCTTCGCTAAGTGGGCCTGCGATCGACCTACAGAAGATGCCGACTTTGCCAAAAAAATCATCTTTTCAGATGAAGCTCATTTTGATCTTGGCGGGTATGTAAACAAGCAAAATTGTCGCATTTGGGGCACAGAAAACCCGCACGCATACATTGAAAAGCCGATACACCCAAAACGAGTCACTGTTTGGTGCGGATTTTGGTCCAGAGGCATAATTAGCCCATTTTTCTTCGAAAATGAGCAAGGAGTGGCCGTTACAGTCAATGGCGATCGTTATCGGGCCATGTTGAACGAATTTTTGTTCACAAAAATTGAAGAGAAGGATATTGGCAACATTAGGTTTCAACAGGACGGCGCTACGTGCCACACAGCCGAAGCTACACTTGATGTTTTGCGCCCTGTTCTGGAAGATCGCATTATCAGCCACAGAGCTGATGTCGTTTGGCCACCTCGGAGCTGCGATTTGACACCTTTGGACTATTATTTGTGGGGTGCCCTCAAAGATAAGTGTTACGCCAACAAGCCAGAGACAATTGACGCTTTAAAGGACAATATTCGTGAAGCCATTGGTGAAATACAGCTGCACACAATCGATAATGTGCTTAAAAATTGGACCGATCGTGTAGGCTACTACATGGCCAGCCGAGGCAGCCATTTGAATGAAATTATTTTCCATTATTAACCGGAAGGATTCTACTTTCAAATAAAAAAAGAAATTTGAGATAATATTCAGTAGTTTTTTTTATAGCATTTTAAAAAAAAAAAAAAGTTATTTGGCGGACCCTTTATTTCAAATATATTTATTGAAATAATTTTAATTTTAAGGACATAACAATAAAATTATATAAAAATTTTTTTGGATAGTTTTATAATAATTGATTTGAAAATAATCGAACAATCGGTTTGTTTCGAAGTTATGTACATCACTATGGCGAGGAATTCCATACAAATACATGTCTATATTGGATATGGACAAAATATCTATCCGAATAAATATATTTGCAATAAAATACCATCGATTTCAAGTTGCATGTTTTTGCAAATTTTCTTTAAATGCATGTTGCATATTTACATCAATATTTTCATTTATTGCAATTTTTTTTAATATATTTTTTAACACTTTCTTCAACTTTGTTCCATTATTTTCTAATCAATTAAAAATGGAATTCAAGAAGAAACTCCTTACAAGCTCTGTTAAAAACACAAATCTGGATTTGTTATACCCTATACCACTATGTGGTGTGGATGCAATGACTTTATGCTGCTGTTTGTTACTACCAAAAATATTTGAAATAGACCCATCTTTTATTATACCGATCGACTCAGAATCACTTTCTGAGTCGATTTAGCGATCCGTCCGTCAGTGTGTTTATGTAATCCTTGTAATCAAACTAAAGGTTGCAAATATGAATATATTTTAATGAAATTTTAAGCTTTTATCAGCCATAGATGAACGCTATTGAAATTGGTCAAATTCAGACCTAGTCCCCATACAAATGACCCCTATGAAATCGACTTAAATTGCCATAAGATCCAAATTATCATATAGATCTCGGTCAAATTGGGTTTGTGTATGTTTATTGCATCCATATATCAGGTGTCAAAAAATAAACCCCATATGGCAATTTTTATTCATAGGCCACATATAGAGCTGCTTCCCGATTTTCACTTAAATCAATCAAAAAGCAATAATATTGCACAGTTTTTTCTCAAATTTCGTTTGTATATATTTTTTGAAAATATAAATGGCTTTACCAACTATGGCCAGGATCGGTCCATTTTTCAACCTAGTCCCCATATAAATATAGCTTCCAATATGAACTTTTTTTATATCTGCAGCCAAAAAAAATAATAACAATGGCACTCAAATTTGGTTTATGCTTATTTTCTATATCCACTTAGTTGGAGCGAAGGGGTCCTCCTATACTAAGCCATAGTATAGAGTCGGTCTAGACCGACTATAATTTTCTTACTTGTTTTCATTTATTCTACATATTGTATGTAAATTTACATAATAACCTAACCCATAAAAACAAAGTTTTTATTAAAAACCTTTCTTTCCTTATGAATATGAGTTTTGAATCTCTCCGTGATTGTGTGTGACTTTGCGTGACTTTTTTAAAATTAATCTTTGGTCACAACAACTCTATGAACCAAGTTTCAGATCGATCGGATGAGGGGAAATGACATTTAGATCACTCCGTGACTGTGTGTGACTATGCGTGACTGTGCGTGACTACCCCGATATTAATCTGTACTTATAACAAGACTATGGCCCATGTTTCAGATCAATTGGGTAAGGGGGAATGGGTTGCTCCATGACAGACAGACAGAGAGTATGAGTTAAAAGAAAGAGATTAAAAAGTGAACAAATCGTAGCAATCTTATATCATTTTGAAAATGTGCTGTAATTCCAAGAAATTCGAGAGGACTTTATTGGTACCTTTCGTCATTTTAAGCTATTTGTTGTATTTGATAATTTATTTTGAAGGAAATATGCCGAGGCAAACCAACATACGATATTTTTAAAGATATTTTATCCAAAGCTCCTACATGCTACATATTTAGCACATAGCTTGCATCATATCGCTGAAGAAATAAGGAGCCAGTTTGAAGATATTGATTTATTGATTTCGAATGGGAAAATTATATTTCAGCCTCTAATTACACAAGGGAACAAGGTTTTTATTGATTAAGAACTAAATGCACTTGGTTTTTTTTCTATCAGCTCGACTTTTCGCGATATACCGTTATGTCCAAAATTAAGGCACTTCCACTACATATATTGGAATAACTTGAAAACGGTTCATCATATGCAGTTAAAAAATAAAATCTAAAACTCTTCAACAATATTATAATATTATTCGCCAAAAGAAATCTTGTCTTTTAAGTATACTCCATTACATCAGTAGACGTTGAGAGGTCATTTCAATGAACAAAAACTTTCTGCGCACGAATAGAAATAATTTTACTTTTAATAATTTAAAAAATTTTTTGGTTAACAATAACCATCGAAAATAATTTTTTTTTGTGGTTATTCCTACTCGGATACATATCGTATTTTTGATGTAATGTATGCATTTCTAAGGGGTTTGTAGGGCAAGGAATTAAATTAACTTTGGTAAAGTAAACAAAACGGGCAGTTTTGTAAGAATTATTTATTAATTTTATAAATAAAATATTATTTAATGGAAAAGTGGATTGATAACTAAACTTTAAGTATTTTAAATAAAGTAGTTTAATATTTAAACTACAACCCCATTAGAAATACATCCATTAAATCAAAAATACATCTATCCGGGTAGAAATAACCAAAAAAAAAAAAAAAAAATACTTTCGATAATGGTTATTCATAACAGAACAATGGTTATTCATAACAAAAAAAAATTCTCACCTCAATAATACTATATATCTTACGATAATTGTTAATTATAACCATTATTTGAATTCATTAATGTTAATGGTTAAATAAGACTTTTTCGTCATTTCTCTTATTACTGTTACGCCCCTGGTCAAGACTAATTTAAAAGATTTTTTTTTTAAATAACGCATAACTTGGCATAGTTGATTCTTTACTTTGAAAACAATATATAAGAAATTATAGTAAATACTAGTCAAAAAAGGTATGCAATTAACTTTAAATTCAAATGGCATTAGAACTTAAATGTTAAGAATCAGTAACTGTATTAAAATGGTAATTGTAGCCAACATAGGTTACAATATTGAATTAAGGGTACAGGTAGAGTTTATCAACGATATGGCCATATTACTTGTTTTAATTGAATTTTATTTTCTATATTAATTTTAACTATCTATATACCGATATCTTTGTAAAACGGATTGGTTGTTCCTAACTTTAGATATAGTATAAATATTCAAACTACTAACATAAAAAAATTATTAAAAAAATTGTGCACCAAATCTTTTTTAACGCTATTTTCAAGTTGAGCAGTCTACAGTAAATAAAGCAAAATAGTAGCATTTAAAATGTAAAATAATTGTTGCCTAGTGTAATTAAATTTTTAGTGAAAGGTTATGAATGGTAAAATCAAAAATATATTTCTTTATAATAATTAATTTGTTTATACATTAACCACCTGTTTTTGTTATTATTCTAATAAATGTTTAGAATCACTCTATAATATATTCTTTAAGACCAGATATATATCGTTTGTTGTATGAAATATCGAAATTTAAAAATTATATTGAAACTACTATAAATGAAGCTTTCTTCTGGATCATTATTAAGGTACGTGTTGAATTTATTTAATTTTGACAATATTCTCATATTGAACTAATGTAGTCTCAAACATAAATCATACTTCCAAACTACAGTATGTCCTTGATTAATGGATACATATTTTTTTTTAACAAATATTTCTTACTAAAAATATGCATTTTGAATTTAAATTATTATTGTAATTTTTCAAATTTTTAATTACCTCGGTTTGATGCCTCGATTTCTGATTTTATATCTAACAAGGTTTCATTGAAATTATTGGGACAAGATAACTTGTTATTTTGTTATCAATTTATTAAAAAAACATTTTGATGTTTAAATGGCTCCAAAATAATGAAAATCGATGTCTCGTGTTTAAAAATTATAATTTTATAAAATCAATTTTATTACTTTCTATAAAAATAAACAATCTTATTTTTGATCTTTATCATTTTAATGATTGAGTCAGGAATTAATTAGGCTCAAGATCAAATGTTATTACTTTAAATAAAGCAAAAACATTGGCAAATTTATTTCAAAATTGAATTATAAAGCTGTTTCGCGCCAGTTCATATGTGATGCTATATTTATATGGGGCCTAGGTCGAAAAATACACCGATCCTGACCATATTTGGTAGTCACTTCATATTATCAAAAACATATACAAACCAAATTTGAGAGAAATCTGTGCAATATTTTTGTTTTTTGATTGATTTGGGTGAAGATTGGGAAGCATCTATTTATGTGCGCTATGACTAAGAAATGCCATATAAGGTTAATTTTTGGACTATTGATTAATGGGTCTAATAAAAACGTACAGCAAAATTTGTCCGCGATATACATACATGATAATATGGATCTTATGGTATTTTATTGGTCGTTTGTATGGAGACTAGGTCTAAACATATACCCATTTTCACCAATTTCAATAGCATTCGCCCTATGTTCGATAAAAGCTTATATACCAAATTTAATCAAAATATATTCACATTTGCGACCTGTAATTTGATTACATGATTTAAGTGGATTCACAGCCGGACAGACAGACAGAAGGACGGACGGAAGGACGGATATAGCTAAATCGAAGCCTACAGTGATTTTAAGTAGTTAGCTGTAATAAAAGGTGAGCTTAGGTCAAATATTTTTGGTAGTTACAAGCATCAGCTTAAACTCATTTTACTCTAGAGTAAAACAAAACAAAAATTCTTACAATAAAAAAATTGTATAACAAAAACTAAAGATACTCCAAATATTACATCATCAGAAAGTGTACAATTAATATTAAATTAAATTTTAAATTACCTTATCGGCAGCTTCTAATCTTCGAGTATACCAATAGATTTGCTTTAACTGCAGGAGCAATTTTCTGCCATTCATCCATTAAAACAGATTAAAGCATATCGCTTGTATTTATCCATTTTTAGATTTGACAATCAGGTGTTTTCAGAAAAAATCATTCTTTCGTGCACCATTTTCGAAAAAATATAGGAAAAAAATAATTATTTTTCAGTTTTTTCAGCATAACATACAGTGACTCCTAATTGCCAAAGTTTTAGACACGGTAAAGCTGAACAACTTTTGTTAACATATCAATACAATTTAAATGTGTTTAGTAACCGTGAGTAGCTTATAAAGACCACTTTGTACCTTAAAAGTGGTAATTTTTTAAATATTTAACATTTTTAGGTTTTGTTGTTGTTTCGCCTAGTTTGAGTTATTATTATTTATTAAGCTCTTTTCAGTGACATTTTTGCGATCGCGAAGTATAGCATTACAATTAAATGCAAACATATAAATTTAACAAAAATTTAACAAAAAAAAAAAAAATAAATAATTTGCTTTCGTGTTTTGAATAAATTATTAAATTCTTTAAATCTACTGTAAACGAAACAAGATTTTGATAAGGCTATTCAAAGATACTGCAGATCCCAGCGCTCGAAATTCGAGCGCAATTTCTAGGCAGCTTTATGTTTCAACTTAGCCAATTCACAAACCAACAGTTTTATGGTTTATTATTATTTTGAATGAAGATAAAACACTCATTAACAAACACATTAACAAATTTAATAAAGCACACATAGCATATGTATAATTTTATGTATGTGTTATTAGCAAATTAAAATGCAATTTACTCAAATTAGAGGAAAAAATTTAAAAATATGTAAATCTGCAAAGCAGCTAAAAAGAAATACCTTTCAAATAATATAAGTTTGGTCAAAATCGGGATAAAACGGTGGAACATAACATCGGTCACAAGAAATTGCCTAGCCTATTAATATTATAGATTCTAAACAAAAAAAAAAAATCAAAATCTATTAAAACAAAAAACGTCGTAGATAAAATTATAAAATTATCTAAATTAGTTTGTTTTCTTCATTCACAATAATAATTGTGTTGAATTGAAAAATTATTTTGGATATAAGCCAAAAAAGTGTTGAATTGTGAATTGTCTAAAATTGATTAACATACCTTTAGGGCCAATAATTTATTAAATGAAAAAATAAAATTTACCAGAATTTGCACTCGAATTTCGAGGGCTGGAATTTGCTAGTGAAAATTAAGAGCCTGAAAATGTGTTAATATATACAAAATATACAGCACAATACAATAATGAAGTCTGCACTTGATTACATTATTTTCTAAAAAAAAAATTATTGTTTTAGCGTCAAAAATAGCGAAAACGAAAAATTTTATATTATAAAGTGGTCTTTATGAGGTATTTAGGCACTTGAATGCTAATGGCATATCAAACTTTTCTAAATTGAAACAATTTGAGATACCAATTGAACGAGAAAATATTAAAATAGCGTCTTTGAATGAAACGTTTTGTTCAGAAAATCATAGACCCTATTTTAAAAATTATTATTTATATAGAAGTGACAGAACAGATGCAAGAGGAGGAGGAGTAGCTCTGTTAATTCATAAATCTGTCGCTCATTAAAACCTCTTTATATCAAACACCTCATCAATCGAAAACATCTCAATTGAAGTTAGTATAAATAATAGACCTATTGTTGTATCTTCGTTATACTCACCAAGATATACCCATAACTTCCGTGCTGATATCTTGAACCTAACACCTTCCGCCAAAGAATATATAGTTTTTGGTGACCTAAATGCCAAACATTGTTTTTGGAATTGCCGTTCAAATAATACGGCAGGAATCGCACTGAACAATCTACAGCAATCAAGCAATTTTTTATATACACTATCCTAATAGTCCAACCCTATTCCCCCATCAACACAATCGCGAAGCATCCACAGTCGATATTATTTTAAGCAACTCCGCTTTAAATTTAGACGTAAAAACAATGGATTACGAAATACAATCAGACCATCGCCCGATTATATGTACATTTAAAAGATCAATGGCCTTGCAGATTGACCTCAATTATTATGATTATAGTGCAACCAACTGGAACATTTATATGAATTTTTTAGACAATAAAATCACGTTATATTCAGATATATACAATACCAAGGCAGTAATTGATCAGGAAATCCAAAAATTTATAAATGTAGTTTCCGGAGCAAGGGATGTGTCTACACCTAAAATAACTCAACAAAATAATTACACATTACCAGAAAGTACTGTGAAATATATTAAACTAAGAAGAAGCTTCAAAAGAAAAAGCCAACGATCTTCAAATATAGTCGAGCAAACTTTTTATAATCAATGTACTAAGTTTCTAAGCAACATGATTGATAAAAGTATTAATTCGGAACGCAATAAGAAATGGTGTCAATTATTATCCAATTTAAAAACAGGTGATAAATCATTTTGGAAAATAAGCAGGAACTTGCGAGGGAAAGGAAAAAATCAAATCTCTCACTTCAAAGTTGGAAATACAAAAATAACATCTGATAAGGACAAGGCTGAAGTCTTGGCAAATAAATTTCTCCAAGCAAATAACCTCACTTCGAACTACAAGCATTCAGCGGATACATTAATAAATTCAACAGTAAATAATTGTAAGAAGGAAAAACCTAGTTCTGAATTAGCTATTTATACATCTCTTGATAAAGTAATGAATATTGTCTCATCAATAAAACCCTCAAAGTCCCCTGGTTTTGGCAATGTTCCGAACCTGCTATTAACGAAACTACCACTCAAAGCTCTAAAATTTCTGGTTATAATATTTAACAGCTGCAGCAAACTCAACTATTTCCCAAACCATTTCAAAAATGCTAAGGTTATAGCTATTAACAAACCTAGCAAGCCAAAAAATAACCCAAACAGCTAAGACCTATCAGTCTATTAAGTAACTTTGATAAAATATTTGAAAAAATTCTACATTCTCGTCTTAGTGAATTTATTTCTATTGTTGCTAAAGAACAATTTGGATTTAAGAAAGGACATAGCACTACTCACCAAATAAATAGAATTAAAAATCAAATAATCACCAATAAAAACAATAAACGTTCAACGGGTGTAATATTGTTAGATATTGAAAAAGCGTTTGACAGCGTTTGGCATAATGGCCTAGTATATAAATTTCTTGATGCAAATATACCAAAATATTTATGCAAACTTATTTCAGATTTCATTCACGGCAGAAGCTTTAAAGTTGCGATTAATAATGAAACATCATCTCCAAAAACCATCACCACAGGGTTACCTCAAGGATCAGTCTTGTCGCCATTGCTTTACTCGATATATACATCCGATGTCAAAGTCCCGAAATATATGAAAGTTGCTTACTAAGCAGATGATACTGCGTTAATTTCTTCAAACAAACTTACAAGTGCACTCCTGAAGAAAATGGAAAAGGGACTTGTAAAATGCAGTAAATATTTTCACAAATGGAAAATCAAAATTAAACCAAACAAGACCCAAGCAATAATTTTTCCATTCAACAAATCTCCCAAAAGACTGCCAAGACGCCATCTTCTTATTGGAAATAATACCATAAATGTACTTAATCATGTCAAATATCTCGGAGTTGTCTTGAACAAAAAGCTTACTTTTAAAAAACATATTATGGCTACGTGCCAAAAAGCTATAAAATCATTTAAAGCATTATGGCCACTACTAAATAGATGGTCATTTCTAAACGCCAAAAACAAAAATCTCTTCTTCAAAAGTGTAAAAAGGCCAATATTAACATACGCGTGTCCTATTTGGAGTGACGCTGCCAACTGCCACCTAAAACGCTTACAAATTATACAAAACAAATGTCTTAAAATGATAAATAAAAAGCCCTGGAGGTATCCTACAGGTTATGAAAAAATTATCGATTTCATAACAAGGATTAATAACAATTACTTTGCCAAAATTGAAAATTCCTCTTACCCACTGATAAGATAATGTAGAGAAATAACGTAAAATTAAAAAGAAATCACCAAATTGAAAATTATATGCTTATAGAGGTCAATTATTTCTAATAAACCTCCTATAAGCACATAAATATTTTCAGATAGTATTTGAATTTATTAAATTATATAAAGGTTTTTTTCCTCCCATTTTCCCCTAAAAATCATTAAAAAATAAAATAAAAACTATTTAATATCTTTAGATCCTATATATTATTTGCTGCAATATCTATAAGTAAAGATAAGTTCTCATATGTGAATATCAATTTTGTTAAAACATGTAAATAAAGGAAGAATATAAAAAAAAATGAGATATTTAGGGTGACTAAACACGTTCAAATTGTAATAACATGTTCACAAAGGTACTTCAGCTATACCATGGTTACAAATATTATTATTGCGAAATTAGGAGTCCCTGTAAGTTATGCTGAAAAAATTAAAAAAATTATTTTTACTATATTTTTTCCAAAAAAGTACAGGAAAAAAGTATTTTTGCCACATAAAATTTGCTCAACGGATTCTTATTATTGCCAAATAAAATCGAGCAGAATCACCAAGTCTGAATTCGTTGCTTGACAAAAACTGATGGCATTTTTTTTGAGGAACCACTGATTTACAGAATATTTTTAAGCCCATAAAAATTTGGTCACCAATCTCGCCAAACTGAGTATAGGGTTTTACTATGCTTTGGTAGTAGAGTCAAACCTATTCTGTCAATCCCGGGTATTTTTCAAAAAGTATTTGTCGCACGATTTTGTTTAGAGTTTTCTAAGGCCGAGGCCACGCAATGAGCGGGAAAGTGGCGAGCTGCAGGACGGTGAGCGGCAAAAAATTAAAACATATGAAATACTACTGAAGTGGCCACGCAATGAGCGGCATTGAGCGGCATTTTTGAGTGGCTAAGCGGCGCCGCTCAGGAATAGAACTTGTTCTAATTTTTAGTTGTTTGGCAAAGAATAAAAATGGCAACAAAAAATGGCTTTTCTTTGTTTTGTCAATCTGTCGTGCGATTCAGTAACAACTTTTAACGATAATTGAATCGTTAAAAAAAGAAAACATCAAAATTATCGATTTTGGTATTCAGTAAAATTTTTAAACGATATTCACTATTGTTAAAGTCAGCTGTTGTTGTTATCTTAACGACAACCATTTTTGTGTTGTTTTTCAATCGATAAAAAGTTAAAAAGGTGGAAATGTAGTCATACATAAATAAAAATCATAAAATAGTTAAAATATTTTGCTTTTATTATAAAAACTTTTTATATAAATAATAAATAATAACATTGACAATGGCATTTTGACAACTAACCGCTCAGAAATGACTTTCAGTAATAAGCCACTTGCCGCTCAAACTCGCCGCTCTGCCGCTCACCGCTCTGCCGCTCACCGCTCTGCCGCTCACCGCTCTGCCGCTCACCGCTCTTCCGCTCACCGCTCTGCCGCTCGCCGCTTTGCCGCTCATTGTGTGGCCTCGGCCTAAATCGCTATTTAAATTATTAAAAGTTCATGTTTTTGTTGCATTCGATTTGCAACGGTGATGTATGAGTTTTTTTTTTAATAAAAATAATACTCATACGCTAAAGGAATCAATTTAAAATACAACTGAACTGCTTCATTTGTGTTGCTAATAGTTAGGAGCAGGGCTTCCGAGATGTACAAATGTTCAATGCGGGACAAGTTAATAATATCCGCATATGGGTACCACAAAACGCCATTACAAGCAAATTCACAAAAAGGATTCAAATTCCACTGATGGGAAATACCTTTCATTTTCAATCGAAAACTAACACAAAATAAATTTTTTTCGTTCCATTTCAATTAGATTAGACTACCAAGTATGTAGTTTTTACGATAATAAAATGAGCTTCAAATGAATGATATCGTTGGTTTTGCTCAAAGGATTCTAAATTTTAACATGAGAATCAATAAAAACAAGATTTAAAATTTTTTGTTATCAGGGCGGTTTGCGTTTTACCTAACGATATGTATGTACATTAGGGCGGGTCGATTTAAAAATCGCCCAAGTGACAAGGAAAATCGTATTCTAGGGATCAAAATAAGAAACTTTGCCGAGGAACCATACCTCTAAAACGAATTCTGATGTCCCGACTTTTGACCTGTCTGTTTGTCTGTCTCACTTTGACCCATTTAGAGTGCCCCAATCGAGTCCAAATGTATAATCGACACCCACTAACTTTGGAGGGCCGACCCACCCATGCCAGTGGCACACCCCCTGGAACCCCTGGGGGTTCCCCATACAAACATTTCAAAAAATCACCATTTTTTGTTTAGAATTGGGCTGACTATGTTTGATTTAAAATTAAAATTAACACTCATACGTGTACGTATCTTCTACTCTGCTAGTAAATAATAATCATATACCTGGACTATGTTATGTTATTCAAAAAGATCGATCGCATGAGGGTAAATAACTTTTAGATCACTCCGTGACTATGCGTGACTCTGCGTGACTACCCCAAAATTAAGCTGTAGTCACAACAAGACTATGGGCCAAGTTTCAGATCAATTGCATGAAGGGGAATGGGGTTGCCTCATCGCAGACAGACAGACAGATAGACAGGTCAAAAGTCGGGACATCAGAATTCGTTTTAGAGGTATGGTTCCTTGGCAAAGTTTCTTATTTTGATCCCTGGAATATGATTTTCCTTGTCACTTGAGCGATTTTTTTGCCTTCCTACAAATCGACTCGCCCTAATGTGCATAGTTAATATACATATGTCTATATAATTAAGTATAAATAGAATTTATCTTCTGCCTATAAAAGATGTAAGCTTGCAATTTACATCTACAAAATATGAACAACAAAATATGTATAAACTACAATTTAATCGCATATTTGCTGGCACACGTAAACATTTCTATTTTTAAAAATTTTCTAAAAGAAGTATTTTGGTGTTATTTGTACTCACCTTTTCTAATTCAAACTCTCGAACTTTGTGAATATTCCCTCGTGGTTTCTTCGACATATTTGATGAGTCAGCTTTTTAGGATCATTAGATTTGTGAATATTTTTAAATTTTAGTAAACGTTTCTTTAAAATTTATTTTTAATTTTTCTACAAATTTATATTTTTAATAATGTTTATGTTTACATTACGAGTATAACTTTACTTTTCATGTTACGCGTATACACAAAAGCATTTAATATGCACGTTTTCTTCGTTAATATTATTTTTCATTCAAAAATTTTTTTACACACTCACATGACACACTTTTGAAGAAAGTAATTACGACATTTTTAAATTTTTAGGATTTTTATAGTCAGCAAATATCGGCTGGCTATTTACGTTGAAATATTATTTTCTTATTGATTTTTGTACTTGTATTGGTTTTATTTATTTATAAGGTGTTTATTATTATTTGCTAATGTTTGCAATTATAATATGGTATTTTTGTATATTTTTGATTTTATAGGTATTTTAATTTTCTGTTGTTGTTTCTATTATGAATTCTTAACTATAATTTCCTGGATTAATTAATTTAATTTATGATAGTAAAATTATTTTGTTTGTCTGTATATGTGGTACTTATAAGTCCTTTGTTAAAATATAATGCATATTTTCTTTATTGTCCAAATGAAATTAAATGTTGATTTAATGAACAAGGAAGTATTTATAAACATTTAAATACAAACACATTAACTGTTTATAATATGTTTTATTTTAAAAAGAGTATATTTCTGACAGATTGCAGGCATGGAGATTAATTTTTATCGTAAATGTTTACATAAATGTTTATTTTGTTGCTGTTAAAATACTCCTTACTGACAGACGTAGATTAACATGAACTGATACGCATTACTTTAAAAATTAAATACAATTTTACACAATTTTATTACATGCTTTTGTTCAGGTTCAAAATTTTTTTTGGAGAATATGTTTAAGTATTTTAATGCTATTGGACAAATATTGCTGCATTTTGAAATGAAATTTAGAAAAAACAATCAATTTATTTAACCTGTTCGATTTTTCGAACCGTAGTTTTATATTTTTATTATGGGAAAACTGCAAAAATATTTGAAATCAGTATTTTGTATTTTATATGAAAAAATGTTAAAAGGTGAAAGAAATACCGATTTCATGTAAATAATATTTTCTAAAATCGCTGATAAATAAAAAAACTAACGAAAAAAGTATTTAATAAGTAAGAAAATTATAGTCGGTCTCGTAGGGCTATAGAATACTCTATAACAAGAATGCACAGACTTTTTTGTTTGAAAGCCAAATTTTTTTAATGGCATGTCCTTGCGGGCCATTTTTCAAGTACTTAATATGTAATATTTTAAGTTAAATTTTATGAAAATTAAAATATAAATAAAAAAATGTATTTATTGCATTTTAATTGAAATTTATTTTATTATTTTCTTTTTCAACAACATGACATTGTTTCTTATTAACAAGTTGCAAAATATTTGGTGTTAAATTTGTGGTTGCTAAACGTCAAGTCGATTACGTTGCTTGGACTTGGTCATATTCATAATATATTTCCATATTCCCATATATGTGGAACCAAATTAAAAAGCAATATATGAAACGTTTTGAGAAAAATTTGGATATGAATCTTTTGGCAAAAATTTATAAAAATTGTGAAGATCGATTTCTTGAAACTTACTACGAAGTTGATCAGATAACTAAGATGGACTAAGTAAAAATTGAATGGCTGGATTAACTTCATCGATAATTGTGGAAAATGAATTTGCAAATAAATGGAACTCTTTTTCTAATTTTTTTCAAAACAGCAAATCAATTAAATACATCTTTCAATACCTGGACATAAATAAAAATTATAGTCTCCTGAGTGTTTCGGAAAATATTTTTGGCATGACAGGGAATTTGAAATGTATAATTTTTCTGAAATAATTTTAGTTTATTTTCAAATGATTCTACATGGTTGGCCATATCTGTAATGAATTGATTTTTAACTTGCAATTTCAAATTAAGAATATTTAGGTGTGTAGTTATGTTCACAAAAATGCAATATCACACAGCCATTATAGAAATAGAAATTTCTTTAATAGGCTTTTGTTTTTCATTTAACAATATCTCGATCTCTTCCAGCAAATCTGAAAATTTTTATAATGTTTTTCCACAGCTTAATTACCTGGCCTGACAATAATAAATTTAGTCAATATATCCAGCTTCTATTTTTAATTTATTTTCACCAAAACAATATTGAATCTGTTAGTATGTGGATTTAATCGAATTAAACGGTTTTGCGCTTTTCTAGAAGAATTGAAAAACGGTGTTCATTACACAGTACAACATTTTTCAGCTCATTGATTTGGGACTCAATTATGAGAATTGCAACTGAAAGTAGCCCGAAAAATCAGAACTTCTGTATCATTAGTTTTGTCAATTTGGCTGCCGTTATAATTTAATGGCCATACGAATTTTTTGCTCAAGGTGGATTTTTATCACTTTTTGTATATTTTAACACGGATATAACTTTAAACGTACGGAATATATCTTTTGTGTCTGAAACAAAGTTGTAGATATTGAATAGGAGAAAAAAGCGGAATAAACCTACCCGAAAAAAGTGCATCCAGTGCGTTAAAAATCGCAAAAATATTCATTTTCCCCCCTGTTTTTAACAACTTTCGACAAAATTTTTTCAAAAAATCACAATAGCAGAAGAAGAAATAATTACAATTCAAAATGGTGAAAATAATTGGCAATCTGTCCTGCAGTACATTAGCAATGCTTTGGAGTATCGCAAAATGCTTATAATAGAATATAATCATTAAAATTAAAAAAAAAATAATTAAAAAAAAAAATATATTATATGTAACACGGGAAGTTAAAAGGGACCTATAGTCAGAAAATAAGTTTTTGAGAAAAACGTCTTTGAAGTTAACAAGTTGATTTTGATACGCCTAAACGCTTTTATGGCTTGAAACACGTACCTCGGGGGTTTTGTGGTTCGCTGATTATGAATCTGGTATTAGATTTAACAATTTACAAATGGCGGACCTAATATGGCTGACTCTTTTTGTAATATTATCGCATTTATTTGAGGTTACTTCGAGGTTACTGATTAGCAGTTTAGTGTCAGAATTGCAAAATTCAGAATAGTTGATTCAATATGGCGAATGTTACTATTGCCAAAGTAGGTTTTTCGAATTATGAAAATAGTATTCTTTTAAAATTGCCAACGTTTTTTATCTTTTAGTTCAATTATTTGATTGATGAAAAAGATGACATTGGAAAAGGTCCAAATTGCAAATTAAATAATATCGAAACTCTGGTGTTATTCAGTGATAATTGCGTATGACAAAATAAGAATAATTCTGTTCTTGGATACCTAATGTAGCGAGTAGCCAAAGGAGAAAAAAAATATACCAAATTCTAGCCAGACAGGTACCTTGGTGTACTTAAATCGAAGTATGCTGTAAATAACATCGACACTCATAAAGATTTGATTCAATGTGTAACTGATTCATCTCCTTCCGGTTGTAATAAACCTGTTGCTGTAGAAAATGTACGACTGGGTAAGCAATTTAAAAAAATTTTACAAACCAATGCTTGGAATAACGTAGTTTCATCATTTCGTAATTTCTTCGGAAATTATAGAGGCGAAACAGTTCGCAGACAGCCATAAAACAACTATGATTTAATGCTGAACTTCACAGCGTTTATCTTTGGAAAGACAGTTGTATCTGTTTAAAAATATTCGAGACTTAGTTTCTGACAAATTTTGGTTAAAAAAAAAATAATTATAATAAAGATGATAATTTGGTAGAAGTAGCAATGAAAAGAAGAAATGCTAACTCAGAATCAAAAGTGAAATCGAAGAAAAGAATATATAAGAAGCAGATTTAGTTTTAGTTAAGTTTTTTAAGTTATTGTGTTTTTTTGATTTTTAAAATAAATAGTGAAAATATAAATCTGCTGTTTCGTTTCATGAAAAACACCGGATATATATCTATTATAATCATCCGTCTTAAATTTTCATAAGCTATGCCGTAAAATTTTTAAATAATTATTCCGCCAAATTGGATCCGCCTTTTTGAATTTTAAAAATCCGACTTTACATTCATAATCAGCGACCGCACAAACCTTTGAGAAACGATTTACAATAAATTTGATCAGTTTTAAAAACTAATCCACCATATTGGATCCGTCATTTTGGATTTTTAAAATCTAATACCAGATTCGTAATCAGCGACCCCGAAAACTACTGAGTGATGAGCTTCAAGCAAATTAGATCCATTGCAGAAAAGTTTGTCACATCTTTTTTACTTTTTTTGTTATCAAAGGTGTGTATTTTGTAGCTAATTTATGACAAAACTATGCAGTTAGAAAGCTGCGGTTTAGTGCATCAGAAAGAGCGTGTTGTCTACTATAAGAACCACCAAAAAAGTAAAAATAGATTTTTTCGACCCACAGGTCCCTTTTAACTTTCCTTGTCACATATAGTTTCTCTTTTTCTGGCTTACGACATAGTCAAAGCCGTATATTCTTTAAGATTTTATGTAATATCATTTGAAATAACATAATGAATTAAATATAGAATTACTACTACTTCCATTCAGCTTCTATTTCTTCCAGAAAAGATTTGAACCGTCGATGGTTAAGACCTCTATTTTTTATGAAATTTACCAATGACACGACTACCTTCATGATATGATCGAATCCTAAGTCTATTCACAAATATTTTGTTGATGAATAATGCAATAGTACCGGAATAGTTCCAGCTTTTGATTAACAAGATTACTTTTTAGCAATGATGCCATACCGTTATTTGTTCCAATCATAGAAGGCTCACCATTTATTGTAATTGCAGCAAGTTTTTTCGTATCAAGACTAGCTTTTTACATTCACAAGGTATACTTGTCAGCAAATCAGTACCAAATCAGAAAACATCAAATCATCACGGAAAAATATCATAAATTGGGCCATTGATTCATAATTTGTGCAAAATTTATGAATATAAAAGCTTTCCACTATGTGGTTAGGGTAAAATGGGTTTGCCCTGATCACTTTCTGAGTCTATTTAATGATGTCCGTCCGTTCGTCCGTGTGTTATGAATACAAAAGTTGGTCGTACCGGTGTATTTTTTGCGTGAGTTTATTTGTTTTTTATACTGACAGAAAAAGGAAACGATAGAGTTGACATGAGTTGTTATATACTTATAAAAAAGGGTTGAGACACAATGCACTTAATTGTTAAATTTTTATTTTGATAGGTACATTTACATAGGTATTTTGCAAAAACTTTAATAATCGGAACTTGAGTTATATAGCTTAAATACCTGACAAAATGGGAAACAAATTTAAATAACAGGTAAATGGTAAAAAACTATTGCGACACACCCTGTTAAGATATGAGCAGGTATGTTTTACCTTTTAAAAGGGGAAACAAATGGGAAACAAATTTAAATAACAGGTAAATGGTAAAAAACTATTGCGACACACCCTGTTAAGATATGAGCAGGTATGTTTTACCTTTTAAAAGGGGTTAGGGTGCAAAGTGGTAAGAAAAGATAAAAAAATTGTATTTTACATAATTGCAAGAAAGAGTATTTATAATAAATAACTAGCAGGTTCCAGCCCTCGAAATTTGAGTGCAATTTCTACGAAATTTTTGTTTTTCATTAAATTAGGACCCTAAAGGTATGCTAATCAATTATAGCCAATTCACAAATCAACACAAAAACGAACTCATTTTTATTACAAACACATTAACAAATTTACACACACATTAACACACATAGCATTGTATAATTTTATGTCTTAGTAGCAATTTTAAATGCAATTTACTCCAAATAAAGGAAAAAAATTTAAAAATCTGTAAATCTGCAAAGCGGCTAAAAAGTAATACCTTTCAAATAATATACGTTTGGTCAAAATCGGGATAAAATGGGAGAACAAAACATCGGTCACAAGAAATCGCCTAGCCTATTAATATTATAGATGTTTCCAAAATTATTATGCATTACAGTTTGAACAATGGCTAAATACTGTTATAGAGATCTCGCTGATATTTATTTTCAACAAAAAGATGTAAACGATATAAATTTGCACATACTGATCAACCATTTCTTTAAGAATTGGAACTTGCAAGAAATTGAAATACACAAAGAAAAATTACAGCTTTTGCATCAAATTTGAAAAAACGGTACATTGAATGCTCTTATGGCAAAGCAAAGATGTACAAACGTCACCAAGACTGGTTATTAAAGGAACATATTTTTGAGAGGTCATCTACAACTGCCAACGAAAGTGGAAAAGAGGGTCGATCAGCAAAACCAATTGACGGATGTAGTGAAAGATCTGGAAGGCGCAAGCTGGAGAATATCAATGAAGAAATTTCTCAAAGAATTATTAAGGATTCATTTTTACACCAAATTCAACCAACACAAAATTAGAAAAATCAAATTGAAATAATTGAAAAAATAGTAGAAGGGAGCCCAAGGCGCACAAAGAGTATTTTGAAAAGCATTTCTACACCAAGTGGAGATAAGAAATTTATACCCTATACCACTACGTGGTTTGGGTATAATGACGCAGAACGTTTGTAACTACCAAAAATATTTGACCTAGACCCTTCTTTTATTATACCGAATCTCTAATTAGTTGGACCTAAACGCATGGTATAGGGTATCGTATAGTCGGTCTAGACCTTTTTTATTTGTTTTGGATTTGAAGTTGACCAAAAATCAATATAAGGAATTGCGGATGCAAACCAATGAAAAGAATTGTGGTATTTTTCCACAGTATCGAGATTTAGTTTCTGCAAAAAAGAATGTTAACCTTTTCAATCTGTTGTTAGTGTCATTTCAGACATGAAATTGCAAGATTTCCTTGAACATACTGCAGAACGATTGCTAAATACGCTTAATACTGATCATTAAAAAAAAATTGGAAGTGGCAGCGATGTGATGGATCCTCTGGTCAGCAACAATTCAAGCAATTTAATGCCGAAAATTCATCAGATGCTAATTAATTTATGGTATCTTTCGTTCCATTGCGCTTAACAAAAATTGTAGGGCAACAGAAATTGATGTATGGAAAAATTAAATTCCTTCTTCAACAAAGTATTGCAGACCAATAAAATTTGCATTCAAAAAGGAAACCAAAGATGTCATAACTGAAGAAGTTCAAAAAATAAAAAATCAAATTAAAGAACTTCAACCAGTAATATTTAATATTGAAAATAAATTTTAAAATGTGTCTCACAATGATTTATGGAAAAGTTGCACAAGCTTTAACCGAAACAAAGTCATCGTCAGCTGTATTATATGCCAAAAGACATCAAGTCAATTAAGCCAACCCCCACCACAAGACGATAGTTTTAAGGAAGCCTACGAATTTGGAATGTCCCATCTTCGTGCTAGAATACGTTTTATGGAGCATATTCTTAAATTGGGTTATGATTTGGAATTTGGTCCTTTAGGCGAAACAGTGAAAAACGAAGAAAATTAAGAAAAAAAAGGAGAAGGAAATTCAAATGACGGAAATACTGCAAGGAAATTTTTTCCGATCCAGAAACTGCAGCATCTATTACAGGTGTAGATCATGAATCAATAAGACGATTCAAAATCATATAACGGAGAGTACGCCAATAAAACAGCTATAGCTTATAACGAAATATACTCTTGGAGATATATGCCATCCACAGTTTATAAAATTTTGGGGAACAAATAATTCAAAACAATATGCCACCAATAGGAGATCTATCTGAAGAAGCGCAGGAAAAAAGGAACAAGGACTACAGGTTCTTTCGCGAGCACAACATAAGAAAAATGTCCAGATGTTGCACTAAGTTTGCTGCTTAATAAATTATATTTTAACTCGGGCACTTTCAAAAAAAAAAGCCAACCTTTGGCCCTTGTGAACATTAGGACTAAAAAATTAACGGGGTCATTTCGGGGTCTTCGGTCATTTTCTGACAAAATTTAACTTACAAAATTTTTAAAAAGAATTAGTTGTAAAATTAACTGAAAAAATAAGCCATTATATAAAGAGAACCTTTTTTAAAAAATTCAACTAAAAAACGTAAGAAAATTATAGTCGGTCTACACCGACTATACGATACCCGATATCATGCGTTTGGAGACCCTATCTCTTCGGTCCAACTATTTGGATATAGAAAATAAGCATAAACCAAATTTGAGTGGCATTGTTATTAATTTTTTTGGATGCAGATATGAGAAAGTTCATATTCGATGCTATATTTATTGGGGGACTAGGTCGAAAAATGGACCGATCCTGACCATATTTGGTAAAGTCTCTTATATTTTGAAAAAATATATACAAACCAAATTTGAGAAAAATCGGTACAATATTTTTGTTTTTTGACAGATTTAAGTGAATATCGGGAAGCAGCTCTATATGGGGCCTATGACTAAGAATTGTCCTATATGGATTATTTTTGGACTACTGATTAATTAATATAATAAACGCAAACAAACCCAATTTGACTGCGATCTATATGATAATTTGGATCTTATGGCAATTTATGTCGATTTCATAGGGGTCATTTGTATGGGCACTAGGTCTAAACATGGAACGAATGTCACCAATTTCAATAGCGTTCATTCTATGGCTGATAGAATCTTATATACCAAATTTAATTGAAATATATTCATATTTGCGACCTGTAGTTTGATTAAAAGGTTTACATGGACATACAGACGGACGGACAGACGGACGGACAGCGCATAATAAAAGATAGGTCTTGGTCAAATATTTTTGGTAGTTACAAACAGCAGCACAAAGTGATTATACCCAAACCACGTTGTGGTATAGGGTATAAAAAAATCATTCAGCTTATACCTCTTGCAGTAAACTTATGAATTGAACTTGTAAATTTTTAATAAATATCTATTAATTAGAAGAAAATAAAATATTTATATTATTTACTAAAACAAAATTAAACATGAAATATAAATTTTGGCACTATTTTTAATATAAATGTTTTGCATGAGTGACAAATGGGTGCCGTTATTAAAAACTTAAGATCAAATAGACATGCCTATGGGTACGAAAATGTATACATATAGGAACAAAACAAAAAATACAAAAAAAAAAAAAAAATATTCAAAGTGATGCAAGAAAATAAGTTATACAAAATATTATTCTTTGGGCTAAAAAAATATAATATATAAAAATTACCAAAAAAAAAAAAATACATAGGTATATATATATTTTTTTGTTTGTATATAAAAACAATAAACAAATAATACAATACAATATATACAATATATGTATATGTATATACGTATATATTAGAGTCGGTCAAATCGTAGAGGGTCGAAAAAATCTCTATATCTAAATCTCTCTATATTTGCTGAGGGAACCATACCTCTAAAATAATTTTCGAGCCCTCCAAAATTTCGATGAAAAATCAATTTATGTCCACATAATTTTAATAGTGTAAAAATAATTGACCAACCCTAATATATATATAAATATATATATATGTGTGCAAATTTATATAAATTTTTTTAAGTTTTCAATGTTTTTCGAATTTTTTTACTTTTTCTGAAGGAATTCTTGCAGTTACAAACATTTTTCACGTTCAAGTATTTAGTTTTCGTGTAGTATTTTTAAATATTTTGTGTAAAGTTTAAAAAGAATATGTACTAAGTAAATTTATGTGTCAGTGTCGGCATTCTAAAAGCAAAAATAAATACACCCTGTTCATTATTTTTTTTTTTTTTTTTTGAAATGTAATTATAAAATATACAAGCAAAATCCGTAAAACTTGTAGTTTTTATTTTATTTTATATTTTCCCTCATCGCTCGAGAAAAGTAAAAATTGATGAACATTTTTCTTGCTTGAGACAACACTATATTTTGAGAATTCTTATATAAAACACCCAAAAATTATGAATAACTGAAATATTTTGTAACGAATTTTTAATAAACTGTTTGTTTTGTTAACCGAATTACTTTTTTCTTTTTTACTTTTATATTAAAAACGTAGATTTTTCTTTGAACATTTTTATTTCCATAAATTTTAATGTGAAATTCTCATACATATATTATATTTAGTCAAGCTTTTTTTTATGAATTTCTTTATTACAAGTAGTGGCTATTTATAAAATGCAATTTCAGGCACTCTGTGTGCGTAGTGTCGCTAAGCAGACAAATTTATATTTTCAAACCGAACCGAAGGAATATCTAGAGAAAACTAATGTTGAAAATATTATTTCGAAAATTTTTAGCTTATTTACCCGAGAATTGTTTGTATTGTTGGCGAAAGAATGTTTCTTTAAATAAGAGAACATTTTTTTTTTTATAAAATAATTTTCGAAATTTTGTATTGAAATTATGTTTTTAAATGATTTTTCTCTCTCAATATTTTCCTATTATTTTGTTTGGTTACTCGTAAGATGCGGCAAACACAAAACACATTTTAATAGCTTTTAATAACACTTTTAAATATTATATATATTTAATTATTTTTATTGTTGCTCTTTTGAATTTTAATTCGAATTGAATTTTTCGTTTGTAGACATACTGCCAGACAACAATGCTCGCTAACAACACTTGATGCCACATGGAAAGAAATGAGTGTGTTGAAATGTTATTATTATTATTTTTTAAAATGAAAATAAGTAAAATATTAAAACACTTAATTTTATTTGAACGCTAATAAAAGATTTCGATTATGATTCAGTATGATCATAAAGGCTAATTAAATTCGAAAAAAAAACAATAAATTCAGAACGTGTTTAATTGCTCTTATACAAATATCACCCCAATTTTCATTAAAATATAAACTAATTTAAAATCAAATATTTGACGTAGTTTGATAAAGATTTATTCTGAAATTTCATAAAATGTTTGATGTTAAAATTTCAAGTTTAAAATGACAAATAATTAGGAGGTGTATATTGTCATCTTTTACTATGAGATGGGTTATGCAAATAAAAAGCACTTGCTCATAAATACATAAATAACATTTAAGAAAGGTATTGTGAGTTAGACGGACACTACGATACCCTATTGATTGATTTAAGTAAAAATCGGGGAGCAGTTTTATATGGGAAGTACTTATAAACGGAAGTACATAAACCAAATATTATCGCGATATATATATGATAATATGCATTTTAGGGCAATTTAAGTGGATTTTATAGGGGTCATTTGTATGGGTAATGGGCCAGACATACATCGATTTTCACCAATTCGATAGCTACAAATATCAGCACAAACTTTTATCAAAAAATTTATATATTTAAAAAATATTTGAGTTAATATAAACTTTGTGTAATAAACGAAAATTTTTGAAAGAAACAATTTTGTAAAGAAAAAATTATTTTTAAGTGAAAATATTTTTTAATTAAAAGAAATGTTGGGAAAATTTAAATTACAGTTATCTTATTAAAAAACTTTTCATATGTAGGTACAACTTTAAAAACCAGCACCCGACTATTTCTCTAAAATTTTCAAAATAGAAATAATTTAATATGCTAGTCTATGTCATAGGCCTGATGAAGTAAATCACTGTTAAATTTTCATAAAATAGGCGAAAGATCCAATTTATCGTAGAAGTTAAAGAAGTAAGTAAGTAGTTAAACAAGTAAGATATTATAGTCGGTCTAGACCGACTATACGATATCCTATACCATAGTTTAGAGACCCTATCTTTTCGGTCCAACTAATTCGATATAGAAAATAAGCATAAACCAAATTTGAGTGGCATTGTTATTAATTTTTTTGGCTGCAGATATGAAAAAGTTCATATCGGGTGCTATATTTATATGGGGGCTAGGTCGAAAAATGGACCGATCCTACCCATATTTGGTAAAGTCACTTATATTTTTGAAAAATATACACAAACCAAATTTGAGAAAAATTTGTACAATATTTTTGTTTTTTGATAGATTTAAGTGAAGATCGGGAAGCAGTTCTATATGGGGCTTATGACTAAGAATTGTCCTATAGGGATTATTTTTGGACTACTGATTAATGGATACAATGAATACATACAAACCCAATTTGACTGAGATCTATATGATAGTTTAGATCTTATGGCAATTTATGTCGATTTCATAGGGGTCATTTGTATTGGGACTAGGTCTGAATATGGACCGAATTTGAAAAGTTTCATGTGGCTGATAAAATCTTATGTAAAACATTGCATCAAAATATATTCATATTTGCGACCTTTAGTTTGATTACAAGGTTTACATGGACACACAGACGGACGGACGGACAGACGGACGGATGGACATCGCTAAATCGACATCGATCGGTATAATAAAAGATGGGTCTAGGTAAAATATTTTTGGTAGTTACAAACAGCAGCGCAAAGTCATTATACCCAAACCACATAATGGTATAGGGTATAAAAATTAAACCTATAGGACATTTATTATTCTTCTTCCTGCTTCCCGATCTTCACTCTAAGAACAAAAAATTTGTTTGTATATGTTTTAACAAAAAATAAGTGACTTTTACCAAATATGGTCAGGTTCGGTCCGTATTTCCACCTAGTCCCCATATAAATACAATACCCGTTATGAGCTTTATCATATCGGCAAAAAACAATAATAACGATGCTACTTAAATTTGCCTTATGCGCATTCCCTCTCATCCAATTTATCTGGTATCGGGCCCATAGTCTTGCTGTGACTATATATTAATTTTGTGGTAGTCACGCATAGTCATGCACAGTTTAAGGAGTGATCTAAAAGTCATCTTGCTGTGATAAAAGATTAACTTTGACATAGTCACGCACAGTCACGCATAGTCACGCACAGTCACGGAGAGATTAAAACCTCACTTGCCCTCAACCGATCGGTCTGAAACTTTGTCCATAGACTTGTTGTGGCTAAAGATTAATTTTAAGATAGTCACACACAGTCACGCATTGTCACGCACAGTCACGAAGTGATTTAAACCTCATTTCCCCTTATCCAATCAATCTGAAACTTGGTCTACAGACTTGTTGTCACCAAATATTAACTTAAAGATAGTCACGCATCGTCACCCACAGTCACTGAGTGATTTGAACCCTTTTTCCGCTCTTCCAATCAATCTGCAAACTTGGTCCATAGACTTGTTGTGACCAAAGATTAATTTTAAAATAGTCGCGTAAAGTCATGCAAAGTCACGCAAAGTCACGCACAGTCACGGATATATTCAAAGCTCGTATGCATAAGGAAGGAAAGAGTTTTAATAAAAACTTTGTTTTTATGGCTTAGATTATTTATATCCAACTAGATGTAACCCGGTGTGCTTCGCTACCCCTCCCCCCAGAATCGTAATGAAAGGGCTCACGCAAAGTCCCAAGGCTCTCACTATTACAATAATTCAGATATATCACATTTAATATTAAGTTTGTATGGGGGTGCCACGCCCATTGGTGTGACCCCGCTAATTTTTTGTTCGACTACTCACACTAAGATCTGATGGGGTCGTGCAAAGTGTCAAAGCCTCCCTTTTTTAGTACACGAGTTATTTGATATCATATATTTACTGTGTACGGGCGGTACTACGCCCACTGCTCCGATCACGCCCTTTTTTATATAACTAATCACATGAATGACTTATGGACTCCCACAAAATCCCAAGACTCTCGCTATTACAGTAATCCAGATATATGGCATTTTATACTTACTTTGTATGGTGCCACACCTATTGGTCCGATACTGCCCATTTTTTGTCCGACTACTCACATTAATAATAGGTGACATCAGACAAATTTGAAAAGCTCTCTCTATCACAGTACTCGAGATATATAATATTGAATTATTACTAGTATGGGAGGTACCAAGCCCACTTATCCGATCCCGCCCATTTCCGGCGTAGCTACTAATATTAACAACAGGTGACCTCACACAAATTTGCAAAGCTCACCCTATCATAGTACTCAATATATATGATATTCAAAATGTACTTTGTGTGGGAGGTGCCACGCCCACTAAAAAATATTTAAAAAATTATAGTCTATAGCACTTCCCATATCCGCAGTAAGACTCTGTGAAAATTTCAGGAAGATCAGATAAGTATTTACGGAGATTACCTCCTTCAAACAAACAAACAAACAAACAAACAAACAAACAAACAACACACATTACCTCTTTATTATATTAGTATAGATTAGTTGCACCTAAGACCCTTTTTCTAAACGCATCGTATGGGGTATCGCAGACCGACATTAATTTTCTAACTTGTTTTTTCTTGTTTTTATTTGAAAGTATGTTTATTAGTGAGTAAAATAAGTCATTTTTTATTGGAATCGGTTAAAAATTGTAAAAGTTAAAATTTTTTTAAATAAAACTAGAGGACCCCTGCTGCTCCGCAGCATTATATTATATTATATTAATTTTTATAATATAATACCAAAATTTGCCAAGAGAAGTTAACGTACAGTAATGCAAAAATATGCCAAGAGAAGTTAACGTACAGTAAAAGTAAAGTTGATTGTCCACGCATAACTTTCCTCAAACCCAACAAATTTGCCAAGAGAAGTTAACGTACAGTAATGCCAAAATATGCCAAGATAAGTTAACGTACAGTAAAAGTAATGTTGATTCTCCACGCATAACTTTCCTCAAACATAACGAATTTAAGCAGTTAATAGCTCAAAAGAAGGAGCTTGATCCACTGAGTGTTCTTAGACCTATGTCAACAGCCTACGTTAATTAGAACTCTTGTTATAGAGGTTTGAGAGAAGAAAAATATTGAAAAAAATATTGAATGCAAGGTTTATTCATAAATTCTTTTAATATATAAGATATCAATTTTTCCCAGTATGTGCCACTTTTTTTTAAATAAAAAGGAGTAAAAAGTAACAGAAAAAGTTTTTGCGTCAAAAGTAGTATTTTACTTTCATTTTATTGCTTACTTCTGTAACATTATCAATTCTGTGGTCACAATCGATAACCACCTAAGTCGACTTAAGAATGATTTGAGTTATGTTTTCTACCCTATTCTACTAACAATGCTTTATATTTACGTGAAATCTCCAATTCTCTTACAATATTTTTTAAAAAGTTATCAATAAAAACATTCTGACCTAAGTCATAAAGAAACCCCATTACATTTACATATATAAAAAGTTATTTTTCTCGAAAGCATGATTTTCGACTTAGACGGTTAATGCTTGTGGCCAGAGAATTTTTAACCGATTTTTTAGTTAAAAATATATTAGTCCGTTAAGTATTAAAAAAAAGTTTTTGCTGGTAACTTCAAATTTTAAGGGTGTATTCAAAATTCTGAAAATTGAAAAGTGATGTACTCAACCATGCCTAAAACTTACAATATTTTCACTGCATCACCGTGATATATAAGATGGGAGCAAAATTTGCACATCCACACGAGAAGCTTTGCTAGATCGGCTCGAGGGCGGAAGCACATTATTTCTTATTAACAGAAACAGAAGATTCCTCAACAAAGCACAGAAAACTATTGCAACAATGTATTTTATTTAAATAACAATAGTATTTTATCAATACATCTACATTAAAGTATATTACAACACAATTATTCAATGTTAGCATAAAGCTTTTATTATAATGTTTGAAGTTATAAAGCACCCTGTTATTTTTTGTTTACCAACTTCCTGAAAAATTCCATCAAATGCTTTAAAATAACTCATACCTTTTGTTCTTAGCTCTCAAGCAGAGCGCATGCGTTACAAGCCTCTTGTATTTCAATTGAAAAATACATTATTGCAATTTTCCACTTCAAACTGTTGTGGGGGAAAATTGTATAAAAAGCCATGTCCTTCTGGGAAAATTCACATTCTGTTAACTGTTATCGTTGTTTTAAAACCATAATTTAAATAGAAAATAATTACAAGTATTAAACGAAATTCTTGTGTGTGGAGGATTTTGGTTTAGATAATTTTTTAAAAGAAGTGTTCAAAGTCTCATTTTTGTTTTCCCGATTAAAAAATTAATAATATTTTTGTTAAATTTTGTTCTCGATGTGCACAATTTTGTGATCCATACAATTTTTATATAATTTTTAAAATTTATTTTAATTTTAAGTGTAAAAAGAAAAATATAAAAAGTAATTTTATATTTGAGCATGATTTGGGAATAGTACTAAATTGAAAGATATTTCAAGGTAAATTAAAAAAATCATACATTTTTTTTATAAAAATAAATAGCTTATAAAATAAAAAAAAATGGAAAGATAAAGTAATATGCTGATTATAAAAAAAAACTAATTGGTGAAATAAAGGCTAAATATTAATCAAATTTTTTTGATATTGAAAATGCATATTTAGAATCCCATTAATTCTAAGAAAAAATAACTTTAACTAAGTCATTTATTCCTGTTATTTTTTTTATATAAAATTGATAATATTTCTAATTAAAATCAAGAAAATTTAAAAATTTGTATATTTTTCAATTAAAAATATTTTGTGGTATATTAATGAACTTGAAAATAAAGATTTAGATACAGGCTAAAATATTCAAACACAGTGGTCGAAGTGTGAAGTGGTCTTTGCAAAGCATAGGTCTAATTTATAGAAAATATTTGTAAATTTACATTGAATAATTTTGCTCCTCGTGTAGGGTTGAAACGAAAATTTATATTTTACTGAAAAGTTTTCAAATATTTCATGGAAAAATAATTGATCCGACTTTTTGAGATGCAATTGCCTAGTTATTTATAACCTATTCTCCAACGTGGTTAAGGTATGATGGGCTAGACCCATCTTTATAATACCGATCGACTCAGAATCAATTTTTGAGTTGATTTAGCGATGTCCGTCCGTCTGTCTGTGTGTCCAAATATGAATATAGCTTGATGAAATTTGGTATAGGACGAATGCTATTGACATTGGTAAATACAGTGCATGTTCATACCTAGTCGTTATACAAAGACCACTATGAAAGCGACTTAAATTGCTATAAGGACCAAACTATCATATAGATCTTGGTTAAATTCGGGTTTTTTGTGTTTATTATCTATAATATTAATAGGCTAGGCGATTTTTTGTTACCGATGTTTTGTTCTACCGTTTTATCCAAATTTTGACCAAGCGTATATTATTTCAAAGGTGTTTGTTTTTGGCTGTTCACCAGATTTACAGATTTTTTATTTTTGAGTAAATTGCATTTAAAGTTGCAACTAACACATACATAGCATTATACAATATGCTATGTGTGTGTTCATTAAATTTGTTAATGTGTTTGTTAATGAGTTTGTTATCTTCATTCACAATAATAATAAAAAAAAAGTGTTGGTTTGTGAATTGGCTAAGTTGAAAAATAAAGTTGTCTAGAAATTGCAATCTGATAGAATTCATTAATCGTAATCCAAATATGAAACCTGTAGGAGATTCCTTAGTCATAGCCCTAACATGAAGCTGCTGCCCAATCTTCACTTAAATCTATCAAAAAAGAAAATTATTGCACAGATTTTTCTCATATGTGGTTTGTATAAGTTTTTTCAAAAATATGTAACTTCAACAAATACGGTCAGGATCGGTCCTTTTTTGACCTAGCATATGGTATGAACTTTTTCATATCTGCAGGGCAAAATATTAATAACAATACCACTCAAATTTGGTTTGTGCTTATTTTCTATATTCAATTAATTGGTCCTAAGAGAAATGATTTCCAAATGCATCGTATAAGGAATCGTATAGTTGGTCTAGACCGACTATAATTTTCTTACTAGTTTTAAATAAAATTTTTTTCTAAATGTTCCAGTGGACTAAAATTAGTAAATGTAAGTTATATAAATATCTTTGGCCACAATTGAGTTTTGAATCAGAACTTTTGATACCAATTTAGCTAAAAACTTCAAAATATATTTCTTTTAACAAAATACATTACGCCAAGTTTAAACGATAATAACAGATGGAAAATAAGTTCTAAAAATTATCTTTATAAAATTTCCGTCATTTTCCTACGAGATGTATATTTGAAATCTATGCAGCAATGTGAATGAAATGGGAGAGTACATATAAAGCAATATCACAGAACCAAATTCTCTAAGATACTGGAATTGAATCCAAATTGTGCCTCTTCGAAAAAAAATATGTTTACTTCTTTAAAGTAATACTGGCAGATTCCAGCGCTCGAAATTCGAGTGCAATTTCTAGGCAGCTTTATTTTTCAACTTAGCCAATTCACAAACCAGCACTTTTATGGTTTATTATTATTGTGAATGAAGATAACAAACTCATTAAGAAACACATTAACAAATTTAATAAAACACACATAGCATATTGTATAATGTTATGTATTAGTAGCAATTTTAAATACAATTTACTCAAAATAAAGGGAAAAATTTAAAAATCTGTAAATCTGCAAAACGGCTAAAAAGAAATACGTTTCAAATAATATACGTTTGGTCAAAATCGGAATAAAAAGGTAGAACAAAACATCGGCGACAAGAAATCGCCTAGCCTATTGATATTATAGATTACTCCAAATACTACAAAAGTTGAGTATACATTTAGGCTTCTAATAATTTTGGTTAAGTAAAAACTACGAAATGAAATCACTTTCGTAGAAAACCTGCGACGTAGCTAATAACACGACATAAGTTGAATTGAATATGACCTTTAAAAATCGGTATGCCATTCCAGCAACACTTCAAGAAGAAAAGATGTAAAAATAAAAAATATTTTTGGATATGAAAACAATGACACATTGGGATAAGTTTTTGGAAGTGATCAGCTTCGATGTTTTTTGTTAAAAACTTTTGAACGAAAAAAGCTTTTGTATCAAACTAAACTGTTTTGAATACTAGACACTTAAAGGAATATATGTATATAACTTTGATTTACATTGTTTCCAATACTACACTACATATAATTGTATGAATATGAAAAATTTCAAAACAAAAACAAGTTTTTCAACATAATATCATGGAATATAAATAAACGGAATATTCTAATATAATATGTGATGAAATATATCGTATCCTGATATTCGAAGTAAATATTTCATTACAGCAACTATGCACCATTCTTAGTAGAACTGACGTTAGAACTAAGAGTTAGTAATGTTAAATATGATGAATATCTTAACCGTGTTTAAAAAAATAATGTTTCTTTGCGGAATATAACAAGATTTTCTTTTTCTTGTCAAATATTTAGCCTGAGTTTTATCAGCATTCGGTTTATTTTCCACTTATTGAAATAATTTTAATTTTTCTAAACCCCTTTGAAGGTTGGAGATAATGCTTTCAGAGATTTTGTCGAAACATTATACTGCTATATCATCTGCCAATACGGACATGGTACAACTTTCAAGTTGGGCTAAATCTGAGATATGTAAGATATATATAATAGGTGAAAGACAGGAGCCCTGGGGACATCCTATAGGTATACTAACTAAAACTTTCTGAACATAATAATCCAATATAAACTTTAAAGGAGCGATTAGATTCGATTATTTTAATTAAAAAACTGGGGACGTTAAACCGAATCATTTTATTAATATGGCCATCGTGACACACAGAATAGAAAGCAGCTTTGTCGTATAGGTGTCCATACCCGTTGATTTTTTGAAAGTCAAAATTTTTGTTACCAAATTTCCAATTCGTACTAAGGATTGAACTGTATTATTAGGCTCCTTTCGGAAGCCATCGAGCAAAGTTTTCTCTTATTTCTAATGGCTGCCACTTGAGATCGAATTAAATCCATGTCTTTCGAGAAAGGGTCTTATGTCCAAGAAATTGTATTTAGAAAATAAGCATAAGCCAAAATTTGTGTGGCGTTGTTGTTAAGTTTTTTGCTGATATGAAAATCGGTATAATAGAAGATGGTGCTAGCTAAACTATTTTTGGTAGTTACAGGCATCAGTACAAACCCATTATACCCTGACAACAGTGGCAGTTAGAATTTCGCCATTATTGTGATTGATGCTAAACCTTTACACCTTACTTATTCGAAATTCTTGTTAAAACATGTTTGAGTAATTTATCTCTTAATAACGAGCAAATGAGAAAACTACCATAGACTGTCTTTTAACGAATATTCTTAAACACGCAGTGTGGTTGTTAATCAATCACATTTTCTAGTTTAAGAAAAAATCTTGCTGAAGCATTTTTAATTAAAAATTGTTTATAATAATAGTAATTGTTATATCGTGATTTTTCGCTAATATTTGTGCAGTTGGTAAACATAAACACTGTTTACAAGGGCCATAGGTTTGTAAAATTTAATTACCTCTGTTTCCGGGTTCAAGTTTTACGCTCGTAGTGGGTTTTGTAATAGCCGCGATTAACAAACCACACAAGTTGCATCAGCAATTTTCCAGAAATACCTACTAATGTCGCAGAATGTCTAACTTAAAAATAAAATTTCTTAGGAATTTTTTAATGCGTATAAGAAGTACGTACATGTTTTTAACTATAATCTATGGTAATGACAGTGCAATATCTTAAAAGTAAGTAATTTAAATTGATTTTTTAACAAAGGTGAATAAAAATATTTAAAAAAAATTTATATAAGTTCGTTCTTTGACTGATATCCTGTCGATATTAAGTAATACATAACAATACTTTTAACGGTTTTCTAGTGACTAGGTTGCATTTTTTTATGAATGTTAAAACTAAATTTAAATTAGTGACATTTTCTTTCGAGCCAAATGCATGCCGTCGCAATTGGCTCGGCACTTTGCAGTTCGCAATTAAACATTATTCAGTGAAATATTGTTGATGTGTAAACATCTATACGTGCAGGGGGTAAATTTCTATTTCACAATACAATCACAAAAACATGTGAGCTCACATGTTACGCTGTGAGCCGTAAGACAAATCGGTGTGACTTATGATTGTATTGGTGAAAAAATTATGATATAAAATTTTTTCAGCTAATTCAACAACCATTTGCTGTAAAATGACAAAAATTTCACTATATTAACGTATATCATTCAACAACCCCACAAATATAACTAGAGTCCCTGCAGTTGTTTGCTATAAGTGATACATAGATGATGCTTTCTGTTTGATTTTAAAAAGGTGACATAAAAAAATCTGATCGGACTCACATGATTTTTTTATTGATGGATATACATAAGGTGGGCCCTTAATAAAAAAAAGTGTTCAAACTGTCGGTCTCCCCCCCTAGAAATATGCGAATAGCAAAAAAACTGAGAAATACAAAGTTTTGGGCCAATCAGAAAACGTTTAGTCGCGGCGCAAAGCGATTGAACATTTCAAGTGTGTTTATATGGGGAAAATATGACTTTTTTTTTTTTTCAGATTTTACGAAAATTCCGTTCTATAGTTTAATTTTTCCGTCAAGCTGTTATATAATTCAGGATCAGTATTAACTTATCCCTTCAAAAGGCTATAAAACTTCAAAATCGAATAAAACCTCGCCAAGAAATAGCAAATGCCCCAGACCACCTTTGTGCCAAAAAAAAAACTAGGTCATGAAATTTGATGGCATTTTTTTCAACTTTGAGAAATTGATTAAAGTCATCATTCTTTTTTGGTCTCTATACTTGTAAGTACTCAGATATTAAGTATTGTTTTATTATCACGTTGCTAACCTATTGCGCATTGAGGCCGAAAATTGGAAATTTTTTTGATAAAAATTTTAAAACTCCTTTTTCAAGTTTGAAAAAATTTTCTTAAACAAAATTTAAAAAACTGAATCTATCACTTTAAGGTTTTATGGAATACATGTTGCAGATTAACTGTGTGAATTTTTAAGTAAATCCCTCTGCCAGCATTTTTTTGACAAGGATTTTATTTTTGCGGATTTCGAGAAAAATTGGATTTTTGTGAAATATTCTGTAAATGTACTCTTTCTAAATACTTTGTATCAAAAATTCATCACTTTTCTACTTTTAAATACTATATTTTATCTTAATAGCCTAGGGTTTCGGAAAAAAATAATATGAATCCATTAACCCTTTTGGAATTGGGGTCACATATGACACATAGACATATGACTTAAGTTGTTTTAATTTATATTCGCGAGCAATAAGCAGATCATTGCACCAAAGATATATCACAATGGATTATTTTGATCCCAGGAGCACTGAATGGTTAAATAAATAAAAATTAACAGAATTATTTTTCTTAAATTCTAAATAGTGGTATCAACGAGTTTAATAGAAAAACTCGTTTTAGGTCATTTTTATTTTAAAATATCTTAAAATCCAAAGCTGGCCTTGGCAAATAATGGGTTAGCGTTTTCGGATTTATCACAAATTTTTGGAACGAAACTTCTACATATTTGGTTATTATAGTTTAAGTGTCGCATCTAAAAATTGGACAGCACTTACAAAATATTTGAATTTTTGCATAAATTGTCTTTTATTAGTTTGGGGTCATATGTGACCCCAATTCCGAAAGGGTTAATGGAGTCATATTATTTTTTTCCGAAACCCTAGGCCATTAAGATAAAATATAATATTTAAAAGTAGAAAATTGATGAATTTTTGATACAAAGTATTTAGAAGGAGTACATTTACAGAATATTTCACAAAAATCCAATTTTTCTTGAAATCCGCGAAAATAAAATCCTTGGCAAAAAAATTCTGGCAGAGGGATTTAGTTAAAAATTCACACAGTTAATCTGCAGCATGTATTTAATAAAACCTTAAAGTGATAGATTAATTTTTTAAAATTTTGTTTAAGAAAATTTTTTCAAACTTGAAAAAGGAGTTTTAAAAATTTTATCAAAAAAATTTCCAATTTTCGGTCCCAATGCGCAATAGGTTAACAACGTGGTAATAAAACAATACTTCATATCTGAGGACTTATAAGTATAGAGACCAAAAAGAATGATGGCTTTAATCAATTTCTCAAAGTTGAAGAAAATGCCATCAAATTTCATGACCATGCTTTTTTTGGCACAAAAGTGGTCTGGGGCATTTGCTATTTCTTGGTGAGGTTTCATACGATTTTGAAGTTTTATAGCCTTTTGAAAGGACAATTTAATACTGATCCCGAATTATGTAACAGCTTGTCGGCAAAATTAAATTATAGAACGGAATTTTCGTAAAATCTGAAAAAAAGTCATATTTTCCCCATATAAACACACTTGAAATTTTCAATCGCTTTGCGCCATGACTAAACGTTTTTTGATTGGCCCAAAACTTTGTATTTCTCAGTTTTTTTGTTATTCGCATATTTCTAGGGGGTGAGACCGACAGTTTGAACACTTTTTTTTCCCTCCATATAACGAAGGGCCACCCTAATATACATATATATAAAAGGATAAAATATTTTTTTTTAAACCTATTTCACAATTTTAGCTATAAAGTTGGAACGAAAGCCGATAAATTGGTAATTTAAATTGCAAATTAGAGTATACTTCATGTGCTTTTAGAAAAATTATGTTTTTGAAACATTAAAAATTTATAAATATGTAATATGTACTTATAACAGTAAAATTTAAAATTAAAACACGATTTTATTCTCCAAATTCCGTACTTCCACAAATTTAACTCAAGAAGTCACATTAAAAAATATCACTTTTCACTGATGAATAACACAAGGGAACAAGGTTTTTGTTGATTAAGAATTGAATGTTGTTTTTAAGGTAATTTGGGACGCTGGATCCAAATCTGCACTTGGTTTTTTTTCTATCAGCTCGACTTTTTGCGATATACCGTTAGTCCAAAATTATGGTACTTACACAACATATAATGGAATAGCTTGAAAATGGTTGACCATATTCAGTTAAAAAAATTCCAAAACTCGTCAACAATATAATCTTTAAGACGTGCTTACATTGGTTTTAAATTTGCCCAGTAGTTTTGTTCTTTAAAAATTCATAAAAAAAATCACAGTTTTAGTCTAAAACCATTTAGTTAAACATATTTTGAATGAAATGAGCTTTATTTCATTGTAATCGGTGCATAACTTTTGATTTTGTTCACAATTTACCGAGAAAACTGAATTGATAAAAATCGCGATTTCCATAGAAAAATAAAATTTTTATACCCTATACTACTATGTGGTCAGAGTATAATGACTTTGTGCTGATGTTTATAACTACCAAAAATATTTAACCAAGACCTACCTTTTATTATACCGGTCAACACAGAATCACTTTCTGAGTCGATTTAGCGATGTCCGTCCGTCTGTCCGTCGACTTAAATTGCCATATGATCCAAATTATCATATATATCTCGGCCAAATTGGGTTTGTTTATGTTTATTATATGGTTATGATCGGTCCATTTTTTGACCTAGTCCCCATATAAATATAGCATCCGATATGAACTTTTTCATATTCAAAGAAAAAAAAATATTAATAATAATTGCACTCACATTTGGTTGGGCCTAAGATATTTACCGATTTTTATGATTTGATGATTATGATGATTTTATAACTTGACGTCATTAACCCATTTGGACTTGGCGCCACAATGACCCCAAGCTAGTATAGACGATTAAGTAGCAAATTCAAATATTTTGCAATTGCTGCTGAATTTTGGATCAGAAGCAGATAAGAGTAAGTTTTTGTAAAATATAGCACAATATTATTTCCCAACCCATAGAAAGGGTTTCATCTAGTTTACTCGAAAAATTAATTTTTTATACCCTATACCACTATGTGGTTTGGGTATAATGACTTTGTGCTGCTGTTTGTAACAACCAAAAATATTTGACCTGGACCCATCTTTAATTATATCGATCGAATCAGAATCACTTTCTGAGTTGATTTAACAATGTCCGTCCGTCCGTCCGTCCGTCCGTCTGTGTGTCCATGTAAAGCTTGTAATCAAACTGCAGGTCGCAAATATGAATATATTTCGACGAAATTTGGTATATAAGCTTTTATCGGCCATGGGATGAACGTTATTGAAATTAGTGAGAATCGGTCCATGTTCAGACCTACCCCCCATACAAATTACCCATATGAAATCGACATAAATTGCCATAAGATCCAAATTGTCATATAGATCTTACTCAAATTGGGCTTGTATGCGTTCATTACATCCACTAATGAGTAGTCCAAAAATGATCCCTTTGACACCATATAGAGCTGCTTCCCTATATTCACTTAAATCTATTAAAAACAAAAATATTGCACTGATTCTTCTCAAATTTTGTTTGTACATATTTTTGCAAAATACAAGAGACTTTACCAAACATGATCAGGATCGGTCCATTTTTGGACCTAGTCCCTTTATAGATATAGCATCCGATATGAACTTTTTCATATCTGCAGCCAAAAAAAATTAATAAAAATCCCACTCAAATTTGGTTTTTGTTTATTTTCAATGTCCAGTTAGTTGGGCCTAAGAGATAGGTAGGTCTAGACCGACTATAATTTTCTTACTTGTTTTTTTTTTTTGCACAAAAGTGGTCTGAGGCATTTGCTATTTCTTGACAAGTTTTTATTCGATTTTGAAGTTATAAATTAGTACTGAATTCGTTTCATATAACAACTTGTCGAAAAATTTAAACTATAGAACGAAATTCTGAAAAAAGTCATATTTTCCCCATATAAACACACATGAAATTTCCAGTCGTGTTGAGGCACCTCTAAATTTTTTTTGATTAACCCAATACTTTGTATTTCTTAGTTTTTATGCTATTCGCATATTTCTAGGGGGTGAGGAGACCGAGAGTTTGAATACTTTTTTATTAGGGGCCACTGTATTGTTTATAGATCTACTAGTATTTATTTTAAATTCTATAAGACCTATATCTAGATATATTTATGTTGAAATCTGATATCAATGTAAGTTTGTTAAACCACTTCAATAGTTTATTATATTCATTTTCGAACAACAATTTTAACACTTGTAAAAAATAACATGCAATCTCTTATAATTACTTTAAAAAAGTATCAATTTACTTATAAATGCTTTTACATAATTTTTTCTATCTAATTAACAAGTTCAAACGAATTTTCAATGCAATTAAATCTAACGTTTAATAGAATACACAATTTTCTAGACAAACATCAACAGCAAAAGGTCCATTATCCTTTGAGACGAGTACTACAAAAAAGTTGTATTGTTTTATTAATATTTTCCTTTTTTGTCTTAATTCAATAATTTTTTAGAATTTCCAATATGATATGCAAGCTTTGCTATAAGTATTTCAAATAGATTTAAATACTTGTACAATAATATTAGTTACAAGAGAAAAATAAACATGTTTGTTGGCCAGAGCATCGGCTTGATTGCCAGCGTTGTTGCGTTTTTGTTGAAAATTTCTGTTTATTCAGTTGAGTACGGTTAGAAGAACGAACAACATGTTTCACGGTTACTTTTACACATAATAAAGTGATTTAAAGTTTTTTTAAGTTTAAAAAAGAAAACATGTCTAATACAAAATGTTACTATTCTTCCGTTGAAACAGACACAGGTAAAACCGTTAATAATTTTTAAAATTAAAAAATCTATATATACATATATATATTAAATGGAAATGTGCATCATTTCAGTTAATTAAACGAGTTTTAAAATGAATTGACTTTTGAACACAATTTTCAAGGGTAAATTATGTTCAAACGAGTAATAGTGTTAAATTCGGCTATTCGGTATCTTCGATACTCTCTACCTGGGTCTTATTGTACTATTTATAACAAATGTAAACAAAATATTTGAAAAATTAAACAATTTGATAAGCTGAATACTGAATTGCTACAACGAACACACTGAATTTCTTGGCTATATTTTGGCACAATGTTGTCGGATTTACATTTTTAATTCCAACCTGCTACAAATAATGACAAACAATACTATCCTAAGTTTACTCAGGTAAATGGCTTATTTTGTGATTGAGCGTGATTTTAGCAGACTGATGGATGAACGGACAGACGGACGGACGGACAGACAGATGAACATCGCTATATTGACTCGAGTTGTTGTAATGATCAAGAGTATTTATACTTTATGCGGTCGCAAATTCATTTTTCGATACGTTCCGCACAGATGGTGGAGGGTATAAAAATACAAAATCCCCAGTTCTAATTATTGAAGGTTTTGCGTAAGGATTAAATATTTAAAATTTAAGAAAACAGTATGGATTAATATTGGGATGTAAAAATATATATTAATGTTGGGAAAATATTTATATTTTCATATCAATAATTTGTATTTTTGCATAAAATACCTTAATTTTATTTATTTCCACAAGTTTTAAATAAAATAAATTAAAACAAAAATTATTTCATCTCTACTCTACGTTTCGTTGACGTTTTATTTTGAGGTGTCCAATGACTTGAACCTTTCGATTTAAAAATACCGAAGATATAACTTCTTCTACTATTCAAAATATTGACGTGAAAAAGGCTTACGGAAAATTTAATATTAAATCTATAGTTTCCTACAGCTTTTTTTCAAAGAACTAAAAAAAGTTTAATAAAGTTTAAAAAATAAAGTTTTCTTTACGTTTGTTTAAAAAATTATAAAATTTGAAGTTGTTTCTTGATAGAAATTTTATTGCGATATATATTTAGGTTCTGGAAAACAGCTATAACAACCAGCAGATTCCAGCCTTCGAAATTCGAGTGCAAATTCTAGGAATTTTTTTTTATTAAATAAAGACCGTAAAGGTATGGTAATCAATTAAAACCAATTCACAAATCAACGCAAAAAAAAACAAACTCATTTTTATTACAATCGCACTAATACACACACATAGCATTGTATAATTTTATGTATGTGTTATTAGCAACTGTAATGCAGTTTACTCAAAAAAAAAAGGAAACAATTTAAAAATCTGTAAATCTGCAAAACGGCTAAAAAGAAATACCTTTCAAATAATATACATTTGTTCAAAATCGGGATAAAACGGTAGAACAAAACATCGGTCACAAGAAATCGCCTAGCCTATTAATATTATAGATAAATGAAACCCTATTTTATCACTTAGAAATTAAGTGCTCAGAAATAAAATTTGATAATTTTTTAGACGGTCATATATAAGGCCCATGATGATACTAATTTGTTTCGTATATTAAAAATTATCATAATTTTTCTTTTATGAATATTCTACTTGAGCCAAAAATAATATGGAACATATTAATCGAGTCTTTACGAGTTATGAAAGAATACTTAAGAGGGAAAAATCCCTATAAAAAATATAATTCATGATACATAAATAACTCATTTCGTATCCAACATTTTTACTAACCAGCAAAAAAAAGAAAGCCTCTCATTGTTTTTAAAGCAAGGATTTCTTTGGATGTTGTTTTGAAGAACTTCGAAATGTATCAGTCTGTAGTTATTATGAAAAAAAACTACTACTAGAAAATCCACATACAAGTTTATACTGGGAATTACTAATTGATATCGAGAAATCAAAAAAAGAAAAAAATTAATTAAAAAATTATAAGAAATTTTACAAAATTTTTCAAAATCATAATTTTCTAAAGGTCATTCGGAATTATACATGAAAAATACCCTTTTGTTGTTATATTTGAGCTTTATTGCACTGAAAATTAATTTTATTATATATAGTTCCTTAAATCTACTGAAAGAAAGGCTCTTCCCCTTCAAAAAACTATTTGAATATTTGAATATTTGAAGTTTATATCAGGTCCTATATTTAAAAGGGGACTAGGTCGAAAAATGGAACGATCCTGACCGTATTTGGTAAAGTCACTTATATTTGGAAATAATATATACAAACCAAATTTGGGAAAAATCGGTGCGATATTTTTGTTTTGTGATAGATTTAAGTGAAGATCGGAAAGCAGCTCTATATGGGGCCTATGACTAAGAATTGTCCTAAAGGGATTATTTTTGGACTACTGATTTATGGATATAATAAACACATACAAACCCAATTTGACTGAGATATATGTGATAATTTGGATCTTATGGCAATTTTAGTCGATTTCATAGGGGTCATTTGTATGGGGACTAGGTCTGAACATGGACCGATTTTCACCAATTTCAATAGCGTTCATCCTATGGATGATAACAGCTTATATACCAAATTTCATCAAAATATATTTGCGACCTGTAGTTTGATTACAAAGTTTACATGGACACATAGTTAGTCGGACGGACGCACATCGCTAAAACGACTCAGAAAGTGATTCTGACTCGATCGGTATAATAAAAGATGGGTCTAGGTCAAATATTTTTGGTAGTTACAAACAGCAGCGCAAAGTCATTATACCCAAACCACATAGTGGTATAGGGTATAAAAATTATAAGAAATTTTACATTTTCAAAATCTTAATTTTCTAAAGGTCATGCGGAATTATACATGAAAAATACCCTTTTGTTCTTATATTTGAGACTTTATTGCACTGAAAATTTATATTATTATATATAGTTTCCTAAGTCTGCTTAAAGAAAGACTCTTCCCCTTCAGAATACTATTTGAATATTTTCAGATATATTCCTTCTCCTTGTCCATTGCAATTATATCGTATGACACATCAATTTAAATCTTAAAAAAAAAAAATAATAATACGATAAAACTCTAGATCTAGAGCTCAAAGTATACATACTTAATGGTCTTTAGCGCGCTAAATTCTGATTAGACCTTTGAAATGATACAAAACATTGCTTTTCACCTTAAGAATTCAAAAAACTATTTTTTCCGCTGCTGTATTTGTTTTCTTAATTTCTATATCTAAACCCCTCTTTGGTGAGGATATAATAAGTTTGGGCTGATGTTTGTAACTACCAAAATTACTTCTCCTAGATTAACCTTTAATTATACCGATGAACTCAAAATCACTTTCTAAGTCTAAATATATCTGTGGTCACAAGCGATAACCGCTTAAGTCGACTTAAGAACGATTTGAGTTATGAATGCTATCATATTCTACTAAAAACGCTTTATATTTACGTGACATCTCCATTTCTCTAACACTGTTTTATAAAAAGTTATTAGAGAAAACATACTGACCTAAGTCGTAATGAAGACCCATTACATTTATATAAAAAATCATTTTTCTCGAAAGCATGGTGTTCGACGATTTGGATTATCTTTGCTATCTTATTCTACTAAAAACGCTTTATATTTTCATGTAATCCCCATTTCTCTAGCGCTAATTAATGAAAACATTTTGACCTAAGTCGTAATGGAGCCCCATTACATTTATATAAAAAGTTATTTTTCTCAAAAGCATGATTTTCGACTTAGGCGGTTAATGCTTGTGACCACAGATATATTGATGGAATTTTGTTATAAGCTTCTGTACGTCATAGGACGAAAAAGAAATTGGTGAATGTTCAAACGTAGCCCCATACAAATGACCCCTACGAGATCGAATTAAATTGCCATAAGATCCATATTATCATAAAGATCTTGCTCAAATTTGGTGTATGTTTCTTTTCATAGCCATAAACAGGTACTCAAAAAATAAGCGCTGTAGGACCATTCATTGGTCCATATGAAGCAGTTTCTTGTATTTGACTTAAATGTATAAAAACATAATTGTATTGCATTGATTTCTCTCAAATTTAGTTTGTATATATTTCTTAGAAAAATAAGTGACTTTACTAAATATGGTACTGATCAATTTTCCACATTTTCATATCTGCGGCAACATATACATAATAGTCTCACTCAAGATTGGTTAATGCTTATGTTTTAAAATCATGGTATACACAGGAAAAAATTCAACAACCGAATTGTTCCAAAGTTTGATCGTATTAACTGATATTTTACACCAGATGACCATTTTCTATAGTAATGAAATATTATCTGCTAAGACAACAGAATTGTGGCCCAAATTAATTCGAAATTCGGGTATTAACATCAACGCAATTCGGTTGGCTGTCATTTTGGTAGCCACAATGAATCCGTTTTCTTACTTCTTAAGTCAGGATTTATGGAAAATCTCATGTGATGTAATTTTTATTAGGATTCAGCGCTGTTAACAACTATAGGAAAGTATGTTTTGGTTTCAGCGATCGATTAATATATTTTTTGAGAAATATAGAAACGAAAACGCCATACTACGAAATATTGACGAAAAAACCCAAGAAGTTTATTGAAGGGGTTATGTACTAGTTCCAGGTTCTTTAACTAGTTTTGTGTAAAAAAATGTATACGTGACTTAGTGCAGTTTAGGTTGATTTCGCGAGAACCTGACCTGATGGAAAATTTTTAAGTACTTATTGTGATTTACCGAATATTAGTAATTTATAGGAACAAATAAAAAATGTATATTGTGGAAAGTATAACTGCCATTTTTTATTGCTTTTATTTTTACCATCACCTACAGTACTTATATATAGAACAGCTGTATATAAAATAGGAAGAATTGGAAGTTATTCAGTAAATAAAAGTTTAAATTGATAAAAAGTTCAAAAAAAAAAAAAATAAAACAACACTGTTCCAGAAGATACATATTTAATATAAGTCATTTATCAGGCATCATAAGCACAAGTCAAAATGCATTATACAGAATCCAAAAAAAAAAAGTTACTTCCTATGACAAGTCTATGTTTAATTTATTGGTGACTATCCAACTTGTCTCTATATCTGAATACTCCCTTTTTTCAGGTAGGGAAATACAAATACAAATTGTATTATATCTATAATATTAATAGGCTAGGCGATTTCTTGTGACCGATGTTTTGTTCTACCGTTTTATCCCGATTTTGACCAAACTTATATTATTTGAAAGGTATTTCTTTTTAGCCGTTTTGCAGATTTACAGATTTTTAAATTTTTTCCTTATTTTTTAGTAAATTGCATTTAAAGTTGCTACTAACACATACATAAAATTGTACATATGCTATTTGTGTTTTATTAAATTTGTTAATGCGTTTGTTATCTTCATTCACAATAATAATAAACCATAAAAATGTTGGTTTTTGAATTGGCTAAGTTGAAAAAGAAAGCTGTCTAGAAATTGCACTCTAATTTCGAGCGCTGGAATCTGCTAGTAATAACTTAAACTTCTTTAACTTAAAATTCTTTTATAAACAATTCAGATTACATTTTATAAAAACTTGTCTCAGCTTCACAAATATTTATTTTATTTTAGCTTTCTTAGAACAATATTAATCTTTGCACTATTTACTTAGTTTTTACTCGAGAATGATAAAATTAAGATTAAGCTATGCGCATATTTTTCCGTTATATGATAGAATAGTTCCCTCGCAAGGGTTACTAAGTCTCTTTCGTGTGTGAAAATTATAATTTCTTGCGAAAAATGTATGTTTAATGTGATAATTGGCTACCGTGCAAAAAGTTAAATAATAAGTGTACAGTGGGCAAATGGAAGCAAAGCAACAGTAAAAAAACAAGTCTGGAGAACTCGTCCTACTTACGGGTTAATTAACTAAGTGAAGGTGAGCTAAGTAAGCCATCAAATGTATTAACGGAAACGCTGGAATCGTGTGATGTAATATTTTTAAAATTAAATGACGCAAAATTGTTGCTTACAAGCCGATATTTGCAAAAACATTTGTTAGAAGCAAAGGACATTGAAGCAATTGACGAAGTGGAAAAACTTTTTTAGATGTAGAATGTACTTTATAATAAGATTACTAAATGCCAAAATTACTCAAAATATCAATAGACGAAAGAGGAAATTTAGTAAAATAACAACGTAGTTTAGAACAAGTAAGAAAATTATAGTCGGTCTAGACCGACTATATGATACCCTATACAATGCGTTTAGAGACCCTATCTCATAGGCCCAACTAACTGGACATAGAAAATAAGCATAAACCAAATTTGAGAGGAATTTTTATTAATTTTTTTGGCTGCAGATATGAAAAAGTTCATATCGGATGCTATATCTATATGGGAACTAGGCCCAAAAATGGAGCGATCCTGACTATGTTTGGTAAAGTCTCTTGTATTTTGCAAAAATATATACAAACAAAATTTGAGAAGAATCAGTGCAATATTTTTGTTTTTTGATAGATTTAAGTGAAAATCGGGAAGCAGCTCTATATGGGGCCTATGATTAAGAGTTGTCCCATAGGTATCATTTTTGGACTACTCATTAATGGATGTAATAAACGCATACAAACCCAATTTGAGTAAGATCTTTATGACAATTTATGTCGATTTCATAGGGGTCATTTGTATGGGCGCTAGGTCTGAACATGGACCGATTCTCACCAATTTCAACAGCGTTCATCCTATGGCCGATAAAAGCTTATATACCAAATTTCATTAAAATATATTCATATTTGTGACCTGCAGTTTGATTACAAGGTTTACATGGACACACAGACGGACGGACGGACGGACGGACATCGTTAAATCGAATCAGTTAGTGATTCTGATTCGATCGGTATAATAAAATTTCGGTCTAGGTTAAATATTTTTGGTAGTTACAAACAGCAGCACAAAGTCATTATACCCAAACCACATAGTGGTATAGGGTATGACCATTTAATAGCGTTAATCCAAAGTACAGAACAATGGCTTTTAAAAAGTTGTTCAAATATTGTTAGACCATTTTTATTTAGTGAGTATAAAATAAATAAATTAACAAATTTAAAAAAATTAATTTTTTTGCTAACATATAATTTGAAGAGAAAAATAATAAATTGTCCCACTGTTATGTGTATGTGTATGTTTATTAGCCACAGTTTGCGTGACGTCAGAGTTCAAACATTCACAGAAGATTTTAATTCTGTCTGTGTAATGCCGTAATCTTTATTTTATCATTCTTGGTTTTTACTAACTAGTCTTCCGAATATAAAATTCAATCTTTGAAGGTTTGTATTCTAGAACTTAAACAGATTCATATGAAGTTAAGTTATTATCAAAGAGTGGTAAATGTATTTAGCAAAATTATATTTAAATATTTTTAATAACCGGTTGTGAATTTAAATATGTATGTAAGTATATGCATTACAATGGTAACAAATAAACTAAATCAAAACATTATTTTGTTAACACTATTTAAACCAAGGCGTCGAATTATAATTTACATTCAGATTTTATTAGTCAAATCAATATACAATTGTTTTATTACACTTTCATTGCTTTAACAATAATCATAATTTAGCAAAATAAATAAATATATATTTTTTTAAATTGAATTTTGTATATAAGTCTAATGGTTTTGATAGTTAATTCAATAATTATGTATAAAAAACCCATAATTATGTATAAAACTATTAAATTAGTTTTGTTCAGTCTGATAACTGTTCATGACGCATATGTGCGTCATTGTCGATAAATGTAAACGTTTACATTAAATGTAACACAATTACTTTGAAAACTAATTAATCCCTCTTTTAGTTAAACTTTATATTTCCTCATTTTACAGCAATAATAATTGATATTGTTACGATAGATTTTCTATTTCTTTTTTTTTTAACGAAAACTTAACAAATAACTTTTAACTAAAATTGGTTTTTAGGGTTGTTAATATCCAGCATGCTTAAACAAATCATGCTCAAAACAACAAAGAGAATGTGTTTTTATAAAAACTTGACCAACTTGTAAAAATGATTTGCATTTATTTACAACCATTGAAAGATAATAAAATCCATATGAATAATAAAACGTAGCTGTGAATGTGTAACTCAGATAGAATGAGGCAACATTTTGATCTTATTGTTTCGTTTGCAAAAATGGGGGGGAGCGAAGCTGTTAATAACATCCTAATAGAGGTTTCACTAACTTGTTAAAGTATTTTTTAAAATCCATACAGACATGTTATATGTTAAGTTGTTCAACCAACAATATTATATGGTGTCTTGATTTTGACATATATGGGCTAAAACAGCGTTACCATTTCATATTTATTTTGTAAAATAGATAAGGGTTCTATTGTTTAGATTTCTATTATTTAATTTTAATACTGGAAGTTGGATTTGTTTTGCGGTAACGCGCATTTTTGTGACAGTTTTTTTTCTATTCGATTTGTGTTAAAATTTAAATAATTTCAGTTAAATATTCTTTGCGTACGACATATGTTCTGTAATTAAACAATTTAGATGTTAGTTTGATTGAAGCTTAAACTTTTTGAGTAAATTAATTGTGCACAGAAATAGATTTACGCACTTAATTCCATTCCATTCAATTATGTATATAATAAATACTACTTTATCACAATGCGCGACACAAAGCTGACATAATTGTTGAGAGTTTGTTAGCGTTTATAATTTAAACCTCTAATGCTCTAACTTCTGTAGGCGATGCACATGTAATACATATATGTCAAAATGATTTTTGGCAAATTAATTTGCTGATATCTAGAAAGGTTTTACGGAATTAACTACATAATTGAATGTTTTTGATTTAAATTAAAAGTCAACGAAGTAATTTCATAATCTTGAAAGTATTCGCTCATATTTTCTGACTATTTTTCAGACGTTTAAAAGTTTATTCATCAAAATATTTATAAAAGTTTTAAATTTGACGCAATTATTCGTGTTAACTTTTACCTCAGTCTCAATAGATAAAGAAATCGAATTTTGTCTTAGTAGCTCTGCTAAGATCGTCCAGAGCAAATGATACATATATTTAAACTAGAGACCGAATGGAGTTAAAGTGCGTTTATTGTTATTATCCTATATTGGTGTCAAATAGGAGAAGAGTCTCTTGGAAATTTTATGTATTTTTATACCTTATACTACTATGTGGTCACGGTATAATGACTTTATGCTGATGTTTGTAACTACAAAAACTATTTGCCCTGTTATACCGACCGTTCGTCAGTCCGACCGTTCGTCAGTCTGTTCGTCCATCCGTGTGTCCATGTTATTCTTGTAATCAAACTACAGGTCGCAAATATGAATATATTTTGATGAAATTTGGTATGTAAGTAAGCTTACAGACATAGGACGAACGTTATTCAAATTGGTCAAAATCGGTGCATGTCTAGATCTAGTTCCCATAAAAATGAACCCCATGAGATCGACTTAAATTGGCATAAGATGTAAATATACAGTATCTTACAAAAATAAGTTTTCACACGATAAAATAAATTTCAAATTAACATAACTTTTATTTATTATTTAAATTTTTAATTGCTAAATCACTTATTTAAAGTTCATATCCAGTATTATTTAAAATTGAACAAAAGGTAAAAATAAATTCAGCCATTTCGCTGATATTAAGTAATAAAATAAACAAGTAAGAAAATTATAGTCGGTCGAGACCGACTATATGATACCCTATACCATGCGTTTAGAGACCCTATCTCATAGGCCCAACTAACTGGAAATAGAAAATAAGCATAAACCAAATTTGAGTGGGATTTTTATTAATTTTTTTGGCTGCAGATATGAAAAAGTTCATATCGGATGCTATATCTATATGGGGACTAGGCCCAAAAATGGACCGATCCTGACCATGTTTGGTAAAGTCTCTTGTATTTTGCAAAAATATATACAAACAAAATTTGAGAAGAATAAGTGCAATATTTTTGTTTTTTGATAGATTTAAGTGAAGATCGGGAAGCAGCTCTATATGGGGCCTATGACTAAGAGTTGTCCCAGGTATCATTTTTAGTCTACTCTTTAATGGAAGTAATAAAAGCATACAAACCCAATTTGAGTAAGATCTATATGACAATTTGGATCTTATGGCAATTTATGTCGATTTCATAGGGGTCATTTGTATGGGGGCTAGGTCTGAACATGGACCGATTCTCACCAATTTCATCCTATGGCCAATGAAAGCTTACATACCTAATTTCATCAAAGTATATTCATATTTGCGACCTGCAGTTTGATTACAAGTTTACATGGACACACAGACGGACGGACACACGGACGGACATCGTTAAATCGAATCAGTTAGTATTAGAGATGGGTCTAGGTCAAATATTTTTGGTAGTAACAAACAGCAGCACAAAGTCATTATACCCAAGCCACATAGTGGTATAGGGTATAAATTACGTTACATGAGAAATTTTCCATGTAATTTAGTATCCACAATGTCCACCATTTCTGGTCGACATTTTTGACAAACGGTCGTTCATGGTTGCGACTAGTTTCTTGCATTCCTCTGGTGTAATTTTTTCCCAAGTTTCCTTGACACAATTTTTTAATTGTGTGATATTTTGTGGCGCTTCCTGAGAAATGCGTAGTTTCAAAATTGCCCAAGCGTTCTCAATCGGCGAGAGGTCGGGGCTTTGCGGTGACCATTTTAAAACATTAATATTTTCATCTTCTAGGTATTTTGTTACTTTTTTGGCGGTGTGGATAGGAGCGTTATCTTGTTGTGGTATAATTAATTTCCTATTAGTCTCCTTCCTTCCGCTATTGCCACTGCCTTTATAATATTTAAATAAATGTCGGCATTCACTTTACCTTCTAGAGTGATTAATTTCCCTACTCCATTTGTGCATAAACAACCCCATACCATTAATCCTTTTTCTGATCCCTTAAACGTAGGCTTAAGTGCACTTTATACGACAACAACTCTCCTTTCTTTCTCCATACATGAATTCTGCCATGAGAGTACTTCAAGCGAATCATGGATTCATCTGTCCAAAGTACAGTTTTCCAAAATTCGTCAGTTTTTAAGGCATGATTTTAATAAAACTCCATTCTTTTTTTCAAATTTGGTTTGCTAACGTAAGGAATTTTTCTTGCAACACGTCCATGCTTGCCAGCTTCATGTAATCTTCTTCGTATAGTTTGCGCTGATGGTACTTCGAAGCTTTCACTTTGTAATTTGGCACGAATTTTTGGCACCGAAATTAATGGATTGGTATTGGAAATAGTGATGATTCTTCCACAACCCTTTTCGATGTAATTCTTTGTCTACCTGCATGTTTTATAGGGCATACCCGCAATGTTGTTCTAATACGCGAATAATATTTCCGATAGTTGTATGCGATTTTTTGAAAATGTTAGCAATTTTTCTGTGAGAATCGCCACTTTTATGCATTTCAATTATAGCCTTACGCTCTGCCAGTGTAAATTGCTTAAATTTTCCCATTGAAGTGCCTAAAAAATTTTAGAAACTAATTATTTCAGGTTAGAATTGAATTTATTAAAAATCTTACAAATTTGTTGATTTTTTGGTTTTATTTTTTTATGTTTTATTTTAAAACGTGATATTACACAAATTAGAAAGCAAATTGTAATATTTTTATGACCACTGAACGAGAACTAATGATTTTTTGCTCTGGAAACTTACTTCTGTAACGCCAACTGATAGCAAAAAACGTGGAATATATAAACAAACCTTGAGCTGCCGCTGCTCTGCCAGCGCCATTAGTCGGCTAGATAACGGTTCTTGAAAATAAAATGTATGCCAATGTAAGTTTTCAAATATTTAAAATATTACAGTGCGTTATTGATATAATGACGCCATGGAAACTTATTTCTGTAAGATATGGTAGATCTTGGTCAAATTTGGTTTGTTTGTGTTTATTACACCCATTAATCATTAGTCTAAAAATAATCCCTTTAGGGCAATTCATAGTCATAGCCCCCATATAAAGCTGCTTTCCGATCTTCACTTATATTATTAAATATATTAAAATAACAAAATTATTACACAGACTTTTCTTCTATTTGGTTTGTATATGTTTTTGTGAAAAATAATTGCCTTTATGGAATAAGGTCAAGATCGGTAACCTAGTCCCCACGTAAACATAACATCCGATATGAACTTTTTCATATCTGCAGGCCAAAAAAAAAAATTGATAAGTATGTCCCTCAAATTTGGTTTATATTTTTAACAGGATGATATACGTCTAATTTTACATACCAAATAAATTCTGCATTAATAGTTTTTCATTTAGCATTCTTGTATCCTTTCAAAGGGACTTCAATATTTTAAAGGATTATATTTTTTAAAAAAATTTATTGAAATATTTATTGTATGTCTTTCCCTGTTATTAGCTAAGTGTTTATTAAAATTTAAAATTAAAATTTTTTTAATTAAAACAATAATTTTTTTTTCGTTACACAAGAAAATAACTAAATGAAAATCCACGATACGATACCTTATACCATGCGTTTAGAAACCCTATCTCTCAGGTCTAACTAATTAGATAAAGAAAATAAGCATAAAAAAATTTGAGTGGTATTGTTAATAATTTGTTTGCCTTTGGATGTGAAAAGGCTCATATCGGATGCTATATTTATATGGGGTCAAGGTCGGAAAATGGACCGATCTTGACTCTATTTGGTAGGGTTTTTTGATAGATTTAAGTGAAGATCGGGAATCAGTTTTATACATGGCGGCTATGACTAAGAATTGTCCTAATAAGGTCTAATTTTGAACTACTTATTAATGGATGTAATAAACATACCCAAACCCAATTTGAACGAGTCGATCTTATAGGGGTCATTTGTATTGGGACTAGGTCTGAACATGAACCGATTTTCACCAATTTTAATAACGTTCATCCTATGACCGATAGAAGCTCGTAAGCTAAATTTCATCATATTTGCGAACTGAAGTTTGATTACAAAGTTTACATGGACACACAGACGGACAGACGGTTAAATAGTTTTGTTAGTTACAAACATTAGCACAAAGTCATTATACCTTGGCTACATGATGGTAAAGGGAATAAAAATGGGTGAAGTTTTTAAAGGATATTTTTGACATGGTAAAAAAAATTGCATATGACACCGATCGCGCTATCATACAATAGTTAAAAGTATTTAAATTCGAGGGCGGATTAATAAGTCCGAAAGTGTCAAAAATTTTTTCGATATTGCACGGTCCCATCGGAAAGTGAAAGCGTGCGATCGAGAGATACAAAACATGGAAATATCATTATAGTACTTTAAACAAATGCCAAAACAGCAAGATGATATTGGAAGGTTTTACGGCTTAGCAAAAGAAGGAAAGAGTAAAGATAAAAGGTATGCTAAAATATCTGGAGAAATTTTGAATTTGTGGATAAAACTTAAAATAAAAAAAATTTATATTATCTTACCAAAAGCATTTAACATGTCCGAATGATAGCAATTTTACTGAAAGTGAAAGAAAATCTCTTCTGATGATTCTGATTTATCATCAATATCTGAAGATGATACTGATGAAAATCTAGACAACTAGATAACTACAAACCCTCAGGCAAACAAAATCAACTTAAATTATTGTTAAATCCAGCTGTTTATTTGGTCAACAATGTTAACGTGAGCCCACAAAATCAGCTAAATTTGAAAACAATTGGCGAGGTCTGGAATAATCATTGCCATCCCAACACAAGCACGAATATCCAAAGCTATGACGAGATCCGCTAAACAAAAATAACAATAACTAGATAAAACATTGAAAAAGAAGATTGGTGCCTTCACTTCGATGGGAAGAAGATTGGAAAGAAAGAAGTGCAGGATATATTTATGAAAAACGAAGTAAAGTTAGCTGTTCTTGTACTTGATAGTGGAAAATCGTTTTATATATTTAACGGTAACAAAGATACGTTGTATACGTTTGATTTGTGGAAATCCATCAAAATGATAGTTTGCTACCCGACTAGTGTAAATATCGGACACAAAAATTGCGTTGTTAGGTTACTCAAAAACTATTTTGAGTCAATTTTGTTATCAGCACCGCAATATGTTGGCTGCCAGCACCACATCCTGGATTTGTTACTAACATTCATTATGATTTTCTTGTTCAGATATAAAAAAACTACATACATCTCAAAAATACATTAAATCAAAACGATGCAGTTATTAAATGTATGGACATTAAATGGCGTGATGATATGCAATTTTTCTTTGAGCTCGGTAAAGCATTAAAATATTGTAATGAAAATGGACGGTTTCCATTCATTAACTTTATATTATTACCACCAATGAGTAATGGCCGATGGAACTCCAGTTTTGGCATTTTGGCATTTATTCTTCTTCCAAATTATCGGGAAAACCTTCTCCCTATCTGTAAGTTCATATGTGGTCCATGGTATAATGTATGGTTTTCTGGTCACTGTTTCCGTACAAATAACTTTTCATCATTAAAAAAACTCTCTTGCACCATTTAAGATGGCGCAAGAATGTTTTTTACCGCACTGGATGCAAATATCGCCTGCAATTAATAGATAGCGGCGCAGCAACATACATATGTGCAGAACGACCTATTAAAATAGCGTAACATGTGAGTCGTAAAACAACATCGGTGTGACTTATGATTGTATTGGAGCAAAAATTATGATATGTAATAACCTGTTTGAAAACCAAAAATGGAAAATAAAAAATGAAAAATGAGAAATAGAAAATGAAAAATAAAAATTAAAAATGAAAAAGAAAAATAAAAAATGAAAAATAAACAAGTAAGAAAATTATAGTCGGTCTAGACCGACTATACGATACCCTATACCATGGTTTAGAGACCCTATCTCTCAGACCCAACTAACTGGATATAGAAAATAAGCATAAACCAAATTTGAGTGCCATTGTTATTAATTTTTTTGGCTGAAGATATGAAAAAGTTCATATCAGATGCTATATTTATATGGGGACTTGGTCGAAAAATGGACCGATCCTGACCATATTTGGTAAAGTCACTTATATTTTGAAAAAAATATACATAAACCAAATTTGAGAAATATCTGTGCAATATTTTTGTTTTTGATAGATTTAAGCGAAGATCGGGAAGCACCTCTATATGGGGCCTATGACTAAGAATTGTCCTATAGGGGTTATTTTTGAACTACTGATTAATGGATACAATAAACATACACAAACCCAATTTGACTAAGATCTGTGTGATAATTTGGATCTTATGGCAATTTATGTCGATTTCATAGGGGGCATTTGTATGGGGACTAGTTCTGAACATGAACCGATTTTCACCAATTTCAATAGCGTTCATCCTATGGCATATGAAGGCTTATAAACCAAATTTCATCAAAATATATTTATATTTGCGACCTGTAGTTTGATTACAAGGTTTACATGGAAACACAGACGGATGGACGGACGGACGGACATAGCAAAAACGACTCACTGATTCTGATCTGATCGGTATAATAAAAGATGGTCACATATTTTTGGTATTTACAAACAGCAGCACAAAGTCATTGTAACCAAACCACATAGTGGTATAGGGTATAAAAATGAAAAATGAAAAACGAGAAATGAAAAATAAAAAATGAAAACTGAAAAATAAACAAGTAAGAAAACTATAGTCCGTCTAGACCGACTATACGATACCCTGTACCATGCGTTTAGAAACCCTATCTCTTAGGCCCAACTAACTGGACATAGAAAATAAGCAAAAACCAAATTTGAGTGGGATTTTTATAATTTTTTTTGGCTGCAGATATAAAAAAGTTCATATCGGATGCTATATCTATAAAGGGGCTAGGTCCAAAAATGGACCGATCCTGATCATGTTTGGAAAAGTCTCTTGTATTTTGCAAAAATATATACAAACCAAATCTGAGAAGAATCAGTGCAATATTTTTGTTTTTTAATAGATTTAAGTGAAGATCGGGAAGCAGCCCTATATGGGGCCAAAGGGATCATTTTTGGATTACTCATTAATGGACGTAATAAACGCATACAAAACCCAATTTGAGTAAGATCTATATGACAATTTGGATCTTATGGCAATTTATGTCGATTTCATAGGGGTAATTTGTATGGGGGCTAGGTCTGAACATGGACCGATTCTCACCAATTTCAATAGCGTTCATCCCATGGCCGATAAAAGCTTATATACCAAATTTCATCAAAATATATTCATATTTGCGACCTGCAGTTTGATTACAAGGTTTACATGGACACACAGACGGACGGACATTGTTAAATCAACTCAAAAAGTGATTCTGATTCGATCGGTATAATTAAAGATGGGTCTAGGTCAAATATTTTTGGTTGTTACAAACAGCAGCACAAAGTCATTATACCCAAACCACATAGTGGTATAGGGTATAAAAATTAAAAATAACAAATGACAAATAAAAAATAAAAAATAAAAAATTAAAAATTAAAAATTAAAAATTAAATATTAAAAATTAAAAATGAAATATGAAAAACAAGTAAGAAATTATAGTCGATCTAGACCGACTATACGATACCCTATACCATGCGTTTAGAAACCCTATCTCTTAGGCCCAACTAACTGGACATAGAAAATAAGCAAAAACCAAATTTGAAACAATTTTTAAAAAGTTCATATCGGATGCTATATCTATATGGGGACTAGGTCCAAAAATGGACCGACCATGGTTGGTAACGTCTCTTGTATTTTGCAAAAACATATACAAACAAAATTTGAGAAGAATCAGTGCAATATTTTTGTTTTTTAATAGATTTAAGTGAATATCGGGAAGCAGCTATATATGGGGCCAAAGGGAGCATTTTTGGACTACTCATTAGTGGATGTAAAGAACGCATACAAACCCAATTTGAGTAAGATCTATATGACAATTTGGATCCTATGGCAATTTATGTCGATTTGATAAGGGTAATTTGTATGGGGGCTAGGTCTGAACATGGACCGTTTCTCACCAATTTCAATAGCGTTCATCCCATGGCCGATAAAAGCTCATATATCAAATTTTATCGAAATATATTCATATTTGCGACCTGCAGTTTGATTACAAAGTTTACATGGACACACAGACGGACGGACGGACGGCCGGACATTGTTAAATCAACTCAAAAAGTGATTCTGATTCGATCGGTATAATTAAAGATGGGTCTGGGTCAAATATTTTTGGTTGTTACAAACAGCAGCACAAAGTCATTATACCCAAACCACATAGTGGTATAGGGTATAATGAAAAACGGAAAATGAAAAATAAAAAATAAAAAAATAAAAATGAAATATGCAAACTGAAAATGAAGAATGAAAAATGAGAAATAGAAAATGAAAAATGAAAAATAAAAATTAAAAATGAAAAAGAAAAATAAAAATGAAAAATAAAAAAAGAAAAATGAAAAATGAGAAATGAAAAATGAAAAAAGAAAAATAAAAAATGAAAATTAAAAATTAAAAACGAAAAATGAAATATGAAAAATAAAAAAACGAAAAATTAACCGGTTGAAATAATAAATAATAATTAATATTTTTATATTAGCAGAGCACCTGCAGTTGATTGCTATAAGTGATACATAGATGACGCTTTCTGTTTGATTTTAAAAAAGTGCCAGAAAAAAATCTTTGATTACTACATTTTTAGACATCTCCCCTGGGTGTGTAATGATTTTTGTTATCATTGTTATGTCGTTTTAATATTGTTTAAAAAAATAAATAAAAAAAACTTGAAAGGTTTTATAAACCGCATTCGGTTTATTGAAGGTTTTTGTTTCAAACTGACCCAAGTTATTGGTTTTTATTATCAGTAGCATATGGCTTGGGAAAATTTTAACCATGGCAAAATTCCATGAATTGGGCTATGAATTCCGTTTTCCTATTTAGACCCAATGAATATTTTCCTTTCCCGAAACTAAAGAGAACTTTCTTTTCAAACTATAAAGTCCTTTAAAAGGGAAGTAAGTTCTCGAAATGAATAACTGTAATCGCAATTGGTTTCAGACGTATATATATTATCTGGTTGGTGAACAATGATTTTTTTTTATTTTTTATACCCTCCACTCCAGTGTGCAGAGGGTATATATAAGTTTGTCATTCCGTTTGTAATAATTAGAAAAAAAAATTTTGGACCCCATAAAATATATATAATTGTGATCCTTATAACAACCGGAGTTGATATAGCGATGTCCGTCTGTCCGTCTGCCCGTCTGTGGAAATCACTATGGCGGCATCAATCGGGCAGCTAGGGTGCTCGCTGATATAAAAAATGATTCATTAACATCCTGAAAAGTTTGTTATTTAAATGAGATTTGAATGAAGAACTAAAAAAGTCTTGAAAAAATATAATTTTCTATGTTGTTCTTGTCACGATCACGCCCTGAATGGTGCAGCTACAGTGATCATTTTTAGTGAGAATGATTCACCAAATTCATGGGAAGATCTCTGTTTTAAAAATCATTAAAGTCGGTGGAACAGGTCCAGGGAAATCTCTGAAAAAGTAAAAAAAAATGAAAAATATGATGTTTCTATATTGTTCTTGTTGTTATTCTAAATGTTGTGTTGTTGTCATAGCTGGACTTGTTGTTTTTGTGGTCGTTGTGGTAATAATATAATAAAAACTAACCCTTTGTACATTTTTTTATTAACTCTGGTAGAAAAATTTAAAAGTTTCCATTGTTTTGGCATCACTAAAAAAAATTTACTAGATCATTTCTGTCATTGCCATGAGCCTGCCTGCAAAGTTTCAGATCGATTGGGTCACGGGAAAGGTGTTCAAATCAATCCAAAATTTTTTCGACAAGCAGACACTACGAGTTAATATATGTAAAGGGAGTAAAAATTCACCAGCATCTAAAGCAAATAATGCTAAAATACCTAGTTGTTAATAAAAAGAAAACAATGTAAATTTAGCAAAAAAAATTTTTATGTATTAATTTATTTAAAGAGAAAAACATAAAAATAACGTTTGATGTTGTATGTTTTTTTTGTGTGTAATATTTACATATACATACATACATACATACACAAATTAAATAATACAAATAATATACATATATTCTATATATGTATATCCATAAAAACTGCATGTTAGAAATAAATCGTTATATTATTTTATTTACATAAAATTCTGCAATATTTTGTTGTGGGGAAAATACATTTCTTTTGCATTAACAGAGTGTCACCTCATTTTGCTCAGCGTGACTATTCCACAGTAGATGGGGCCACAATTTTTGTTCTAATTAGCTTTGCAATAGTTATTTCTATTTTAACATGAATGTCAATATTTTCAAATAGATATTATACATAACAATGTTAAGAGTATACACGGGCTGGTCTTTTATTTCATACGTTTTTTCATTATTCTTTTACAAATATGAACACAAGTTTGGCATATTAACTTTTTGTTGTCTTTACAAAATAGAGTTACCGAGTTATAAATGAGATTTTTGCTTTCAAAAAAGTTCTACATAGTTATATAGAATTATTATTCTGCTTTACCTACAAAATATCTGATTGCTACACCTAATTTTTAAAAATTGTTTATAATTACTAAAGCATTATTATTCACATAAATACAAAATTGCACTTTTTAAATTTTCCATTAAAATTTAAGAAAATATCAATTCTAAAAACTGGAATTAAAATTTCCAATTATAAATTAGAAAATATTAACTGAATTTCAGAAAATCATATCAAAACGTCGGAAATAATAATTTTAAATTTAGAAGACATCAATTGCGTCTTTAATATAGTACATATAAATTTTATTCGTTAAACACAAATTGAAATTCCAAAACAAACACCAAATATATATTGGCATTCAGGAGAAATTAATAGCTTTTCAGTAACTTCTTTTAATGATTGTCGAATTGTTAATAAAGAAAAGCAAAATTATCAGTAAAATTTTTAAACGATATTCGCTATTGTTAAAGTCAGCTGTTGTTGTTATCTACACGACAACCATTTTTGTGTTGTTTATTCAATCGATAAAAACTTAAATTTTTAAATAAATAAAAATCATAAAATCGTGAAAATATTTTGCTTCTATTAAAAAACTTTTTTATATAAATAAAAAAATTAAATAGCATATTCAATTCATTATTTCATTTTCAAATAAATAAACAGAAATATTAGTAAAAAAAAATCGAGATATTAAACATAAACATAAAATCATCCTGTCAAACACGAAGTAATTTGTTTTTTTTTCTATTCTTCTTCGTGGTTTTCGCTTATTTTAACAGAGATGCCACTCGTTTACAATTTAAATAAATAGAAAAATAGATTTGTCGACTGTCGTTAAGATGTGTGAACTTAGTGAATCACTTAATCCTCAGTGCAAACAACAATAGCTGTCGATATATTTTGCGATTGTCGGATCGTTGAAATTCTGTCGGATCGTTGAATTCGCACTACAGAAAACATTAATTTAAATTCAATGAATTTTAGAAAACCTCAAATGATATTTAAGAATTGCGAACATAAAAATTGTTACATAAATAAACGCAATTTGATGAGAATGTTATTTATACATATATTATTTTTCACAATTTTTTTTTTTTTTGATGAATATTTGAAGTTTTTCAGAAAATAAAGATAACAAATTATTTTATTTAAAATGTTTGGGACATTTGGTTTTTTGCGTTTGGATTCCCTAATTTAATTATTTATTATTATAAATTTATTCTCTATGTTTTCCAAATATGGCAATATTTTAATAAAAAAATTGAGAGAGCTTTTTTTTGGTTATTATTTTGTTACTCCATCAGACCTATATGGCCGCAATGAAAAAATATTTCGCCAGTTAAAAGAAACTATACAGCCATCTCCAATTAGCACGATTTAATGCATATTGCCACCCTGCACAACCATTACCTTTGCAATGGAGGTTAAGGCGAGAAGTTATGTCATATAACCGGAAACGCATGCATATTTTTCCAATATTTTGTTTACATTTATTATCAATACTCAAACCGAGGTGGAGGGTATCAAAGATTCGGCACAGCCGAATTTAACACTCTTACTTGTTTTTATATATAATTTTTTCCGGAAATAAAAATTTTTAGCTTCTTAATTAAAATGTTCTTTTCATTTAAAACTTTTATTTTAAAAACATTCGGTTAATCATACTGAGTAGAATCTTATTTATTTATTTATTTAAATTTTTTGTATCGTGATTTCTTTATATAGTTAAATGGTGCGATATTGTTTTTTAGTTAGGTTAACTGGATAATAAATCTATGGTTGTAGCCATGATCGATATTTTGAATATATTTTCATTACCTCTCTTGTCTTCCTTCTATTGTTCCTTTCAGATTTAGAAGGCGAAGAAAACGACGTCGCCTTGGCGATGTCACCATCCAACAGACAAACAGCCAAGACTCAAACACCACGCGACATCAGCGATAGTAGCGAAGAACGTGAAACATGGAGCGGAAAAGTCGATTTTCTATTATCCGTCATAGGGTTCGCTGTAGATTTAGCAAACGTTTGGCGATTTCCTTATTTATGTTACAAAAATGGCGGCGGTAAGTCCTTTTTACGTTTACCAACAACTTAATTTCTCATTTGAGATCATAAGAGTATGTAAAATGTGGGGCTACAATGTCAACTGGCCACCACCACACATTTATTATAAGTATTTAAGTAAAGCAAAGCTAAGTAATTTGAAGCACTTGTCAGCTTAATGCTACAGTGAGCTCAATTAGAAACGTATAACAATTTCCTCATAAAAGTATAAAGTTTTTTTTTCTTTTACTTTCAATGTTTTGCTAAGTCGTTGCGACTTGTGGTAAGAACCGTATACAAGGATTAGCTTTTTGCTATTGTTCATCCTTTTTTATATGAATGCGAGTATGTGTGTATGTATGTGGTATAACAAATTATATATTTTTCTTTGAATAAATCCTTAACTATTTTTTTAAAGAAAAATATTTCGTTATAGAAAAGGTATTATCGTGTAACAAAAATTATTTTAAAAAAAATTTAATCGTTTCAATTCGATATTAACTCAAGTTTATGATCTTTTAAAAAGGATCAGAATACAAACAAACTTGTTGATCATATTCTATGCTAATTCAGATATAATATGTATTATGACAAAAACAACATAGACATAGGGGTTTTAAATAAAATTTACCATTATTTTGCAATGACTTGATTAGAAAGAAAAATCTTTCATTAAATCTTTCGAAAGATTTACGAAATTTTTTTTCAGTCCATCCCTACATAGTGGGCCTAAATATAATAAAATATGTTCTAGTAATGTATTCATAACGCATAGGATTACTTACTCATAATAAGTATCCATCATTCAAGAATGATTTCAAAGTAAAGTGCTTTAGTATATGTGTGTATGGAACGACAACTAAATCCTTCGTACTGTTACGGCATGCTTTTTTTCAACACTTTTACAGACATCATAATTTTCATCATCATAATCACATTTAATGCGATTCGGTTTCGTTGTCAAGGCACACATTCCCTTCATAAGAAAAAAAAAAAAGAAAACTTAACAACATCTTCAACAAAAGGATTTTCATACTCTATTATTATGTCTTCTTAGGAAAAAGTAGAAAAAACTTATGGTTAAAAGCACAATATTAACACAATTGGCTGTGATTTTTTTTTTGCTTTTTTCAGCTCTGCACGTTTTTCATCCTGCGATAGGGTGGGGGCGCGCAAGAAGCAACAAGCTCTAGTTGCCACATACATCTTAATCTTGATATTTATCATCTTTTTTTTATTCTTTTATTATTATTACTGACATACTCTACTCCTGTTGCTTTCTATGTGTTCCAAATCGTTTGATTTAAGTGAATAGAATCAAAAATACATATTTTCAATTTCTTTTCCTTTACTTGTAAATTGTAATATTATGCGCTTCAATGATTTCAATAAGTGTTATACATTATGGTTTTATTCGATTTTAAAAGGTCTCTTAAATTGTTGAGCATTAAATTTAACTTAATGGGATTATTGTATTATGCTTTTTAATATTTAGTAGGCTTAAAAGTATATGAGGTCAAATGCTAAAATATTATATAAATGATATTTGTTCGAGTACATTTAATAGCACAAATGAAAGTCTTAAATAATAAAAAAAAAAAAACAGGAAAGTCGACCGACTATACCGACTATGCGATATCCTATACTATGCTTTTAGAGAAGGAGTCTTAGTTCGACCTAGTTTGATGTAGAAAATAAGCATAAACAAAATATGACTGGCATTAATTTTTTGCTTGCAGATATGAAAAAGTTCATATTTGATGCTATATTTATATGGCAACTAGGTCGGAAAACGGAGGACCGATCATGACCGTATTTGGTAAAGTCACTTATTTTCGCGAAAACATATTTAAACTAAAATTGAGAAAAATCTGTGGAATATTTTTAAGAGAAGATCGGGAAGCAGCTTTATTCTATAGCGTTTATGTTTGGATTACTGATTAATGGGTGTAATAAATACACACAAACTAATGCCGTTTTCTTTTCTGACAAAAAATGTCGCCCTTTTTTTTTGCCGTTTTTTGGAAAAGTGTATTTTTTTAAATATTCTGAATTAAGAGCAACCTTATATTATATATTATTATCCTCTTGGAAGTCATAGGGTGAAAATATTAAAAAAAAGGGGAACAATGGGGAAATATTCTCACACTATGACCTGAAAGAAGGCAATGGCTGGAATTTTTTGTGATTTACGAGGGCTCGACTTTGATACCTTTCGATTGATGTATAAGATAAGGTTACTCTTAATTCAGAATATATAAAAAGTACACTTTTCGAAAAAAGGGCAAAAAAGGGCGATATTTTTTATCAGAAAAGAAAACGGCATAAATTTGAACAAGATCTATAGTATAATTTGGATCTTCTGCTTAAAATAACACAAAATATAGTCATATTTGCGATTAGCGATGTCCGTCCGCCCGTCTGTCTGTCTGTCTGTATGTCCATGCAAATCTTTTAATCGAACTACTGTTCGCAAAGAGGAATATATTTTGACGAAATTTGATAAATCAGCTTTTAACTGTCACAGGGCGAAGGCTATTGAAAGTGATCAAAATCGGTGCATATGCAGTTATAGTTTTTTGAATTCTCAGAATCGGAATTTTTCTTTTGATACTAAACCTAAAATTTCAAATTTGAAAATTTGAGACAAAACGGACAAATTTTTAATATCCATATATATTTATAACCTATAACCCTATGTGGTCAGGGTATAATGAGTATCTGCTGATGTTTGTAACTACCAAAAATATTAGACCTAGACCCACCCTTTATTATACTGATCGGCTTAGACTCACTGAGAGTCAATTTGGCGATGTCCGTTCGTCTGTCCGTCCGTTTGTCCGTCCGTCTGTATGTCCATGTAAATGTTGTAATCAAACTGTAAGCCCCAAATATATATTAAACCGATCGACTTAGAATCACTTTCTGAGTCAACTTAGCTTGTAATTAAACCACAAGTTGCAAAAATGAATATATTTTAATGAAATTTGGTAGGACTAACGCTATTGAAATTGTTGAAAATAGGTGTAATTTTTTTTTTAATCTAATTTTAATTGTGTTATTGTTTGTAATTACCACAAATACTTGACCTTACCTTTTATTATACCAATTGAAGTTTTTAATTATATATGAACATATTTTGATGAAATTTGGTATAAAGGCTTCTAACGGCCATAGGACGAACGCTGTTGAAATTGGTGAAAATAGGTGCATATTCAGACCTAGTCCCCTAGACTCAAAATTTCCGTAAGATCCAAATTATCATATAGCTCATTATACCTTGAAAATAGTGTTATGCTTTTAAAACTTTAAACAGATTTTTCTCAAAAACCAAATTTTTTGAAACAGTGTACACGATTAATGGAGTAATTTTTATCGCAGTTTAATTATTAGTAGCAGATTTCAGCTCTTGAAATTCGAGTGTAATTTCTAGGCAACTTTATTTCTCAACTTAGCCAATTCACAAACCAACACTTGTATGGATTATTATTATTGTGAATGGAGATAACAAAATCATTAACAAAGGCACTTACAAATTTAATAAACACACACACAGCATATGTATAATTTTATGTATGTGTTAGTAACAACTTTAAATGCAATTTACTCAAAATAAAAGACAAAATTTAAAAATCTGTATATCTGCAAAACGGCTAAAAATAAATGCCTTTCAAATAATATACCTTTGGTCAAAATCGGGATAAAACGGTAAAACAAAACATCGGTCACAAGAAATCGCCTAGCCTATTAATATTATACATATTTTTTTAGAGCTAGCAAAATCTATATAAATAGATCACTTCAGAACGGCTGTACCGATTTGACTAATATTTTTTTCAATATTTTTAATAATCCGATAAGGTTTTTAGGGAAAGAAAAATTATCCGCGACAACTTCTATGCCCGCTTTTTCCGGCATATCTAAAAGTCCTATTTACCCTAACTGAATCTATAAAAAAATCCAAAGAATGTCGTCAAGTAGCTTTCGATTAGACTACCCTATTATACGTTATATATAAAGTTTATAATTCCTTTACTTTGTTCGATTACCGGACCGGTTTGGCTAATTTCTTTTTATACCCTATACCACTATGTGGTTTGGGTATAATGACTTTGTGCTGCTGTTTGTAACTACCAAAAATATTTGACCTTAACCCATCTTTTATTATACCGATCGACTCAGAATCTCTCTCTGAGTCGATTTAGCGATGTCCGTCCGTCCGTCTGTGTGTCCATGTAAACCTTGTAATCAAACTACAGGTTGCAAATATAAATATATTTTGTTGAAATTTGGTACGTAAGCTTTTATCGGTCATAAGATGAACCCTATTGTGAAATGCGGACCATGGTGATACTTAGTCCCCATACAAATGACCCCTATGAAATCGACATAAATTGCCATAAGATCCAAATTATCATATAGATCTCAGTCAAATTGGGTTTGTATGTGTTTATTATATCCATTAATCAGTGGTCCACAAATAATACCTACAGGCAAATTTTTAGTGATAGGCCCCATATAGAGCTGCTTCCCGATCTTCACTTAAATCTATCAAAAAACAAAAATAATGCACAGATTTTTCTCAAATTTGGTTTGTACATATTTTTTAAAAATATAAGTGGCTTTACAAAATATGGACAGGATCGGTCCATTTTTGGACCTAGTCCCCATATAAATATAGCACCCGATATGAACTTTTTAATATCTGCAGCCAAAAAAATTAATAACAATGCCACTCAAATTTGGTTCATGCTTATTTTCTATATTAGTTGGACGGAAGAGATAGGTCTCTAAACCATGGTAAAGGGTATCGTATAGTCGGTCTAGACCGACTATAATTTCTTACTTGTTTTTGTTGTTTTAAATGTTAGAAATAGTTCAAATAGTATTTTAGAAAAAGAAATATTAGAAAAGCTTACCGGAAAATTTGAAAATTAAGGAAAAACTAAAAGTGTTTTTCCTGAAGAAGTTTTAATCATAATGTTTTATGCACTCTCCATCATAATTTACAAAAGGAACGACATATTTAATGAAAATAACAACTCGTTTGTTGTTAATTTTTTGTGTTGCTTCGCGATTTGTTAAAAAATTTCATTATGTGTGCATTAGGGTGGCCCTTCATTGTATGGAGGGGAAAAAAGGTTTCGAATTTAAAGTCTCGCCCCCCTAGAAATATGCGAATAGCAAAAAAACTGATAAATACAAAGTTTTGGGTCAATCAAAAAAAATTTAAAGGTGCATCAACGCAACTGAAAATTTCAGGTGTGTTTATATGGGGGAAAATATGACGTTATTTTCAGATTTTACGAAAATTTACTTCTATAGTTTAATTTTTTTGTCAAGTTGTTATATGAATCGATATCAATACTAAATTATCTTTTCAAAAAGTTATATAACTTCAAAATCGAATAAAAACTCGAAAAGAAATAAGAAATGCCCAAGACCACTTTTGTTCCAAAAAACTCTAGGTCATGAAATGGTGATGAACATTTTTTCAACTTTAAAAAATTGATTAAAGCCATAATTTTTTTTGGTCTCTATACGTATGAGTACTAGGATATGAAGTATTGTTGTATTACCACGTTGTTAACCTATTGCGAAATGAGACCTTTTTAAGTTTTAAAAAATTTTCTTAAACAAAATGTAAAAAAATTGATCTGACACTTTAAAGTTTTGTTGAATATATGTTAGAAATTAGTTGTGTGATTTTTGAAGTAAATTCCTCTGCCAACAATTTTTACAAGGATTTTTTTTTGCGGATTTCGAGAAAAATTGTTTTTTGTGAAATATACAGTAAATATACTATTTCAAAATACATTGTATCAGAAATTATCAGCTTTCTACTTTTAAATGTTATGTTTTATCTTAATAACCTAGAGTTTCTGAAAAAAATAATATGACTCCATTAACCCTTTTGGACAATTTATTCAAAAAAATCAAATATCTGGTAAGTGCGACGCTTAAAATATAATAACCAAATGTGCAAGTCTTCCATTCAAAAAATTTTGAATAAATCGAACAACGTTAACCCATTCCTTGCCCAGGCCAAACTATGAATTTTGGCATATTTAAAAAAATTAATTGTTCTAGTAAACTAGATGACACCCTTACACACACATTTCAGTCGCGTCGGGGCACCTCTAAATTTTTTTGATTGATCCAAAACTTTGTATTTATCAATTTTTTTGATATTCGCATATTTCTAGGGGGTGAGACCGAGAGTTTGAACACTTTTTTTAGGGGCCACCCTAGTGTGCAGCATATATTGTTGATTGCTTATTGCTAAATTGTGAATCAAGTCAATCGGTTACATAGTGGAGAGAAATTTACTCAGTTATATTATAATTATATTGTTTCCGAAAAATTGAATTTCTGTAATGGTAGAAATTTGTTCTGAATTGTGATTCCTTTGTAAGTTCATTGCAATCGTTTCATAAAATGATATTAGTTTGATCGTTTTACTTTCAAACTAATTTACGACTATAACTACGAAATGACAAACGGCATTGCATTTCGCATGGCAATGCCACTAATAATAAAATTTAGGTCGCAGAATTCGCAATGGTACAAACCAAACGTATTTTCAATATAATCGATCTGCAGGGAAGCAAGAGAAAATGCTTCCCATCCAAACCGAGTGATTTATGGATCAAATACAAAGGTGAAATGAACGAGGAAATTCACAAGGAGGCTTTGATTATAATTGAGAACATGTGTGCTTGATGATGTTGATCATGGTATTATCTCATTTAGGCATGGCAACGGCTAATCGTGCGATGCAAATCAGTGAAACTCCAACGTGCAATCTTCTGAATGTGCATTGGCCAAAGTTTTGCAGCAAAGCAACTTGATCATTTGGGATGTATGTAGGATGATACATAAAAAGTCTTTGGAGGCATTAAACAAAACGATGCAATATCCATGAAAAAATCAAACCCGGCTTAGCGGCGCTATAATTCAGGTGATTTTTGTCAAACATTGGACGATCAACGCCAACCGATGAACTTAATGCATGCTTGAAGCGAATTCGGTTAAATTGAATTGAAGTATGAACATTATGAACATTAGGGGTATAACTTTTTTACATTTTTCGCGAATTTCAAAAGGTAGCTATCATAGCTATATAGACCATGGAAAAATATGATAAACTGCGACATTACTTTTTCGCTGACGTTAAAAAAGTTCCCGCCACCAACGCGAATTATATATTAAACTTAGACCAAAATAACTTAATTTTTATACGCCAGGAGCGCAAAAATGTAACAGTATTAGTGCTTATTGTTACAGTCGATAATTGAAGTAGTTTTTAAGATGCAGGGATCTAAAGATAAAGACTGCAAATCATACATAATAAATTTCAAAAAAAAAATTTTTAATAAAAATCAAATTGAAGGAGTACCTGTAATTAATGATAGTTATTAATTCATATAATTAATATTTTATTTAAAAGTACAAAACGGTACAGGATATTTATCCACTATGTAAATCTTCACGCACATTAAATTTGAAGTTTATTTCATATAACAAATAGTTATGTAAAAGTGTAAATGTTTGTTCAACTTTAATTTATGTACTTATAATAAATGAAGAAAATTAATAAAAAAAATTATATATTTTTTTTTCTTCTTGAGGACTTTTAGAAATTTGCTTGGTGGCGGGAACTTTTTTTGTGCAAATAACCTCGAAATATGATTTTTATGGTCAAAACATAATGGGCTACAACGTAGTTATGGGTACTAATAATGCAAAAAAAGTTATATCCCTAATGAACATGCTTCGAGATGCACAAAGGCTAATCTAGAGAAGTATTTGCAAAAAAATTGCATGAAATTAACAATGGAAAAACGTCCTTTCACATCTCGACAGATTGCACCGAATTCTCCGTTGATTTTTGCCACCGAATCAAAAACCGAACTCAGGTGTTACCAAACATTGCACAAATTTTCAAAAATAATGATCCACCAGAAAGTTGGATAAATAATTATAATATTGCTAAATACCAAACCTCCACGTATTTTTAATGTCACTTTGCTTGCGATGATAAAACTGATGAATAATGTCATCGAAGCAACAAGTCCTAAAGGAAAGTACAAAGGAGAATCCCAATGATTCTCACCGATATACCATTCGAATTTTAATTCGCAATGACAATAAACAAATCGCAAAGACATTCATTGAGTGTTTGCGGCATTAACTTAGAAAATCAATACTTCTCCCATGGTCAGTTGTGTGCAAGGTTCAGAAAATACACACATCAAACACACAATGTTCTGTACTAAAGGACCCAACACATATTTTTATTTTCATATCAATTATGTGTGTTTCTAAATTTTGTACGGTGTCGAACGCAATCATGATTGTGTTTCGTTTTGATATTTCGTTATGTACACGAATATGTTTCTATCATGTATTTTTTGTTTCGAACACACATAAACCACACAGATTCAAGAAAAATGTTTTTTTTATACCCTATACCACTATGTGGTTTGGGTATAATGACTTTGTGCTGCTGTTTGTAACAACCAAAAATATTTGACCTAGACCCATCTTTAATTATACCGATCGAATCAGAATCACTTTTTGAGTTGATTTAACAATGTCCGTCCGTCAGTCCGTAAGTCCGTCCGTCTGTGTGTCCATGTAAACCTTGTAATCAAACTGCAGGTCGCAAATATGAATATGTTTTGAGGAAATTTGGTATATAAGCTTTTATCGGTCCATGTTCATACCTAGCCCCCATACAAATGACCCATATAAAATCGACATTGACATAAGATCCAAATTGTCGTACAGATCTTAGTCAAATTGGGTTTGTATGTGTTTATTACATCCATTAGTGAATAGTCCAAAAACGATCCCTATGGGCCCCATATAGAGCTGCTTCCTGATCTTCACGTAAATCTATCAAAAAACAAAAATATTGCACTGATTTATCTCAAATTTTGTTTGTATATATGTTCGGAAAATACAAGAGACTTTACCAACCATGGTCAGGATCGGTCCATTTTTGGACCTAGTCCCCATATAGACATAGCATCCGATATGAACTTCTTCATATCTGCATCCAAAAAAATTAATAACAAGTAAGAAAATTGTAGTCGGTAAAGTCTCTTGTATTTTGCAAAAATATATACAAACAAAATTTGAGAAGAATCAGTGCAATATTTTTGTTTTTTAATAGATTTAAGTGGAGATCGGGAAGCAGCTCTATATGGGGCCCATAGGGATCGTTTTTGGACTATTCACTAATGGATGTAATGAACGCATATTATCCCAATTTGAGTCGGTCTAGACCGACTATAATTTTCTTACTTGTTTGTATTTGTTTTGTTTTTAGAGACAATAAGCATTAACACATATAAAGTTCAAAATTATATGTTAAGTACTAAAAAAAAGAACCAGTAAACCGGGAGCTCCCCTTTAGCGACAATAGAATTTAATTTTACACCTTGATAAAATAGATGATTTTGTAACCAATTTGTATTTTAATAAAATTAAAATATTAAAAAACTTTCTCATTTCTCTTGCTTTTTTAGGCATTTAAATTAACATTGATTTTATCATAATATCTACTTACCATCATTTCCATTCTCAGTTTCAGTAATTATTTCCATTTTGTATTTAAACTTGTTAAGAGGCATTTAATTATTATATGACGTCATTATCAATACAATTTTCGCAGTAGCAGAGTATTGTATGTTGTTTATTAGAATGGAACGCACTATAAATACTCATATTGTTGATGTTTGAAAGGAAATACGATTTTGAGATTTTGTAAAAAAGGAATTACACATTTGTTGGTTCTAAATTTATGTAAAAATATATAATTTTAAGAAATTTAAATTCGTATTATTAGGCTAAACAATTTGAGAGACAATATATATATATCGTATACGTTTTTGGGAACGGTGAATTTTTTATACCCTATACCACTATGTAATGAGGGCATAATAAGATTAAGCTGATCTTTGTAACTACCAAAAATATCTGACCAAGACCACCATTTAATACACCGATCGAATCAGAATCATTTTCTGAGTCGAGTTAGCAATGTGCGTCCTTCCGTCTGTCTGTCTGTTCGTCCACCTGTGTGTTCATGTAAACTTTGTAATCAAACTACAGGTCGCAAATATGAATATATGAATTTTTGAAATTGGTGAAAATCATGGATGTTCAAACCTAGTTTCCATACAAATGACCCCTTTAAGTTCGACTTCAATTGCGCTAAGGTCCAAATTATCATAAAAATCTCGGTCAAATTTGGTTTATTTGTGTTTTTGGTTTTTTAAATAAATAACTGCACCAAATATGTCCGAATCGGTACATTTTTCGACCTAGTCCCCATATAAATATAGCATTAGATATGAACTTTTTCATATCGGCAGGAAACAAATTTATAAGAATGACACACAAATTTAGTTTATGAATATTTTCAATATCAAATTAATTGGCCCTAAGACCCTTTCTCTAAACATAGGTATCGTATAGACGGTAATTTTCTTACTTGTTTCTTAATCATTTGTGAATGCAAAATTATTTTGATATAGTTTTAAGCATTTTTTTTTATTTCAGAATTTTAAATTCGACCCACTTAAATGTACTTACTTGCTACGTTCAATACGTAGTGTTACGATGATAATGACATATCCAACACTTATTTTCCAACACCCTAACATCATCATCATTGTAGTCCTTATCGTCGTCATCACGAGCAGTGGAATAAAAGTCCTTTGAAGTGTATGTTGTAGTACTGATGTCATGTTTTTGTTCATCTTCGTTTATATAATGGTTTTGAAATCATCACCTATTGTACCTGCTATTGACATGTCTATTGTTTTAAAAAGGCACTTTAGATTGTCAAATATGTCTCATAGTTATACACTGTACAAATACAAACACACACAGACATGGCACATGTTTATTCATTGAAGGAGTAAGACTGAACTGACTTTACTTTAGCATCAAGTATTTTTCCAACTTTTTTTATTAGGCAAATTAGATTTATTCCTACTTCGTAGAGAGAGAGAATTTTGGTCCTTTTTACATGCATATTGTTATTAACATATAAATATAAATGTAAAAATAGTGAAGTTTTTTATTTTATTTTGTATACGTCATTACTTTAGTAGACAACAAATTGTAGATGATGCAATGTAAATAAAAACCACCACTTTTAATTTTACCCGGAAATTAAAGGAAATTGCTCTGTCATTTTCCACAGAGTTTTAGTTGGATTGAAAACTATTTTTAATAATGCAGCTAATAATTTATAAAAATGTTTAGAGGATATTTGATATGTGTAATTTAAGGACGATGAAAAGTTTATACTAAAATGTTGACATAGCTAAACTTTAAAATGTTTTAATAAGTGGAACATATTTTTAAATATTTCCTTGATATTTTATTATTTGACAAAAAAGTTAAAGATTTCGACATGACGTATTTTCCCTATGGGTTGTAATTTTATGAAAATTCATTTTATATAAAATTTGAAGATAAAATGTAAAAAATATTTAGTCAATTTATCAATACTAGCAGATTCCAGCGCTCGAAATTCGAGTGCAATTTCTAGGCAGCTTTATTTTTCAAATTAGCCAATTCACAAACCAACACTTTTATGTTTTTTTTTATTATTGTGAATGAAGATAATAAACTCATTAACAAACACATTAACAAATTTAATAAAACACACATAGCATATGTATAATTTTATGTATGTGTTAGTAGCAACTTTAAATGCAATTTACTCAAAATAAAGGACAAAATTTAAAAATCTGTAAATCTGCAAAAAGGCTAAAAAAATACCTTTCAAGTAATATAAGTTTGGTCAAAATCGGGATAAAACGTTATCACAAAACATCGGTCACAAGAAATCGCCTAGCCTTTTAATATTATAGATTATCTAATACATTTTGATTTTATAGATACGTTTTTTACTTGGTCCGCTCAGTTAGTACAAATACATATTCCTGTTTGCAAGTCATATGGGACAGCATATAAAAAATAGCTCAATTTGAGCTATTTACAAATTTGAGGAAAATGAATTGGTTGTGGAAAATATTCCCTGATATAGCTATCATCTATGGTATTAGTTTCAGATTAAAAAATAATTTTAAAACTTGGTTTTTATTTTAATTTACCTAATTCAAATGTGATGTTATTGAATTGGAAATATGCTGAGATAATAATGATTCTAAAACCAAAAAATTTGAGAAAGATATAACATCCTATACACCGATAAGCTTACTAGTATCTTTTTCTAAAATATTCGAAAGATCATTACTCGGAAGAGACCTACCCTTGTTATGTAAATATAATATACATAATTCCAGAATACCAATTTGGATTTTGCCACAAGCACGGTACTCCAGAACAATACCATCGGATTGTTAATTATATTACCGATGCATTAGAAAATAATATAATACTATTTCTTGATGTTAAGCAGGCTTTTGATCGGGTATGGTATCCCGGTTTATTATATAAAATTAACAAAATTCAACCCACGCCGTACTTCTTATTATTTAAATCATATTTACTTAGATATCACTATGAAGCAAATTGGAAAACAAAATTTTTTTTCCTTGAATAACCACTACATTTTTTTGATCCGCTATGTACAAATAATCATTATTACAAATTCTATGGTATGGTTTTTTTATTTTTTTCCTAAAATTTGAGATTTTTGAAGAGGCTGCTCGATATATGAAACTTTGGAACGATGTATTGGATTTTGTCATGCAATACGTCGAAAAACTTTAAATTACGCCAGCTTTATTATACTATTATTCTACTATTATTTATCTGTCCTAATATGAAAATTAAAAAAAAAAATCGACCGAAGTTGAAATTAGAACATATTTTTCTAAAAAACTTAAAAGTTTAGGTAAAATCCCTAATATATCCGGTCCTGAAAGGGTTAAGAGGTCAAAAAATACATCGAAATAAACCTAGTGGACCCATTTTCATTCAGTTGTTGTAAATAACTACATTGTATAGATCATTTGATGAGATGCCACGTTTTCAAAAAAAAAAAAAAAATGAAAAACTACAATAGGTTCATAACGGGTTAATGGATTTCAATTAAGCTTTCTAATGATATATATTGCTGAAATCCGATAAAAAAAAATTGGTTTCCTAAATCGCCCGAAAACCCCTAACCGCACCAAAAAAAATTAGAAAAATCGGGGTGCTGCCCCTAAACTAAACTATTACCCAAATTTGGGATAATCCGAATGGGAAATGTCCGCATGATGTCTTTAAGACTAAGAAAATAGGAAGCATATTGAAAAGAGCTCCCAGCAAATCACATAAAAAAAAAATAGCTCGGTTAGCTCAGTGCTCAATACAAACAAACATGATTACATGTTTCATAAAAAATACTCCTGCTGCATAACGAACAACGAAACGTATGTACTGGTGGGTTCCAGGTTCCACGTAAAAACAGTTATGCTGCTAATGCTCGAGGAAATATCGAAGATAAGTTTAGGACCCATATAACGGGCTCTTTAAATTCCAAAATTTATATGAAGAGGTGTTTGCAAAGAAGATTACTTCCTTTTATAAACCAACACAATGTGTCCACATATTATTGGCCCGATTTGGCATCCTGTCAATATGGCAAAAAAAATATGTGAGTCCGATCACACGGAGATGTGTAAACATCAATTTACACATCAATTAAAATCAAAAAGAAAGCGTGATCTATGTATCACTTAAAGCAAACTGCACGGGGTTCAGCTAATATAAAAATTATTTATTATTATTTATTATTTCAACTGGTTGTTATAGTTGTGGTTGTTGAATTAGCTGAAATAATTTTTATATTAATAATAGCGTTATACTTGTGGGGTTGAATTATATGTTAGTGTGTGTTTACACATGAAAGTTTTCTTGCTGAAAGTTTTGAGTTTATAGGTGAGACGGGAGAGAAGAATGGCAGGGGGTTCATACTTTCATGTACTCTGAAATTCTCTTTTGTTTCTTGCTTCGTAATTTTCAAAGTTAAGTTATTTTACGTTTTCTTTCATTTTTATGTTTTGTTTGTATTAAGAAAGATAATAAATTGAAATAAAATTAATTTTAATTAAATAAAATGATAAAATAAATAGATAAAATGATAAAGTAAACATGAACAAATCTTGCATTTCAATACAAAAATTTCAGTGTGTTAACACGGATGAAAGTTTACAAGAGAATTTCAAACAATTTCAGAAAGAAAAATTTCATGTGTAAACCGGGACTTATACGTTTATATTGTGAAATTTTTAACGTTGTTATGGCAGAGGTTGTTGAATTAGCTGAAATAATTTTACATCACCGTTTTTGTCTTACTTCTTCGCACCGTTTTTGTCTTACTTCTTACTTCTTACGCTGGTTTTGTGATTATATTGTGAAATAGAGCGTATAGATGTTTACAAATCAAAAAGTTCATGACTGTTACAAGACCAATAACGTGGTTTTTGTACCAAGGAAGGACTCTTGTGAAGAGGGACTTGAATAGCACAAAAAAGGTGTCAAAAAGGGGGCGATTTGAGGCTTTTCTCGAAAAAGTGGTATGTATAGGTTTTTGCGAACAATGGGAGACTTTACAAAAATATGTTCGGTTATTTTTTCGACGTAGTCCCCATAAAAAAATAGTATCTTTTTCATATCTGGAGGCCAAAAAAATTAATAAAAATGCCACTCAAGGTTGGGTTATGCTTATTTTCTATATCAAATTAGTTGTACCGAGAGAGGTCTAGATCGACTACTCGTATAATGTTCTTATTTGTTTCATTTTGTCTTTTTTACACTTCTAGTAAATGCAGTTTGTATTAAGTTATACCAATAGTAACGTGGACAATTAACAAAAAAGAATAATAAAATAAATGAATAAAAAATAGAGCTAAGACTATTATGTTTTGACTTTAACATGCACTGTATATGAATTTGAATAAACTTTTTTATTTAAGTACCTACTACGCATTAATACCGCTTTCATATTTGAAATTAAACATATTGCAATATTAATGGTCGAATGGATAAAATTGCGTCAACCACTTTTTAAAGTCATTTTAAAGTTAAAAATTTATAAAATCTAAAAATTTATTTTGTTGTTTATTTTGCATCAACAAATTATTTACTGAGTTGGAAATCATTCATAAATTCACAATACTATATTTATTAAAACAAAACATTATAAATATTTTTCTTTATAAAACGTGTTACGATTTTTTTTTGTATATAACAAATACAGTAGAATCTAAAAAAAGTTAACTCGCGTAATATTTAATCGCTCGGTAAAGTTAACCCAAATTCAGCGTCCACGTACAGCTCTAACAAGTTAACTTTTCAGTTAAAAGATAAAAAGTTAAATCTTCAAATAACTTTTCAGTTAAGTTTTCAGTTAACTTTTCTGAGCGTATGAATTTTTAAAACCACCCGATTTTTGGTCACTAATAATTCTCAGTGGCAACGCTGAGCTTTAGTTTTAATTATTGGTATTCCCCGAAATTCTTTTCTGTTTTGAGCTGCAAAAATCTTTGTTTATCTTCATCGTCAAACAACATTATTTAGTCAGTTGTGAGCGTTTGAAATTGTATTGTGTGTTGTTTAGATTAAATTTAGAGCAGAAAGTGGAACCTTAAAAAAAAGTGATCAAGGTATAAACGGAAAACAATTGGCGTGGGATTATGGTGTACCCAAAGTAGAAATTGAAAAATAAAACAACTAAGAAAATTATAGTCGGTCTAGACCGACTATACGATACCATGGTTTAGATACCCTATCGTTTCGGTCCAACTAATTGGATAAAGAAAATAAGCATAAACCAAATTCGAGGGGAATTTTTTTTAACTTTTTTTGGCTGCAGATATGAAAAAGTTCATATTGGGTGCTATATTTATATGGGGACAAGGTCGAAAAATAACCCGATCCTGACCATATTTGGTAAACTCACTTATATTTTAAAAAATATCGTACCTGTCCCTATAAAGTGAGTCAACTCAAAATTTTTCAATTTTCACTTTTTGCAAGAAAACGATATACAGTGGTCATATCTATCCACTGTAAAAATCTTACATCGATTTTTCTAGTCTTTCGCAAAAAAAATACAGTTGTAACCCTCTTTGTAGCTTCTTTAGAATACACTAAAAAGACTTATTTTGAGTTCCATCCAAAACACTTGTTATTATTGATGACCACTGGAAAAATCGCAAAAGCAACTACTGTTGTATACTTATTATTCGCTATTCTTTACACTTAAACAACTGTTTTTATACCCTATACCACTATGTGGTTTGGGTATAATGACTTTGTGCTGCTGTTTGTAACTACCAAAAATATTTGACCTAGACCCATCTTTTATTAAACCGATCGACTCAGAATCACTTTCTGAGTCGATTAAGCGATGTCCGTCCGTCCGTCTGTGTGTCCATGTAAAACTTGTAATCAAACTACAGGTCGCAAATATGAATATATTTTGATGAAATTTGGTATGTAAACTTTCATCAGCCATAGGATGAACGATATTGAAATTGGTGAAATTCGGTCCATGTTCGGACCTGTGTCCCCATACAAATGACCCCTATGAAATCGACATAAATTGCCATAAGACCCAAATTATCATATAGATCTCAGTCAAATTGGGTTTGTATGTGTTTATTGTATCCATTCAGTAGTCCAAAAATAATCCCTATAGGACAATTCTTAGTCATATGCCCCATATAGAGCTGCTTCCCGATCTTCACTTAAATCTATTAAAAAAACAAATATATTGCACAGATTTTTCTCAAATTTGGTTTGTATATATTTTGTCAAAATATAAGTGACTTTACCAAATATGGTCAGAATCGGGTTATTTTTCGACCTAGTCCCCATATAAATATTGCACCCGATATGAGCTTTTTCATATCTGCAGCCAAAAAAATTAAAAACAATTGTCCTCAAATTTGGTTTAAGTTTATTTTCTATATCCAATTAGTTGGACCGAAGCAATAGGGTCTCTAAACCATGGTATCGTATAGTCGGTCTAGACCGACTATAATTTTCTTAGTTGTTTTATTTTATATTAAATATTTAAAAAACCCGTTTCTTGCCTCTACTGAAAATTTGTAAATTTTGAGTTGACTCAATTTGGAGGTACAAGTGCGATATATACAAACCAATTTTGAGAAAAATCTGTGCAATATTTTTGTTTTTTTAATAGATTTAAATGAAGATCGGGAAGCAGCTCTACGACTACGAATTGTCCTATAGGGATTATTGTTGGACTACTAATTAATGGATATAATAAACACATCAAACCCAATTTGACTGAGGTCTATATGATAATTTGGATCTTATGGCAATTTATGTCGATTTCATAGGGGTCATTTGTATGGGAACTAGGTCTGAACATAGACCGAATTTCACCAACTTCAGTAACGTTCATCCTATGGTCGATAAAAGCTCGTGTACCAAATTTCATCAAAATATGTTCATATTTGCGTAGTTTGATTACAAGGTTTACATGGAGACACAGACGGACGGACGGACGGGCGTACGGACATCGCTAAATCGACTCAGAAAGTGATTCTGAGTTCTTGAATTAGGTTCTTGAACCTAACGACAACGTACTTGTGCAATAACTGGTCAAATTTAAAAATCAAGAGCTAAGCACGAATTCGCTATACTGGATCCTGAAAAAGATTTTAATGCCAGTGATGGATGGTTGGCAAATTTTAAGAAATGACACGGTATTCGCCATCTGAAAATTTGTGAGGAAATCCTCTCAAGCGATACGTCGGATGTTATACCTTTCATTCAAAATTTACGAGCAAAACATAACGCGGATGAATCTGGACTATTCTATCGATTTGTTCTGTTCTTATAAAAGCGTGGAATAACATAAAAAAGTGGGATGATGATCAATACGATAGTGTCAGGATTGATTGAATCAAATAGGCTTACGACGATACACTTCGAGAAGTTCAATTGTTGATGTTGATGGTAGGTGATAATGTCAAAATAGGATCAAGTTACGGAAGATAACAGTGATTTCGAAGTATCCGATAATGATAACGTTGAGTCAATTATCGAGCAAGATATTCAACAATCAAGAGTGAGCTTTTCGAAAGCAGTTGAAAGCATCAATACCTTGATAAAATGGTTTGAAATTAATAACGATGCAAATCAGGTAGCGGACCTTGTGAATATGCGCACGAGAATGGCCAAGAGCTATTACGCGACTGCTTCTTTAAACCATTCGGCACAAATTAATAAAAAATTTTTTTGCATAAAAATGGTCGGTACAAATTACATTTAAATTTCTTGTTTGTAATGAAGAAATCTAACCCAGCTATCTCACATCACACTGCAAGTTCGAAAAACTCAATACACTTACATTTTTTTTTACTAATACATACACATTTTCCGCAGTGGTCACACTAATGGCACCAAATTTTTCGTGCGAGTAGTGGCTGCCACTAACGATGATTAATGTTACCCTGTTATAAATTTAATGCAAATTTACTGGATTCTGCAAAATTGTAATTGAAGTTTTAAATTGTAAATCTATTATTATGATTTATTTCTTGAAATGTGCATATAAAAACGCAAGTTTGTTAATTATAGAGCATAAATATTATTAACTATTATTAAAATAAAACTTATCATAATATATGTAAACATTTTCCCTCAAACATGTGCCTGTATAATAAACTCGGTATCTCTATTTAAAAAAAAAAATAAGAGAGAGAAGTAAACAAATTTTTTCAAGTTTACGCTTCGACAACATTTTAAAAATGAGATTGCAGTCAGATGTGTGAGCACAAATGTTAATGGCGATGGATTCGACTAATTCGAAAAATTTTTCGTTGATAATACGTACACAACGATTTCACAATTGCAGTGTGATGTGAGATAGGGGGGTAAGTTAGCGTGCTATTTCTGGAAAATCTATGTTTATTATTGTAGCTTTTTTCGATTTTGAAATCCGCTTAGAACAGTTAATAGTTCGAAAAAGTTAACTACCCTTGGGACATTTCGGTTAACTTTTTCGAGACTCTACTGTACCCTTTATATGTCTTTATTACTTATCGGGATGCAATTAAATTATTTTTACACTGTTAAAGTCAAAGTCCATCGTGGCAGACTATAAGTTACCCAATGCCATGAGTTTCGGAAAGTTCCTTATGTTCTACCGTACTGGGGAGAAAATAAATTTGTCATATAAATCATATTTTAGAAAATCATATTGGATATGTTTATACCCTACTACTACTTATGTGTTGAGGGTATAATGAGTTTGTGCTGATGTTTGTAACTACCAAAAATATCTGACCACGAGCCACCTTTTCTTATACCGATCGACTCAGAAGCATTTTCTGTCAATTTTTGGGTCTAGTCTCCATATAAAACTAGCAACCAATATGATGTCTTTCATATCAGCAGTCAACAAATTTATATTAGTTACATGTAGATTGGGTTTATACTTATTTTCTAATTAGTTGGACATGAAGTCCTTTCTCTGGTCATAGTATAGTGTGTCATATTTTCTTCTTTGTTATTACCAAAATGGTTAGACTAAGACAATATTTAGTGAGATCATTTTTGTAGTCCCAATTCAAAAATTTGAGTAAGTCTTTATATAGATTTAAGTGAATATCGGATGGCTGCTTTACATAGTTAATTAATTTCGGAACGATAATTTTGATTTTCATGGATATTTGGGAATATAAGTTGATCTGATAGGGATAATATTTGAACATGGACCAGTTTTCACCAATTTCATTAGCGATCGTCCTTGCCAGTTAAAGCTTATTTACCAAATTTCACCATAATATGTTTCCATTCGCGACTTGTGGTTTAGACACAAGCTTAATTCCTGAACGTGATTCTAAATCGATCGGCATAATAAATGTCTAAATATCAGCACTAACGCGTTATACCTCATCACGTCAAGGTATAGGTTTTAAAAAGGCCACATACAATTTAGCTTTTTAAAATAAATACATTTTAACTACTCAGAAAAATTACAATGAAACACAGGAAATAGCAAGGTAATAAATATCTCACGCTGTTAAAAATTTACATGATTTAACAATTTGTTAATGAAGAAATACATAAATTATTTGTTCATTTGTTCATGTTGTTTTTTCGAATCTCAGCTTTTTGTATCTCCCAATCTAAATAAATGTGCATCGTTTGAATGTAATTTGTTTTAGAATGAACGCAACTACGAGGGCAGATCAATAAATCCGCATTAAATTGGAATGGAAGACAGTTTTTAGCAAAAAAAAGAAACAAGTTTTATTAAATTATAAAATTACTAGTTGATCCGGCAAACATTGTTCTGCCTATAATATGTATTTCAATTACGATAAGAATTTTTTATTTGATAAAAACGCATTCAAATTCAATATATGTAGGTATAATTTTCAATGCAACTTTAATGTCGATTAAATAAGTTCAATTTTGTTTCACATAATACAAAATTCGTCTGATCTTAGTAAATAATTTATTTTAAAGCCAATGTGTGGACAATATTTATTGTTACTCCATTTTCGGCGTATACAAACCAACTCTGGAGCAGGCTGCTTGTAATTGATCATGAGCGAGGCATGAACCCAAATTCAAGCTGCAAACTTGCATCGACTGGCCTTGAGATTCGCTTATTGTCATTCCATAAGCCAGACGAATTAGGAATGGTATGCGCAACGCATATGTTGGAATCATCAGGGTTCTTGGTAATAAAACATGCTCTCCTTTAAACTTGGCATCGATAATTGTCGATTCAGTATATTACCCAATATTTTCTTGATTTAAAAATCGCCCAAGTGATAAGGAAAATCGTATTCTAGGGATCAAAATAAGACACTTTGCCCGAGGAACCATACCTCTAAAAAGAATTCTGATGTCCCGACTTTTGACCTGTCTGTCTGTCTGTCTCACTTTGACCCATTTAGAGTGCCCCAATCGAATTTATGATCGATTCCCACTAACTTTGGAGGGCTGACCCACCCATGATAGTGGAACACCCCCTGGAACACCCCCTGGAACCCTGTATGATTTAATATTAATATTATTAATATTAAAATTAACACACATACGTATACGTATCTTCTACTCTGCTAATAAATAATAATCATACACCTTGACTATGTTATGTTATTCAAAAAGATCGATCGGATGAGGGATGCGTGACTGCGTGACTACCCCAAAATTAATCACAACAAGACTATGGGCCAAGTTTCAGATCAATTGCTTGAGGGGGAATGGGGTTGGCAGACAGACAGACAGGTCAAAAGTCGGGACATCAGAATTATATTGATAAGATATGGGTCGCACATATTATCAAAGACCTCCCTGTGGAGATGTATGATATTGAGTAATTACTTTGTATGGGAACTTCCACACTTATTTGTCCGATCCTGACCATTTTCAATGAATAACAGATCGTCACACAAGCTCTCCTTATCATAGTACTCGGGATATGTGATATTGAATAATTAATTTTTACGCCTACTAAATCCATACCGCCTTTTTTTAGCACGGCTACTCACACTTATAACCTGTGAAATCCCACTTATATTACTCAAGAAAAACGGACCGATCCTGACCATATTTGGTAAAGTCACTTATATTTTGAAAAAATATATACAAACCAAATTTGAGAAAAATCTGTGCAATATTTTTGTTTTTTGATACATTTAAGTGAAGATCGGGAAGCAGCTCTATATGGGGCCTATGACGAAGAATTTTCCTAAAGGGATTATTTTTGGACTACTGATTAATGGATATAATAAACACAGGCAAACCCAATTTGACTGAGATATATAACATAATTTGGATCTTATGGCAATTTATGTTGATTTCAAAGGGGTCATTTGTATGGGGACTAGGTCTGAACATGGACCGAATTTCACCAAACTCAATAGCGTTCATTCATATTTGCAACCTGTAGTTTGATTACAAGGTTTACATGAACACACAGACGGACAGACGGACGGACGGACATCACTAAATCGACTCAGAAACAAATTTTGAGTCGATCGGTATAATAAAATATGGGTCTGGGTCAAATATTTTTGGTAGTTACAAACAGCAGCACAAAGTCATTATTCCCAAACCACATAGTGGTATAGGGTGTAAAAAGCTGTCTATCTCTGACAGTGATACATTGCAGACATCTTTAATGATCTTTTCTTTAATATTGTGTAAAAATTGAAATCAAAGCAATTGTTATTGTACAAAATTATTGATTTCAAATTTTTGTATGTTAAAATCTACAACAACTTTTTACATTCTTTAAAAAACTTCAAAACAGAGGGATAAGTGATCTGCTTCACTAAGCCCCTGCTTGTTAAGCAGAAGCGATGATGAGCAGTAGCAGACAATTCCAACAAATACACGACCAATGCCTCACACAGAAGTCAATATAGCTACAACGAAACTTGATACTTTAAAAAACAGGAATTCATTGACTGAGTTTTTGAAGTTAAGAACTTCTTCGGTTTTTATACCCTATACCACTATGTGGTTTGGGTATAATGACTTTGTGCTGCTGTTTGCAACAACCAAAAATATTTGACCTAGACCCATCTTTAATTATACCGATCGAATCAGAATCACTTTCTGAGTTGATTTAACAATGTCCGTCCGTCCGTCCGTCTGTGTGTCCATGTAAAGCTTGTAATCAAACTGCAGGTCGCAAATATGAATATATTTTGATGAAATTTGGTATATAAGCTTTTATCGGCCATGGGATGAACGCTATTGAAATTGGTGAGAATCGGTCCATGTTCAGACCTAGCCCCCATACAAATTACCCCTATGAAATCGACATAATTGCCATAAGATCCAAATTGTCATATAGATCTTACTCAAATTGGGTTTGTATGCGTTCATTAGATCCACTAATGAGTAGTCCAAAAATGATCCCTTTGACCCCATATAGAGCTGCTTCCCGATCTTCACTTAAATCTATTAAAAAAACAAAAATATTGCACTGATTCTTCTCAAATTTTGTTTGTATATATTTTTGCAAAATATAAGAGACTTTACCAAACATGATCAGGATCGGTCCATTTTTGGACCTAGTCCCTTTATAGATATAGCATCCGATATGAACTTTTTCATATCTGCAGCCAAAAAAATTAATAAAAATCCCACTCAAATTTGGTTTTTGCTTATTTTCAATGTGCTTATTTTCAATGGTATCGTATAGTCGGTCTAGACCGACTATAATTTTCTTACTTGTTTTTTATAAAATTTATTACATCTTCGAATATAATTCTCTTACTTGTTATACCCTATACCACTATGTGGTTTGGGTATAATGTTTTTGTGCTGCTGTTTGTAACAACCAAAAATATTTTACCTACACCCATCTTTAATTATACCGATCGAATCAGAATCACTATCTGATTTGATTTAACGATGTCCGTCCGTCCGTCCGTCTGTGTGTCCATGTAAGCTTGTAATCAAACTGCAGGACGCAAATATGAATATATTTTGCTGAAATTTGGTATATAAGCTTTAATCGGCCATGGGATGAACGTAATTGAAATTGGTGAGAATCGGTCCATGTTCAGACCTAGCCCCCATACAAATGACCCATATGAAATCGACTTAAATTGCCATAAGATCCAAATTATCATACAAATCTTAATCAGTAGTCCAAAAATTATCCCTATTGGACAACTCTTAGTCATAGGCCCCATATAGAGCTGCTTCCCGATTTTCACCTAAATCTAACAAAAAAACAAAAATATTGCACTAATTCTTCTCAAATTTTGTTCGTTTATATATTTGCAAAATACAAGAGACTTTACCAAACATGGTCAGGATCGATCCATTTTTGGGCCTAGTTCCCATATAGATATAGCACCCGATATGAACTTTTTCATATCTGCAGCCGAAAAAAATATTAAAAATCGCACTCAAATTTGGTTTATGCTTATGTTCTATATCCAGTTAGTTGGGTCTATGAGATAGGGTCTCTAAACGCATGGTATAGGGTATCGTATAGTCGGCCTAGACCGACTATAATTTTCTTACTTGTTCATTTTCCGTTTGTCATTTTCCATTTTTCACTTTCCATTTTTCATTTTTCATTTCCCATTTTCCATTTTCCAATTTTCAGTCTTCATTTTTAATTTTCCATTTTCCATTTTTAATTTTTCGTTTTCCGTTCTCCGTTTTCCATTTCTCATTTTCCATTTTTCATTTTCCATTTTTCAATTTTAATTTTTAATTTTCCATTTTTTGTTTTTCATTTTTCATTTTCCATATTCCATTTTCCATTTTTTCATTTTCCATTTGTCATTTTTCATTTTTAATTTTTCATTTTGCATTTTTCATTTTCCATTTTCCATTTTTCATTTTTCATTTTTCATTTTCCATATTCCATTTTTCAATTTTCATTTTTCATTATTGATGTTCCATTTTCAATTTCTCATTTTCCATTTTTAATTTTTCATTTTCCATTTTTAATTTTCCATTTTCCACTTTTCATTTTCCATTTCTCATTTCTCATTTTTCATTTTCCATTTTCGATTTTCAATTTTTCATTTTTCAATTTTCTTTTTCCATTTTTCATTTTTAATTTTTCAATTTTCAATTTTCATTTTTCATTTTTCAATTTTCAATTTTAATTTTTCATTTTTTCCATTTCCATTTTTTATTTTTTTTATTAATTTTTAATATTTAATTTTAATGATAAAAAAAAATATGTGGTAAAACTTGCTTATGCCAATGTGACACGTGCAGTATTAATATACACACAACTGTAATGCCTTCAACAATACGAAGAATTGCAACATATACAAGAAAAACAACAAACACACTGAAAAATTTTATTTTTTCAAGAGTTTTTTCAAAGTTTCGTTCATAGCTCGTGAACCCTTTGACCGGTTTTGACGATTTTAAATAGCAACTCCTTTGGGATGTTAATAAACGATTTTATAGAAAAATGAGCGGTCTAGCTTAGATATTGACGGCGTGATCGTGATTTACACAGACAGACGGTCAGACGGTCATCGGTGAATCAACTTCCCTTGTTATAAGGATCAAGAAAATATATTTTTTTGGGTTCTCAGGAATTTATTTCGATGCGTTACAAACGGAATGACAAATCTATATATACCCTCTGCCACTGAGGTGTGGAGGGTATAAAAATCGAAATGCGTTTCAAAAGCCGTTATGTTTTCATAGTAATCAGGAAGAGTTTTTTTTGGCAGCATTTTGAAGTGAAAAACACGATTTGTGCTATGAAATTTCGGTTAATTTGTTGTTAAAAAATGGAAAAACATTGCAAAAAAAATTCCCTGATTACCTGTTCATTTATGTGTAGAAATAGTGTATAAAATTTCAAAAGGATCGGACAAGTAGATTTTGAGTTATGATGTACACGGACTTCAAAAATGTTGTTTGCGGGAAAATGGATTTAAAGTGTTTAACATATACGATATAACGTATGAGTGCAGGTCACTTGAAACGCTATATCTTCGTTAGTTTTGCTCCGATTTACTGGGCACAACACTCTCGACATGTTGTACATTCAGAAAAAAAAAATCAAAAAAGTTTTAAAACCTTACCCCGTCATAACAACATAATTCTTAAGATTATAATTGTATTGTCTATTGAACTTGTACTTGTACTATTGTTAAATATTTTAATACAACCAAAATTAATTTTCTATATATTATTTTGTCATTTTAGGCGCCTTTCTTGTACCTTATTGCATAATGTTACTGGTTGGTGGCATACCGCTATTTTATATGGAATTAGCTTTAGGTCAACACAATCGCAAAGGTGCTATAACATGTTGGGGTAGATTGGTGCCATTGTTCAAAGGTATAATAAAATTATTATCGAAATTTGATGTTGAAGTTGTTTCATTTAAGTTTTTCTTTCATTATTGCAGGAATTGGTTATGCAGTGGTTTTAATAGCATTTTATGTAGATTTTTATTATAATGTTATTATTGCCTGGTCATTACGTTTCTTCTTTGCCTCATTCACCAAAACTTTACCATGGACTTCGTGTTCAAATTTTTGGAATACTGAAGATTGTAAACCGGTTAGTATTAAAATGGCAATTGAAAGTTTGAAATTATTTAAAAATTACTTTACTTTACCTTATGCAGTTTGAACAGCAAGCTGGTTCTCGATCGATGTTAGGCAATTTTACCGAAATTTTTCTAAATTCAACAATTACCTCTGACGTAAATGTAACATTTTCAAATGTAACCACAAGTATAGCCAGCACGGTAACAGCACCAACTGAACGTTTTCAATCGGCTGCCTCGGAATATTTTAAGTAGTTATTAAAAATTTTATTTAGATTTCTCATACCCTATTAATCATTGTTTTTATTGTAGTCGTTATATTTTAGAATTAGATAAAAGTGAGGGTCTTCATGATTTGGGAGCCATTAAATGGGATATGGCCGCTTGTTTGTTGGTGGTATATTTAATATGTTACTTCTCCTTATGGAAGGGTATTAGTACTTCGGGTAAGGTAGTCTGGTTTACGGCCCTATTTCCGTATGCTGTATTACTCATATTGCTGATACGAGGTATAACACTGCCGGGTTCTGCTATGGGTATCCAATACTATTTAAATCCAAATTTTGATGCCATTTACAAGGCTGAAGTTTGGGTTGATGCTGCCACTCAAGTGTTCTTTTCATTGGGTCCTGGTTTTGGTGTGCTTTTAGCGTATGCTTCATACAATAAATATCATAATAATGTTTACAAGTAAGTAGTAGTTTTGTTAAATTGTGTCAATTTAAATTATTATTAAATTTATTTTGTATTTTTTTTTTTGGTTTCAGAGATGCTTTACTTACTAGTTGTATTAATTCGGCTACTAGTTTTATAGCTGGCTTTGTGATATTTTCAGTTTTGGGTTATATGGCTCATAAATCGGGTCAAAATATAGAAGACGTTGCTACCGAGGGTCCTGGCCTGGTGTTTGTTGTTTATCCAGCTGCAATTGCTACTATGCCAGGCAGTACATTTTGGGCTCTAATATTCTTTATGATGTTGCTAACATTGGGTCTGGATAGTTCGGTAAGTGGAATGATTTGCTATACCTTTTACCACTACGAAGTTAAGGAAGATAGACAAGCAGTTTCTGAATTTATTAGGATTTGATGAGATGCAGTGGCAAACCCGAGTTTGTCTTTTAAAGTTCAGTCAAACCTTTCACACAGAGTTCAGAAAAAAACACACACTGAATAAAAAAATCGTACATATATGTAAACAAACATAGCTCAAACCAACAAACACATATTTATACCCTATACCACTATGTGGTTTGGGTATAATGACTTTGTGCTGCTGTTTGTAACAACCAAAAATATTTGACCTAGACCCATCTTTAATTATACCGATCGAATCAGAATCATTTTTTGAGTTGATTTAACAATGTCCGTCCGTCCGTCCGTCCGTCCGTCCGTCTGTGTGTCCATGTAAAGCTTGTAATCAAACTGCAGGTCGCAAATATGAATATATTTTGATGAAATTTGGTATATAAGCTTTTATCGGCCATGGGATGAACGCTATTGAAATTGGTGAGAATCGGTCCATGTTCAGACCTAGCCCCCATACAAATTACCCCTATGAAATCGACATAAATTGCCATAAGATCCAAATTGTCATATAGATCTTACTCAAATTGGGTTTATATGCGTTCATTACATCCATTAATGAGTAGTCCAAAAATCATCCCTTTGGCCTCATATAGGGCTGCTTCCCGATCTTCACTTAAATCTATTAAAAAACAAAAATATTGCACTGATTCTTCTCAGATTTGGTTTGTATATATTTTTGCAAAATACAAGAGACTTTTCCAAACATGATCAGGATCGGTCCATTTTTGGACCTAGTCCCCATATAGATATAGCATCCGATATGAACTTTTTCATATCTGCAGCCAAAAAAATTAATAAAAATCCCACTCAAATTTGGTTTTTGCTTATTTTCTATGTCCAGTTAGTTAGGCCTAAGAGATAGGGTTTCTAAACGCATGGTATAGGGTATCGTATAGTCGGTCTAGACCGACTATAATTTTCTTACTTGTTTTATTTTTATGTATATCAATTATGTGTGTTTCTAAATTTCGTACGGTGCCGAACACATCATGACTGTGTTTAGTTTTAATATTTCATTATCTACACGAACATTTTTCTATCGCGTATTTTTTGTTTCGAACCCAACTAAACCATACATACGTGTAGCTTTATTATACCCTATACCACTATGTGGTTTGGGTATAATGACTTTGTGCTGCTGTTTGTAACAACCAAAAATATTTGACCTACACCCATCTTTAATTATACCGATGTCCGTCCGTCCGTCCGTCCGTCCGTCCGTCTGTGTGTCCATGTAAAGCTTGTAATCAAACTGCAGGTCGCAAATATGAATATATTTTGCTGAAGTTTGGTATATAAGCTTTTATCGGCCATGGGATGAACGCTATTGAAATTGGTGAGAATCGGTCCATGTTCAGACCTAGCCCCCATACAAATGACCCCTATGAAATCAACATATATTGCCATAAGATCCAAATTAACATACAAATCTTAGTCAAATTGGGTTTGTATGTACATATTAGATCCATTAATTAGTAGTCCAAAAATGATCCCTATTGGACAACTCTTAGTCATAGGCCCCATATAGAGCTGCTTCCCGATCTTCACTTAAATCTATCAAAAAACAAAAATACTGCACTGATTCTTCTCAAATTTTGTTTGTATATATTTTTGCAAAATACAAGAGACTTTACCAAACACGGTCAGGATCGGTCCATTTTTGGGCCTAGTCCCTATATAGATATAGCATCCGATATGAACTTTTTCATCTCTGCAGCCGAAAAAATTAATAAAAATCCCACTCAAACTTGGTTTATGCTTATTTTCTATATCCAGTTAGTTGGGTCTATGAGATAGGGTCTCTAAGCGCATGGTATAGGGTATCATATAGTCGGTCTAGACCGACTATAATTTTCTTACGTGTTGTGGTACGTGTACAGCGAAAAAACAAAACATGAACAATAAACAGGTTCGTGTTCAGTTGTATTTTAAATTCGTGTTCTGGTACGTGTACAGCGAAAAAACAGAATATGAACAATAAACAGGTTATATTTTTTGTTATATATTTTATATTTTATTATTATCTTTTTAAATATATTTTTATAACTGCTAATGAATTAGTTTAGATTTTTTAAATAAATTTGGTTGAAACATTTGTCGTCGTTTTTATCGGGGTGTATCAGATCGCGAATCGGTGTTTTAATTTTTCACAGTACACGAGCCAGAACACGAACTTAAAATATAACTGAACTCGAACCTGTTTATTGTTCATGTTCTGTATTTTCGTGCAACACGACCCAGAACACGAACTTAAAATATAACTGAACTCGAACCTGTTTATTATTCATGTTCTCGTACAGGCTTGAGAATGGATGGCTTAAGAGTATTCGAAACAAAAAATACGCGATAGAAAAATGTGCATGTAGATAACGAAATATTAAAACGAAACACAGTCATGATATTTTCGGCACCGTATAAAATTTAGAAACACACATAATTGACATGAAAATAAAAATATGTGTTGGTTGCTTTAGAACAGAACATTGTGTGTTTCATGTGTGTATTTTCCGAACGTTGCTTTCGCATGTAAATTTAATAATAACACAGTGCAAAACTTTTTAAGTCATCGAATACGAACTCTTTTCGTGTACCGTTTTTCGAAGTTCTTATTGAAACTAACAAAACCCCATTTGGGTGTTTTAGTTTAACTGCTGTTCCGATTTTATGGTCTTGTGTATATTTTGGCTAAAACTTGATTTTTCCGAAGAAAATGCAATTTTTCAACGGCTTTATCTCGTAACCAATTGGTATTTTGTTTTCCTGTCTTCAGCACAATTGTAGGTATAGGACTTGGAGAGAAAAGTGTAAAACAAACTAACCTGAAAAAACTGCAAACTAATTGGAAGGTTTCCGAGATATAGGTCTGAACATATACTGATTTTCAGGAACTTATACAAAAGCTTGTGTACTGAATTTCATCAAAATATAAATATATATATATATATATATATATATATATATATATATATATATGACAGCTAACCGTTTCGTAAGTTCTATCTAAGCAAAAAAAAAACACCCTTTATATACTATAGAAATCTGTGGACAGGGTATAATGAGTTTGTGCTGGTGTGAGTCGATTTGGCTAGGTCCATTCCGCTCGTCTGTTTGTCTGCTTGTTCATATAAACCTTGTAATTAAACACAGGTGGCATATATATATATATATATATATATAACAGACGAGCGGAATGGACCTAACCTATATATATATAACAGACGAGCGGAATGGACCTAACCTATATATATATATGCCACCTGTGTTTAATTACAAGGTTTATATGAACAAGCAGACAAACAGACGAGCGGAATGGACCTAGCCAAATCGACTCACACCAGCACCAGCACCAGCACAAACTCATTATACCCTGTCCACAGAGTTCTATAGTATATAAAGGGTGTTTTTTTTTTGCTTAGATAGAACTTACGAAACGGTTAGCTGTCAAACGAACTGTCACGTTGCGCTCACTTTTTGATATTTATAATCAGTAAACTCTGGCAAATTATTAATGCTTGAAAAACTCTACCAAATTCTCCAAACTTACTTTGAAAATCAGTCATCGGTTCGTGCAACTTATAGATGACTTCGTGGCACACATAATCGTCCATCTGAACAAGCCATCCGTCGAACTGTGGATAGATTTAAAACCACATGCCCTCTAAGTGATGAAATAACACTAACACGTTGAAGGAATCTGCGTACTGAACAGAATATCGCCGCTGTAAACGAAAATGTGTAAGAATATCCAAATTTATCGTTTCGCCGTTGGTAGCAGGAACTGGAGCTCTGTCCGTGGAAAAATTTGTGCAAGATCTTCCGTATAAAATCAAGCTGGTGCAGAAATTAAAACCACGAGACCATCATATGCGTCGTTCTTCGCCGATTGGGCTCTAGAGCAGTTGAAAACTGACCCGATCTTTTAACGTAAAATTATGTTCAGCGGTGAGACTGATTTTGAGCTAACGGGTTTATTATTAAACAATATTGCAGCATATGGAGTGAGTCCAACCACAAAAAACCTCACAGACCCCATTAGATTCAGAAAAATGCACCGTTTGGTGCGGTGATTGATCTAATTTCTTCAAAAATTAAGCCGTAGCTCGTGATACGGTCAATGGAGATCGTTACCGCACCATGATCAATGATTTTTTGAAAATATGGATGACATTGATCTGGACGAGATATGGATTCAACAGGATGGTGCTACGTGCCATAAGGCGACCGCACCCATCGACTTATTGAAATCAAAATTTGGTGGTAAGTTGATTTCGAGAAATGGACTTGTAAATTGGCCTCCAAGGGCGTGCGATTTGATACCTCTCGATTATTTCCTGTGGTGCTACGAGAGTTCACTGGTTCAAGCTGATAAATTAGCAACAATTGACGCTTTGGAGGCCAACATTGTCAGAGTTATTCGTAACATGAGGCCAGCAATGCTTGAAAAAGCGGCCCAAAATTGTACGACCAGAATGCGCTTCGTCAAGAACAGCTGAGGTAGCCTTATGCCCGAAAATATTTTTTAATTTTAATGCCATGCATTAATCTTTGGAATAAAAAAAAATTTGTTGGATTAAAATTAAATTTTTTGTGTTATTTTTTACAATGTCAAGTTCTATCGGGCTTAAAAAAGACACCCGTTATAAATACTTACTATAGTGGAGTCAACGCAGTTCCTAGTGATTTATTGAAAGCAGTATCTTTTATTTTTATAAAAAGTTTCAGAAAAGCAAACAATTTGAACAATATCTTATAAATTTCTACTTCTCGTTCTTTATTTTAGTTTGGCGGCTCTGAAGCCATTATAACAGCCTTAAGTGATGAATTTCCTAAAATTGGACGTAATCGTGAAATATTCGTAGCCGGTCTGTTCTCACTGTACTTTGTTGTGGGTTTAGCCAGTTGCACACAAGGAGGATTTTACTTTTTCCAACTGTTAGATAGATATGCAGCCGGTTATTCAATATTAATAGCGGTTTTCTTTGAAGCCATAGCGGTATCATGGATTTATGGTATACATAAATATTGAGAACATCTGTTTAAGAGAAATTTTCAAACTAAATGAGAATTATTAACTTTAAGGTACTAATCGTTTTTGTGAAGATATAAAAGATATGATCGGCTTTAGACCTGGTAAATATTGGCAGATTTGTTGGCGTTTTGTGGCTCCTATATTTTTACTATTCATCACTGTCTATGGTATAATCGGTTACGAACCATTAACCTATCAAGGATATTTATATCCCAGATGGGCAAATGCTTTGGGTTGGTGTATAGCTGGCTCATCCGTTATGATGATACCAGCGGTAGCTGCCTATAAATTATTTACCACTCCGGGATCATTAAGACAACGTTTACGTATACTTACTACTCCCTGGCGAGATCAACAGGTGTCCGTGAATGGTGTAACAGCTGATGCTACGCAAGTTCGTTTATCCGATACAAAAGAAGCATCAGAAGTTTGAAATCAACCATTTGCTAGATTTCAAATATATTATGTATAGTATTAAAATTTTTTATGTTTTTTATTATAAACTTAAGTTTATTTCTTTAGATTTTAAGCCAAACCAATAAATGCTCGAATGATAATATGTGTGCAAAACAATTTAGGGAATTAGTTCGTAAGTTTAAAACAAATTTAAAACTTTTTGTACACTAAAAAAAAATGCAAATTTCATATACAACGTACTTAGGTTTCTATATTAAATCGAAATGAGAAAAAAAAACTTTAAATAAAGTCAACACAAAAATACTAAATAAAAGTGAAAAGTTAAATTTGTTAAAAATAAAAATCCATTTAATGCTGTGTAGATAATATTAGTGGGAATTTAAGTAAAAACAAAATGTTAAAAAATAAAATAATGTTAAAAATGTTGCTTTGTTCGACAAAACTTAAACTAATTTACTGAATATGCCAATCGGAAATTGATATAATTGTATATAAAAATCAAACTAAAAAAGAAGTGTAGTTGAAAGCTTTAAAACTAGTTAAGACAAAAAGATGTGCAATAACCCCAAATTAGCTATAGATTAAGGAAAAAAAAATATTTTACATTTGTATGTGAACATTGAAAAAATTAGTACTAAAAATATTAAAAAATTCATATAATATCCATATTTTTTCGGCAGCCATTAAAAAGTTTTGATATTCGAATTATAAAACAAAATTTAACAGCCATACATTTTGTTTTATAATTTTTATAAAAATTATGAAATTTCTTAAATGTCTTTTAATACAAACTTCAATATTTTTAAAATTAAAACAAAATTTAAAAAAAAAATATTGAAACTTATTTTCAACAGCCATTGTAAAAAGTTTCGATATTTTTTTCAAATTCTTATTATAAAACAATATTTTCCAGCCATAAATTTTGTTTTATAGAGTTTCAACATTTTCATAAAATTAACGTTGACTTAGATTTCATATATTTAAAACTAAAAACCAATATTTTTTACAGCATTTTATACTGAACTATTTATATTTTATTTTATTTTACATACATAATTTTCAATGTAAACTTTATAAAAAAAATTTATTGTTTAATTAACAGAGATTAATTAATATAAAATATTAGATTTAATTAAATATTTTCGTTTTGAATTTCACATTCTTATCTTGAATTTCTAAAATAACAGCCATTTTTAGAAAATTTAAGGCAAAATGTGTTCACCGTTTAGTTTCGTATAATGTATGGAAATGAATTTTCAAAATCTCAGCCATATTTTGGAAATTCAGTCGATATACTAAAAAAATTAATTCATTTAAAATTCATTTAACTTTACAACTTTCTTTTTACAAATAAATTTTAAGTTAAATATAATTGAAAATTGACTTTTATTTATGGGATGATAAGGTTTCTAATAGTGCGTTTACATCTAAACAAAATCTATTATATACGGGATTTCGAGCGAAATCTAGCTCATTTTTACTAGATTTCCCATACAAAACAAAATCTAGCTCGTTACTAGATGTGTGCAAAATCTAACAAAGTCTTGTCAAACTTGGGCACTACCAAATGATACTACTGTGCTTTTTTAATATTGTAGTAGAAAATTACAAGGCAGTGACTGAAAAATTGGCATTTAAAAACAAGCAAACAAGTTAAATAAAAAGAAAATAAAGTATTAATTAACAAAAAAAAAAAAAAAAAAAAATGACGAATATATAATAAAAAAATATTTAGTATTTGAAAGGTTATAACTTTTATACTGACATGTGCTCATTCCAATCTGCTAAATAATAATTGTGGAAAATGAATTTGTTTTTGTTGCTCAACAAATACATTTAATAAATGCTGATCATTTTTTTTCCAAAATTTCTATTTCAGTTTGTGCTTTTTCATTTTTGATGCATAATATAATTATAAAATCTGTTCCTTTTTAAAATTTGTCATATTTCTATTGTTTTATTTATTTTTGGTATTTCTACTTTATATGTTTTATTTTAATCTGCTGTTTATTGTTGTGGAAACAAAATCTCACAAAATGTCAAAAAAGTTAGATGTAAACGGTATAGATTTTGAAATTGATTTCAACTAAAATCTACTAGATTTTCCTCAGATGTAAATGCACTATAATAAAGGTTTAAACATCGCCAAGGTTTGGGTATTTAAATTATTTATTTTGAATGCTGTTAGAGAGGTGGTCTTAGGTTCAACTAATTGAATATAGAAAATAAGCATAAACTACCCTACCCTATGTGGTCTGTAATCAAACTACGAGTTGCAAATGTGAACATATTTTAATGAAATTTGGTATGTAAGCTTTTATCGGCCAAAACACGAACGCTGTTGAAATTGGTGAATTTCTATTCATGATCAGAGCTAGTCCCTATACAAATGACCCCTATGAGATCGACTGAAATTGCCATAATATCAAAGATCTCGGTCAAATTGGCATTGTGTATGCTTATTACATCCATTTATCAAGAATTAAACCCTATAGGACAATTCTTAGACATAGCCTCATTAGAAGATCGGGAACTTCACTTAAATTTCACTAAGATTTTCTCAAATTTTCTTTGTATGTATATGTTTTTTAAAAAAATAATTGCCCTAACCAAAAAGGGTCAGGTTCGGTCCATTTTTCGACCTAGTATCCATATAAATATAGCATCCGATATGAACTTTTTCATATCCGAAGGCAACAAAAAACTTGCCTCTCAAACTTGGTTTATGTTTGTTGTATTATTGATGAGCTAATTTGACCTGATTTCTTTAAAAGTAAATTAAAAATGCATTTTTAATGAACGCATACAAACCCAATTTGAATAAGATCTATATGACAATTTGGATCTTATGGCAATTTATGTCGATTTCATAGGGGTAATTTGTATGGGGGCTAGGTCTGAACATGGACCGATTCTCACCAATTTCAACAGCGTTCATCCCATGGCCGATGAAAGCTTACGTACCAAATTTCATCAAAATATATTCATATTTGCGACCTGCAGTTTGATTACAAGCTTTACATGGACACACAGACGGACGGACGGACGGACATTGTTAAATCAACTCAAAAAGTGATTCTGATTCGATCGGTATAATTAAAGATGGGTCTAGGTCAAATATTTTTGGTTGTTACAAACAGCAGCACAAAGTCATTATACCCAAACCACATAGTGGTATAGGGTATAAAAAACAGATTACTTTTAATATCACAGTTTGTTGATGGCAACCAAATGGCATGAACTAATGTTGTTGGTTTATGTTTATTTTCTATATTTAAATAGTTGGGTCTTTAAACGCATGGCGTAGGGTATCGTATAGTCGGCCTAGTCCAACTATAATTTTCTTACTTGTTACTATTTTTTTTGCCTGCAGATATATAATAGTTCATATCGGTTGCTATATTTACATGGGGACTAGGTCAAAAAATAGACCGATCCTGACCATGTTTGTTAAAGTCACTTATTTTTTTCCAAACACATATACAAACTAAATATGAAAAATATCTGTGCAATAATTTTGATTTTTTTATAGATTTAAGTGAAGATCGGGAACCAGCTTTGTATGGGGGCTATGACTAGGAAATCTTCTACAGGGTATACTGGTTAATGAGTTTAATGAATACAAATAAACCAAATTTGATCAAGATCTATATGATAATTTGTGCTTTATGACAATTTAAGTCCATCTCATAGTGGTCATTTGTATGGAGACTAGGTCTGAACATGCACCGATTCATAGCATTCGTCCTAAGGCTAATAAAGGCTTATACAGTAATTTTGACTTAATTGCTATTTTCTTAAGTGAACTTAACCTATAACTGTACAAAATTTTTGTTTTGTTTTTATTTTTCAAAATTCAATAATAATTTCCTTCTTTAAGGGGGGTAAGGTTTTAAAACATTTTTTGCATTTCTCTTTCTGTATGTAGTACAACATGTCGAAAGTGTTGTGTCAAAATTTCAAGTAAATCGGAGCAAAACTTAAGAAGATATAGAGGATCATGTATGATATCAAAATTAATATTATATATGACAGTTATATCAGAGAACAGTTTGAAATCAAAAATTGATATTGCTGTCAAATGTAAATAGCACTTTTTAAATATAAGCCCTCGATATGTCTTTATATGAATGTAATAATTTTGAAAAAAAAAAATTAAAACTTGGACACATTTTGGGACACGCAAATTGTATATGAAAATAAGTCCAGAATATAGGTCCAGAATATTATTTTTTGGAATTATTAAAATATTATCAAGAAGTTTTATCGAAATCCTTACACAAATATATATTATTTCGATATTTTATTTAAAAAAAATTTAAATATCCTTAAATTTGACTTTTGACCTTAAAGGGGGACAATTTATAGTGTTTCAATTTAACCTTAATTTCCAGGATTAAGAACTTATATCAAGTGGTATAATATTTAGACAAAAGATATTTGAAATATGAAAACACGAAAAAGATGTAGCCTAACAGTTGAAAAAGTATAAAAAATTACATTTTTCTCCAAATCCGCTGAAATAAAAACGCTGCCTTCGCCAAATTAAGAACAGGATACCTGCATTATTTGGCATTTTTATTCAGATATATTTTGTTAATAAGACCTCAAAATCCAATCGTTGTTTTCGGAAAATTTCTTGAACAAAATTTGTGAAAAAGGATAATTGGAGATTTTGAAATAGTGCTAAAATATACGTACCCTTTTGACATTAATTTAGAACGGCATAACAATAGACGAGATGCAAGATACTTTACATGAGATCATTTTGGGATCAGGAGAATGCAAAAATGTTGCTGTTGTAAATTATTTCAATGTCTTTAAAATTTTGAGCTCGATTTTCTTAATCAAGTGGTCTGCGGATCATTTATTGCCTTGGGAACTTGATATAACTTGGCTGTTTTTCAACGGATAATAGAATTTGTTGTTTTTTTAGAAAAATAATTTACTCTAGATTATTAATTAATTTAATTGAAACGCAATTATTAATATCAAAACTTTTTTTGATAATTTTTACAAATAAATTCATATTTCAACTTTGAACTCAATGCGCGTCCAGAAAGCATTTGGCTCAAAATTTGTGCACTAAAGTTTTAGATCCAGTGTCACAATAATCCGATACGCACACCTCAAAATTCGATCAAAATTTTTTTTTCATATGAACCGCTGTCACCCTAATGTACATACATACATACATAATACACATACATAGTTTATATACAAAATATATAAAAGTGATCCCCTAGTTTTTTTTTTGTTATTTCTTTTTTATGCGTTTTGTTGTTTTTCTTTTTCTACAAAAAGAAACGTGTATAATTTTTTTTTAAATTAAAAAATTAATGAAATATCCAATAAATTACACAAAGGAACAAAATTGAACTTGGTGTTGACTTGAACTTTATTGCAATTTTTTTTACTAATATGAGATCGCTGATTTCAAGTCTAATCTCCATTTTTCTTTATCAGCTCCCATTCTTAAGTTACAGGTACTAATCGTATTTTTGAGTTTTTAAAAACAATTATTTGTTTTTTAAAACTTCAACGATATCTCTGAAACTACTGGGCAAATTTAAAATCAATGTAAGTACGGCTTAAAGATAATATTGTTGGCGAGTTTTGGATTTTTTTAAACTAAATATGGTGAACCGTTTTCAAGTTATTTCAATATATGTAGTGGAAGTGCCTTCATTTTGGACATTATGGTATATCGCGGAAAGTCGAGCGGATAGAAAAAAGCAAGTGCAGATTTGGATTCAGGGTCCCAAATAACCTTAAAAACAACATCCAGTTCTTCATCAACAAAAACGTAGTTCACTTGTGTTATAGATGAACTTTTCAATGCTTTAGCTGCACTTTAAGGCAGGAAAGCATAATTCTATACCTGCACATTTAGGCAGGTAAGCACATTTAACTTAACTTTGGTTTATCTGCACATAAGCTCGTGCAAAAGTTGCTACGTCAAAACTAATGTATACCAAATTTCATCAAAATATATTCATAGTGGCGACATGCAGTGTGGTTATAAAGTTTACATGGACATACAGCTGGAGACGGACATCGCTAAGTCGACTCAGAAAGTGATTCTGACTCGATCGGTATAACAAAATATTAGGTCAAATATTTTTGGTAGTTACATACATCAACACAAAGTCATTATACCCTAACCATATACTGGCATAGGGTATAATAACAAAACTTAAAAGTATTAATTTTAATGCTGTTGACGAAAAATTGAAACCTTTTCTATACAATAACACAAGGGAACAAAATTGAACTTTTTTTGTGTTGATTTGAAATTTATAGCAAATTTTTACTAATTTGAGGTCGCTGATTTCAAATCTGCACTTGGTTTTTTTCTATCAGCTCGACTTTTCGAGATATACCGTTATGTTCAAAATTAAGGCACTTCCGCTACATATATTGGAATAACTTGAAAACGGTTCACCATATTAAATTAAAAAAAAAATCCGAAACTCGCAAACAATATTCTCTTAAAGCCGTGCTTACTTTGTTTTTAAATTTTCCAAGTAGTTTTAGAGATATCGTTCAAGTTTTGAAAAAAAAAATTAAAATTAAAAAAAAAAAACATTTTTTTTGTTCTTTAAAAATTCCTAAAAAATAAAAATGGGCAAAAATCACAGTTTTGGTCTACAAGCAGTTAGCTAAATATATTTCGAATAAAATGAGCTTTATTTCATTGCAATCGGTGCACAACTTTTGATTTTGTTCACGATTTACTGAATTGATATAAATCGCGATTTCCATACAAAAATAACATTTTCTAATGTGTAAGTGTTTGTATGTAATAAGTTAGTTTTTTATGATTCTAAGAATTAAAAAAATTAAGTAAAAAAAAAAATTATTTCATTTTTATGGTCAGCTATACTTTTTAATTTAACACAAAAAGAGAATTTTAAAGAAAAATAAAAAATTTTAATACACAAATATTACAATGTAATTACAACTCATCGAAAAATTTTCTTTTATAAGATTTTCTTAAATAACCTTGTTTAGAGGGATTTGTTTTAATGCTCCAGCAATAGTCCGCCATCATATGCTTATCCCAGTGACCCTGGTACCGCTCCTCTATAGTGCGGATATCTTGATGGAAACGTTCACCTTGTTCTTCACTGAAGTCTCCAAGATTTTCAGGGAAACAATCCAAATGACTGTGTAGGTAGTGCACCTTAATGCTCGTATTACAACCAAGCTGCTTGAAATGTGACAACATGTTATCCACGTGGTCCGAATAGTGCTCACCCTTTTTGTTTCCCAGGAAATTGCGCACTATCCAAACAAATTCATTCCAAGCATTTCTTTCAATATCTGTCATGGAATTACTAAAATTTTCATCATTGATTAATTTTTTGATTTGAGGGCCATCAAAAATGCCAGCTTTCAGTTTCTCCGAACTCAAATTGTTGAACTTTTTACTGATATATCTAAAACAATCACCGTCCTTGTTGAGAGCTTTGACAAATTGTTTCATAAGTCCTAGCTTGATATGGAGAGGTGGCAGTTTATGCGATCCCTGGGCACAAGTGGTTGATTAACTATATTGTGGTTTCCTGGAACCATAGCTTCCCTCGAAGGCCAGTCTTTCTTACTCCAGTGTTCAGATCTGGCTCTGCTATCCCATAAACAAATGAAACACGGATATTTTGTGTAGCCACCTTGTTGGCCTAGAAGAAAATTCACCATTTTTAGATCCACACAAATTAGCCAGCGGTGTTCGTTGTACTTTATTTTATTTATAACTGAGGCAATTGTAGAATATTCTTCTTTAGCTTTAGTTGAATGTGCAATGGGCAACGAACCCAATTTATCACCGTTATGCAGAAGTACACATTTTAGGCTGCGTTTAGAAGAATCTATAAATAGTCGCCAGTCATTTGGATCATACTCCTCTAATCCCATCGCTGTTACTAAACCAGGAACATCTGAACAATAAACAAATTCATCGTCTTCGGAAAAGAATGGAAGTAAGTTTTTTTCTCTGTTACGGTAGTATGAAATTGTTGTTCCTTGGGTTAACAGATTTTTTTGCTTTAATCGAGAAGCAAGAATTTCAGATGCTTTTTTAGAAAGTCCAAGGTCTCTCACTAAATCACTAAGCTCCTCCTGATTAAATTGCTCGCGTTCAGAAGAAATATCTAAATGCAAGTCATCTGATCCAAATTCAGAAATTGGTGAAGGAACATTTTGTCGTAAGTCGTGGAAATTGTGTGTAGATGTAGATGGTTGTGGTTCTGAATCCTCACTAGAGTACAGGACTGGTTGGGTAATAGACAACACGTTAGGATAAATCCATTTAGACCGGTTTGTTTTATTAATGCCTGTTATGTTGACAGCGCAAAAATAACAATCATCATAATGATTCGAAGGTTCCCGCCAGATCATTGGTGTTTCATACTTGAAGTGGGTCCGTTGCTTGTTTGCCCATAACCTTAAATACTCTACACAGTTTTTACATACAGTATTAGGAATCCAGTACTTGTCACGGGTTTCCATGGTAAATCCGAAGTAGTCAAAATAAATTTTTTTAATAAAATCTGACACACTTTTTCTATTTTTTATAAACGTGTATTCGCCACATATGTTACAAAAATAGTTGGGATTGATTTTACAGGTGTTTCTTGACGTAGCCATTGCACAATTTTGAAGTATATATCAAAGTAACACAATTTTCAATAAATAACACACGGGAACAAAATTGAACTTTTTTGTGTTGACTGATTAAATGTTCAATGTAAAATGATTTATATTTTTTGTCGTTATACTTTTCGCTTTCGTAAACACTTGTTGAATGAGAAAAATTGGTTGAATGAACCCATATAAATACTTAGTAGTTTTTTACTGAAGTACCAAAAAAAATTATATCCACAATTTTATTGACAGTCACTTATGAATGAACACATGTGTTCAGGGGAATTCCTTTAAAAAATCATCCGTTACCAACGGTAAACCACACATCAATAAAAACAAGTGGACTTTTCTTTTTTCTCTTTAATTGACTGTGAACTGACTAGGTGTCATAAAGGGACAATAAAATTTATAGGCGTTATGAGTTTGCTACCGCAACCATAAAAATGAAATAATCTTTTTTTATTACTTAATTTTTTTAATTCTTAGAATCATAAAAAAACTAACTTATTACATACAAACACTTACACATTAGAAAATGTTATTTTTGTATGGAAATCGCGATTTATATCAATTCAGTAAATCGTGAACAAAATCAAAAGTTGTGCACCGATTGCAATGAAATAAAGCTCATTTTATTCGAAATATATTTAACTAACTGTTTGTAGACCAAAACTGTGATTTTTGTCCCATTTTTATTTTTTAGGAATTTTTAAAGAACAAAAAAAATGTTTTTTTTTAAAAAATTTTAATTTTTTTTTCAAAACTTGAACGATATCTCTAAAACTACTTGGAAAATTTAAAAACAAAGTAAGCACGGCTTTAAGAGAATATTGTTTGCGAGTTTCGGATTTTTTTTTTAATTTAATATGGTGAACCGTTTTCAAGTTATTCCAATATATGTAGCGGAAGTGCCTTAATTTTGAACATAACGGTATATCTCGAAAAGTCGAGCTGATAGAAAAAAACCAAGGGCAGATTTGGATTCAGCGTCCCAAATAACCTTAAAAACAATATTCAGTTCTTAATCAACAGAACCATTGTTCCCTTGTGTAATTGAAAACGTTCCAGTATTGCCATAATTTGAAATTGAAAGGATGCTAAATTGCGAAATAAAAGACGCCAAAAATTTTTTTTTTAATTTCATTACCTTTTGACTGAAAAATTAACTACTTATTAATAAATTCTTTGGTTTTTAAATAAGTTTCGATTTATATTTATATTTTAAATAAAAATATTTTGAATTTCATCTGTAATTTTTTTAAACATCAAATTGAGATTATTTAATTTTAAATTAAATATTTTTAATTTAAAAATTTTTTTTTTTTAATTTCAAATATAACAGAATTTACATTATCAAAAGATACGAGTATATTATAATAATTGGTTTATGGAAACTAATATTTCTGTGATGTCTTCATCTTCAAATTCTTCTTTGCACTGATATTTTTCTGACGTTTGACATTTATCAACGACATCGCTCGGTATATTGTAAGTGTAACAGCACCCATTTCTCAATTTCAAACCTTCTTTTATACGTATTACAGAACATAACAACTCGGATTTTATTCTGTTGCAAAGAGTGCTTTTAACTTAAGCTATTAAACTAAACGAACGTTCAACTCCGGCTTTTGAGAAAGGCAAAACTAATAAAGGCAATACAAATGTGGATAACTCTTTAAGTGGACTTCCGCCAATAGAATTTTTGTTAACTTCAATCCATAAAGAGGTTGTATTCAGTGCTGTATCCCAATATTGTTCTGTGATATAACTCATTTGGATTTGAATTTTTTCTGTTTCAGATGATCTAAATTTAAATTCTTCTAATATATTGGTTATCGGTTTTTTTTACCCGTTTTAATGTGTTTTGTATTGAAAATTTTGGCATTTTTTTAATGCAATTCTATTTTTTGGCAATCGACTTTTTAATTCATTAAGAACTGTTTTTGCTGTTTACATTCTTCTACATATTTCAAAATGTTTTATTATATTTGTTGAAAGAAACGAGCAGAGTGGTAAAAAGAGTAGTATACAAATTTCTCGTATTACACTTTGAGAAATTAAAACATATCAATTATCATTAAAATTAAGATTATATATTCAAAAATATTGAAAAAAAAAATCAAAAAAAAAAAAAAAAATAAAAAAAAACAAGTAAGAGTGTTAAGTTCGGCTGTGCCAAATCTTTGATACCCTCCACCTCGGTTTGAGTGTTGATAATAAATGTAAATGAAAAAGTAAACAATTTGTTAAACTTAATACCAAATTATTTCAGCAAATTCTTTGGGTTGGTTTTCGTCTTTTCTATTATTTCGGATTTATTTCAGTGTTTGCTTTTTGGTCATCGTGGTTGCTGGTCGGCATGCATGCGTTTCCGGTTATATGACATAACTTCTCGTTTAATTTAGTTTTTGCTAATTAAATAGCTCGCCCTAACCTCCATTGCAAAAGTAATTTTTGTGTAGGGTGGCTATATGCATTAAATCGTGCTAAATGGAGATGGCTGTATAGTTTCTTTTAACTGGCGAAATATTTTTTCATTGCGGCCATATAGGTCGGATGGACTAACAAAATAATAACCAAAAAAAAACTCTCAATTTTTTATTAAAATATTGCCATATTTGGAAAACATAGAGAATAAATTTATAATAATAAATATTCAAATGTCCCAAACATTTTAAATAAAATAATTTGTTCTCTTTATTTTCCGAAAAACTTCAAATTTTCATCCAAAAAAAATTGTGAAAATTTATATACAAAAAAAATAACATTCTCATCAAATTGCGTTTATTTATGTAACAGTTTTTATGTTCGCAATTCTTAAATATCATTTGACGTTTTCTAAAATTCATTGAATTTAAATTAATGTTTTCTGAAGTGTGATTCTGTAAATTTGAACGATCCGACAATCGCAAAATATATCGACAGCTATTGTTGTTTGCACTAAGGATTAAGTGATTCACTAAGTACATACATCTTAACGACAGTCGACAAATCTATTTTCTATTTATTTAAATTGTAAACGAGTGGCATCTCTGTCAAAATAAGCGAAAAACACAAAGAATAGAAAAAAAACAAATTACTTCGTGTTTGACAGGATGATTTTATGTTTATCTTTAATATCTTTATTTTTTTTTACTAATATTTCTGTTTATTTATTTGAAAATGAAATAATGAATTCAATATGCTATTTAATTTTTTTATTTATATAAAAAAGGTTTTTAATAAAAGCAAAATATTTTCACTATTTTATGATTTTTATTTATGTATGACGACATGTCAACCTAAAAATTTAAGTTTTTATCGATTGAATAAACAACACAAAATCGGTTGTCATTTAGATAACAACAACAGCTGACTTTAACAGTAGCGAATATCGTTTAAAATTTTTACTGATAATTTTGCAATTTTCTTTTTTTAACGATTCGACTATCGTTAAAAGAAGTTACTTAATCGCGGTACTGAAAAGTTATTAATTTCTCCTGAATGGCAATATTTTTATTAAATGTAAACATTTTTTAAATGTAAACATATTTGGTGTTTTTTTTTGGAATTTCAATTTGTGTTTAACGAATAAAATTTATATATTAAAGATGCAATTGATGTCTTCTAAATTTAAAATTATTATTTCCGACGTTTTGATATGATTTTCTGAAATTCAATTAATATTTTCTAATTTATAACTGGAACTTTTAATTCCAGTTTTTAGAATTGATATTTTCTTAAATTTAAATGGAAAATTTAAAAAGTGAAATTTTGTATTTATGTGAATAATAATGCTTTAGTTATTATAAACAATTTTTAAAAATTAGATGTAATCGCAATCAGATATTTTGTAGGTAAAGCAGAATAATAGTTCTATATAACTATGTAGAATTGTTTTGAAAGCAAAAAACTCATTGATGAACTCGGTAACTCTATTTTGTAAAGACAACAAAAAGTTAATATGCCAAACTTATGTTCATATTTGTAAAAGAATAATGAAAGAACGTATGAAATAAAAGACCAGCCCGTGTATACTCTTAACATTGTTCTGTATAATATCTAGTTGAAAATATTGACATTCATGTTAAAATAGAAATAATTATTGCAAAGCTGATTAGAACAAAAATTGTGGCGCAATCTACTGTGACATAGTCACGCTGAGCAAAATGAAGTGACACTCTGTTAGTGCAAAACCAATGTATTTTCCCCACAACAAAATATTGCAGAAAATTATGTAAATAAAATAATATACCGATTTATTTCTAACATGCAGTTGTTATGGATATACATATATAGAATATATGTACATTATTTGTATTATTTAATATGTTTATGTATGTATATGTAAATATTACACACAAAAAATACAACATCAAACGTTATTTCTGTTTTTTTCTCTTTAAATAAATTTATACATAAAATTTTTTTTTGCTAAATTTACAATGTTTTTTTTTTATTAACAACTAGGTATTTTAGCATTATTTGCTATAGATGCTGGTGAATTTTTACTCCCTTTATATTAACTCTAGGTCTGCTGTCGAAAAAATTTTGGATCGATTTTAACCCCTTTCCCGTTACCCATTCGATCTGAAATTTTGCAGGCAGGCTCGTGGTAATGACAGAAATGATCTAACAAATTTTTCTACCAGATTTAATAAAAAAAAATGTACAAAGGGTTAGTTTTTATTATATTATTACCACAACGACCACAAAAACAACAAGTTCAGCTATGACAACAACACAACATTTAGAATAACAACAATAACAATATAGAAACATCATATTTTTCATTTTTTTTTTTTACTTTTTCAGAGATTTCCCTGGACCTGTTCCACCGATTTTAATGATTTTTGAAACAGAAATCTTCCCATGAATTTGGTGAATCATTCCCAATAAAAATGATTACTGTAGCTGCACTATTGAGGGCGTGATCGTGACAAGAACAACATAGAAAATTATATTTTTTCAAGACTTTTTTTTAGTTCTTCATTCAAATCTCGGGCCCGATTGACCAATTTGGACGATTTTAAACAGCAAACTTCTCAGGATGTTAATGAATCATTTTTTATGTCAACGAGCACTCTAGTTGCCCGATTGATGCCGTGATCGTGATTTCCACAGACGGACAGACGGACATCGCTATATGAACTCCGGTTGTTATAAGGATCACAAATATATATATTTTATGGGGTCAAAAATTTTTTTTCTAATTATTACAAACGGAATGACAAACTTATATATACCCTCTGCACACTGGAGTGGAGGGTATAAAGATGTTAAAATAAACTGTTTATTAATAAAAGATGCTAAGTTAGCATCTAGCATCTTTTCATAAATTTTGGATGCTAAGCGACAAAAAAGTTGCTAAATCTAGCAACTAAAATGCTAAAATGGCAACACTGAAACGTTCCCTCTATTTTTGGTTTCAATATTTTGTAGGGTATCCATTATTTTTTAGTACTGTTCCATAATACCGAGGTATGGAGTCAATGAAATTGACTGATATCAGTGGTTTCTTCACAGGACGATAGCATCCAATATCAGCCGTAATTGCTCATTGGGAAACAGTTCGAATCCGTATTTTCAGTTTAATTTTGTTAATGACTTCTTTAGGTAGCATTTTCTGACATATTTTAAACTTTCTTGTTATTAAATTATGCCGTCTTTGACTCGTTTTACGGGCACTACAATAACCTTTAATCAACTTTTAGCACCCGTAAAAAAATACTTTTTTGTATTTTTTGTAGCAAATTTGTCATCTTTCGTTATAGAACACTCCAAAGAAATTATTAAAAAATTATTAATAGTTTTCAGTGTGTTGTCATACCCACTGTATGTATATATCAAAACTATGATCCAGAAAGGATTAACAGTTAAGGCCAGTTTACACTATCACACTTTGTAATATGACCTGTCAAAAAGTCGAGTATTATGAAAAAGTCGTATCATGTAAAAAGCTTATGTTATGAAATTGACAGTCTGTAGGATTTTATTTTCGAAGTCCGATGGTTTTAGAAACATTTCTAAAAACCTGTCATTTTCATCGGACCAGAGGTGTTTCTTTTTTGGTATTATTAAAAAAAAGGTAAACAAAAACACAAAATTGGAAATAAAATATAAATTTCAAAATAAGTTTGCTTGTTATTCTAAACAGCTGTTTTCATAAGACTTCAGTGTGATGGTGTAAATGGCCTAAGTATGCAGAAATAATGTCGGTACGACTTTATGACAGTCAGATGAATTTCATTGGATTTTTATTTCGAAAAATCATACGACTGAGTGGTATCGTGTAAATGGGCCTTTACATTGTGTAATAATGTATTACTATTTTAAAGTATGGCAATAACGTTCGATTTGAAATAACTGTTACTTATGTGCAAATAATTAACAATCTGGCATTCCTATATAACGTAATGCTGAAATTGTTTAGCTTACGTTGCAGCTGTTTGTTACTAAACCATATGTTTGTGTTTCTGTCACATTTACAAAAAAAAAAGTGCATTTTAGAAAAGTTTTTGTTATGAAATTAATATAACATTAAGCATTAACGAAAAGTATCTCATAAAACATGAATAACTTAAGATTTATGACACGCACTTATAAACAAAGGTACTTCTCTATAAAATAGTGGAATATATTTTAATTTAAGCGCATTATTTATCTGCAGTCAATGGTCGCTATTGTCTTTACAAAGGTATATGGCTCAAAGAGTTGAAAAAAATGTTTCCAGCAACAGATCGCGTCCCGGCACAGAAACAGACGAACTCGATAACAATGAACCAATTAAATACTTTGGTAGCCAGGCAGCTACTTGGCGAGCAAAAGATACACGCAGTGGTGGTGCCGATGAACATTTGTGGTATCAGCCTTATGTCATCTCGGCCAGTTTAGCGGTGTTTCTTTTATACTTTTGTGTACTACGCGAAGAAAGTGATATTGATCATAAGTTGGAAGGAAATTTGTATGAACATGTCCAGGGCTTGGAGGAAGTACAACTGACAATGAATTATAAATATAATAAGGAACATGGTTTAAATAATATAGAGGTTGTCAAGAGGCTCAAGGAGTTGGGCATTGATGTTCAATTGTTAGATGCTAAAATAGCCGAAGGTAATTGATATGAAAAGCTATTTATCCTTATTTTAAGTATTCTTGTGTTAATAAATTATTAAAAATTAACAAAAAAATAAATAATTTGCTAAGTCAAACGATTTCTTGACTAATCGAGTTTGATTACATTGATTAAAAACATTTTAATAACCTATGAAATTGACGATCCAAATACCATTCTCGAAACACCAATTTCCTCACCTCTATGGAAAAGAAATAAGTTATTAGTGATTGTTTCAAACTTTTTAAAAATGATTAAAAATATTTTCTTACAAATTTTTTCTGTTTTTGCTGGATCAAATCAGACCAGCGCCTTCAATCCATTTTTATTTATCTTCCAATTTTATTTATCTTACGAATTTTGGCAATTTTAGTTTATTTGACAAATTTCACAAAAAATTTAATTTATCGAATAAACTAAAATTTCCAAAAAGAATAAAATGTATTTAATATTTTTTTTTTAATTTTTGCTTTTTATGAGAATTGCAAATTAAACAAACAAAAAAGCCTGTGGCACTGGTGGGAAATGAACCAACAAAGACCAACGTTTTAAGGCAACAAATCTAACTACACGCTTACGAGTTCATGAATGTGTTAACTATACATAAATGTAAACAGTTTGTTTTAACACATCATAGTTTTTCAAACACAGAATTATGTATTTTTTTTGCGAAATCAATCTTTGGCGTGTTCTTTAAAAAATACAATTAAAGAACTATAAAGATAAACGAAAAAAGTAATTTTTATGATGCCAAAACAATGGAAACTTTTAAGCTTCTGCACCAGACTTGGTTTTAAAATAAGAAATTATATAAAATCTTAACTATTATTTAAATATTTATAATTTCTGACGTTTTATTTCAACTGTTTTTTAAACACAAATGTATGTTTCAATGTTTTAATCTTATAATTAATAATTATAATATAATGGCAAGAATGAGGAGTTAAAGACCTAAACAATAGATGAATTTACTGCTGGTCTGAAGCAAAAAAGAAAATTTGTGAGAAATAAATCCACATTTTCAAAAATTATCAAGAAATATCGTGAAACACGTACGGTGACAACTTAACATTTAGGCGGCAGGCCCCGTTAAACAAGTCAAAGACAGGATAATTTAATAGCAAGTGATTTAAAAAAATGTTCAAAAATGCTGCCTAAAGAGGTCATTAACAACCTGAAACTAAAAAAATATGTGCTCGAACTGTTTCCACACGAGCAATTGAGTCTGATTTTGGTAGTTATCGCCCTGTGAAGATAAAGAACGCATGAACTGGTAAAGATGGAATTGGAATACGCTTCTCTTTTCAGACGAGTTTAAGTTTGATTTAAGAGGTCATGATGAAAGGACGTTTCTGTGACGACCAAAGGAAAAATAGACCCAAAATATATAAATGAAACTGTTAAGTTAGGCGGTGGCAATATTATATGATGGTGTTGCTTATCGAAACAAGCAATGGGTTCAATTCATGTAGTAAAAGATACTCTTACTGGAAGTGAATACAGGAAAATTTCAAATGACGTATCTATACAAGGAGCCCCTGGTGTGGAAGTTCCAACATGGCAATGACCCAAAACACACCCCCAAAGTTGTAACCGAATGGCTACAATCTAATGTTAGTGTTTTGAAATAGCCAGCCCAATCACCAGATCTCAATCCCATAGAAAATCTATGGGAAATTGTAAATCGAAAAATACGGACCCAAAATTACGCAAGCAAGACAGATCTCATAGAGGCAGTTAACTCAGAGTGACAACAAAAATTTCAATGAATTTCATCAACAATTTAAATTCCATTTGCAATGTTTTGTCAATAGCGCTCCTTGATGCACAAAAAATCCGCCTTCTTAGGCTTAATCTGAAAATTTTCAATATACTTTCATCAGTCAATTTTTAAAATAATCTATAAAATCTAATCCAATCTAAAAAGTTCTAAAACGGAATGAACCTAAAGGAAATTAAAAAACAGCAGTGCTTATTGAAATTAAATCTACATATACGCATCGTTTGGAACACTCATTAGATTGAAGATGTTTTTTTGAATACGACGAGTAGTAAATTGCAGAATACCAATTTATATAAAATAATTTCCAAAGATTGATTTTTTAAGGTACCTTTTCAACATAAAAAGCTCCAACATGTTAAACAGTAAATCAGGGCCACGATATTTTCTGCCTGTATTTGTTGAGATAAGGCGATTTTTATATATAAGGCATGATGGACCTTGAAAAATTGGAATAGTACCGCCAAATGCGGCACGATTGGTCAGGTTAGGTACATAAAATATATTTTTTTAACAAATCGAGAAAAAATTCTTTTACACGTACAACCATAATTAAGGTGGCAACACACCGGTTTAAGTCTTAGCTAATTCAATAAAGAAACAAAATAGCGCCGTAACGGGGAGTAGGTGAACTACATAAAACGATGGTTTGTTCGGTTTTTTTTGTTGATTTTTGAAATTCGTGCATAATTAATTTTTTTTAAATCGAATTCAAATTATTTAGTATTATTTACATTTCATTTACGGCCACGTCTTTGAAAGAAATCAAGATCCAAATTGCAAAAAAAATATAAGTTTAATAAAAATGTATAATAAAAATGACATAAATAATAATAAAAATAAAAATAACATATAATTAACGTTTATTACGAAATAGCAACGACGGGAAAAAATTCATGGAAGAGTTAAATTTGTTTGTTGTCTATAAGTTATTTAAAATTAACATTTTAAAATTGCAATTAAAAATTATAAAAGTTTTTTCAAAAAAAGTCTAATTACAGTGGTTCACAGCTTATTTCGTGTTGTCAATTTTAAACGAAACATTACAATAATTTACTATAAAGTATAATTCAGTGCAACAGTAAAATTTAAACAAAGGCGATCTCACAGCTTATTTTGTGACTACAAATTATTAGAATCAATCATTATTTTTGCATGAAACGCGAATTTGTATGGAATGGGTCGTCGAACATCAATAGAAAAGCGTGTCCTTGTGATTAAAACAAAAAGAAATTGTCGGAATCGTGAATTTTAATGCTTCCACAGTTCAATATAAAGAACTTGAAATTGTAAAACATAACTCAATAAATAAAATTTTACACCAAAATTTTATTTATTCGAAAGATCAATACATGACATTAACATTTGAAAACGTCCAAGTTTGGGCCACTTTTTCGACCATTGTTGGCCGTATGTCACGAATAACACCAACGATGTTGGCCTCCAAGGCGTCAATTGTACCTGGTTTATTAGCACAAACCAGTGACGTCACACACACAGGTCCATTGCTGAAAAAATCGACTCATCGCCAAATTTGGATTTCAATAAGTCGATGGTTCCGGTCGCTGTATGCAACATAGCGCCATCCTATTGAAACCACATCTCACCGGGATCAATGTCATCCACATTTTCAAGCAAAAAATCATTGATCATGGTGCGGTAAAGTTTTCCATTGACCGCAACTCAAGCTCCGGCTTCATTTTTGAATATGGCACCAGCCGCACCAAACGTTGTAATATTTGGATGTCATGGAGTCTGTAGGGTCTGTTGTGGATTGGTCTCCCTCCATATGTGGCAATTTTGTTTAATAAAAAAAAAAACGATAAATTTGGATCTTATTCCACACTTTAGTTTACAGCGGCGATATTCTCTTCAGTATGCTCATTCCTTCGACGTGTTGGTGTTATTGCGTCATTAAGAGGGTATGTGGTATCAAATGTATCCATAGTTTGTCATAAAATCACGAAGTCATCTACTAATATCATAAATGTCGAAAAGTGAGCGCAGACAGCTAACTCACGCTATGTTGCTAATAGAGTTGCTAATAAATGCCGGGAAGCACAAAATAAAATTTTTACAGAGGTAAATAACCATATATATAAAAGAAGCAGAAAGCAAAGCAAATGTAACCTTTTTAGGTCTGAAGGTAAGTCATACGTTAGAAGAAAACCAAATACGGAACTCTCAGCAAAAAATCTACGTAGCATAGTATCAGCTAGGGTAGGAAACTTACGGCCGTATTCATAATGAAAAGTTATGCAGTATCTAGCATGAGTATTATTTATAATGCACTTGCTGCTGCGTTTGCTAAACTCAGATCAACAACCTTTCAAACACTGACTAAGTATGTTAAAACAGCTGATGTGTGTCAAACTAAGCAAAACAAAATATATAAATTATTTTTAAGTGCAAATTAATATTTTTTTCTTTTAAACATTTTTTTTACATAATTTTAAAATTAAAATAATTCTGTCGTAAACTTAACACTTGTAAATATTAATTTAAAAAAATGAAGGAGTGAAATCACACAAATTGATATGTAAACAGAGTTGATTTTCACTATATCAGGTGGCTTTAATGCAAAAAATATGGTGGCATTACAAATTTCAGAGTTGTTTTTAAAGTTATTAGATGACAACAAAAAATTGATTATGAATAAATCATGTGCTAACTAAAAACTAAGGCTAATCGGTTGACTAGTAAGAACCTCGTTGAGCGCGACATGTAAGCAGACGCTAACTTTTTATTATGAATACGGGGGTTAGTTTTTATCGATGACACAATGGACAAAAATGCCTATTTAATATATTGAAAAAAAAATTATTCAAAGGTGCCGAGAAATTGGGTATACGAGAAGATTTTAGGTATGTATATACCAGGACAGTGACCCCACGCATAAGCCACAACTTATATTTAAAAAACACGGCTAGTTTGGGACTATTCTTACATCGTTAATATTCCAGCTCCAACACTAGATCTGAATGTTAGCGATCACCTAAGAAGTGTGCTGGGAAGAACTATTAGAAAAAATCAGATAAGTAACAAGCAGGACTTAAAGATACCATTACAATTTGAATGGCAGAAGATAATCGAATATACTCAAAATCAGAATCACTTTCTGAGTCTATTTAGCGATGTATGTCTGTAATTTTGTTACTTAAAGTTTCTCAACTGCGAGTTTTTCTACAAAATAAATATCTTACATCTAAAGTTGTGCAAACAAAATTATGTAAATCCGATTAATTTTTATTATTATAAAAATCTATAAATAGCTAATCCATTTTTATTTTATAAATAACTAGGTACTTTTTAAAGAAAATTTACTTTTTTTTATTGTTTCTAGTTTTCTTTCGTACAAGGGGTACTATTTATATTTCGGGAACTGGCAACACTAATGTCAATAGCACCACCATAATAAAGTTTGAAATTTTGTAGCATAAACGTACTCACAACGTTTTTTTTTCTAATATTTATTTATTTTGTAACTTTTACAACAAAACATTTGTTTTAAAAGTAGAAATCTTATGGTTTTACATACAAGTGCTATTTGTTTTGTTTACAGTGATTATTTTTCATAACTTTCGACGCGGATTATCCCAACAAGAATATGTCGATGAGTTCAAAAACCACAGTATATCGCTGAAATAGTGAATTCAATCGTGGTCGTAGTTCGGTCGCTGACGAATTCCGTGAAGGACGTCCAAAATCGGTTGTTGTGCCACAAAACATCGATGCAGTTCGTGAACTGATAATGCCAGATCGTGATGTGAGATATTGTGAGATAGAGGCATCCCTGCATATTATTTCCACTTCAATAAATTCGGTTTTGCGTGAACACTTAGTTGTAAAAAAATTTGTTCTCGTTGGATACCCCATAATTTATCAATAGCTCAAAAACAGGTTCGCGTCGATTGGTGTAAGGAAATTGTTAAAAAGTTCGACCGTGGTGCTTCAAAAGACGTGCATAAAATCGTGAGAGCCGGAAACAAAACAGCAATCGACCGTGTGGTTATCTAAGACGAGCTGAATCCAACAAAAGTTGTTCGTGAAAAAAGCACAGCGAAGCAAATGGCCACTTCTCCGCTTGAACAACGTAGGACGGTCAATTATAAGACATTAATTTAATTATTATCATATTTTATATATATTTTTTATTTTTTTAAAAAATTTTTTCCGAAAGATTGAAAAAATAGCTATCCAAACTATTTGGTACAAATTTTGCTAAGAACGATAGGTAAAAAGCTACATGGATGAGAAAAAACACCTGTTTGGCCAAAATGTCAGATTTTGACCCCCTCTAACTCAGAGAGTTCTTGAACGATAGTGTTGAAATATTGTGTCTAAGCTACTATCCAATAGGAGTAACCTTGGTGTAAATTTCATCCTGATCGGAAGACATCGGTTTCAAAAGTTTGGTCGCTTGACATGAAACTCCCCATATATAGAGCATCCGATATGAACTTCTTCACATCTGCAGGCAAATAAATGAATAACAATGCCACTCAAATTTGGTTTATACTTATTTTCTGTATCCAATAAGTTGGACCTAATAACCTTTCTCTAAACGCATGTTATACAGTATCGTATAGTCGGCCTATACCGACTATAATTTTCTTACTTGCTTTATTTATGTTTTCATAAAAAAAAAAATTTAAGAAGCAGAAATCTTATGCAATTCCACTTTCGATTCGAATTTGGCTGCGTTATCTGTAAATCAAAATATATCGAATTTAGATTTTTCAAGAAATTTATTTTTTATTTTCTTCTAATAAATGATGAACTGTGCAAAATATTAACATTGTTTAAATTTATTTTTAAGGTGCTTATAAATTTATATAAGAAAAAATTTAATTAAGTGCATTGTTTATTATCTACAACAGTGATTCCTGAAATTAAAAAAAATAAAAATAGGATATAAACAAGATCTGAGAGTAATTTTTATATATTTATGTTTTTTTTTATGAAATACATTTGACAATTTAAGCGTGACTGGAAAAGAATTTCAGAATAAAAATTTTTTAAAACAAACAAATATTTTAAAATTTCATGCTTCAGATTAAGTGAGATAAATAAAAAACTTACCTCTTAAACTTACCCCTTGTATACATATACTCCAATAAAACTTCATAACAATTTTAAATTTTAGCTATAATTTGATTTTTATTTGTTTAAAAGTATTTTTTTTTGTCCGTTTTTTTTTGTTTTTGTATCAGTTAATTATATTTTTTTAACATTCTTTCTGTTCTTTGCAAAAATATTTAAAAGATTAAAAACAAATATACATATACAAAAAATGTTTCAAAAATAAATGCATTGACAAATTAGTGTACATAAATAAACTTAAATGTTAATTAATTGCTAATACGAGTAAAAGCTGTATATTTTGCAAAAAAATGCTTTTATTCATTAATATTAATATAATAATTATGCATTTGTTTGTGTTTATATCAAGAAGTTAATTAATTGATTTTCGTCTGTGTTTCTTTGTAGTTCGTTAATAATTGAAAACTATAATTCGCTATGAATGTCATGATGTATGTTGTATGCATGTATTATCATGTTGTTAATAAGTATTTAATCCCTTACAACTGTTAAATAGTTGTCCTTTTTAAGCTTTTAAACAAATTTCCGCATAACAATTATAAACAAAAAAATTCACAATTCAAAGGACCTGCTCCAGTAGAAAGTATTGAGGAAAAATTTTGAGTAAAATAATTAAATTTAAATCTTTGACAATAAAGGTGTGCGCTCAAAAAAACTGTGACACACATTTTCACTTAGAGGAGTTTGAATAATTAAAATTACATTTAATATTTTTTAATCATGTTGCCCTTGCAAAATATGATGTCCCAATTCAAATTCAACGGCAATTATCAGAACCATTACATGTGTCACAAGAAACAATTTGCAGACGTTGTTGAGAAATGGGGAAGATCAATAAGCGCGGTCAAGAAATCATTTTTGATCGAATTGTGATGGGTAACGATAAATTTATTTATTTGACAAACCCTAATCCACGATTCCCTTTTCTTCTCAATCAGAGGCCATAATTCTTCAACTGGGAAAAAGAAAAATTATTCTCAGCATTTTATTTTGAGAAATAAAAAAATGATTTCGATCGAAAAATTTCGATAGCGAATGCGGTGATTTGCAGGCTTTGTCGAAATAAAATTATTTATAATTGTTACAAACAGTTACATGAAGGTAGAGAAAGAGAAAAAACATCTAGTGATGAACAGCACGACAAAGAAAACAAAGATTTGATGCAGACAACTCGTCGATTGACAACTAAAGATATTGCCGATACTATTGAAGTGTCAAAAATGATCAGTCCACACCATTTTAAAAGATATTTTTGGCCTCAAACGTATCATATTTCAGGTGGTTACAAAAACAGCCAACATTTTTTGAAAAAGAGAGCCAAATTAATATCTCTGGAACAATACGTTCTGACTACGAGAATTAAGGCCAAAGGTGAAGAAAGATCGAATCATATCATCTCAAAACTACCCTGTTCGCCTGGTTTAGAGCCTCGTAACTTCTGTTTAACTTCTATCGAGAATTGGAAAGCACGTCTGCTGCTTATCAAATTAGCGTTTTTTTAAAGCATTTTTATATGTGGCTATTGCTTTCTTTTTATCTAAATAAATTCTTTTTGGTATTGTAACGACCTGTTTTCATCAGAACCATTAAAAAAAAAAAAAAAAAAAAACAATATACATTTATTTTCTTATTTTTTCTTCACTTTGTTAACTAATAATTTTAAGAAGATGTAACTGGAGGCAGTGTAAACAAAGATAATTTAAATAAATGGTTCGCAACTTCGCTTAATATTAAAAAATATGAGGTTTGATCATTTTACTAAGTAAATTCACTTTCAGCATATTATTATATTATAATATTATAGTCAGTACATTAAAGTATAACACTATAGAAATACCAAGATACAAGTTTATTAATGAGTTTTTTTTTTCTCCATTCGCATAAAGTCATTTCTCGTAAATAAGTATCAGAGACACATAGCGTCAATTTTTTTCTGCTACACAACTATGATTTCAAAGCAGCTATGTTTCTCTTCACAAGTCAAGACGTAGGTAACAATACGAAATGCTTTGTACGTCATGGAAATTTCCTTTTCATTTCGGAAGTGATCGAGTAAACACGTTTACGCAAAGGTTAGGATAACCATAGTACTAAATTAAGTTCTTTAAAACAATAAAAAGTTTAACGAGTAACATAAAATAATTCATCCGGAATTTTCAACGCAATCCCTGAGTAGAAACAAAACATTTTTTTTTATATATTTACGCAATTTGTGTGATCGGAGTGAAGGTAATTTTTTCTGGCTTTAATCATTAAAGTTTTTTTTTTAAGTATTCTTAATGAAACCCTAGGATCTTCAACATCGCCTCATTGGGGATCCTGGCATTACCACGCTATTCGTATCACGTGGAAAAGAAATAATTGCAATATCCATACCCGCCCTCTGGTATCCTGCTTTTGGTGCAGTAAATTTCTCCAAAATTGGGATTGTTCTCGCCGGTTCCACTTGAATAGTTGTCGCCACCCAATATACCCGATAATTACGAACGGGAAGCACCTCCTACCAGACGTCGAGTTGCAAAAAGAAGGGGTCCGGCCCGAAAGGGAACCACGACCACTTCTGGTCTAGATGATCCTTAAGGGTTTGGCGCAAAGGAAAGAAGGAACAGAAACAAGAAAGAGAGGAAATCTTGAGTATAGAAAAATTTAATTTTTTTTTTTAAACACTAAATTGTTAAAGAAACATAAATATCCGTAACTATAATTATTACTTATGAATAGAGATCATTAATATTTTTTTTTTTTTTTTATCCACTCAAATGGTAATGTTACTATATAGTATAACTGTAGAAATCTCTAAATTTTTTTAAATATGCAAATTACATATTTCAGTTCCCCATCATAAAATCATCATTTTCTATTCAACACCCAGTACTACTCATATGTTCGCAGAGGCCTCTACGTCATCAAGGTAATGAACGGGAACATGTTTAGCAACATTATTTGGTGAGTGATGGAAACATGAATTTAGCTGACTTTTACATTTGCATATTTAGTATAAATAGAGATACATATATTTAAAAAGCAACAACTGTTTTGAGCAAAGCAGAAATCCAGAAATTAAAACTCTCCATAATATTCGTTGGTTGTAATCTATAACCTCTAGCTCTCCCATATTGCCAGTTTTTGCTTTTTCCCTTTATCTATATACATATATATTTTTTTTTCTTACATCATAATAAGTACATTTAAGATCATTAGTTTCTCTTATTTAAAATTTCGTTGGGGAAGAACCCCGTTATCCTATTGTAGAATTTATTCATATATTAACTGAATTTTTTTGGTAAAATTATCTCAGTTTTTACCCAATTTTTTTTTATATTTCGCCATGCCTCGTATTTTTTTTGATAAATTTAAATGAATAAATTTTGTATCTTAATATGATTTGCTAAGTTTTATTCAATTTTCTTACGTGATGTGAGGTGATAGAAGGATAAGTGTCTAATTTTTTTTTGTGTCTTAGCAAAATAGCCGATGCTAAGACAAATGGTAGGGAGGGTAAAGAGGCATGGACTCCAATTTACATCTCGGATGTTCCAAATAAAGCCTTTTCGTTTCTATGATGTTAGATAATTTATTTTCTTTTTATATGTTTTCATCCCCTGGTTTAATGTATCTTGTAATTTGCAGTAGTTTATTCGAATTTTTTTTAAATAAGAGGCAAGGGAGTCTTTAGTATTATGTTAAAAAATAACAACAGGTATGTAAGTATGGGAAATAAGGAAGACACGAACCCCCCCACCAGACTGTTAGCTAGCAGTAAGAAGGCTCCCATGTTAGTCTTTCCTAGCTCTCCAAAATATATAATAATTAAATGTGAACCTTTACCTACCTAAAACTACCATCATTGTAGTCATGTGTTCATCACTACACATTTTGTTCATTACAGTATCTATAATATTAATAGGCTAGGCGATTTCTTGTGACTGATGTTTTGTTCTATCGTTTTATCCCGATTTTGACCAAACGTATATTATTTGAAAGGTATTCCTTTTTAGCCGTTTTGCAGATTTACAGATTTTTAAATTTTTTCCTTTATTTTGAGTAAATTGCATTTAAAGTTGCTACTAACACACACATAAAATTATACAATGCTATGTGTGTGTTTATTAATTTTGTTAATGTGTTTGTAATAAAAATGAGTTTGTTTTTTGTGTTGATTTGTGAATTGGCTATAATTGATTAGCATACTTTAAGGGTCTTTATTTAATAAAAAATAAAATTTCCTGGAATTTGCGCTCGAATTTCGGGGGCTGGAATCCGCTAGTTTTATATAAACGTTCTCGATGGTACAATTATTAAAAAAAGACACTGTGGCATCTGGTAAAAACTATAAATTTATATATAAAGGGTGTCCCAAAAATTACACATGACTTGAATTTACCGACACAAGAACTGACGGATTATTGAATATTAACAAAGTGGTTGCGGATTTTTCGAATAAAATTATACTAAGCGGTGAAGCACATTTGCAAAATTACAGCATTCGGGGTTCAGAGAATCCGCATCATCCACAACGTGTCACTGTTTGATGCGGATTTTTGGTTAAGCAGTGAATGTTACTGGTGGTCGATATCGCGACATAATACCCGAGATGTTTCTGCTTAAATTATATGATATTGTTGTGAACGACATGTGGTTTCAACAAAACGGTGCCACTTGTTATAGAGTCGTAAAACGATTCAATTACTGCATTTACGTCATCCAGATTGCCCCTCTCGATTTTGTGATTTAACGCCATTAGATCTGTTTTAATAGGGTTATTTGAAGTCAGAGGTCTTTTAAAACTAGCAATTATTAAAGCTTCATCAACGAAATTCAGTCAGATTTACGCAACATTTTCATAGAAAATTTCGAAATGTGCTCGATGTATTGTTCCATACGGAGCCCTATCCTTCAATAAGAAAAATAATATCAAACCGACTATATGATCCTATACCATGGTTAAGAGACCCTATCTCTTCGGTCCAACTAATTGGATATAGAAAATAAGCATAAACCAAATTTGAGTGGCTTTGTTATTAATATTTTTGGCTGCAGATATGAAAAAGTTCATATCGGATGCTATATTTATATGGGGACTAGATCGAATAATGGACCAATCCTGACCATATTTGGTAAAGTCACTTATGTATTGAAAAACTATATACAAATCAAATTTGAGAAAATCCTGTGCAATAATTTTGTTATTTTTTATAGATTTAAGTGAAAATCGGAAAGCAACTTTATATGGGGGCTATGACAAAGAATTGCCATATGGGGTTTATTTTTGGAAAGATGATAAAATGATGTAATAACCACACACACACCCAATTTGACCGAGATCTATATGATAATTTGGATCTTATGGCAATTGAAGTCGATTTCATAGGGGTCATTTGTATGGGGACTTGGTCTTAACATGGACCGAATTTCATCAAGTTCAATAGCGTTAATCCTATGGCCGGTAAAAGCTTATATACCAAATTTCATTAAAATTCATTCATATTTTCGGCCTGTAGTTTGATTACAAGGTTTACATGGACACACAGACGGACGGACTGACGGACATCGCTAAATCGACTCAGAAAGTGATTCGGAGTCGTTCGGTATAGTAAAAGATGGGTCTAAGTCAAATATTTTTGGTAGTTACAAACAGCACCACAAAGTCATTATACCCAAACCAAATAGTGGTATAGGGTATAAAAATGTGTTTTCTGTTTTACTAAAATCTAGCATGATTTTTGAGATACCCTTTGTATTCATATGTATTTGTTTTGTTTGTAATACTTGATCTCCGGAATTATAAAATCTACTAAGCTTCGAGCTCTTCAGGATTTTTGGTTATATTTTTAAATGAGCAGGATCGGGAAAGCGGGCGTGGCACCTCCTATGCAAAGTAAATATTTATGATAGCGATAGTCTTAAAACTTTGCATGACTCCATTAGTTGTAAGTGTGCCAAAATGAGAGCCAGATATATACGCCTTTTCCAATTGTATCCAGTAAGCATCAATTGATTTTCTGAAAGTATCCATTGATTTCAAAAAACATCAATTGATTTTCAGAATGTGTCAATTGTATTTCGGAAAACATCAATTGATTTTTAGAAATAATTAAATGTATTTCAGAAACTATCAAATATATTTCAGAAAATATCGAATGTATTTCAAAAATTATCAAATGTATATCGGAAATTATGAAATGTATTTAAAAAAATATCAATTGAGTTTCAGAAAATATCAATTGAATTTCAGAACGCTATACAAAAACATATTTTATAAATTTTACACTGCATGTTGTTGTGAACTATAAACTCGTTTTTTTCTTCTAAATAATGACTAAAGAATCGTATGCCACGATGTAGCGAAAATTTCCTGGCTTTTATGTTGTAGGCAAGGTTCAGAAAATACACGCATGAAGCACACAATCTTCTGTTCTAAAGCAGCCAACACATATTTTTATTTTCATATCAATTATGTGTGTTTCACATCATGACTGTGTTTCGTTTTAATATTTCTATCTACACGAACATTTTTCTATCACGTATTTTTTTGTTTCGAGCATACATAAACCACACAGATTCGGGTGTAGCTTTATTTTAAGTTAGTTTTTTTTGTACGTATAGTGCTAAAAAAACAGAACATGTTCTTCAACGCGTACATCTAAAAATTAAAACATTATTCACTCGCGATCGGAAAAATCTGGAATAATTTCGTTTTTTTTCGATCGCGAGTGGGTAATGTTTTAATTTTTAGATGTACGCGTTGAAGAAAATCAATTGATGTTTTTTGGTATTTGCTTAAATACAATTGGATAATGTGTAGGGTACTATGAAAGTGTAAAAAATCATAAAACTGTGTATAAATCCACAAATAATGATTTTTAGAAGTCATGATAAAAATGGGCGGCATAGGATTAGTGGGCGTGGCACAGTCCATATATCTTAAATATTTATTATCAGATAATTACTACATTACTACAAAAGCCTTGAAACTTTAAGCTACTTTATGGGCAATTCCATAAAAATGTCAACTTTGATGAAAAATTTTTTTTTTCATTTATATGAAGTAAGTTTAAAAATATATTAAAATATGTTCCAAGTTACATAATGTAATTTCTTACAAGTATTCTAGATTATAAAATAATTATAATATTTATTTGTTTACTAAATCTTCTTTTAATACATGTTTAAGCAGCTTTAGTCTTCCGTCACAGTCATTCCGTCACGTCAAATGACAGTTAATAACTTCAACACTATCATAGCTAAGTAGCTCTGAATTATAATTTTATATTACTTATACATCATATGTAAAATATTCATTAGTTTAAAAACTGACTAGCTTCTTAATGGAAAAAAGTTCCTAGGTTTTAATACCAGGACAGAGTCATGGTAGCAAAAATGTCATTCTGTCACACAACAATAAATTACTCAAAAATAAAAGAATAAAATAGTGAAAAAATTGTTTCTGAGTTTTTTTTTAAATCTCTTACTCATTAACAATCATTTTCAAACTTAAGAATGAATTTTCAATTGAAAATAGCTTTGTGAAATAGCCTTAACTTCAATTTTTCAAATCAAAATGTCATTCCGTCACATATGGAATTGCCCTTATACGTTATTAATCTAAGTAGTCGAAGCAAAAATGGGCGAAATCGTATCAGTGAGCGTGGCACCTCTCATTCAAAGAAAATTATATTGATAGTAACCACCTCAAAACGTTGTGCAAATCAATGGCTTAATAATACGAGTAGTAGAGTTAATAATAATTGGAGGCATCAGACTAGAGGCATAATCTATTTGGAGGCGTAATATTGCAAAGTTATTGTGAAAATATTGTTTAAATATATAAAATATTCTACATATTTTTAAATATTTAAAAAAACTCTAGACGAATGTAGGCTACGCTGAAACAAATACATTTGATATTCAAATTTAAATCTGGCAGATTTTGAGACATCTGCTTTAAATATGTATGTCAGCGATTACGATTTCAAATTTATCGAATTATCTAAGTCTAAATGAGACATAGGTTTTAATGGACCTAGAAACTAAAGTTGAAAATTTTAAGATTTCAGAATAAATTTTGTGAAATTTGTCAAAAAGGAGTAAAAGGATCACTATTTTAGAAGTTTTGATTTTAAACGATTTCATTATTAGCTTTTTAAGCCATTTTGCTAGATTTTATATTACTTTTTTATTTATGTTTTTTTTATTCATAATTATAACAATCATTTACGTTTACGTACATTAACGATAAAGTTTTGCAAACAGTTTCAAGTTTTTTCCCTTTAACTCTTCAATCAATGGTTGAAACTTTCGTATGAGTTAACTGGACTAAACTAAACTTTCCAATGAGTTACTCCAAAACAGATGGTTCCATAACATTGCTCTAGTTTTAACACATTGGTTTGATATACTTGTTATATTATCAACATTTATTAGGCCACCCAGAATTGGAATCTTTTGTTGTTATTAATGGAGCGTGATTTTAAATGCTTATGTAAAGCAAAAAAAAAAAAAAAATATATTTATTATGAAAAAATCATTTGGTTGATTTTTTTCTAAGAGTGCTTTTAATAAAGTACATTTATGTATGTTTATTTATGGGTTTATTTGTATTATAGGTATTCACGTCAAAGTGTGAAAAATAAATTGAGGGACATATTTTATAGGGACTATAAACAGCGATATTTATTGGAGTCTTAGGGTAATTTAAACCCAAATCCGAGGGGATAATTATATGCTGTATACAGTTTTTTTTGTGAAACAGAGAATTTTTTAGTAGAATTAGAATTTGTTGATATCAATAATTTCATACTCTTTCATAATAGAGAAAAGAAGTGGATTCCATAACAATACCAATATAAATGAGGTTTTTGCGGAAAAAGCCCGGCCAATTATTAAAGTACTACGAGTAATAACACACCCTAAAAAATTTGTTTCCGTAAATATAATTTGATCCTTATGAGAGATTAGAAATAATCGTTTTTTCGTTACTCATAGTCACTCATGAAATTTTAAATACAAGAGGGTAGGCATCATTGAAATTCAACTGCTCTGATCTATTTATACTCACAATAAAGTTGATTTATAAGTATAAAGTGCAATAAATGAGAATCCGACGTTGAAATCATACATATACCATCCCAAATCCGTTTGATTTATAAATCACATCAGTTTGATTTTTAATTTTAGGAAAATACTTATAATACTTACAATTGATTCAACTCATTCAACTCATACATTTACAAATTTATATATATTCATACATACATGTATGCAGCAAACGCAAAATCTCATAATGAGTATTTTCATGTTCATATTCGAATCATACTTACTCGCATTTTGCATCGTCTATATACATTGACTGAAGAGTCTAAATCAACAACGTCATAAATGTTGTTAAGTATGGGTATGATAAGTAACTCAAATTTTGGAATGGACGTTAACCAAAATTTCAATAAATATGAATGCGTATAAGTACAAGAAATTATGAATCATGATTTAACTCTGCTCACTTTTTCAGTACACATTGTAGGTCTCTGATTCTCATACAAAACACGCTTAAACTTTGATACCCTATGGCATAACGAAACATCTTTAGTTAGTTAGAAAAAGTTCGTACACCTGAAGATGATAATGGTAAATATTAATCAAAATTTAAAAAAAATATTTTGAATTGGGGCACATTGGGAATATAACGTTTTTTTTCAGAAAATTTATCGAACTTTTCTTCTTAAATTTTTTCTTATATAACTTAAAAACGTAGTTTTGCAACTATAAGTGCTAGAAAAAGTATTCATACATTTACAATTATGGGAATCCCACGAATTATGTATGAGTTTAGAGAAAGGGTGTTAGGTCCAACTAATTGGATACAGAAAATAAACATATACCGAATTTGAATGTCATTGTTATTAGTATTTACCTGCAGATATGAAAAAGTTCATATCGGATGATCAGGGGAGTAGGTCGAAAAATCTACCGATCCTGGCTATATTTCGTAAAGTTACTTACTTTCAAAAACATATACAAATTAAACATGAGAAAAATCAGTGCAATATTTTGGTTTTTTTGATAGATTTAAGTGAAGATCGGACAGCAGTTCTATATTGGGACTATGACTAAGAAAGCTCCTACAAGGTTTATTTTTGGACTATTGATGTGATTGTGGGTGTGATAAAAATACACAAACCAAATTTGACCGAGATATATATGATAATTTGGATCTTATTGCAATTTAAGTCGATCTCATAGGAGCCATCTGTATGGGGAAAATATCTGAACATGCACTGATGTTTACCAATTTCAATCACGTTTGTTCTATGGCTTATAAAAGCTCATATACTAGTATATGCAAATTTACGACCAGTAGCTTGATTACAAGGTTTACAAGGACACACAGACAGACGGACAGACGGGCGAAGGGACATGGTTAATCGACTCAGAAAATGATTATGACTCAGAGAGTGGCTCTGATGGGTATTTTTGGTAGTTACAAACAGTAGCACAAAGTCATTATACCCTGTTCACATAGTGGTATAAGGTATAAAATATACATATATGGAAATTGCAAATAATTAAGCACACTAAGCTTAGGGTTTTAGAAACGTGTTTTATTTCCAGGTGAAAGTAAGTGTTGTGTTTTCGGCATAAAAGGGAAAATTAAAGTTTTGTGAAATGGTTGAACGGCATATTTTCGGCATAAAAGGAAAAAGTAAGTTTTGTGAAATGGTTGAACGGCATTAAATACAGGAATTCTTTAGCCAACGGTTAAACATGGTGAAGGTGGTATTATGAGCGGTGACAGAAAACTCTTATTTATTGAGCTTATAATAGATAAAAAAAAAAAACATAAAAAATTACTGGGCTTTGGAGAAGATTTTTGGTTCAAACAGCATACTAATCGTTGACCAAAACCTAAATTAAATTATTGTCATCGAATGCAAATATTTTATTGCCATTTCATAGCAAACATATCAGAATTAAGGCAGCCAAAAAATTGAATAAAATTATGGAAATTATGGGCGTGGCATTCTACTGAATAAATTTTTTTTATAAAATTTAAGAAAAATTTTTTGTTTTTTAATTTGTTCATAAACAAATGATCACTCCTCACATACTATCACCAACAATGGGCTGCGCCCTGTTTTGTTAGGTTGGCGGTATTGTAATTTTTGAAAAATGATTAATTTGACCACTGTAGTATTTTTATGTGGTGTGTTATGAAATATTTTTTAAAGCAATATATTTTTCGCAAATTTCAATTTTAGACGAACAGAACTTTTGGGGATCGAAAGGAATTAATGAATCTAAACCAAAAGGCGAAAGTGTCTTCTTTAACCCTATATATACTTTTGTAACCCGCTAGACCCGTCTGAGACCGACTGATATAAAAGGCTTCATACACATGCATTGTATGAAAAACAACATCAAGCCAATTAAAATTAAAATAAGTCCCGGAAAAATCAGGAAATAATACTAATGATCATGAATTTGGATTATCATCGATACATACAAGAATACGATTTATGGAATACATACTGCAAATCAGTTATGATTTGAATTTCGGACCTGCAGGATCAATAAGAAACAACGATACCAACAAGGAGTTACGAAGTCTAAAAAAGAAAAACATTCTAAATGAATATCTGAAATGTAGGTTGATTATAGATTAACCAAAACAAGGATTAGGCGATACGAATAATGGGAATACAGCAAGAAGATTCTTTTCATACCCGGAAACAACATCTGAAAAAATGGGTGTTGATGTTAAACTTTTTCAACATTTAAAACAATTGTCGAAGTACTGGCATGAAATCAACAAATTGATGCTACAAAATTTGATGATTATGCCAAGAAAACTGCAAGAATATACATAACCAAGTACACACGGAAAATTATGTCTACAATAAGGAGTAAGGATGAAAGTATGAAAGAGTAAGGATGAAAGATTTTATATAGAGCACAACACCTGTTTAATATATTATTGGGAACGTCAGAACCATTCAATGGAAAGTAGAACAGCTGGAATTTGATTAAGAAGCTAAAAGTGTGCTATTGGGCAGAACTAATACAGAACTGAATATCGAATATTTGGAAGAAATATTCCAATTATATGAAAAATAAGTATAATTTATTTAATTTTTGCTGTTGTTTATAATAAAAATTTAAAAAAAACATCTGTACAAAAATATTTATGGTTAATTTTGTAAGGCGGGAATTCTGTTAAAAAAATTTGCTTAAGTATTTTTAAAAGGTTCAGTTATCCACAAAAAACAAAATTTTCATGCAAAATGCTAAAAAAAAAAACTAAAAAAAGTTCAACTTTGACTTTGAATTCCTAAGCCGATTTTAATTAAATTGGGATTGTAGAAAAGTTAGAGGAATTATCTTTCCAATAGAAGAAAATACGGAAATATCTCTATCGGATCTAAATTAACATAGTTTTGGCTAACGAAGAACGATTCCGAGCCACTGTGCAGCGCACAATGTCAAGCTGTGGTTGCTCTCAATAGTAAAACTCTATTGAAATAACCACACCAATCACAAGATTTAAATTGTATAGAGCATTTCTGGGACATACTGGAGTGCATAAAATAACCTGAAAATGACTGTTAAAAAGCGTCATTTTGGATGAATGCGGTAAAATAAGTAAAGAGGGCAGTTAAATGTATCAGTACACAGAAGTCCGAAAATGTAAAGGAGATTGATTTCTTTATTTTGACTTGCATACAATTTGAAAAAAAAAACAATATAAAGCTTAATATTTTATTAGAAAAATATATAATATTAATTGACATGGCGATTTCTGATGACCACTTCTGCGCCTTTAGTTATCAACCGATTTGACAAAAAAATATACCATTTGAAAGGCATTTATTTGTAGATGTACCCCATCTTTACAGATGTGCAACCTCTGGTAAATTTTTTGGGAGCAATAATAATTTTAAGTTGCTACCAACACAGACAGACGGACGGACATTTCTAAGTTGACTCAGAAAGTGATTCTGATATATTTGTAGTTACAAACAGCAGCACAAAGTCATTATACCCAAACCACACAGTGGTATAGGATATAAAAACTATACAATGCTGTGTGTGTACCTGTGTTGAATTGGGAATTGGCTAAAATTTATTAGCATAAATGTATGCTTTTATAAAAATTATTTTTTTTTATATCTTCTGTGGATTCAACAAATATTTATAATGAAATTTAATGGATTTTATTTAAAAATTCACAATTTAATGAATTTTATTTTAAAATTCACAATTCAATGAATTTTATTTAAATATGCAAAATTTTTTTATGCATGTGATCTCTGAGAAAAGGGACCTTGTATGTCAAAAAACGGGTTGTGTCAAAAACGCTGAATTCTGGTACCTAAAAGGGTGTAGAAGCTTTAAATGCGTTTTTTTCTCAAAACTTAATTTTCACACACTAGGTCTTCTCGGAGAAGGTCACATATACAGATTACAAAAATATTTAAAGAAAAAATTGAATTTAAAAATAAAATTTCCTAGAATTTGCACTCGTATTTCGAGTGCTGGGTTCTGCTGGTAAAAATAATTCAGCTTAGTTAATTTTTTATATTTTCTTTTCGTAGTATAACATTTCTAATTTTAGGTGTACGAATACTTTTTCTAGTTGAAACACGGTTTATTTAGTACCACATTTTATATTGTTTACTTTGGAGCAAAGAATAAAACAGAAGAATCGCCCGTTTATCGACCCCCATTTTTCAGTCAGTCTCCATATCAAATATTAACTTATAATACCCTAACAACAGAGCGGCCAATATCAGTCATCTATTATTTTGCAAGTGCCCCGTGAATACCTCTATTATTTATTGTAAACAAGTTCCATGTTTTAACAACTTTATTGTAAAATACTCGTATGTAAAAGCTATTAAATATTCGTTTTAAAGCGGATCAAACAGTTAAGGTCAATAATATCTTACGGCTATAAAAATAATTTAAAACAATTGAAATAATTACAGATAAATGGATTATAATCTTTTGGAGTGGTACTTTTACTAAGCACTTTGATTATTCTGTTGAATAATTTAAATCAAAATGAAATTCAAAGATGATACATACATATTATTCAAAATTGGTATAATTTCTATGTAGTTTTAAATAAAAACAATTCACAAACATAAATTAAAAAAAAAATGTATTTATTTAAAGAAGACATCTATTTTTCGGAATATGTATTTATTTATGTAAATATGTTGCAATAATTATTATTTTTAAAGTATTCTGTTTCTTTTCACTATTATTTTGTTTATAGTTAGTTTATGTATGATTTATTTTATTTTAATATTTTTATTTTTATTTTCGTGTATGAATTTGTAAATAGTTCTTGTTTAATATTGATGTACATATATTTCTTTCATTTTATTTTATACTTTTGCATTAATTATTTGATCGGTTATATATTTTAAATAAAATTTTGTTTCTTTGTGTTGTTGATATGACTTTGTTGTTGGTTTTGTTGTTGTTTTATTTAAGATGAGTTGTAGTTTTGTTGCGTTTGTTTTTTATGTTTTCGCTAATAATGTATGACAAAAATAAATTTTTAAAAATATGATTCAAAATTTGCACCCAAAAAAGTTTGTAAAATTTATAGATATAACATTTTTTTTATAAACTTTAAGTTGTAGTAGTTGTAGTACGAGTATAAAAAGTTTTCAAACATTGTGTCCTTCTTGTATTGAATTCGTTTTTTGTTCCGTTCGAAAGGTGTTCTTCTCGGAAAAAAAAATGGGGTTTTTAATTTTATTAAGTATTGAAAAAAAATATAAAGTTCTACCGTTTTATCCCGATATTGACCTAACGTATATTATTTGAAAGGTATTTCTTTTTAGCCGTTTTGTTAATGTGTTTCTTAATGAGTTTATCTTCGTTCACAATAATAATAAACCATAAAAGTGTTGGTTTCTGAATTGGCTAAGTTGAAAAATAAAGCTGCCTAGAAATTGCACTCGAGTTTCGAGCGCTGGAATTTGCTAGTTATTGAATAAATAAAGTCTTTTTTCAAGTAAAAAAGATCATACAAAGAATTTAACATGGATTTGTCACAAAAAGGAAATTTTTATTTGTTTTTCTTGGCTATCGCGGAGGATGTCATAAAAAAATCTGAAATCTGATGGAAGTGATGTATAAGTTCTTATATATTTCTTTTCCTAAATAATCTCTTCATTGCTCAATGTCAGTTCTTCATAAATATATCAATTATATTTCAATATGGGTTAAGCTTTTCATATTATTTTTTTTCTCCCTTTATATTAACTCGTAAATTAGAATTTCCTAATTTTATTTTGATATGGAATAGATTTATAAGTAGATCATTTCCTCGCCAAATTATCCAAAGAATTTCGTACTATGTCTGCGATTTTATTCCCTTGTTTCGTTATGTTTCGTTGTTATAAATTTTGTTAACTTTTTTTGAAGTATCAAAAGTTCGGTTATTTCAAATATATCACGACCGGTTTACTTGCTTTACTCGTACTAATTTTTTTTTTTATATATTCCTGAAAAAATATTTAAATTAATATTTTTTTCTCAAAAACTGCCGAAATCCCATTCACTTACTGAAAAGTGTTACTTCAGCGTGGCGCATAACTAACTTTGTGATTTAATTAGTGAATAAATTTTTTGTTTACGTATTTTGTTGTTTTTTTCAGAATTTGCTTTGAAAAGATTGGAAAATTTATGATGAAAAGACTCAAAATAGAACAAAGAATCAAAGTTCTTCAATTTTATTTTGAAAGTCAGCATTCAATTATGCAGATACAAAATTTCTTTCATGTTCGAAATGCACCTAGAGCTCCAACATTTTACCGATTAGTTCAGCGTTTTCGGCAGACCTCATTCAGTTCCTAAAGATGTGAACATTATTCACGTGCAAACAAGTATTGATAAATACGCCGAAACTTCTACCAGGCGACCTTTTCAGCAGTTGGTGACTTCTAAGCGGTCTATGCAAAGGATTTTACATAAGTTACACCTTTTCCCATATAACAGGCCCACTTTCCACCTCAATGGTCACGTGAATAAAAAAATTATAGACTTTGGGGCACCAAAAATCCAAGAATAATTATTGAACATCAACTGCACATATTTAAATGCACAGTATGGTGGATGAACAAGTTGCGGTTAATGTGTATGAAATTCAAAACAGTGCAATGATTGCAAATTTTTTAAAGCCAGAATAATAAAAAATTTTTCTGAGTTTAACTGGCTACCTTGTTCTAAGAAAATTTAAGGGAAATAGTCTGGAAAGAGCACGTCAAATCGAAGTAAACAATGGGCACCATTTGAAACATGTTATCTTCAATAAAAACATAATGCAATATATTTCCACACTATAGTCCACATTAGGGTGGCCCTTAATAAAAAAAAGTGTTCAAACTCTCTGTTTCACACCCTAGAAATATGCGAATAGAAAAAAAATCTGAGAAATACAAAGTTTTGGGACAATCAAAAAAAATTTAGAGGTGCCTCAACGCGACTGAAAGTTTAAAGTGTGTCTATATGGGGAAAATATGATTTTTTTTTCCAGATTATAAGAAAACTTCGTTCTTCGTTCGTTTTTTCGACAATTTGTTATATGAATCTATCTCAGTACTAAATTATCTTTTCAAAAAGCTACATGACTTCAAAATCGAATAAAAACTCGCCAAGAAATAACAAATGCCCCACACCACGTTTGTGCCAAAAAAACCCTAGGTCATGAAATGTGATGAACATTTTTTCAACTTTCACAAATTAATTAAAGCCATAATTTTTTTTGGTCTCTATACCTATAAGAACTCTGATATGAAGTATTGTTTTATTACCACGTTGCTAACCTATTGTGAAATGAGACCAAAAATGGAAAATTTATTTTTATACAATTTTGAAAACTCCTTTTTTAAGTTTTACAAAATTTTCTTACACAAAATTTCAAGAAATGCATCTAGGTCTTTAAAGTTTTGTTAAATATATATTAGAGATTAACTGTGCGAATTTTTAGGTAAATTCCTCTGCCAGAATTTTTTTTATGAAGAATTTTTTTTTGCGGATTTCGAGAAAAATGTGCTTTTTTGTGAAATATTCAGTAAATGTACTCTTTCTAAATACTTTGTATCAAAAATTTATCAGTTTTCTACTTTTAAATGTTATATTTTATCTTAATAGCCTAGGGTTTCTGAAAAAAAAATAATATGACCCCAATAATACTTTTGGACTTGGGGTCGCAAATGAAAGACAATTTATTAAAAAAAAAATCAAATATTTTTTAAGTGCTGTTGAATTTTTGATGTGACGCTTAAAATATAATAACCAAATATGCAAGTCTTTCACACTAAAAATTTGGAATAGATGGAACAATGTTAACCCATTCCTTGCCGAGGCCAAACTATGAATTTTGGCATATATAAAAAAAATTAATTGTTTTAGATGAAACTCTTACTATGGGTTGGGAAATAAAATTGTGCTATATTTTTTGAAAACTTACCCTTATGTGCTCCTAGGGTTAAAATGATCCAAAATCCAGCAGTATTTGCAAAATATTTGAATTTTTTATTTAATCGTCTTATACTAGCTTGGGGTCATTTGTGGCGCCAAGTCCAAATGGGTTAGTGACGTCAAATTATAAAATCATCATAGCCATCAAATCATAAAAATCGGTAAAATATAGCACAATTTTATTTCCCAACCCATAGTAAGGATTTCATCTAGTTTACTAGAACAATTAATTTATTTAAATATGCCAAAATTCTTAGTTTGGCCTCGGCAAGCATGGAAGACTTGCACATTTGGTTATTATATTTTAAGCGTCGCATCTAAAAATTCAACAGCTCTTACAAAATATATTTGATTTTTTTTGAATAAATTGGCTTTCATTAGCTTGGGGTCATATGCTACCCCAAATCCAAAAGGGTTAATGGGGTCATATTATTTTTTTCAGAAACCCTATGCTATTAAGATAAAATATAACATTGAAAAGTAGAAAACTGATAAATTTTTGATACAAAGTATTTAGAAAGAGTACATTTACTGAATATTTCACAAAACATTAATTTTTCTCGAAATCCGCAAAAATAATTATTATTAAAAAAAATTCTGGCAGAGGAATTTACTTAAAAATTCACACAGTTAATCTCTAATATATATTTAACAAAACTTTAAAGTGCCAGATCCATTTTTTTAAAGAAAATTTTTTAAAACTTAAAAAAGGAGTTTTCAAAATTTTATAAAAAAAATTTTCCATCTTTGGTCTCATTACGCAATAGGCAACGTTCAGAAAATACACACACGAAACACACAATGTTCTGTTCTAAAGCAGCCAACACATATTTTTATTTTCATATCAATTATGTGTGTTTCTAAATTTTGTACGGTGCCGAACACATCATGACTGTGTTTCGTTTGAATATTTCGTTATCTACACGAACATTTTTCTATCACGTGTTTTTTGTTTCGAACACACATAAACCACACAGATTCGTGTGTAGCTTTATTTTAAGTTCGTGTTCTGGTTCGTGTACAGCGGAAAATAGAACATGAACAATAAACAGGTTCGAGTTCAGTTACATTTTAAGTTCGTGTTCTGGATTGTGTACTGTGAAAAATTAAAACATCAATTCCCGATCTGACACACCCCGATAAAAACGACGACAATTGTTCCAACCGAATTATTCAAATTTTATTGACACTTTTTTATGACGTACGTTGAAATTGTTTATAATTGTCAAATATTTTAAAATTTTGTTGACCCTTTTTTATAATTTACGTTGAAATTGTTTACAATTGTCTACAAAAAATCATTGAGAAAATAATTGTGCATTGACACTAATTGGTTCGCAAATTAAGGGTGGGTGATTGTGTCAATGCATGCAAAACATCCTAACAACCAGCAAGTGTTTTTATGATGCAAAATTGTGTTTGTGTCTAAAGTTATTTGTTCCAAAAAAAAAAAAAGAAAATGTGTGCAAAAGATCCTAACAACCAACAAGTGTCTTTTATGCCGCAAAATTTGGGTTTTCGTCTACGAAATGAAATGAAAATTACGAGAAAAAACCAATTGTAAACAATTGCAACGAAAATCATAAAAAAGGATCAATGAAATTTGGAAAAAAACCCCATGAAGCCTTAAAAAAAGGATTGTAAATATTATTTCTATTGACACTCGTTGGTTGGCAAAATAACAGAGGGAGATTTGTGCTAATGCATGCAAAACATCGCAGATAACCGAAACAATAAAAACAGTATGTAATTTTAGAAAAGGATTGTAATTGTTTTTGTAATAGGCTTCATAAAATTCTTTTCTGAAAAAAGTTACACATGTGAAATGTTTATGAAGCTAAATTGCGTTTTTGTTTTAAGTCGTTTGTTACGAATTTAAAACACAAACAGGAAAAAAACAATTGTTTAGTACATCATAAAAAATGGTCAATATAATTTCACAATTAATTCTATTGACACTAAGTGGTTGCGAAAATAGGGGTGGGTAATGTAAAAAAACCTAACCACCAACAAGTGTAACTTTATGATGCTAAATTGTGTTTGTGTTTTAAGTCTTTTATTACCATCTTTTATTAAAATGAAAACCAGCCAATAAAAACAATTGTAAACAATTTCATCGTAAATCATAAAAAAGGGTCAATAAAATTTGAAAATATTTGACAATTGTAAACAATTTCAACGTAAGTCATAAAAAAAAGGACAATAAAATTTGAATAAATTCGGTTGAAATAATTGTCGTCGTTTTTATCGGGGTGTATCAGATCGCGAATTGATGTTTTAATTTTTCACAGTACACAATCCAGAACACGAACTTAAAATATAACTGAACTCGAACCTGTTTATTGTTCATGTTCTGTTTTTTCGCAATACACGAGCCAGAACACGAACTTAAAATATAACTGAACTCGAACCTGTTTATTGTTCATGTTCTATTTTCCGCTGTACACGAGCCAGAACACGAACTTAAAATAAAGCTACACACGAATCTGTGTGGTAAATGTTCGTGTAGATAACGAAATATTCAAACGAAACACAGTCATGATGTGTTCGGCACCGTACAAAATTTAGAAGCACACATATATGTACGAGTTTTTTATTCAGTGTGTGTTTTTTTCTCAACTCTGGCAATAGGTTAACAGCATGGTAATAAAACAATACTTCATATCTGATTACTTATTGGTATAGGGACCAAAAAAAAATTATGGCTTTAATCAATTTATTAAAGTTGAAAAAATGTTCATCACATTTCATGAGCTAGAGTTTATTTTTAGCACAAAAGTGGTCTGGGGCATTTGTTATTTCTTGGCGAGTTTTTATTCGACTTTGAAGTCATATAGCTTTTTGAAAAGATGATTTAGTACTGAGATCAATTCATATAACAACTTGTCGAAAAAATTAAACTATAGAACGAAATTTAAGTAAAATCTGAAAAAAGTCATATTTTTCCCATATAAACACACTTAAAATTTTTAGTCGCGTTGAGTCACCTTTAAATTTTTTTTATTGACTTTGTATTTCTCAGCTTTTTTGCTATTAGCATATTTCTAGGGGGTGCGACAGAGAGTTTGAATACTTTTTTTTTATTAAGAGCCACCGTAGTCCACATGCCATCATTAAATAAAATCAGAAAGAAACAAGTTAAAAAATTATAGTCGGTTTGGACCGACTATGGAATTCCCTATTCGATGCCTTTAGAGAATTGCTCTTAGGTCCAACTAATTGGTTATAAAAATTAAGCATAAACCATATTAAGTTTTTTGTCTGCAAATCTGAAAAAGTTAATATCGAATGCCATATTTATTATATGGAGACTAGATCGAAAAATGGACCGGTACTGACCATATTTGATAAAGTCATTTATTTTTTTCAACAAACGTATACAAACCAAATTTGAGAAAAATGTGTACAATATTTTTGTTTTTTTTAGGTTCCAGTGAAGATCGAGAAACAGCTTTATAAGGGGACTATGATTAGGAATTGTCCTATAGGTTTTATATTTGAACTACGATTAAAGAATGTAATGAACACACAGAAACTCAATTTGACCGGATCTATATGAGAATATGGACCTTATGTCAGTTTAAGTCTATGTCATAATGGTCATTTGTATGAGAACTAGGTCAGCGGTCGTGCTGTGGCTGTTAAAAGCTTATATACCAAATTGCATTAAAATATATTCATATATCGAGGGCTTATATTCAAAAAGTGCTATCTACATTTGACAACAATACTAATTTTTGATTTCAACTTGTTGTCTGATATAACTGTCAAATATAATATTAATTTTGATATCATACATGATTAGTACGACTATTTTTTAATAGATATTGTAGCAAATCGATTGAAAAATTCTTTCAGATCTTATTTATAAATAGGTTTTAAACGCTCTCTTTAAAATAATTATTGATGCAGATAGCACTTTTTGAATATAAGCCCTCGATATGCGACTTGTAGTTTAATTAGAAGGTTTAGATGGACGGACAGAGGGTCGGATGAACGGATGGACATCGCTAAATCGGCTGAGAAAGTGATTCGATCGGTATAATAGAAGATGGGCTAGATGAAATATTTTTGGCAGTTACAAACATCAGCACAAACTCATTATATCCAGACCACATAGTGGAACATTCGTAGAATACGTTTTAGGCAATTTTTGGTCCAAACTTTTCCTGAGCGATGAGGCTCAGTTTCATCTGAACGGATATGTAAATAAACAAAATCTGCGTCTCTGAAAATCCACGTATCATTCACGAGGAGCCATTATATCTACTCAAAATTTTTGCATAATGTGCCATTTACGCCGAAGTGTCATCGGTTCTTATCATCGGTTGTAGTGACTTGTGAGCGATATAGAGCTATGATCATCGAGGATTTTTTTTTCAAAATTATTAATTGGAACGGGAGGACTTATGATTTTAACAGGATGGTATAACTGCAAACACAGCTGCCGCGGCAATGAACCTTTTGAAGAATGCGTTTCCGTGTCTAAAGTCAGGATTTGCAGTGGCCGGCAAGATTCCCCGATTTCATCACCAGACTTCTTTCCGTGGATTTTTTTTTAAAGTCAGAAGTCTAGGTAAATAAGCCACAGAATTTCAAAGCTCTCGAAGAGAATATCTGACAAGAGTTATACTCTTTGTTTGAATTTGTCGCAAGAAGATCTTACCAGAGCGATTGGCAAAAAGAGCCTAAATGGCTAAAAAAAAAAAAATTATATCGTATCTTCGTAACTTCGAGAGAGGGTTTTTGGGCCATCTTTTACTTAAAAAATTACCAAAATATCTCTGAGGTTTTTCGAATTTTCCAAAATTCATTGCAGGATTTTTAGGAGAACACATATGTGACCTTCTCTGAGAAAAGGGACCTAGTGTGTCAAAAAACGGGTTGTGTCAAAAACGGTCGATTCTGGTACCTAAAAGGGTGTAGAAACTTTAAATGCGTTTTTTCTCAAAACTTAATTTTCACACACTAGGTCCCTTTTCGCGGAGAAGGTCACATATACAAAATTGGGCGAAATCCTTGACATGTACGAAATTATTAAGATCACTAAAGTTGAATTGTTTTGCAGTAGTTTATTTAATTTTTTTTTAAAGTTATTTAAAATAACTTATGGCTAGACTGCTTCTATGGAACCAATGAAACAGTCATTCTTTTCGAGACTTACTTTACTTTTTTCACATATAAAGTAAGGTGACAGCTATTTCTTTTTTTTTTTTTGGAATTTCCAAATATGCGGGTTGGATTATTGTGACACTGGATCTAAAACTTTAGTGCATAAAATTTGAGCCAAATCGGACAATGCTTTCTGGACGCGCATTGAGTTCAAAGTTCAAATATACATTTATATGTAAAAATTATCAAAAAAATCATTTTTCACAAAAATTTTGATAGTCGTAAAAGCGTTTCAATGAATTAACAAACCATAATCTAGAGTAAATTATCTTTCTAATAAAACAATAAAATCTATTATCGGTTGAAAAACAGCCAAGTTATATCAAGTTCCCCAGGCCATAAATGCGCCGCAGACCACTTGATTAAGAAAATCGAGCTCACTTTTTTAAAGACATTGATATAATTTACACTAATAACACTTTTGCATTCTCCTGATCCCAAAATGATCTCATATAGAGTAGTTTGCATCTCGTCTATTGTTATGGCGTTCTAAATTAATGTCAAAACGTACGTATTTTTTTAGCTTTATTTCAAAATCTCCAATTTTACTTTTTCAAAAATTTGGTTCAAGAAATTTACCGAAGTCAATGATTGGACTTTAAGGTTTTATTAACAAAATATATGTGATTAAAATTGACAAATATTGTAGGTATCCTGTTCTTAATTTGGCGAGGGCAGCGTTTTTATTTCAGCGGATTTGAAGAAAAATTTTATTTTTCATACTTTTTCAACTTTTTTGGTGTTTTCATATTTCAAATATCTGTTATCAAAATATTATACTACTTCATATAAGTTCTGAATCTTGTAAATTACGATTAAATTGAAATACTATAAACTGCCCCTCTTTAAGATCAAAGGTCAAATATAAGGAGATTTAAATTTTTTTAAAACAAAATATTGAAATAATATATATTTGTGGAAGGATTTCGATAAAACTTGATGATAATATTTTAATAATTCTAAAAAATAATATTCTGAACATATTTTCTGAAATTAACCCCTGGAGTACTCTTGATGTCAAATTGACTCTTTATGAAAATCTATAAATATTTTCTTCAGCAGCACTTTTTTTTAAATAAAACAAATTTCATGTATTCCTAAAATTCTTCTGTATTTTTATTAAAATATGTAGATTAATTAGTTTTTATATTTAATATAGTACAAACAAATTTGTATATCGAGGGCTTATATTCAAAAACTGCTATCTGCATCAATAATTATTTTAAAGAGAGGGTGTAAACCAATTTATTAAAAGCATTGCCCGATTTGGCTCAAATTTTGCGTGCTAAAGTTTTAGATCCTGTGTCACAATAATCCGACCCGCTCACCTCAAAATTCAACCAAAAATTTTTTTCTTACAAACCGCTGTCACCCTAATATAAAGGGTGTTTTTTTTTCTTAGATAGAACTTACGAAAGGGTTAGTTGTCAAACAAACTGTCATACTGTGCTCACTTTTAGACATTTCGAATCAGTTACAAGCTGGTGGCATCCTTTGACCTTATTTCTACAAAAATAAAGCCGGAGCTCGCGTTAAGGTCAATGGAGTTCGTTACTGCACCACGATCAATGAGTTTTTGATTGAAAATATGGATGTCTTTGATTCGGGCGAGATATAATTTCAATAGAATGGCGCTATGTGCCATACGGCAACCGCAACCAGCAACTGATTGAAATTGACATTTGGCGATAAGTTAATTTCAAGAAATGTCCATTTCTTGACCTATCAATTGGCCGTCGTGAGATATGTCACCTCTCGCCTATTTCCTGTGGGGCTACTTAAATTCACAGGTTTATGCTGATAAATTAGCAACAATTGATTGGGGACCAACATTGTTCGTGTTATTCATGACATACGACCAGCAATGATCGAAAAAGTAACCCAAAGTTGGGCAAGCAGCCATGGTGGCCATATGCCCGAAATCATTTTCTAATGAACAAAAATTTTTTTTTTAAATGATGCGTGGTAAAGAAGAAGAAGAAAGCATATATTTAAAAAATTCATAACTGCACTGTATTCTTAATCGGACCGGTTTCTGGCATTTCAGCCTTCATCAGCGATTTATTGAACATGGTGATAATTGTTATGTTTTAATTGAATAGATTGTTTCTATATGAAAATTTTTTCTACTTAGGGCGGCCGTGAGGTTTTGAACCATGAACCTTCACATACACTCGTACTTGCACTTTTTGGTCAACGCTTTAACACACCCACCTAAAGTCAGGCCTATGAGCAGTGTGGTTAGATTCAGTTTTCGTACCATACAGCTTTACTTTGTATTAATTTCAGAAGACACAACTCTGTCCAAACAAACAATCGTTATTTTTGAATTTTGAATACTTTTTGCATTTATACTTCTAATTTCCATTCAAATTTTATTTTGTTATTGGTGTAATTTCATTTACTAAAATCACTTAAAGTTTTTAAACAAAAATTATCTAAAAAAATGTTACACGAAAGAAATTTACCAAACTTTAATGAGTGAAATTTTAAACCTTTTGCATTTATCTCTTTTTATGTAATTATTCTCTAAATAACTCTATTCTTTATAATATTTCTTTTCCTAAGTTTTCTTTTCGTTATCGTGGTGGTTTTGTAGTTTTTTTTTGTTTCTTTTAAGATTTTCTATGAAAAGCTAAGAATTTCTATGAATTAATGTATGTATGTAAGTATATGTTGTTGTAAGCTATTGTATTTGAGTACATATTCGTAATTAAATTTATAGAATTTTTCTTTTTAATGTTACTAATAATTTATTTATTTTTTTATTAACAATTAAAGACACAGTTATGAATTGACGTTTTATGTATAAACTCAGAAGAAAAAAAAAGACGACAAAATAAACTTATAATTAAAAGCCTTATAAAACTATTTAATTTTTTTTTATAAAAACTTAATAAATTTTAAGATCGAAAATATTAAAGTTTCAATAAAGTGTATGTTGCGGAGAAGCCAGTACTTAAGAATAATTTTGTTTAACATAAAATTTTATTTACCAAACATTTTGTTGAAAGAAAAATTATATTTTCCTCTTTGCTTTTGTTTTAAGCTGCTTTACTCTTATACAACATTTAATTATTGTTTCCTTCTCGTTAGAAATTTATGATTTTTTTTTTCATTTCAGTAATGTTTAGAATTATGATTAATAGTTTTTAAGAACAACAAAATGAAAGGCCAATATCTGTGCTCATTTTGTTTTCATATACTTATATATATATATATATATTTAACTATACTTAAGTTGTTTTTAATTATTTTCAAGAGTAATAAATTAAGAATTGTGTTGTATTATGAAAATATTAAGTTTATAATCTACACCATTATTTGAGGGTTAGTGCAACTCTTTTCTATGCACTACAGACTAGTAACAAACAATTTAATGTTGAGAAAGGATATCTAAAGCTTTATAAATATAATAAATCATAATGTTTTGGTCGTAACTCAATTCATATTTACGGACCTTAAGATGGCTTAAATAGCAATAATCTTGTATAAATAAATATAAAAATTTAGTGAAAATTAGTTAGGAATTTTGATACTTTTATACCCCTTATCCGATAGATGTTATTATTCACAAAATATGTTAGTTGAGCTAGGAAGTTCCCATACAAAATGGGTGGGATTCGACAAGATGGCATGAATACCTCCCAGGCAAAGCTAATATTCATCATACCATATCTTGAGTTATATTGTAGCCAAATTCGTAAATCTTTGTGTGAGTTCTTTAGTTATGTCGAGTCATAAATGGGAGAATAGGTCAAGAGGTCGTGGTATCTCCTTAACAAAGTAAATTGTATCTTTGAAGTTAGGCAAAAAGGTCTTACGTCAGCAACTGCAGTTTTTCGAAATGTTGAATTAAAAATTCTTTAATTTTTTGCAAATGTGAATAAAGTGTTTTTGAAAATGAAATGATGGAGAACCAACATTGAAATGATGACCTGTAGTAATATTAACACATTTTTTCAAATTTATTAGTATTTACCGGTTTTTAGATGATTTAAGCCTTAGGATCCTCAAATTTTTTATCTATAATATTAATAGGCTAGGCGATGTCCTATGACCGATGTTTTGTTCTACCATTTTATCCCGTTTTTACCAAACGTATATTATTTGAAAGGTATTTCTTTTTAGCCGTTTTGCAGATTTACAGATTTAAATTTTTTTTTTTATTTTGAGTAAATTTAATTTAAAATTGCTAATAACACATACATAAAATTATACAATGGTATGTGTGTGTTTATTAAATTCGTTAATAAGTTTGCAATAAAAATGAGTTTATTTTTTGTGTTGATTTGCGAATTGGCTATAATTGACTAGCATACCTTTAGGGTCTTTATTTAATGCAAAAATAAATTTTCCTAAAATTTGCACTCGAATTTCGAGGGCCGAAATCTGCTAGTAATTTATAAAAGTTTTGTTTATTTTTTGTAAGACTTAAGTGAGGAAACAGAAAACATTGTTATTTAATTAAAAATAGGAATTGATTAATTTATTTATTCAAAAGTTTGAAAAATTATTATAATAAATAATAAAAATAATTTAATAATTAATAATTAAAAAGTTAAAAAAGAAAAAGAAAATAAGAGATTTAAGTCGTCTCTGCTTTCTTTTCCTCATCTACCAAATCTGGATCATCATATAAAGCGGTGTAAGAAGTTGGTAATTTTTTTTAAAAACTATGGAACACAAATCTCTTTTCTCTCCCCAGATATCGGGACAAAAGTTTAGATTTTTATTTTTTCATCTCCAGCAAAGTAAAATATCAGGAGTAATATGATAGTGGAATTAAGTTGTTCTTAATATTAGGCTTGTAACCTACCATGCAAAGTGAATATTTATCACTACACATCTGAAATATTGTAACAGCGTGAGTCTGGCAACTTTGTGTGGGTCCAAAAGCTATTAATGGGAGTATTTTTACCAGAATTTTTCGGACTCCCGCCAAGTGAACTTCGCGCCTCCCATACTAAGGAAACAACTAAGAAAATTACAGTCGGTCTAAATCAACTATACGATACCCCATACCATACGCTTAGAGAAAGGGTCTTAGGCCCAACTAATCGGATATAGGAAATGAGCATAAATAAAATTTGAGTGGCATTGTTATTAATTTTTTTTGCCTGAAGAAAAGTTATTATCGGAAAATTATTTGTTTTTTGCAAAAACATACACAAACCAAATTTGAGAAAAAAAAAACTATGTGAGTCCGATCACAGGGGAGATGTGTAAACATCTATTTACACATCAATTAAAATCAAACACTACGCGCCATCTATGTATAACAAGCAACTGCTATGGCTGTTATACTTGATGGTTGCACTTGTTTGCTGCACATTCATGACGCTTTCTGTTGGTTGTTGAATCAGCTAAATAAATTTAAATCTTAATCTTTGCACCAATCCAGTTACATATACCTCACACCGATTTTCCCTTACGCTGTTTTTGTGATTGTATTGTGGAATAGATTTTTATCCCCCTGAGCGCATAGGTGTTTACACATCAATATATTCAATATTTTTGTTTTTTATTTGATTTAAGTGAAAATGGGGAAGCTACTTTGAGTGGGGCTATGAATAAGAAATGTCCTACATGGACTGTTAATGTGTGTAAGAATCAGAAACAAACTAAATTTTGTCAAGATCAATGTGATAATTTTAAACTTATGGCAATTTAAGTCAATCTCATAGGGGTTATTTGTATGGGGGCTAGGTCGGATCATGCACCGATATTCACAAATTTCAATAGAAGCTTATGCTATATATAAAATTTCACCAAAATATATTTGCGCACCGTAGTTTGATTACAAGGTTTACATGGACACACAGACTGACAGACGGACGGACAGACGGACGGATGGCCGGGCATCGCTAAATACACACAGAAAGTAATTCTGAATCGATCGGTATAATAACAGATGGGGCTAGATTAAATATTTTTAGTAGTTCCAATCATCAGCACAAACTAATTATACGCTGAGCACATAGTGGTATAGGGTATAAAAATATATGCAACAATGAGCGGGATCGTAGAGTTGGATAATAGCGAGGGACTTAAAACTTTGTATCAAGTTGTTAATGCTCGTAATAGAGACTAATATGCTTAGGGTGACAGCGGTTTGTATGAAAATAAAATTTTGCTCGAATTTTGAGGTGTGCGGGTCGAATTATTGTGACACTGGATTTAAAACTTTAGTGCGCAAAATTTGAGACAAATCGGACAATGCTTTCTGGACGCGCATTGAGTTCAAAGTTCAAATATGCATTTATATGTAAAAATTATCAAAAAAAAAATAATAATTTTTCACAAAAATTTTGATATTAATAATTGCGCTTCAATTAAATTAATAAATTATAATCTAGATAATTATAACCTTTCTAATAAAACAGCAAAATCTATTATCGGTTGAAAAACATCCAAGCAGGCAATAAATGCGCCGCAGACCACATTTTTAAAAACACGGAAATAATTTACAACAACAACATTTTTGTATTCTGCTGATCCCAAAATGATTTTATGTAAAGTATTTCGCATCTCGTCTATTGTTATGCCGTTCTAAATTAATGTCAAACTGGTACGTATTTTTTAGCACTATTTCAATATCTCCAATTTTACCTTTTCAAAAATTTTGTTCAAGAAATTTGTAGAAATCAACGATTGGACCTAAAGATCTTATTAAAAAAATATATGTGATTAAAAATGCCAAATACTGTAGGTATCCTGTTCATAATTTGGCGAGGGCAGCGTTTTTATTTCAGCGGATTTGAAGAAAAATGTGATTTTTCATACTTTTTCAACTTTTGGGCTACATCTTTTTGGTGTTTTCATATTTCAAATATCTTTTATTAAAATATTATGCTACTTGATATAAGTTCTCAATCGTGTAAATTAAAGTTAAATTGAATCATTATTAACTGTCCCTCTTTAAGGTCAAAAGTCAAATTTAAGGAGATTTACATTTTTTTTAAAACAAAATATCGAAATAGTATATATTTGTGGAAAGATTTCGATAAAATTTGTTGATAATATTTCAATAATTCTAAAAACTAATATTCTGGACTTATTTTCTGAAATTAACCCGTGGGGTACACTTGATGTCAAATTGACTCTTTATGAAAATCTATAAATATTTACTTCACCAGAATTTTTTTTTAATAAAACAAATTTAATGTATTCATAAAATTCCTCAAATTTATTCGTTATTTTATGAAAATATGTAGATCAATTTGTTTTATATTTAATACAGTATGAACAAATTTGTATATCGAGGGCTCATATTCAAAAGGTGCTGCATCAATAATTATTTTAAAGAGAACGTGTAAAATCAATTTATTAATAAGATCTGAAAGTATTTGTCGATCGATTCGCTACAAAATCTATTAAGAAATAGGCGTACTAATCATGAATGATATCAAAATTAATATTATATTTGACAGTTATATCAGAGAGCTGTTTGAAATCAAAAATTAATATTACTGTCAAATGTAGAAAGCACTCCTTAAATATATGCCCTCGATATACTTTTACATAAATATAATTCTGAAAAAAAATTAACTAGGACACATTTTGGGACACGTGAATTGTACCCAACGGGTTAAGTTCAGAAAATAATCCCAGAATATTATTTTTTAGAATTATTAAAACATTATCAAAAAATTATTAACAGGTTTTATCGAAACCGTTCCACAAATATATATTATTTCGATATTTTGTTTAAAAAAAATGTAAATCTCCTTAAATTTGACTTTTGAGCTCAAGGAGGGACAGTTTATAATGTTTCAATTTAACCTTAATTTACAAGATTGAGAACTTATATCAAGTAGTATAATATTTTAACAAAAGATATTTGAAATATGAAAACATCAAAAAGATGTAGCCCAAAAGTTGAAAAAGTATGAAAAATCACATTTTTCTGCAAATCCGCTGAAATAAAAACGCTGCCCTCGCCAAGTTATGAACAGGATATCTACAGTATATGGCATTTTTAATCACATATATTTTGTTAATAAGAGATTAAAGTCCAATCGTTGATTTCGGAAAATCTCTTGAACAAAATTTTTGAAAAATTAAAATTGGAGATTAAGATTGGAGATTTTGAAAAATGCGTACCGTTTTGACGTTAATTTAGAACGGCATAACAATAGACGAGATGCAAAATACTTTAAATAAGATCAGTTTGGGATCAGGAGAATGCAGAAATGTTGTTGTTGTAAATTATTTCAATGTTTTTAAAAATGTGAGCTCGATTTTCTTAATCAAGTGGTCTGCGGGCATTTATTGCCTGGGGAACTTGATATATGTAACTTGACTTTTTTCAACCGATTATATGTTTTATTGTTTTATTAGAAAGATAATTCACTCTAGATTATGGTTTGTTAATTAATTTAATTGAAACGCAATTATGAGTTACAACATTTTTGTGAAAAAAAATTTTTTTTTGATAATTTTTCATATAAATGCATATTTGAACTTTAAACTCAATGCGCGTCCAGAAAGCTTTGGCTCAAATTTTGCGCACTAAAGCTTAAGATCCATTGTCACAACGATCCCACCCGCACGTCTTCAAATTAAAAAAAAAAATGGTTGTCACGCTAATGTATAATGTGTGTATAATAGGGCGAGCCGATTTATATGGAGGCAAAAAAATCGCTCAAGTGACAAGGAAAAACATATTGTAGGGATCAAAATAAGAAACTTTGCCCAAGGAACCATACCTCTAAAACGAATTCTGATGTTCCGCCTTTTGACCTATCTGTCTGCCTGTCTGCCATGGGGCAACCCCATTCCCCCTAATGCAATTGATCTGACACTTGGCCCATAGTCTTGTTGTGACTACAGATTAATTTTTGGGTAGTCACGCAGACTCACGCATAGTCACGCATAGTCAGGCATAGTCACGGAGTGATCTAAAAGTTATTTACCCTCATCCGATCGATCTTTTTGAATAACATAACATAGTCAAGGCGTATGATTATTATTTATTAGCAGAGTAGATACGTATGAGTGTTAAATGTAATATTAAATCAAACATGGTCAGCCCAATTCTAAACAAAAAATAGCGACTTTTTGAAATGTTTGTATAGGGAACCCCGCAGGGGGGGATCAAGGGTGTGTGCCACTGGCATGTGTTGTTCGGCCCTCCAAAGTCAGTGGGGGTTGATCATACATTTGGACTTGATTGGGGCACTCTAAATGGGTCAAAGTGAGACAGACAGACAGACAGGTCAAAAGTCGGGACATCAGAATTTGTTTTAAAGGTATGGTTCCTCGGTCAAAGTTTCATATTTTGATCCCTAGAATACGTTTTTCTTTGTCACTTGGGCGATTTTTAAATCGACCCGCCCTAGTATATAACATCAACTAACAATCTAGAGTTTAATTATTTTCAATATGTTTGGTAAAATACTGTTGCTTATATAAACGGTATATTGTAAATCTGCTACAAAAACTTTTTGATTATAAATGAAGGCTAGAGTGAAATAACTTTTGACGGGATCCGCTAGTGATATATAAAACTAATATTTAGGCATTTATTTATTTCTAAGTTATTTAGATAAAAAAAACAATAGTTAATACAAAAAAAACCTAATAAACATAAGGTAAAAAATAGAGAATAAAAGAAATGTATTTATATATAATTATATCCCTCTGCGAATATGGTGTAGATCACAAAATGGTCGATATACACCGACCAATTTCAATTTATAGTTCTAGTTAAAAGCTTTGCTAAAAATTTTACTTTATTATAAATGAGCTTTAGTTTATTTTTTTTTGCTATATTTATTTTTTATTTTTAGTTTTAGTTGTTTATGCTATATATACGACTATTTAAATATACAAATTTATTAAATAAATTTTTTATCTAAAAAAAATATTTAAGTCTAGTTTTTGAAGACTTTTACGTAATGTTGCAGCAACATTTCAAGTACATATAATACGAGTAGTTTATTTTTTTACTTTGTTTTTTGTTTAATAAATAAGTTTTTGTATATAATTTTTTTGTGTTATGTTTTCTTTTAATATGGTAATAATAATTTATATAAATATTTATTTAAATACTTACTTATCATAGTGATTTTGTAGTATGCTCGTACATCTTTAATGCGTTTAATTAAAAACATTTTAAGTTTTTTTTTGGTATATTTTCTGTTTGTAGTTGAAATAAGTTTAAGTCTGTTGTATAGAACTTAAAAATGCTGGATCAACTGAAGCAACTTTAGCTGTCAGAAATGCATGCATACAAAATAGCAAACTTTGTAGCACTTGACATTCAAGTTCCTGTATTGGCCAATTGTTTGTTTTGAAACAGTTTTTTTTTTTTTTTGTTGATGATACATAAAAATAAATGAAATAAAAAAAGTTTTGTAAATGATTTAAATAATATTGGTTTTGTTTATATTGTGCAGTGATAATGTGATTTTGCAAATTCAATGAATTTTTTTTTTAGAAAATTTACTATTTTGTGTGTAAACAAATAAATTAATCAAATTTGAATTTTTTTTTTTTTTAGTAATCTTGAAATTTGAAAAAAGTTATCTACATCTGATTTACATATCTATAATATGGTTTCTATATGTATAAAAATCAAACTCTGTATCTTAGTCTCGCTAATACTCAAGAACTGCTTGACTGATTTACAATTCAATACATGGATGATGGTTTAAAATGAACATCGAAAAATGTCTATGCATATGGGGCTTTTTCACACACTTTTGTGATATTGTGTTTTTGACATATTAAATCTGTGAATTCATAATGGAATTTATTTCTTTTTATGGTAGGTGCGGTAACTGATAATGAGGTTAAAGCTATGAATCATTACACGTATCGATTAATGGTTCGACAAATTTAATACAATCACATATTGCATTGCCACACACAGAATACAGTTTCGTTGTGGCTACCAAATTTATTTCCAACCGAATTGAGATGAAAATAATAGCCGAATTTTGGTTTGATGGCAATACAAATTTTATTGTCTTAACAGTTAATTTTTTATCACAATAGAAAATAGTAAGTTATTATAAAATTTATGTTCATACAATCAAAGATTCAGTTGTTAAACTTTTGAACAATTCGATTGGTAAAATTTTTTTTCTGTGTGCATAAGCTTTTTCATCAATACATTGTTGATAATATGTATGTATGTGGGTACACAAGAAATCTACGTCGACAATCGTTGTATTGTCCCATACTCACCAATTTTTTCCAAAAACTTTTATGGCTCATATTGAAATTCAGTGAAAGCGATCAAATATATTTGTAAATTTAACACGAAAGGTAGTGTTATGGATAATAATGAAATAACACTTTACCGAACTGGTCGATACATCAGCAGTAAAGAAGCAGTATGGCGTATACTCTATTTTGCAATACATGAAAAATATCCGACCGTTGAACTTTAGCTGCTCATTTGGAAAATGGTCAGCATATTTGCTTTAATGAACAAAATGCAGCACAAAGAGCTATACTAAGAATGAATCAAAAATGGAATTTCAACGTCAAAAGCCATGCAGGCCTGTTCAAGGTCATTCAAATGTATTTGAAACTGCTGCTTTAGGTCAAATTTAGTTCAGTTTACCCAAATAAAGGCCAGTGTTTTCATTTGCGTTTGATTAATGTTCTTGGTCCAACATCATTTAATTATTTGACGGACAATTATGCGGCACTTATCGTGAAGCATGTTAAAAATTAGGAATGCTTGAAAACGTTGCACATTGGGAAAATACATTAACTGCTGCGATGTTATCAGCATATCCACAACAAATTAGAATTTTATTTTCAATAATTATTTTAGTTGGCATCCTTATGATTTATGGATGAAATATTGTGATTATATGACGGAAAATATTTTAATGTACAATTGAATTATATAGAGGAAAACTATAATGAGGCTTTGATATTGATTGAGGATATGTGTTTAGGTATGACGAGTGAAGCTTTGGCTCTGTTGGGTGTACCATCCCTAAATCGTTCAAGAAATTATATTTTTAATCAAAATTTTCTTTGAGAACAGAATTACGATCCAAATGTATTGACAAATTATGTTCCAGAACATGTTCCTAAATTAAATCAACAGCAGAAATTGGCTTATAAAACAATCATGCTAGAAATTGATAATGGTAATGGTAGCCAGGGTGTGTTTTAAAAAATTTAAATTTTTTCGAAAACCACACCGGACATTTTTAATGGATAAGGTTTTGGGATGTGTCTAGAGTAAAATAATGCAAACTCCAAAATCGCTGAACCTGCACTTTTTTTGTACATTTGAATTTTTTTTGTGCAATTTAAGCATTCCTACATTCATATCTGTGTTCTTTTGTTGAGTTCATTTCGACAACTAATTTAAGTTTTGAAAAATAGATGATGCAATAATGTTAATAAATAACTGAGCTGTAAAAAAAGATACACACGCTTTATACACACCCACCTTATTACCAAGGCATAATGTTACATGCCACCAATATGATCGTAGGGGGTGATTTTAATGTTAAACACCCCTGGTAGGGATCACGATTAGCAAGTCCAATACGAAAAGAGCTGTACAAATGCATCTTTAAAAACCATTACTCTTCTTCATCAACTGGTAGACCAACATATTGGCCAAGTGACTTAGGAATACAAGATCTTTTGGATTTTGCTAGTTTTAATGGTATACATAGATCCTTGTGGGATATTTCTAATAATGATGATTTATAACAGTATGTTGCAAACTATCACCAAAAAACACAAAATTGTTAATAACAAGTAAGAAAACTTTAGTCGTTCTTGACCGACTATACGATAATCTATACCATGGTTTAGAGACCCTATCTCTTCGGTCCAATTAATTGGATATAGAAAATAAGCATAAACCAAATATGAGTGGCATTGTTATTAATTTTTTTTGGCTGCAGATATGAAAAAGTTCATATCGGGTGCTATATTTATATGGGGACTAGGTCGAAAAATGGACTGATCCTGACCATATTTGGTAAAGTCACTTTTATTTTGAAAAAATATAAACAAACCAAATTTGAGAAAAATCTGTCGAATATATTTTTTTTTATACCCTATACCACTATGTGGGTTGGGTATAATGACTTTGTGCTGCTGTTTGTAACAACCAAAAATATTTGACCTAGACCCTTCTTTAATTATATCGATCGAATCAGAATCACTTTCTGAGTTGATTTAACAATGTCCGTCCGTCCGTCCGTCCGTCTGTGTGTCCATGTAAAGCTTGTAATCAAACTGCAGGTCGCAAATATGAATATATTTTGACGAAATTTGGTATTTGATCTTTTATCGGCCATGGGATGAACGCTATTGAAATTGGTGAGAATCGGTCCATGTTCAGACCTAGCCCCCATACAAATGACCCCTATAAAATCAACATATATTGCTATAAGATCCAAATTATCATACAAATCTTAGTCAAATTGGGCTTGTATGTATATATTACATCAATTAATCAGTAGTCCAAAAATGATCCCTATTGGACAACTTTTAGTCATAGGCCCCATATAGAGCTGCTTCCCGATCTTCACTTAAATTTATCAAAAAACAAAAATATTGCACTGATTCTTCTCAAATTTTGTTTGTATATATTTTTCCAAAATACAAGAGAACTTACAAAACATCGTCAGGATCGGTCCATTTTTGGGCCTAGTCCCCATATTGATATAACATCCGATATGAAATTTTTCATATCTGCAGCCAAAAAAATTAAGAAAAATCCCACTCAAATTTGGTTTATGCTTATTTTCTATATCCAGTTAGTTGGGTCTGAGAGATAGGGTCTCTAAACGCATGGTATAGAGTATCATATAGTCGGTCTATACCGACTATAATTTTCTTACTTGTTAGTTGTCTCGATTGTTTTGGTAATCACGGTTATCGATTTTTTTGTGTTGATTAAACTAGTAATAAATAGTAAATAAATGCATAAAATGGGAAGAGGAACAATGTTACCTTTGGAAGAAAAAGCAAAGATTGAAGCTTACTATGATTCTGGACTATCCTTCCATAAAATTGCTGAAAAAACTGGAAGGCACAGAAAAACGGTTACGGAAAAAACTTCGAGCGCGGTAATAATCGATTGCTTTCCAAAGCAGACAAGCGAGCCATACTTAGGCAAGCATCAAATTCGCACGGCTCGTCTACCAAAATCAAAGAAAAAACTGGTGTTAAAGCGAGGTTGTTAACGGTTCAAAGAGTGCATAGGAAAACTGAATAAATACAGAGACAAAAACTGAAAAAACAACCACTTGATATGCTTCGAAAAGAAATGCGCTTAAGTTTTTCTCGAACTCATATGACATGGTCTACTCAGTGGCATTGCGTTGTTTTTTCAGATGAAAAGATACATCCATTGGAAGGATCCGATGGTTAAAATTATTATTATCATGACCTACGTAAAGAGGAGCATTATTTGAACCGCCTGCACAGCCGGGTCGGGGGTGTGATGGTGTGGGGAGTAATATCTTACTATGGCACCTGCGAGTTGTAGTTTTTAACCTCGCGTATGATTGCGGAGAACTACACCAGCGTTTTAAAAACGGCTTTTCCCCACTTTCAAAACTTATTAAAAAATATAAAGTGTCATTTTCAGCACGATAATGCTCCAATCCACATTATCCAATCCGTGAAATCGTAGATTCAGGGCCAAAAAGTTGACGTCCTTGAATGGCCATCATACTCTCCCGACCTAAATATCATAGAGGACGTCTGGGGATGGTTGGCTACAAAAGTATATGAGTCCGGAAAACAATACAGGCATCAAACACGCTTGGTCCACAATTTCGTTGAATTCCATTGGACAATTCTACAATTCAATACCCAATCGAATTTTCGAAGTGATTTGGCACCACGCTTTACTAATTATCTTTCAAACTGTCCAAAATATAATATGTAAGTATTAAAAAGCTATATAGTTGCTCTAAATACTAGTTAAATTGCAATAATCGAAATTTCAATTTTAAAAATATAAAAAAATATTACCTTGAATGTTATAGCAGTAATTGTTGTTTTATTTTAAAGAGAATTGATAAGAGTCTGCTGGAAAAAAAACTGTAGGGTTGTAGCCCAATTTGTGCAGATAATATTTAACATTAACGGCCTGTGAAACGCAGTGTATATTTGTATCAAAAATGGATTGAAAGCAATCTTAGCTTAAATATATCTTTAAAAACAGGAAGGGAATTGGACGATTCTACTGAATCTCTGCAAACCTAATACATGAGGCAGCATATTTGTCTACACCACCACAACAACAACAAAACAACAAAGTACTGGGAACTTCGTAAGTGTATCTTCTGAAATGAGATAACTAAATCGCATCAAGAGAGAGCTGAGAAGAATTTACAAAAACACTAGAAGTCCTTTAGATAAAGCTAACTGGAATGGAGCAGCAAATCATCTAAAGAAAATTATAAAAGATTTTAAATATGAAAATACAAAAGACTTTCTAAGAAGTCTGGATGTTACAAGATACTATTTGTTCAATTCTTCACAAAGAATTGCGTTTATTTGTACGTCAGTATGAATTTCGTTTATTTGTACGTCAGTACATTTGCTAAAGTTACAAACATACTTACATACATCTGAAACTATGAAAATAACCCTGAATTATTGGTTTCCATTACTACATAAGCTGGGTTAATAAGCTTGAAATACAGTCAGCAATTCTTTTGTTCATATGTACAAACATATTGACATACATACAAAGTTATGATTACATTTAAACAATTGTCGCTGACTGCATTTCTGGGGTTTGTTAACTTTGTTGCTTATGCTAAATTGCATATTTTATTTATTTTAATTTTATTTTATTCAAACAATTGTCGCTGACTGCATTTCTGGGGTTTGTTAACTTTGTTGCTTACGCTAAATTGCATATTTTATTTATTTTAATTTTATTTTATTCAAACAATTATTGCTGACTGCATGTCTGGGGTTTGTCAACTTTGTTACTTATGCTAAGTCGCATATTTTATTTTACTTTTATTTTCTGTTATTTATGATTTAATTAGTATATAAGCTTGAACCTTTTTATAAATAAAAGAGAGATAACAAACCAACAGAACAAGTTGTTTCTTTCAAAACCATATAACCAAGTTCAAGTGCTTGTGTTATGATATAGAATTGTCTTAGTGTTGCTGCCTAGACAAGCCCCTAAACAATAACATTTTCCCTGTAACCAAGTTCAAGTGCTTGTGCTATAATACAGAATTGTCTTGGTGATATTGCCTAGACAAACTCCTTAATATAACATTTTACCAGGTTGAACAAATTAGTACAACCCTATCCAAAAACAAGGATAAAAACATTGGTGACCCGGACGTGATGGCTACAAACACCCCTATGGACCAACTCGCTGCAGCCCAGCTCGCTACAGGTGAAGGAATCCAGTCCATCATCCGAAACTTTAAAAAGGACTCGGCTATAAGAAAAACCTGCCAGTACTATGAAGATCGGATCAAACGACTGGAAGCGGCATGGGCTGAGTTTGAAATCAACGACAATAAAATACGATGTCTCGAGAAGCCAGCACTAGACCACAAATACTTCACCGAGAATTATTACGATAAAATATCGGAAATCACAACAACATACCGAGAAATATTTGAAGCAGCTATGGAAACTCCAAAGGACATTGGTCAAAAAACGACAATCAGTGATCCTAAACCGCCACCTAGAACCAATTATGTTGACGATAATTCATCCGCAAACACTATCTTACTAAATCCCTTGATCAGAAGACAAAATGCCATGATGAACTCACTCAAACGATTATTTACCATAGACCCAGCAGCAACCAACATACAGCTGAAGGAAAAACTATGGGCACAAATTCAAGAATTGCATTTCTCAGTATGGGAATCCAGCACTGACCCACTAAAAGAAGGGTATAATATGGAAACCTACCTCAATTTAGAAAAATTAATTATTGAAAATTTTAAGCTATCGTCACGAAGCCCAGAACAAGGTAGCGATTTCCAGCAAACCAACGTTCTTCCACTACCAAAGGTTACAATCCCAAAATTCAGTGGAGACTATGTAAAATGGAGAGCCTTCTCCGACCTATTCACTCAATTGGTGGACAACCAGCAAGTTCCAAAGGCACAAAAGATGTGGTATCTCAAATCAATTTTGGGAGGAGAAGCTGAAAAATTAATCAGCCATCTGTCAGCTACTGCAGACAACTACGCGACCGCTTGGACACTACTAGAAGAGCGCTATGACAATCAGCGCATCATTGTCTCAACCATAATGCAACAGTTGCTGGATCAACCTAATGCTGGACCATCAGCTGCCACCATAAAGGCTCTACACGATACAACACAAGAATGTCTGCATGAACTAAACAACATCGGAATTGACACGACCTCGTGGGACCCCATATTGTTTCACACCTTGGTAAGGAAACTAGATCGGGGTACTCTTGTTCTGTATGAGAGGACCATTCAAAATCCAAAGGAACTACAAAGTTTCAAGGACTTCCTGAAATTCCTTGAAACTCGATTTCAATCCTTGGAAGCCACAAACCAGAAGGAGAAATCCTCTAAGGTATGCGCTTCTGCAACATCAGCCAATAAAACAGAAATCACATGCCCACTCTGCAAAATTGACCAACACCCACTGTACCGGTGTCAAAGGTTTCAACAACTACCGCCACATGGCCGCCTGAATTTCGTTCGGAGCCAGAAACAGTGCATAAATTGCTTAAAATCAGGGCATACAGTAAAATATTGCAAGTCAGGGCCTTGCACGATATGCAAGAAAAGGCACAACTCGCTGCTTCACATGGAAAACATGGAAAACTACACCCAATCATTAAAACAAGGATCATCAAGCCATAAAACACCCCAGATGACACCATCAGCAACAAACACTCCAAATGAAAACTTCAGCAAGGCACCAGCCAGCATTCCAGAAGCATCATCATTAACGGCAGCAAGCGGTCACGTATCCAACTCATACGTTCTTCTCAGCACAGCTATAGTAAAAATCAAAACTGACATAATGGAGGTTGAATGTCGCGCATTACTTGACGCCGGATCACAAGTAAATTTGATCACAGAGCGTTTAGCAAAACGACTTAACATTGCAAAACAGCCATCATCAATGAACATTAAAGGACTCGGTAATTCCAACACCAAAACACGACACCGGGTCAATGTTTCTCTGCATTCCCGAATTAATGGGTTTTCAACTCGCTTGGAGGCACTCGTCTTGCCTCAAATCGTCGCACCACAACCATCACAATTTGTCAACACTGACGATTGGTCACTACCAAAAAACCTGACATTAGCTGATCCAGCATTTAATAAACCCGATAAAATCGACATATTGCTAGGTGCAGAACACTATCTCCAATTGCTCGCAATTGGGCAAATAAAACTATCTCCACACCTTCCGACTTTACAGAACACAGTCTTGGGCTGGATTGTAGCAGGAAAAATAGATAATAAACCTTCAACAGAAGCATTTTCTGGAATATGCACCGAAGATGAAGGCCTCGAAGCCTCCATCGCTCGACTTTGGGAATTAGATGAAATCAAATCAACTACAAAACCACTATCAGTAGCCGAGAAACAATGTGAAGAGCATTTTGCCCAAAACACAACAAGAAACAATCAAAACCAGTTTGTCGTCCGAATACCATTTCATCAACACCCGAATATTCTAGGCGACTCACATGGAATTGCTCTTAACCGATTTTTCGCTCTCGAACGACGTCTGCAAAGGAACGCGGAACTGAAGGCCAAATACATTCAATTTATGGACGAATATGAATCTATGGGGCACATGACAAAATGGGAACCAAAAACCAAGGTCTCCCCAAGCTACTACATCCCACATCATTGCATATTGAGGCCTGAAAGTTCAACTACAAAGCTCAGGGTAGTCTTTGATGCATCAGCCAAAACCTCATCAGGACACTCTTTAAATGATCTGATGTTCACGGGACCAACACTACAAAGCGACCTATTCTCGATACTCCTGAGGTTTCGAATGCCAAGATTCGTCTTCACCACCGACGTAAAAAAAATGTATCGACAAATATTAGTTGCTCCCGAAGATCGTCAACTTCAGTTAATAATTTGGAGAAGGGACCCCACAAATCCCATTAACTACTTTCAACTCAACACAGTTACATACGGCACCAGAGCTGCTCCCTACTTAGCAACAAAATGTCTAGAGCAGTTGGCTACAGAAAACGAGACACGTTATCCCCTGGCTTCCAAGTTTCTCAAAGAAAATTTTTACGTGGATGATGGCCTGGGTGGTTTTGATAGCATAATAACCGCACTCGATGTACAACAACAGTTAGTGCAAATTCTAAAGGAAGGTGGCTTCACATTACGCAAATGGTGCGCTAATCATCCTAAATTGCTCCACAATATACCACAAGACTACAAGGAAGTGGATTTAGACTTCGAAAGCACCAAGGTCGACTCGATAAAAACGTTAGGTCTTATCTGGCTACCGAAAAATGATAAGTTAGGAATCAAGGTAAACGTTGAGAACATCAAGAGAATTACCAAACGCACCGTCACTTCAGATCTTGCGAGAATTTTTGACCCATTAGGCCTCTTGTCACCAGTTGCCGTCACTGCTAAGATATTCATCCAAGAATTGTGGGCCCTAAAACTCGATTGGGATCAAGCACTCCCTGAACACTTGTACACAAAATGGACGAACTTCCGCACAGAACTGGATGAACTAAAAACATTGCAGCTATCAAGACACATCTTTAATGGAAAAATCCCTGAATCCGTCCAACTACATATTTTTACTGATGCATCAGAAAAGGCGTATGGAGCAGCGGCTTACATTCGATCCACGACAAAAAACAGTTCAACTATAACACAATTACTATGCGCAAAATCCCGGATTGCTCCACTCAAAATTCAAACAATACCTCGACTGGAGCTGTGCGCTGCGGCATTAGGAGCACAGTTAGCCGCCAGAATCATAGCAGACCTTCAACTAACATGCAAGGTTTGGTTTTGGACGGACTCAGAAATTGTATTATCCTGGATAAATTCACCAGCATCACTTAACACCTTTGTAGCAAATCGAGTGTCAAGCATCTTACAAACAACACAAGCAAACCAATGGCGACATGTCGGCACAAAATTAAATCCCGCAGACATCTTGTCACGAGGAATTGCACCCAGGCGCCTCAAAGACTGTTCTTTCTGGTTTTATGGCCCACTATTTCTACATGGCCAAGAATTAGCATGGCCCCCCACATATAATCCAAGCCATGCCATTCCAACTGACCTAGAGAGAAAGGTAAAAATATCACTAACAGTGACGTCAACGGAACCAGAACTCATATACAAAATAAATCACAGGAATTCATTCTGGCGTCTCCAAAATATCGTTGGATACGTTCTACGCTTTATCAACCAAGCCAAATGCAAAAAGCCCTCAAGACAGAGTCTAAAATCATTAACAACAACTGAGTTAAACAACGCTCTAAAGTTAATCATAAAACAAATGCAAGAGGCAGATTTCAAACAAGAAATTCAGCAGCTTACAAAATACAAAGAGTTACGCGGAACAAATAACCTAAGTAATCTATCACCGTTTTTAGACACAGATGGTTTAATCCGCGTTGGAGGCCGACTCGAAGCATCACCACTTCAATACGACTCCAAGCATCAATTCCTGCTTCCATACAATGATCCAATCGCAAAGCTAATCTTTGAAATGATTCACAAGGACAACAAACACTGTGGGTCACAAACGCTCCTGGGAATAGTCAGACAAAGATTTTGGCCTATCAAAGGAAAAATCATGTCTAGAGCCACAGTGCATCGATGCACGATATGCAGCAGAGCCAAACCAGCGTTATTTCACCAAATAATGGGCAACCTACCATCAACACGCGTCACACCAGCACGAGCCTTTATTAACACCGGAGTTGATTACTGTGGCCCGATCACTGTGCATTATAAACTTCGGGGAAAACGACCTCACAAGGCCTACATTGCTGTATTTTGCTGCTTTGCTACAAAGGCAGTACACCTAGAACTTGTGAGCGACCTCACAACTGAAGGTTTTATAGGTGCACTCAAACGGTTCATATCCCGCCGTGGTCATTGCCAAAACTTATATTGCGACAATGCAACAAATTTCGTCGGCGCAAAAAATAAATTGCCAGAACTTTCCACAGTAATACACTCATCAGATGCACAGGCGACTATTCTGAATGCATGCAACAAAAAGGGTATCCAATTCAATTTCATTCCACCAAGAGCACCACACTTTGGTGGTCTCTGGGAGGCAGCCGTGAAATCAGCAAAGTACCTATTGGTAAGAACATTGGGAAATGCGTCTCTAACATACGAAGAGCTTGAAACTATAGTTATAGAAATCGAGGCAATACTGAATTCCAGGCCGATTTCACCAATGTCGAACGACGCGAACGATATAGGCGCACTTACTCCGGGACATTTTCTGATAGGCGAACCACTAACAGCTCAAATTGATGCTCATGCTAAGACCACACACTTTAAGCTGGAGAAGCGATGGAAACTAGTTTCTCATCTCAAGCATGACTTTTGGAAAAGATGGTCACGAGACTACCTAAATGAATTACAATACCGAAACAAATGGCGAGAACAATCAAAAAATCTTAACCCAGGAGCAATCGTACTTATCAAAGAAGATAACGTTCCAGTAATGAAATGGCCCTTGGGTCGCGTTATAAAAACATATAAAGGAACCGACGGGGCTGTAAGAGTAGCAGATGTTAAGACCGCTTCAAGCACCCTTAAACGAGCAGTTCAATATCTAGCCCCACTCCCTCAGATCAACGAAGAAACCGAAAAGGGACAACTACCTCTCCCACAATCTTCAGAATCCAACGATTCTCATGAACTATCAGCAGAAATTCAATCATCAGAACAGTCATCGAATACAAATCCACCCGCTAAAAAACAGCGGACCTCGACCAGCTCAGTTACGACTACACTACTCACAATCCTACTAGTACTTCCGCTTGTGTCCACAGATAAAATCATAACGACACAATTTGACCCAAATATTGGCTTATACTTCGAAGGTATCACCAATACCCGAATATCACGATCAGAATGGAACATAATTTCCTACTACAATCTAAACCCATATTGGAAAGAAATAGCCTACTTTATGAATGAATCAACGACATTAAACCACTTATGCGACCACCTCATTCCAAGGACACCTTGCTTGAGCTTTCTCCAAACAATTGATCACAGCCTAACAGGACTAAAGGACAAAAATCTCTTGCTAAAGAACAGAAGTAAACGTGGCGCTATTAACGTTGTCGGCAATATTGCTAATTCACTATTCGGCGTCTTAGATTCCAATTACGCTGAACAAATGTCAAAAACCATTATTGCAGTAAACAAAAATGAAAACCATCTAAAACAACTCCTCATGAATCAAACATCAATTGTTGACGCAACTCTAAACGTGATCAAACAGGACGAAAGAAATATCAAACAAAGTTTCGACAGCATAGATAATCAATTAACGGAACTTAAATCCAAAATAAATGATGGGGAAAAAGAACAGTATCAAGCAAGTCTCTTCCGAATATTTATGTTACGATCCGCTCAACTTACGTTAATATCAGCAAGGTTACACCGAATTCAGTCAGAAATTATAGCAGCATTAACCGATTCACACCATGGAAAAATCAATCCAACACTTCTATCACCGTCCCAACTTGAAGCCGAGCTAGCGCAAGTAAGAAGTCATCTTCCAACATCTCTAGAACTACCAGTGGGAGGTGATAACATTCTACAACTGTACAAAGTGATGAGCGTCAAGGGAGGTGTAACAAAAGATCACGTTATATTCCATATATCTATCCCATTAACTGACCCTGAACCATTCGAACTTCTTAAACTGCACCCGATTCCAGTATTAATAAATGGTACAATGTTTGCTATAAAACCATGCGGCAATTTCCTGGCCATAAATGCTCATAGGGATCAATATTTCATCCTAACGGAAATCCAGCGGGCCACATGTGCAGTCACTAGCGAGAACGAAATCTTGTGTCAACACATACAATCAAATTTTAATGCAAACGCAGATAAATGCCTATGTGAACTTTCGCTTCTCAGCTACCATATCCATAAGAGATGCAACATTGTTCCTGTTGCAGACAATACATCACTTACACAGTTAGAACACAAAAACCAGTGGTTATACACATTTCTGCAGCCTTCTCGAATAAGCGCCGTATGTGGACAAGAAAAATCACAGCTAGCCTTGAAAGGATCTGGCATCTTAAAAATATCACCAGATTGTACTCTCAAGTTTGGATCAATAATCATCAAAGGTCATCAAACTGTCTCCACATCATTTCAGACATCATACACAGTAACGAGTAACATCAGTGACATCACTTATCCAGATAAGAGGCAAGATGAAATAACTCACATCAAGATCTATGCTGACCAAATAAAGAACATCTCCGAAATACAGCACAATTTACATCAAATAATCAGCTCGAAGTTTCCATCACAACTCAAGGCCATACAATATCACCACGGAACCATTGCCTATATCGCTCTAGTTCTCGCTATTATCATCTGTATAAAGGTTGCCTGGCAAAGAAAACGTTGTACAAAAATCAAAATAAACCAACAGTCCCCACATCCAGCAGTGCGCCAGCACATTCCAGAATTTGACGGATCAACAGTTTAAGTTGTGTCCCAATAATTTAGGGTTATCGAAATGAAAAAATTGTTGAGCATAACTCAACGGCGGGGAGTATGTTCAATTCTTCACAAAGAATTGCGTTTATTTGTACGTCAGTATGAATTTCGTTTATTTGTACGTCAGTACATTTGCTAAAGTTACAAACATACTTACATACATCTGAAACTATGAAAATAACCCTGAATTATTGGTTTCCATTACTACATAAGCTGGGTTAATAAGCTTGAAATACAGTCAGCAATTCTTTTGTTCATATGTACAAACATATTGACATACATACAAAGTTATGATTACATTTAAACAATTGTCGCTGACTGCATTTCTGGGGTTTGTTAACTTTGTTGCTTATGCTAAATTGCATATTTTATTTATTTTAATTTTATTTTATTCAAACAATTGTCGCTGACTGCATTTCTGGGGTTTGTTAACTTTGTTGCTTACGCTAAATTGCATATTTTATTTATTTTAATTTTATTTTATTCAAACAATTATTGCTGACTGCATGTCTGGGGTTTGTCAACTTTGTTACTTATGCTAAGTCGCATATTTTATTTTACTTTTATTTTCTGTTATTTATGATTTAATTAGTATATAAGCTTGAACCTTTTTATAAATAAAAGAGAGATAACAAACCAACAGAACAAGTTGTTTCTTTCAAAACCATATAACCAAGTTCAAGTGCTTGTGTTATGATATAGAATTGTCTTAGTGTTGCTGCCTAGACAAGCCCCTAAACAATAACATTTTCCCTGTAACCAAGTTCAAGTGCTTGTGCTATAATACAGAATTGTCTTGGTGATATTGCCTAGACAAACTCCTTAATATAACATTTTACCAGGTTGAACAAATTAGTACAACCCTATCCAAAAACAAGGATAAAAACACTATTATTACAGCCTTTGGAACGCTACAAAGTATCTATAGCGTCCAATTAACAGAAAAGTATCAATTAACAGTACAAATGGTTCATTGTGTAGATCGATATCTTCTAGGGAGTACGTTTAATCCATTTGCTTTGTCCAGTCAAAATTAAATCGATGAAATTTTACACTTTCTCAGTGCACCCTGTTAAATTTATTTAACAGTAAAGTAAAAACGAAGTAAAAACGTCTATAAATAAACAAAATGTTAGAAAGTCTCCAGGATATGATGACATTAATGCTAGAGTGTAAAAATTGTTGCCCAAAAAGGGTATTATTTTTCCATTTCCCAAAAAAAAACAAGTAAGAGGGTTAAATTCGGCTGGGCCGAACCTTTGATACCCTCCACCTTTTTCATTTTCAATTTTAATTTTTTTTTATCATTTTCCATTTCTCACTTTTAAATTTTCATTTTCCATTTTTCATTTTTATATTTTCATTTTCCATTTTTCATTTTCCATATTCCATTTTCCATTTTTCATATTTCATTTTTAATTTTTAATTTTTCATTTCCATTCGCCATTTTTAATTTAAAATTTTTCATATTCCATTTTCCATTTTTCATTTTTCATTTTTCATTTTTAATTTTTAATTTTTAATTTTTATTTTTTAATTTTTAATTTTTAATTTTTAATTTTTAATTTTTAATTTTTCATTTTCCACTTTCACTTTCCATTTTTCATTTTCCATTTTCCATTTATCATTTTTCATTTTCCATTTTCCATTTTCCAATTTTAATTTTTCATTTTTAATTTTCCATTTTCCATTTTTAATTTTTCGTTTTCCATTTTTCATTTTCCATTTTTCCATTTTCCATTTTTGATTTTCCATTTGTCGTTTTTAATTTTTCATTTTCCATTTTCCATTTTTCATTTTTCATTTTCCATTTTCCAATTTTCATTTTTCATTTTTAATTTTTCATTTTTCATTATCCATTTTCCATTTTTCATTTTTCATTTTCCATTTTCCATTTTCCATTTTTAATTTTTAATTTTTCATTTTCCATTTTCCACTTTTCATTTTCCATTTTCATTTTTCATTTTCCATTTTCCCTTTTCCCTTTTCCATTTTCGATTTTCAATTTTTCATTTTTCACTTTCTATTTTTCATTTTCCATTTTTCATTTTCCATTTTTCATTTGTCATATTTAATATTTAATTTTTCAATTTCCATTTTTCATTTTTAAATTTTCAATTTTGATTTTTCATTTTTCATTTTTCATTTTCCATTTTTAACTTTTGTTTTCCGTTTTGCATTTTTCATTTTTCAATTTTCATTTTCGACTTTTCATTTTCCATTTTCATTTTTCGTTTTCCATTTTCAATTTTCCCTTTTCCATTTTCGATTTTCAATTTTTAATTTTTCACTTTCTATTTTTCATTTTTAATTTTTCATTTTCCATTTTGCAGTTTTCATTTTTCATTTATCAATTTTCATTTTTCATTTTTAATTTTTAATTTTTCATTTTTCATTTTTCATTTTTCAATTTTAATTTTTCATTTTCCATTTTTCATTTTCGTTTTTCATTTTTCATTTTTCATTTTTAATTTTTAATTTGCCATTTTTCATTTTTCATTTTTCAATTTTAATTTTTCATTTTCCATTTTTCATTTTTCATTTTTCATTTTTCATTTTTCATTTTTCATTTTTCATTTTTCATTTTTCATTTTTCATTTTTCATTTTCCATTTCTCATTTCGCATTTTCCATTTTCCATTTTCGATTTTCAATTTTTCATTTTTCATTTTCCATTATTCATTTTTCATTTTTAATTTTTCAATTTTCAATTTTCATTTTTCAATTTTCAATTTTCAATTTTCAATTTTCATTTTTCATTTTTCATTTTTCATTTTTCATTTTTCATTTTTCATTTTCCATTTTCCATTTTCCATTTTCCATTTTCCATTTTCCATTTTTCATTTTTCATTTTTCATTTTCCATTTTCCATTTTTCATTCATTTCCATTTTCCATTTTTTATTTTTATTAATTTTTAATATTTAATTTCAATGATAAAAAACTATGTGGTAAAACTTGCTTAGGCCAATGTGGTACGTGCAGTATTAATATACACACAACTTTAATGACTTCAACAATACGAAGAATTACAGCAAATACAACATATTTTTATAAAAACAACAAACACACTTAAAAGTTTTATTTTTTCAAGAGTTTTTTCAAAGTTTCATTTATAGCTCGTGAACCCTTTGACCGATTTTGACGATTTTAAATAGCAACTTCTTTGGGATGTTAGTAAACGATTTTATACAAACACGAGCGGTCTAGCTTAGATATTGACGGCTTGATTGTGATTTCCACAGACAGACGGACAGACGGTCATCGGTAAATCAACTTCCCTTCCCTTGTTATAAGGATCAAGAAAATATATATTTTTGGGGTCTCAGGAATTTATTTTGATGCGTTACAAACGGAATGAGAAACCTATATATATCCTCTGCCACTGAGGTGTGGAGGGTATAAAAATAAAATAAATAAATGTTTACTGCCCTTACTTTCTTTACTAGAAAAGCGAGAAATTAATCCTGATCATCTGTTTGGTTTTAGACATCAACAAACTCATACATTTTTACACGAACATATTGATTTAGGTAATCTAGCGTTTCTATCATCATAACTCGAAATTACTTTTATATTTTGTTTCATTTTATTGCCGATATTTTTATCGCATTTCTTTTCTTTTTTTCAACACAAACAACCCTTGGCTCTATTCTCTTCATGGGTAGCTGCACGATTAAGTTTTGACATTATACCAAAATTTTTCAAATTTTAAGTGATCACAATGAATTGCAAACGTAGACTAAATAAAAATAAAAAAATAAAAATTATAACATGTGTGTCTAAATTAATAGAAGTAAGAATGAAGTTATATATATCTATTTATAGCTCAATTATTTTTTAACATTATTTCATCATCTATTTTTCAAAACTCATTTTAATTTCTGAAATGAGCTCAACAAGAAAACACTGATTTGAATGTAGGAATGCTTAAAAAAAAAAAAAAAAAAATCATCAATCCATTAGATCGTTTAAACTCTGTCACCCATTTTTTTTTAGCGTTAACGAAGGAGGAGACTCCCTCGGATAAAAATCTAGCTCGACTTTAATATTGGTTGGTTTGAGAGCTTTCAACTGAAAGTATTGAATTACATAACGGTGACCAATTTTTCCCATATTTAAAAGTTCATTGAGCTCGTTATTTTTGATCGTTCAAAAAAAAAAAAAAAAAAAAAAAAAAATACTAAACAACATGGCATTTTGAAACTTAAAACATATGTTTCATAAGGTTGTCACTTTTCAACAATGTAATTTTTTTCAAACTACTGCCACCATCTATACGTGAGGACCTCCCTCGTAGATGTTGCTAGTTATTTCATTTAAAAAAAATTTAAGTATACGCAAGGATAATACATCTATAATATTAAAAGGCTAGGCGATCCCTTGTGACCGATGTTTTGTTCCACCGTTTTATCCCGATTTTGAAGAAACGTATATTATTTGAAACATATTTCTTTTTAGCCGTTTTTCAGATTTACAGATTTTTAATTTTTTCCTTTATTTTGAGTAAACTGTATTTAAAGTTGCTACTAACACATATAAAAAATTATACGTATGCTATGTGTGTTTTATTAAATTAGTTAATGTGTTTGTCAATGAGTTTGTTATCTTTATTCACAATAATAATAAACCATAAAAGTGTTGGTTTGTGAATTGGCTAAGTTGAAAAATAAAGCTGCCTAGAAATTGCACTCGAATTTCGATCGCTGGAATCTGCTAGTACATATTATTCAGCGATGAGATTTGTTGAGTACTCTAACGAAACTAGTGATGTTGACTACTTTGGCTTAATTCTAAAACTGTCGAAAGTTGTAACTATGGCCAGATAAAAATTTTTAAACTTTTTCTGAAAAGAATTTTTGATTCCCAGATTCCAAAACCCAATCTATATATTATTTTCTGCACTGACAATAATCTACAAATGTATGTGGAAAACACTTTATTCGTTAAATTTAAATTATCATAAAAACGAACTTAAGATAAAGTGCCACTCTAAAAACATTCTTTTAAAAGCTGAATTATATAAAATAAATTGCGTTTTATACTTAGCTAATGTTAAAGTTTATTGGTAGGAAGCGGAAAGTTGTTGCAAAAAAAAAAAAAAAATATATAATAAAACTGGAACAATAAAAGAAAAAGAAGAGATGAAAAACTAAAAGTACTAACCAGAACTGTACGACTACTTGTATTATTTGAATTTATGAGTATGAAAAAAAAAATAAGAAAAAAAACAAACCAAACCAGCTACTCCGGACTCCAAGCTCATTTCTATAGATTACTCGAACTCGTAATTTGCAAAAAAAAAAAAAAACTACTCATAATGAAAACAAATACAGACAATGTTGGAAATATGTCAAATCATAAATAAACGATAGACTTTTAGTAGCCAAAGCTAGAAAAAAAAACTTAAATGGAGGAAATATTGATAAATCATTATTGTGTGTGTTTGTGATTTTATGTCATTGCTAGTTTATGCATACAAAAATTTGTTAATACAGTGGTTTGGACGAGGCTTGGCTTAACTTCGAATCATGAATTTTAATCATTTAATATGATAAATGTTCAATGAACTTGTCATTTTAAATAGACTCACTTACTTAAAGCTTCCTTAAGTTATTTTAATAAGACTTAATTAATATCCTCAACAAATTTAAGGCCAAACCACTGTTCATTACTTTGTCTTTGTATACATATGTAACAAACATAAATATTCGCTGGTACTTACTTTAGTTTCAATCGCTCGTGTTTCATGATCCTGGAAATGTAACTTCAATTTTGATTTGCCATCATCACTGGAGCCTCGTAATTGTGAGAATTTATATTGCCACACTATGGCGGTATCAGCACCCTCAGCTAACGAGAAACCAGTTTGCCAGTCTAATGTCAGCCCGCCACTTTTACCATGATGTGATACAGCAAAAGTTTTACGCTGAAAACATAAAACATGTGGATGTTGTAAATGTCGTTGCAAAGGATATGAAAAAAGTTGCGGAAAACACAGAGTTCTTTTATTTAGACTTTTAATTCAACATAAAATTGCCATAAAAAATATAATGGTGTAAAGATTGTTTTCATAATAACGAAATAACGAACGAAGAACAATTTTTATTAAGTGGGCTACAGCAAACGAATTGAGTCGGAGTTAATAATTTTAATGTGCAAATAAAGTTGACAATAAATAAATAACAAAAATTTTCGCTAATATTTACTACAAAATAAATGTCTAGGCATGAGTTAAATTAATTCACAGAAAATTTATTGGTATTTAAGAAATTTATTAAAATAAAAAATTTTAGTGGGCCTAGACCGACTATGCGATACTCTGTACCATGCATTTAGAGTTGTTCTTAGGTGTAACTAATAAGCAAAAACCAAATCTGCGTGGAATTTTCAGTAATTTTTTTTCTGCAAATCTGAAAAAGTTCATATCGGATGCCATGTTTATATGGGGACTAGGTCGAAAAATGGACCGATACTGGCCATATTTAGTAAAGTCACTTATTTTCTGCAAAAACATATACAAACAAAATTTGAGAAAAATCTGTGCAACATTTTTGTGTTTGATATATTTAAGTGAAGATCGGGAAGCTGCTTTAAATGGGTTTATTTTTGGACTACTGATTAATGGATGTAATAAACACACCCACCTTATTTAATAGAGATTTTTATGATAATTTAGATCTTATGGCAATTTAAGTCGATCTCATAGAAGTCATTTGTATGGGAACTGGGTCTGAACATCAACCGATTTTCACCAATTTCAATAGTGCTTATCCTGTGGCTGATAGAAGCTTGTATACCAAATATCATTAATATATGTGGGGCGTTTCCTGTCAAGTAAACGAACTTTTGAAACCGATGTCTTCCGATCGGGATGAAATTTGCACCAAGGTTAGTCCTATTGAATAGCAGCTTAGACACAATTTTTCAACAAGATCGGCGAAGAACTCTCTGAGTTAGAGGGGGTCAAAATTTGACATTTTGGCCAAACAGCTGTTTTTGCTCATCCATGTAACTTTTTACCTATTGTTCTTAGCAAAATTTGTCGCAAATAGTTTAGATAGCTATTTCTTCAAACTTTCGAAAAAAAAAAATAAAAAAAAAAATAAAAAAAATATTTTTACTTTTTTGCAAAATCAAAAATTTGTTGACTTTTTTTGTAAAAAATGCGGTCTTTTTTTGCACAAAAGAAAGCTTAGGTTTTTTCTTTTAAGAGCTTTTTAGTCGCTAAGTAGGATGCGACTGGGATATCTATAAAAAAAACAAGTAAGAAAATTATAGTCGGTCTAGACCGACTATACGATACCCTATACCATGCGTTTAGAAACCGTATCTCCTAGGCCCAACTAACTGGACATAGAAAATAAGCAAAAACCAAATTTGAGTGGGATTTTTATTAATTTTTTTGGCTGCAGATATGAAAAAGTTCATATCGGATGATATATCTATATGGGGACTAGGTCCAAAAATGGACCGATCCTGACCATGGTTGGTAAAGTCTCTTGTATTTTGCGAAAATATATACAAACAAAATTTGAGAAGAATCAGTGCAATATTTTTATTTTTTAATAGATTTAAGTGAAGATCGGGAAGCAGCTCTATATGGGGCCAAAGGGATCATTTTTGGACTACTCATTAATGGATGTATTGAACGCATACAAACCCAATTTGAGTAAGATCTATATGACAATTTGGATCTTATGGCAATTTATGTCGATTTCATAGGGGTAATTTGTATGGGGGCTAGGTCTGAACATGGACCGATTCTCACCAATTTCAATAGCGTTCATCCCATGGCCGATAAAAGCTTATATACCAAATTTCATCAAAATATATTTATATTTGCGACCTGCAGTTTGATTACAAGCTTTACATGGACACACAGACGGACGGACGGACGGACGGACATTGTTAAATTAACTCAGAAAGTGATTCTGATTCGATCGGTATAATTAGAGATGGGTCTATGTCAAATATTTTTGGTTGTTACAAACAGCAGCACAAAGTCATTATACCCAAACCACATAGTGGTATACGGTATAAATAATCTAACCCATAAAAACAAAGTCTTTATTAAAACTATTTCTTTCCTTATACAAATGTGTTTTGAATATCTCCGTGACTGTGCGTGACTATGTGTGACTATCTTAAAATTAATCTTTGGCCACAACAAGTCTATGGACAAAGTTTCAGATCCATCGGATGAGGGGAAGTGGGGTTTTAATCTCTCCGTGACCGTACGTGGCTATGTCAAAGTTAATCTTTTTTCACAGCAAGCCTATCGACCAAGTTATAGATCGATCGTGTACGGGAAAATGGGTTTTAAATCACTCCGTGACTATGCGTGACTGCGCGTGACTACGTCGAAGGTGATCCTTCTTTGCAGCAATTATATCGACCAAGTTTCAGATCGGGCGGATGACGGTAAATGACATTTAGATCACTCCGTGACTGTGCGTGACCATGCGTGAGTGTGCGTGACTAAGTCAAAGTAAATCTTTTTTTCACAACAAGTGTATGGACCAAGTTTCAGATCGATCGGATGAGGGGAAGTAACATGGCAGACAGACAGACAGAGAGTATGAGTTTAAAGAAAGAGTTTAAACAATGATCTTTTTCCCTGAGGTTAACATATTGCGTTTATGAAGGGCAGATACAACACTCAGAAAAAATGTTGGGGGTTTAACATATTGCGGGTCTTACAGTATCGAAGGTATGGAGTTTTAGTTAGGTACGTTTCATATCGTCGGAAAGGTTAATTTGTCTAGTTTCTTAGTATACGTTTTATTTTTAAGGCTTTAGAAACACTTACACACCAATAGGAAAAAATTGAAATTAGAAAAAGCCTAAGCTTTCTTTTGAACAAAAAGGGCGTTTTTTGAAAAAAAAGTTATAAATTTTTTTTTATTTTTTAAAATTTTTTTTCCGAAAGATTAAAGAAATAGCTATCTTAACTATTTGGGACAAATTTTGCTAAGAACAGTAGGTAAATAGTTACATGGATGAGAAAAAGCACCTGCTTGGCCAAAATGTCAAATTTTGACCCTCATCTAACTCAAAGAGTTCTTCACGGATCTCGTTGAAAAATCTTATCTATACTACTATCTTATAGAACTTACCTTGGCGCAAATTTCTTCCCGATCGGAAGACATCGGTTTAAAAAGTTGGGTAATTTGATATGACCTGTAGGTTTGCACGGACACATAGACAGTCGTACAAACGAACGGACGGACATCGCTAAATCGACTCAGAAAGTGATTCTGAATAGCTTGATGTAATAAAAGATCTGTCTAGGTCAAATATTTTTGGTAGTTACAAACATCAGCAAAGAGTCATTTAACCCTAACTAACCACATAGTGGTTATGCGTTTATAAATCATTTTTCTCTATAGAAATCAGTCAAATTTATTTTGAATACATAATTAAATACATTCAAAGTGTCAATTTTCTAAGGACAGCCATAAGAAACCTGCGAAAGAATTTTAAAAATATATTGTCCTACAAACAAGTATGTATTAAATTCGGCTGTGCTGAATCTTTTATATCCTCCGCTCGTGTTATAAACACTATATTATAACCAAGGTTATCAACACTAAAAGACAAAAATGGTAGATTTCACATTATAATGGTTTGATTTTTAATAAGATAATTAACAATAATTTTAGGTATTATCGAGCTTTATTTAATTGAAAGCAATTACTAAATGTAATCAGCATAAATTGAAATACCAACAATTACAATTTTGTTTGAAATGTACAAAAAAAAAAAAAAAAAAAAACAAAAACAATAAGCAAATAGAAATGTGTGTATATGCATGGCTGATACGTACATATTTATATAAGGATGACAACCATTTTTTTTTTGAATTTCAAGACGTTCGGGTCGGATTATTGTGACACTGGACATTGTATATGTATTGTATGTGACACTGTATATGTAAAAATTATCAAAAAAAAAAAATTATTTTTCACAGAAATTTTGATATTAATAATTCCGTTTCAATTAAGTTAATTAAAAAACCATAATCTAGAGTAAATTATCTTTCTAATAAAACAACAAAATCTATTATCGGTTGAAAAACAGCCAAGTTATATAAAGTTCCCCAGGCAATTTATGCACCGCAGACCACTTGATTAAGAAAATCGAGATCACATTTTTAAAGTCATTGAAAAAATTTACATTTTTGCATTCTTCTGATCCCAAAATGATCTTACGTAAAGTATTGTGTATTATGTTATGCCGTTCTAAATTAATGTCAAAACGGTACGTATTTTTGAGGAATTTTATGAATACATTAAATTTGTTTTATTTAAAAAAATCCTGATGAAAAAAATATTTATTGATTTTCATAAAAGAGTCAATTTGACATCAAGAGTACCCCACGGGTAAATTTCAGAAAATAAGTGTAGAATATAATTTTTTGGTATTATTATAATATTATCAACAAAATTTATCAAAATCCTTCCACAAAAATATATTATTTCATTATTTTGTTTTAAAAAATTTAAATCTCATTAAATTTGACTTTTGACTTTAAAGAGGGGCAGTTTATAGTATTTCAATTTAACCTTAATTTCCATGATTGAGAACTTATATCAAGTAGTATAATATTTTGATAAAATATATTTGAAATATGAAAACATCAAAAAGATGTAGCCTAACAGTTGAAAAAGTATGAAAAATCAAATTTTTCTTCAAATCCGCTGAAATAAAAATGCTGCCCTCGCCAAATTAGGAACAGGATACCTACAATATTTGGCATTTTTAATCACATATATCTTTTTAATGAGAACAAAATTTTTGAAAAAGTAAAATTGGAGATTTTGAAATAGTGCTAAAAAATAAGTACCGTTTTGACATTAATTTAGAACGGCATAACAATATACGAGATGCAAGATACTTTACATAAGATCATTTTGGGATCAGGAAAATGCAAAAATGCTGTTGTTTTAAATTATTTCAATGTCTTTAGAAATGTAAGCTCGATTTTCTTAATCAAGTGGTCTGCGGCACATTTATTGCCTAGGGAACTTGATATAACTTGGCTGTTTTTCAACCGATAATAGATTTTGTTGTTTTATTAGAAAGATAATTTACTCTAGATTATGGTTTATTAATTAATTTAATTGAAACGGAATTATTAATATCAAAATTTTTGAGAAAACATTTTTTTTTTTTGATAATTTTTACATATAAATGCATATTGGAATTTTGAACTCAATGCGCGTCCAGTTTTAGATCCAATGTTACAATTAGCCGACCCGCACACTTCAAAATTCGACCAAAAATTTTCTTTCGTACAAACCGCTGTCACCCTAATATATATGCATATGTTCTGTTACGTATAAACATTTTCATTATTTTTTTTTATATTTTTTTTTTTTATTTTTTTATTTATTTATTTTTCAGTCAATGGAATACAAGAGTTCCTTACAGACTATAACTAATATTAAAAATTAATACATAAATTAAATAAATACGTCTGATTTTATAAATTTAATAACTCAAAGAGAAACAGCTTAAAACTTTCTTTTGAAGTGAAAAATCCAATAGTGCGATTCAAATTATTTTTAACCGCCATTTAATTTATGTTATTGAGATCGTTACAAGCACGATTTAACGTACTGTTGATTGCATAATTAGTGCGATGGTACGATATATTAAATATATGATGATTATAGCCTAACATTCTAGGAGGGACATAGAAGACCATGAAGCAAGCCCATATGAGGGTAAGGGAACCACAAAACTAATTGATGAGAGCGCGTATTTCAGAAACACACGTTGCACTCGCTCAATGCGAGAGATGTGTTTCCCACAATGTGGACTCCACACGACAGCAGCATACTCTAATTTTGATCTAACATAAGATGTGTAGATTAATTTTAATGTATTAGGATCAAAAAATCAAAGAAATTTCTCTAATAAATGCAAGGACTTTATATAATTTATATGGGGAATGAAAGACATTGTAGAGCCAAAAACAACTCCCACATCAGTCACTATGTCAATAGTAGTTAAATTGGGACCACCAAAACTAAAACAAGACGGTATCGGTATTGTTTTTTTAAATTAAACCTAATATAATTTTTTAGAGACATCTCTACATTTTAGGCCATATATTTTCACAATGACGGCCAATTTACCACGTTTTTAATACCAAACTGTTTAAATAAAGGCAAACAATAATATCCTAACTTTACCCAAGTAAATAAATTATTTTGTGAATGAGTGATTTCAACAGACAGACAGATAGACAGACGGACGGACAGACAGAGAGACGGACAACGCTATATCGACTGGAGGTGTTATATGGATCAAAAATTAGATTTTGACTAATGCGTTTTTTGATGTGTTGCAAATGGACTGACAAACTGTTGTGTACTCTCTGCGCAGTGGTGTAGAGGGTATAAAAACTGCCTATACGATACCCTACCCTACATATATAAACAAGTAAAAGAGTAAAATTCGTTTATACTGAATTTTCGATATCTTTCCCTAAGTCCTTATGGTTTTATTCGTTAATTTTAAGGGCCTAAGTCGAACGATGAAAAATGATGGAACTACTTTTTAAGAAAATTTGCTTTTTTGAAAAAGGTGCTAAGTACCTTTTTTTATGAAAAGTTACTTTTTTAAAAAAAGATTTTTGTAACTTTGATAAGAAATTAAGAGAAAGTTTTTTTTAAGAAAAAAAAATTTTTAAGAAAAATAACTTTTCCAGGAAAATAAATTATTGTAAGAGAAAGTACTTATTAAGAAAAGTTTGTTAGGGAAAATAACTTTTTTAAGGAAATGTAAGTAAAGACACCTTTTTATTTAAGAAAAGGTAAAAGTGCCTCTTACTTAATTGCTTCTAAGTCGAGGTACATTTAAGAAAATGTACAATTAAAAAAAAAATTACTTTAGGAAAATTAAACTTTTTAAAAAAAATTTAACAAAATATGAGTGCCATTGTTACTATTTGCCTGCGGATATGAAAAAGTTCATATTGGATGCTATGGAGACTAGATCGAAAAATGCACCGATCTTGACCATATTTGTCAGGACCATATTTGTCACTAATTTTTTTTTGCAAAAACACATACAAACGAATTTGTTTTTTGATAGATTTAAGTGAAGATCGGAAGTAGCTTTATTTGGAGGCTATTAATCACAATTCTCCTACAGGGGAATTTTTTGTACTACTGATTAACGGGTGTTATAAACCAAATTTCACCGAGATATATCTTATACCAATATAAGTCGATCTCTTTTTATTTTTTATAACTGCTAACGAATTATTTTAGACTTTTTTAATAAATTTGATTGAAACAATTGTTGTCGTTTTTATAGAGGTGTATCAGATTTTTCCGATCGCGAGTAAATAATATTTTAATTTTTAGCTGTATGCGTTCAGGAACGCGAGCTGAAAATAAAGCTGTACTCGAACCTGTTTATTGTTCATGTTCTGTTTTTTTAGCAGTACACGTGCAAGAACACGAACTTAAAATAAAGCTACACTCAAACCGGTGTGGTTTATGTGTGTTCGAAACAAAAAATATGTGATAGAAACATGTTCGTGTACATAACCAAATATTAAAACGAAGCACATTCATGATTGTGTTCGCCACCGTACCAAATTTAGGAACACACATAATGATATGAAAATAAAAATATGTGTTTGTTGGTTGAGTTGTATTTGTTTACATATATGTACGAGTTTTTCATTCAGTGTGTGTTTTTTTCTGAACTCTGCAAATTACATTAAAATGTTTTCAAGCTTGCGACCTGTAGTTTGATTACAAGGTTTACATGGGCACACAGATGGACAGACAGACGGACGGACAGAAATAATAGCAGAATGCTAGAAATAATGGCTAACAATATTATCATAATTTTAACCAGATAAATTATTTTTTTTCCAAAGACATCGCAATTTGACTTGAGTTGATACAAGGATAATGAATAAAGTACATACTTTACGGAATCGCTAATCTGTAGATGGTTTAGGTTCAATCGGAAACTTTGTTTCTTTGGCACAAACAGGTGAGAACTGCATGTGAAAATGTGCTTATACGTGAAATGCTGCTCTACGATCAGCGTCTTAGAACTAAAGTTCTTTCTGCTCTTCGGGGCAGTAAAAACGGAAAGGCAATAATCGCTGCCCGAAATTGAAACAGTATCACATATTAAGATATTCATTCGAGCTCGTGCTGTTAATATGGTTCATACAAAGCTCAACGTAAACAAGTCACCGAGAGCTTTTACAAAAGTCGATATAGCAAAAAATAAATAAATGAAGGCATTTACGGAAGCCTTGAGATCATATAGACCAAGTAAACTCTGGTTGCCAAAGACTTAAATGTTGAAATGCCTTTGCGCAAGCAATAGACCCTATAATAGTAGTGATAGCAAAAAAATGTATTTCAAAAAATGGATTTTAAGTGGGTGTGACGTCCAATCCAGATAGTATGACACAGTATTCCTTTCAAAAGCTGCACCTGTGTGCGAATTTTCCAGGTATAATCGGTTCAATAGTTTAGGTATGGTTCCGTAAAAAATAGGTTTTATAATGCTATACAAAGTGGGCTTAAAAGGGGGAGTAGTATCCTAAATCTAGTATAGCCTATAGCTCGTTTCAGAGAAAGCGTCATTTGTGTGTTAATTTTGATGTGATTCGGTTCAGTAGTTTTTGCGTGAAATGGTAACAAACAAACAAACATGTCATTTTTATTATATTATAAATATAACAAGTATACCCTATATCATGGTTTAGAGACTCTATCTCTTCAGTCCAACTAATTGGATATAGAAAATAAGCGTAAACCAAATTTGAGCAACATTGTTATTAATTTTTTCGGCTGTAGAAGTGAAAAAGTTCATATCGGGTGCTATATTTATATGGGGCTTATATTTTGAAAAAAATATATACAAACCAAATTTGGAAAAAATCTGTGCAATGTTTTTGTTTTTTGATAGATTTAAGTGAAGATCGGGCGGATTTAAGTGAAGATCTATATGGGAGCTGTGACTAAAAATTGTCCTGCAGGAATTATTTTTGGACTAGTGATTAATGGATATAATAAACATATACAAACCCAATTTGACTGAGATCTATATGATAATTTGGATCTTATGGCAATTAATGCCGATGTCATTGGGGTAATTTGTATGGTGACTAGGTCTGAAAATGGACCAAATTTCACAAATTTCAGTAACGTTCATCCTATTGCCGATAAAAGCTTATATACCAAATTTCATCAAAACACATTCATATTTGCGACCTGTAGTTTGATTACAAGGTTTACATGGACACTCAGACGGACGGACGGACGGACATCGCTATATAATAAAAGATGGGTCTAGGTCAAATATTTTTGGTAGTTACAAACAGTAATTATACCCAAAGGTTCCACCCAGAATAGCTTACTTGTTAATTGCCCAAAAATAAAAAGGAGAGTAAAGCGGGATTTTTGTTTACAAATCGGATTGAAAATTTAAGGCAGAATTAGCCTTTAAATGTGTTGTGGTTGGTCGAGTTAAGTTTAGTCTATACAAACTAATTGGAAGTAATCGTTTTACTGGCCAAACTTTTAATGTTTCCTAGTAAAAAAAAAAAAATAAAAAAAAATAAATCACTGATGAAATATGAGCACTTTTTAATTATAAAAAAATTGCGTGCCGCGGGACTACATCACGAATTCATTATCGATTTACATGAAAACTCAATTCAAGTTTCCTTACATTTACTACTGTGCTTAGTTAGGCCAAAAGGAAGAAAACAAAAATACTAATATTAAAGACTTACGTGCCCTGTAGCATCTAGCAGTCATTGAACTTTTTGCATAAAGGAAAATAAAAAATAATGGATAATTCAGGAAAATTTCATATGTTCCAACATGAAGTGGCAATTTTTGTAATTTCTTAATGCCTGCATTTCCGTTTGAACTTTTTGATAAAAGTTTTTTTTCTTTTTGTGTAAACCATTACGAGCACGAGTATGTTATCATTTAAAGTTTATGTTACATTTTTGCATGAATATTTGGCTCATAAAAAAGTTTTCTTACCACCGGAGACATGATTGCGTGTTTGAATTAGAAAATAATATTTGATTTTAATGCAGCAAAGAACATTCGTGTATGATTATACCCTAAGCCATATAGGGTGTGAATAGGCTTAATTTTGTCGTTTCGTTTTTAACACTAATGTCTGTAGAAATATGAATGGAGGATATTAGCATGCAGTAGCATTACATAAAAACAGTCTCGATAATGGCTGGAAAAATTAAATGAAAAAGGTACAATTTTTTTGTCTTCAATATCCTCTCATTGCCCGTTTGTAGGGATTACATACAGGTTTGCCAAACCATTTATAACTAATAACATATGAATGAATGATGATGCTTTCTAACTTGACGTCACTGATTCTAAATATACAGTTATACGAGTTATAGCTTCCACTAAAAATTCAATGGTTACAGTATTAATTTGTTGATAATTAAAAAATTTTAACTTTGGTTAATAAAATATGGCATCATCTAGACGAGTTTGTATGAATAATCCGAATTATTTTTGTTTCATTTGTATAGAGTATACGTTTAAAAAATATGGGCTTAAAAAAATTAATTTGGTCGTCCGCTGGAAATTAAAGATATCCCTTGGATTCTACAAGATATATGCAAAACGTGCGTTGAGTTTCTACGTTTATCGACAAATAAGAAAATGAATAGATTTAAGTATGACACGGCTTTGATCTGGAATGAATCCGTGAACCACCACGACGATTGCTAAAAAATCTTGACAGATTATATTAATAAGACATGGGTAATAAATAATGGGTAGATTCACAACTGAACAAAAACCAGAATAGTAGAATTTTATTATTTAAATCAGCGATCAATTATTTTAACGCAAAGGGCATGTCGTCGCCATTTTACCATCAGAATTGCGCCCTCTGAAGCAATGATTCGTTGCTTAATTGATCGTCACCACCAACATGGCACCGTAAGAGATTTGCCTCGAACCGATAGAGCACGTTTAATTTATACTGCTGAAAATATTGAACGTGTAGAGCAAAGTGTTAACGAAACACCAGAAACATCTACCAGAAATATCTACCTTCAAGCTACTACTATTTGCTTTGAAGAACTTGGAACAGCCTAGTGATTTCATCAATATATTCTCCCCCAAGGTTTTCTATATCAGAAAATCAATATGTATATGTATGCCAAGCATACATTCTGGAGGTCACGGCTTATTTCCCCGGGTCGTGTTTTGTTCAACACAATTTCTAAAATGGGTATGGATGTGGTCTCAAGCGGAGAACCAACGTACTGGCCAACAGATGGGAAAAAAATATCCGATTAGATCAATTTCGGATTAACGAAGAACACGCAAAAGTACTTGTGCATGTAGAATCTTCATTGGAACACTCGTCTGATCACACACTCGTTATTGTTACTATTTCGAACCCCCAAAAAATGGTGTCCCCATCTGGTGATTTAAGTAATATTGATTGGCTAAAATACAAAAAGTTTCTTAGTACCCACAGCTTTCCGTTAAGAACACCAGATGATATTGACCTCTCGATTGTTAACTTCAAACAAAATCTCAAACTAGCTGCTAAACTTGCTAAGCTAAACTTGAAAAGCTATTAGGTGAAAAAAGAATAATTCGAAGAGAGTGACAACTGCACAGATCTCCTCAACTTAAGCAACAATTGAAATAATGTAAGAAAAACCTACGGAAACTGCTTGAAACACAAAGAAATGCTAATTTGAATAGTTATCATGAAAAACTGGATCCAACAGAAAAACTGATTACTCTTTGTGGCGTGCTACAAAAAATCTTAAAAGACTTGTTTTATGTAAGCCTCCTCTAAGAAAGGAAAGTGGAGTATGGGCTAGGAATGACAAATAGAAGGGAGATCTATTCGTGGTACATCTAAAAAAAGTTTTTACTCCAAATATAACCCCTAGTTCTATTGGTGAGTTGCCACCTGTTAATACATAGCATAGAGCAGTGTCCCTTCGTTTTGAGATTCGAGAGGTCGAAAAGGCTATTGATGATTTAAACCCCAAAAAAGCATCGGTGATCGATGGGATCAGTAATAAAATACTTTTGGAGTTACCTCGAATAGCATTAAGAATAATTCTGCTTATTTTTAATGCTGTAATACGCCTTGAACATTTTCTACCAGAATGGAAAGTTTCACTCATTACAATGATACCGAAATCAGGTAAAGATCACACAAAGGTCGATTCGTATAGACCAATAAGTTTACTGTCCAACTTGTCAAAATTATTCGAGAGAATGTTGGTAAAAAAAACTTCCAGCACATCAATTTGGTTTCAGACGAAAACACAGCACCATTGAGCAAGTTCACAGAATTGTAAGTGCCATAAGAAGAGCTTTTGAAGAGAAAAAGTACTGCTCTGCACTTTTTATAGACGTTTCGCAAGCAATTTTTTTTTTTTTATCATTAGATTACATATGTATGTATATAGAATAAATTAAATTTTGTCTGGCACTGGCTGGATTTAATATTTAAGTTTTAGTTTTAAGATTTGAATCACTTATTGTTAGTTCACAAACCTATGTGAAGATTCAATAAATAAAGATGAATTAAAAAAAAAATCTACCAGAAGGCGTTCTGCGCAGCTAGGAACATCTAATAAGTCACTACGGCGCATATTAAAAAAATTACAGTTATTCCCATATATGGTGCAATTGGTTCAAGAATTTAAACCCGTAGATCATCGGCAACGTCTAAATTTTGCAGTTAAATTTCAACAGTTGACAAGAAACTTTATTGAAAATCTGACTATGGTGTGTCATAACATCTGAAAATATCATTGGGCCTTACTTCTTCGAAAATGAAGATGAAATAGCTGTAACCGTAAATGGAGAGCGGTATCGGTTTATGATAAAAAATTTTTTATGTCCTGCTCTTGAACACAGACTTAAGATGTGGTTTCAGCAGGATGGAGCCACTCTCCACACTGCCCGAAGCGAATAATTTCAAAAAAATCGGAAATTAATTGGCCAGCGCGTTCGATAGATTTGTCAGCAGCCGAATATTTTATTTGCGGTTATTTTAGTATATGTGAGCGAGTTTATGTGAACAAAGCCGAACAATCCATGAACATTGTTGCAGAAATTCAAACGCTACAGCCACAAATTTTGAAAAATGTTGCGGAAAATGCTCTAGAACGAGTCCATCATTGCGAAGCTGAAAAATACCTATAGAGTCACTTAAGTGACACTATTTTCCATACTTAGGCCATTATTACAACTAAGTTATTTTCGTTATTACAACTAAAGTTATTTTCGTTATTACAACTATACTTTAATCTAAAAGTGACCGATAAGCAAAAGGGAAGATATTGTTGCCTTAAACTTTTAACGTGAAGCTTATGTATTTAATATTGCCACATTTTCTGATCTATGAAGAAAAAATTCACATCAATTTAGTTTTGAAAATAAATTTATTTGCATATACTTTAATATATGCTTGTATATTTTTTAAAAAGTTTAATTACACATTTACAAGAATTATGCAACTTATAATAAAGGTCTTTAGTTTTTATTCTATTGTTTTTATTGTTTGCTTGCGAACAAACAAAGACACGTTGCCATCACGTATTTTTTTTTTTTTTGGTCAAAATTAATCTGTGTTTCCTTTGGTGTTGCCATAATATCAAATATATTAATTTTATTTTACTGGGAAGTTGTAATAACGAAAAGATGTTAGAGGTAACTTTAATGCTCACTTTAGCTAAAGTTACCTTTAACTAACATTTACTTTAAAGGCAGGTTGTAATAATGGCCCTTAGTGTAATATAAAAATAAATAAATATATTAACCAAAAATTTATTAAATTTTTAAACATCATGACTTTTGGCCCACCCTCTACAAGTGTAATACAAATAGAATGCTAGCTCAAAATCCTACTTTTATCGAGGAAAAATATAATAATTAATTGAAAAACAGTTTCATTAACCAAAGATCTCGAGCGAAAACATAGAAGAATTTCTTTTGTATTTATATTATTGATTAACTTAAACTGGAATATCAGTTCATTAAAGCGTTTAACATTGAATATTAAATATGCGAGTACGATTAAGCAATTTAAATCAACAAGGTCAGCGAACAAAGCGTACTAATACGAAAAATTAGTTCTTAACATGCAAACCAAAAAAATATTCCCTCTATTTAAAAGTGATTTTATTTATCTATGAGTATTAGGGCGGGTCGATTTGTAGAGAGGCAAAAAAATCGCTCAAGTGACAAGGAAAATCATATTCTATGGATCAAAATAAGAAACTTTGCCCAAGGAACCATACCTCTAAAACGAATTCTGATGTCCCGACTTTTGACCTGCCTGTCTGGCAACCCCATTCCCCCTTATGCAATTGATCTGAAACTTGGCCCATAGTCTTGTTGTGACTACAGATTAATTTTGGGGTAGTCACGCAGAGTCACGAATAGTCACGGAGTGATCCAAAAGTAATTTACCCTCATCCGATCGATCTTTTTGAATAACATAACATAGTCAAGACGTATGATTATTATTCATTAGCAGATAGATACGTATACGTATGAGTGTTAATTTTAATATGAGAGAATTGGTTTTGCTGTACAGAAATGGGAAAATGGATGCTAAATTATAGGAAAATGCCTGTTAAGTCTATAGGAAATGCATGATAAATGGCAAAAATGCATGTTTTTGTTTTTTGGAAAGATTTTATTTATTTTAGCATACAAATTTTTCTCATTTTTAACAGAAAAATTCCCATTTTTAGCATGAATTTTCCCATAAATTTGCCCAAATTAAGCAAATATTTTGCCATTTTTGACATGCATTTTTACCATTTGGCATGTATTTCCTATAGACTTAACAGGCACTTTCCAATAATATAGCATGCATTTTCCCATTTTTACCAAGCGCTTCCCTTAGTCCCATTTTAATATTAAATCAAACATAGTCAGCCCAATTCTATATATAAAATGGTGATTTTTTGAAATGTTTCTATGGGGAACCCAGGGGGTGTGCCACTGGCATGCGTGGTTCGGCCCTTTAAAGTTAGTGGGGGTCGATCATACATTTGGACTCGATTAGGGCACTCTAAATGGGTCAAAGTGAGACAGACAGACAGACAGGTCAAAAGTCGGGATAGTAGAATTCGTTTTAGAGGTATGGTTCCTCGGGCAAAGTTTTTTATTTTGATCCCTAGAATACGATTTTCCTTGCCACTTGGGCGTTTTTTAATCGACCCGCCCTAATGAGTATGCTTATGTGTGAAGATTAGATTTTTGAAAACTACTGTCTATATATATATGTTTATATATGTGTGTGTGTTTAAGTTTATTTTGCTTACCCCTAATTTAATAACACTGGTTACTATGGCCGCATTCCAACTGTTTTCAATGCGCAATAGTTCTTGACGTGTTTCCACACTAAGGTAACGTGGTTCATGTCCAGCACTTTGCAATAGAAAACAATGTTGACGACTGTCAACAGTTTCCGATTCCTTGACAACACGAAACATGGTTTGATAAACTTTGTAAGCAACTAAAGATTTCGTTAAACCGGCAACATTATGCTGAAATGTAAGAGAAATGGGGAAATTAATAAAAGATTAATCATTAAATGGTAAAGGACAAATTTTTTATATATGTTTAAGTAATATTATTTTTTTACCCAAATCAATTGAACTAATAAGTGAACAAATAAAAACAATTATATATATATATTGCTGTACTGTTTTTATTATAAAATCAATACTAAAAATGAGATTTATACAACACGCTTAAAAATATGGGGCGTTTCATGTCAAGTGACCCAACTTTTGAAACCGATGTCTTCCGATCGGGATAAAATTTGTAACAAGATTAGTCCTATTAGATAGTAGTTTAAACACAAAGAACTCTCTGAGTTAGAAGGGGTTAAAATTTGACATGTTGGCCAAACAGGTGCTTTTTCTCATCCATGTAACTTTTTACCTATTGTTCTTAGCAAAATTTGTCCCAAATAGCTTAGATAACTATTTCTTCAGTCTTTCGGAATAAAAATTTTAAAATATAAAAAAAATATTTTTTTACTTATTTTTTGCAAAATCAAAAATTTTTTGATTTTTTTTTTTCAAAAAACGCCCTTTTTTGCTCAAAAGCATTTTGGTCGCTTAATGGATGCGAGTGGGATATCTATCAAAAAAATGTTTTGTAATTCAAGACAATGGTTTTTAAGTTTTGAGCATATACACTAATTTGAATTTTATCCAATTAGTGTGTAACTGTTTCAAAAACCTTAAAAATAAAACACATACATACATAACTAGATAAATTAACCTTCCCAACGGTATATAACATACCTTACTAAAATTTCACACCTTCGATACTGTACTACCAGCAATATGTTAACAACAGGACAATAAATCATTTTTTTTTCTATCGAAACTAGCAGGCTGCGCTCCTCGAAATTCGAGTGCAAATTCTAGGATATTTTATTTTATCATTCAATTTATTTCTTTCAATGTTTCTAATCTGTTTAGTTGATTAAGTTTATTTCATTATAAATATTTGTTGAACACACAGAAATAAAGGCCACCTTGTATGCCACCTAAATGTATTCAAATTTTTGGCAATTCACATTCAACACAGGGTATGTGTTATGCAACTATTGTAATGAAATCTGTACGCTAACTTTCGTGTTGCATAATGTAAAGTTGATTGTGCACGCATAACTTTACTCAAACTCAACAAATTCAAACAGTTAATAGAAAGAGCTTGAGTGTTCTAAGAGTGAAACGATCAAGATCCATTCATTAGAAGAGGAGCTATGAGAATTCGAATTGCTTGAGTGAATGTATCCCATAAGAAATGTACAGGGAAGAATCGCGTTTGAGTATAACTTGAGTACGGTGTGAGTCGAGTAAATTTCAATGATTGATGACATATCTGTGTCTAAATACCTCTCATTAAAAAAAAAATGAAATTGGCCGGATAGGACTGATTTTAGATTTCATATATTTTTTTAATATATAAAATGTTTAAAAATTATTATTTTTTTATTTATTTGAAGTAATAATTTAATTAATATATAATAACAATAATAAAAATAAAACAATAAATAATTTAATAAAATTTAATCTTAATCACATTAGATCCATTTATAACATAACTATTTTTTTTTTATTAATTTATTGTAGTCTCATCCGGCTTATTTATCGCCTATATTTGCTGCGTTTTTGCCAATATTTTCTTGGCGTTACTAGGTTCAACTGTTGATTAAAATAATGTTAGAAGAAATCAACTTAAAGTGCTTAACAAATGATTCGCCAGAAGATTTACACGATTACCGTGATTAAAGTGACTCTGAGTCCTAATCCAATAACTTTTTGCCACTTAGGTGAATGTTCAAACCACATTCATCAAAGATAATTTCATCAACTCTTTTGATCGAGAATATATAGAGGAGGTCAAATTTGAATATTGGGTTCAGACTGACAGATGCACATTGAAAACAATTATTTTAAATATTGATCATTTTGTGGAAGAAATGCGTACAGAATTGCTAAACTTGAGAGCCCATGACTTTTTAGTCAAAGAGCAGTGGTCATTCCTTAAGGATTTGAAGATACATTTGAAGTCTGTGAATTCGTTATTTTATATGATTTCGCAGAAAACTACAAATATGTCCTTCAGGATACCATACAAGCATTCCACTTCAATAACGACCAAGCAACTATAATTCCAGTCGTTATATACTAAATGAAAGATGAAAAACTGGAACACAATAGTATGGCAATCATATTCGATGATTTAAGACATGATACCGTTGCAGTTTATGAGCACCAGGGGATAATATTAAAATATCTAAAATCTAAATTTACAGTAGAGAAGGTATACTACGTTTCGGACGGAGCTCATCAATATTTTAAAAACAAAAGTAGCTTCGCAAATCTTATAGCTCATAAAAAAGATTTTAGAATGCCAGCTGAGCGGCATATTCATCCTACTGCCCATGGTAAAGAAGCATGTGATGATATTGCTGCAAACCTCAAAAGCAATGCATAGTATAGCTTCCAGTGCTCTCACCAAGATCGCATCATTATTTAATTGGGCAAATAATTATTACAAAGTGAATTTTTAACATCTAATTTTAACATATAATATCTGGAGTACTACGACAGCAAGAGTTCTGAAACTATGTACGTATACATATTTAAATAATTCGAAGAGTTGCGGAAAAATGGGCATGATTGGGCCAATGGGCATGGTACCCACCATACAAAGTAAATATTAAATGTCATATATCTAGAGTACTGTAATAGGTAAAGTCTTGAGACTTTGTGTGAGTTTATAAGTTATCAACGTTAGTACTCGAAAAAAAGGCGGAATCCGATCAGTGGGCGTGGTACCTCCCATACAACGTAAATATATAATGTCATATATCTGAAGTACTGTAATAGTGAAAACCTTGGAACTTTGTCTGAGTTCATGAGTTATTAATGTGAATAGTTCTATAAAAAAATGGGCGGGATTGGACCAGTGGGCGTGGTACGCCCCATACAAAGTAAGTGCTTAATATAATATAACTGGAGTACTATAATACTAAAAGTCTTGCGACTTTGTTTGAAATCATTATTAATGTGAGTAGTTGCTCAACAAACGTGCGGTATCAGACTGTTGGGCGTGGCACCTCCTATACAAAAAAATAGTTATCTACAAAATGTATTCCTTGCTTTTTATTTCGTTACGAGGGGTGCTGCGAAGCAAAAAAAAAATTAGTAACAATGCCACTCAAATTTGGTTTATGCTTATTTTCTATATCGAATTAGTTAGACCGAAGAGATGGGGTCCCTAAACCATGGTATAGGGTATCGTATAGTCGGTGTAGACCAACTATTATTTCTTACTTGTTTAAATATAAAACAGAAATTAGCAAATTTGACATTTTTTGTTACCATTTTAACCAAATTTTGAACAAAATTTGTTCGGGGACTTGGTATAAACGTGGACCGATTTCAAAGATTTTTTATAGGTCTCGCTACTGGCCTAATAAACCTTTAGGTTCAAGTTTCATCGCTATAGAATAACATGTGTTACATTCAGTGGCATAAAACCAATTCTGTTGGAAAATTTGTATGGGGACTAGGTCCAAACATGGGCCGATTCCAACAAATTTAAGTAGGGTTTGTCGTTGGGTTAAAAACACTTTAAGTTCCAAATTTCAGCCCAATATATTTATATTTGTAATTAATTAGTTTAAAAGTTATAATTTTTGCAACAAAAAAATCAAAAGGCCCCACTGTGCGGCGTTACTGTGCGTCGGCAAGACCATCAAATTATAAGAGCAAAAATTGTGTATTCTACACAGATATCAGGCTTCGAGAAGAATATTATCCAGATTATGATGAAAATGAGAAACCCAACAACCACACCAAGGTCATAATGAAAACTGAGATGTTCAATATGGTAATGAGGCCGATTTTATAAATGAAAATAAAGAAACACGTCAATATGAAAACGGTAAAGATAACGTAGAAGGAGAAGGCAAAGAGAGAGAGTTTGTCGATAGGTGAGCAAATACTCATAATATCGATTATCATATATTTGATAGTCTTAGTGGTCACTTAAATGATGAGACTGGTGTTAATCAAAAATTTGATCAAATCAATAAAGACGATGACGATAAAAGTGAAGAAATCGCAGCAGACTTTTATAGAAATTGTAGAGCACTGGCAGAATGTAAAGATATGTACATACTTAAGCATCGAAAAAATCATACGATTATGATGAAGATGAAAAACACAAGGATTAATAAAACCTTTCACGTACAATAAAAAGCAAACGACAACGTATCGAGGTCAGCCACTTTTTGACTTTGTCGCCATATAAAATAGCAACCGATATGAAATTTCTCATACATGCAGTCAACAATTTCATAACAACGCCACTCGATTCTGTTTAAAATGAAAAATTTTTTTTTTTACTGTTTAATCAAATTTTTACCGATACTTTTTAAGGATTTAACACTCAAACTAAGCGCTATTAAAAGGAAATCACAATATTAAACCAAAAAAAAAAAAAAAAAAAAAAATTCCATTGCTGACGTACTAGTTTTTTTCTATGTAGTTTTAGAGATTGTTTTTTTTTTTTATTTTGTGGATGAAAAAGTTTTGATGTCAAATACAACAAAGAAAAAGTACATGTTTGTTTGAGTTTTTTGTACAAAGTTGAGTATTTATACCCTATACCACTATGTGGTGAGGGTATAATGACTTTGTGCTGATGTTTGCAACTACCAAAAATATTTGACTTAGACACATCTATTATTATTCCGATTGACTCAGAATCACTTTCTGAGTCGATTTAGCGATGTCCGTCCATCCGTCTGTGTGTCCATGTAAAGCTTGTAATCAAACTACCGTGTGTGTGTTTATTAAATTTGTTAATGTGTTTGTAATAAAAATGAGTTTGTTTTTTGTGTTGGTTTGTGAATTGGCTATAATTACCTTTAGGGTCTTTATTTAATGAAAAAATAAAATTTCCTATAATTTGCACTCGAATTTCGAGGGCTAGAATCTGCTGGTTATACTAAATTTTTTTTATATTCCAGTGCAATCCCCATTTCTCTAACACTGTTTTTTAAAATTTATTAATAAAAATATATGCACCTAAGTCGTAATGAGGCCCCATTGCATTTATATAAGAAGTGATTTTTCTCGAAAGCATGATTTTCGACTTAAGCGGTTAATGCTTGTGACCAAAGAAATATAGCATCCGACATGAACTTTTTCATATTCAAAGGCAACAAAAAAAATGGGCTTATGCTTATATTCTGCAACCAATTAGTTTGACCTAAGAGATAGGGTCTCTAAAACCATGGTATAGGGTATCGTATGGTCGGTCTTGTCCGACTATAAGTTTATTTTCTTGTTAGTACTTCAGTCAGAAGCAAATGGTGTTTTAAATATAAAATTAAATCATAGCTAAAAATATTGTTGTGGTTTATTTGGGTTGGCTTTTTTTAAGTTCATTAAATTTTAAAATGGATGTTAATTGTTTAATGCTAATATTGTGTAAAAGTTTGTAAAAGTTTGAATTTTACAAAAAGAGGAAACATTTCTTTTGCTTGGAAATTACTGTCTAAATGTAATAGGGTCTGCTAAAATGTATATTCAAAAATAGTATTTTTACGCACCAGTCGTATTTTTAGATAAATTGAAACCAAAAAGATAAGAAAAATAACAGGAAATCAATAAGCAACTGAAAAAAGTCGGCACGTTTGTAGTTGAAAATTAAAAAAATAGCAGTGAGAGAGAAGACACATTTTCATTCACACTTTTGAACTTAATGTTACCTACCATGGTTTATACAGAAGTCAAAGTTATAAATTTTGGAGAGAGAAATTTTCTACAGTATTTCGCGTACGAGTTTATTATTTATTAAAAAAAAAAAAAAGATTTATAAATCGTTTCTTATACAAAGCATCTTCTTATAGAATTTATAGAACTTTAAGATGAAATAGAATCCATGTTAATTGAATTAATTGCGATGAATTGGCTTTATTTGAAAGATAATTTTTTAATACTATTTAAATTTTAATACGATTTCTTAAATATGGCTGTGTAAGTTTTGGCTGTGCCGATCTTTGATACCTTCTACCTGCATCTTAAATAATATTTAAATAAATTTTTTTTTAAAGGCACATTTTAAAAATCGTATCTTTGGAAAAAAGGGTGCTTTAAAAAGGAGTAATTTTTTAATAAGTGTACTTTTTTAAAAAAGTATAGTTTAAACTTCCTTTAGTTTTTCAAGAAAATCTACTTTTTGAAAATGATACTTTTCTATTTTTTAAAAAAAGGTACTTTTCAAAATAAATACTTTTTAAGAATAGTTGCTTTTTTCGAAAAGTTAGTTTTTTTAGAAAAAAGAGTAATTTTTTATATAGGTACTTTAAAAAATTTTTTTTTACTTTAAAAAAAGTATTTTTTAAAAAGGTTAATTTTTAAAAAAAGGGTACTTTTTTATAAAAATTTACCTTAAAACACATTTAAAAAAAATTATATTTTTTTGAGAAGGAGCACCTTAAAAAAGAGTACTTTTTTAAGAATGGTGCTTTTTTAAAAAGGGTAATTTTTTTAAGGTACTTTTTTAAGAAAGTTAAGTTTTTAAGAAAATATATTTTTTTTGCGAAGGGTACTTTTCGAAAGAAGTATTTTTTAAAAAAGGCTTATTTTCTTAAAAAAGGGTAAATTTTTAAAATGGTACTTTAAGAAACGGTTATTCTTTTAAAAAAAGGTACTTCTAAAAAAGGGTATTGTTTAAAAAAAGAGTTCTTTCGAAAAAGTGTTTTTAGGGTACTTTTCTTTAAAGATACTTTTTAAAAAAAGGTATTTAAAAAAGTTCTTTAAAAAAGGGTACTTCTTTAAAAAAGAGCACTTTGAAAAAAAAGTATTTAAAAAAAAACAAGAAATAGTGTTAAATTCGAATCCGAGTCTTTGATACCTTTCAACTGGGTTTTATATTACATCAACATCTGAACTTAAACATATATTTCATATTTTAGAGGTGACTCCATATTTTAGGTCATATATCGCACAGTGATGCCCGATTTATCCCATTTTAAATAATAACCTACTGGAAATAATTACAAATCATATTGTCCTAAGTTTACCCAGGTAAATTATTTAGTTTGTGAATGAGTGTGATTTTAACAGACAGACGGACAGATGGGCATCGTTATATGCTTTATGGGGTTGCAAATGCATTTTTCGATGCGTGCCTTCGGAGTAACAAACTGTTATATTCACTCTGCACAAAAAGGGTATAATAAACACTGTAGGACCATTTTTAATCATAGTCCACATATAGAGCTGCTTCCCGATCTTCACTAAAATCTACCAATATAAACAAAATTAGTGTATACGTTTTTTTTAAATTTGGTTTATCTTTATTTATACCTTATACCACTATGTGGTTTGGGTATAATGACTTTGTGCTGCTGTTTGTAACTACCAAAAATATTTGACTTAGACCCATCTTTTATTATACCGATCGACTCAGAATCACCGTCCGTCCGTCCGTCTGTCCGTCTGCAGTCCGTCCGTCTGTGTGTCCATATAAACTTTGTAATCGAACTACAGGTGGCAAATATGAATATATTTTGCTGAATTTTGTTATATAGGCTTTTATTGATGAAATTCGGTGCATGGTAAGACCTAGTCGCCATGCAAATGAAATCTACCCCTATGAAATCGACATAAATTGCCATAAGATCCAAATTATCATATAGATCCCAGTCAAATTGGGTTTGTATGTGTTTTTTATATCCACTATTCATTAGTCCAAACATAATCCCTAAGGGACAATTCTTAGTCATAGACCCCATATAGAGTTGCTTTCCGATCTTCACTTAAATCTATCAAAAAACAAAAATATTCCCAAATTTGGTTTGCATATATTTTTCAAAGTGACTTTACCAAATATGGTCAGGATCGGTCCATTTTTTGCCCTAGTCCCGATATAAATATAGCACCCACTCAAATTTGTTTTATGCTTATTGTCTTTATCCAATTAGTTGGACCGAAGAGACAGGGTCTCTAAACCATGGTATAGGGTATCGTATAGTCGGTCTAGATCGACTACAGTTTTCTTAATTGTTTTGAATAAAATAAGTGACCATGACCAGCAATGTAGATTTGAAAAAATATAAAGTCTAAATAGTTCCAGACAGGAACGTTGCAAAAAAACAGAGCACGGAAATTGAAATCATGTTTCGTAATGGGCGAAAATGTATGGCAGCTTCCGGACAAAAATATTTATTTATTCAAGGAAATGTCAAAGATAAACACAGGACCCACAAGCAGATAAAATTTCAGAAAAAAAATTGTAAGAAATATGCAGGAATATGCTGAGTATTTGAAATGGGTCCATATACTTTTAACCTATTATGACATCCCAATAATAATATTATCAAAAAATAACGAATAAATTTGAGGAATTTTATATTTTGTTAATGAGAGCTTAAATTCCAATCGTTGATTTCGTTAAATTTCTTGAATAAAGTTTTTGAAAAAGCAAAATTGGAGATTTTGAAATAGTGGTAAAAAATACATACCATTTTGGCATTAATTTAGAACGGCATAACAATAGGCGAGATGCAAAATACTTTACATAAGATAATTTTAGGATCAGGAGAATGCAAAAATGCTGTTGTTTTAAATTATTTCAATGTCTTTAGAAATGTGAGCTCGATTTTCTTAATCAAGTGGTCTGCGGTGCATTTATTGCCTGGCGAACTTGATATAACTTGGCTGTTTTTCAACCGATAATTGATTTTGTTGTTTTGTTAGAAAGATAATTTACTCTAGATTGTGGTTTGTTAAATAATTTGATTGAAATGCAATTATTAATATAAAAATTTTTGTGAAAAATTATTTTTTTTTGATAATTTTTACATATAAATTCATATTTGAATTTTCAACTCAATGAGCGTCCGGAAAGCATTGTCCGATTTGGTTCAAATTTTGCGCACTAAAGTTTTAGATACAGTGTCACAATAATCCGATCCGCACATCTCAAAATTCAACCAAAATTTTTTTTCTTACAAACCGCTGTCACCCTAATGTACATATTGCTTGGATCTCATTCTGGTAGTTAAATAGTAACATTTATTAAAATAACCCTGCTATTAAAATTTAACTTTATGGAAAACCCTTGACACACAATTTTTGGTATTCGTGCTTAAATAGAATTTAAGCGTTTATTTTTTTTCACTTAATTACTTTACTTTGAAGGACATTTTTTTTAGTGTTAATGGCTTTTATATTAATTTCAATTAAAAAAATATAATAGTAGAATATTTATGTTTTTAAAAATTAAAAGAATTTTATAGACAAGTAAAACTAAAAAAAAAAACTCAACACATGCTTTTATCAATAATATTAAAAACATGTACTCGTATATATGAGAAGTAGAAAAATTTAATGTCAAATCGATTATAACATAACAAATTACAATGGTTAGTACAATCACTGATGAAGGCTGAAATGCCAGAATCCGGTGTGATTAAGAATACAGAGTAGCTATGAATTTTAGAAATATGGATATGCTTTCTTCTGCTATACCATGCACCATTAAAATCAAAAACAAAATTTACGTTTTAATTATAGTGTTAATTGTAACTAGCAGATTCCAGAGCTCGAAATTCGACTGCAATTTCTAGGCAACTATTTTTCAACTTAGCCAACACTTTTTTGGATTATTATTATTGTGAATGAAGATAACAAACCCATTAACAGACACATTAACCAATTTAATAAGCACACACATAGCATATGTTTAATTTTATGTATGTGTTAGTAGCAACTTTAAATGCAATTTACTCAAAATAAAGAAAAAAATTTTAAAATCTGTAAATCTGGTGAACAGCTAAAGGAAATACCTTTCAAGCAATATACGTTCGGTCAAAATCGGGATAAAGCGCTAGATTAAATCATCGTTAACAAAAAATCGCCTAGCCTATTAATATTATAGATGTCTGAAAAGTGACGTTAAATCTAACAAGCTATCGAAGTTTGATTCACGGAATATAGAAGGTACAAACCACACACATTTCATATGGCAACTCTTACGAAACTGAGAATAGCGGAAATTAAAACACAAAAATGCATCAACAATCTAAAAATTTAAAAGTTTCGTTTGATATGTTCGTTAGTGTTGTATCTTCTGAGGTAAATACGAAGTAAAAAATGTATAGTATAAAACTGTTTCTTAACCACACTGCTCGTACGCCTGGCTTTAAGTGATCGTAGTAAAGCGCATGACCAAAACGTGCAAGTACGAGGTTCAAATCTCACAACTCAGCCTAAGTTGAAAAATGTCATATAGAAATAATCTAATGAATTATTACATAACAATTATTACAACATTTAATACAATCACTGATGAAGACTAAAATGCCAGAAACAGGTCTGATTGAGTATACAGTAGGGCGGGTCGATTTGTAGGGAGTCAAAAAATCGCTCAAGTGACAAGGAAAATCATATTCTAGTGATCAACATAAGAAACTTTGCCCAAGGAACCATGCCTCTATAACGAATTCTGATGTCCCGACTTTTGACCTGTCTGTCTGTCTGCCTCATTCCCCCTCATGCAATTAATCTGAAACTTGGCTTGTAGTCTTGTTGTGACTACAGATTAATTTTGGAGTAGTCACGCAGAGTCACGCATACTCACGAAGTGATCTAAAAGTTATTTACCCTCATGCGATCCATCTTTTTGAATAACATAACGAAGTCAAGGCGTATGATTATTATTTATTAGCAGAGTAGATACGTATACGTATGAGTGTTAATTTTAATATTAAATCATAGTCAGCCCAATTCTAAACAAAAAATGGTGATTTTTTTAAATATTAGTATGGGGAACCCCCAGGGGGTTCCAGGGGGTGTGCCACTGGCTTGGATGGGTCGGCCCCCCAAAGATAGTGGGGTTCGATCATACATTTGGACTCGATTGTGGCACTCTAAATGGGTCAAAGTGAGACAGACAGACAGACAGACAGGCAGGTCAAAAGTCGGGACATCAGAATTCGTTTTAGAGGTATGGTTCCTCGGGCAAAGTTTTTTATTTTGATCCCTAGAATACGATTTTCCTTGTCACTTGAGCGTTCTATAAATCGATCCGCCCTACTATACAGAGTTGTTATAAACCATTAAAATGAATATTAATTATTTACATTATTAAGTAATTCACTTAGATTAGTTAAATCGAGCTATTAAGAGTGCTTAATCAACATACTATTCATCGGTCTTCAACTCTGCAATTGGTTCCAAGATACATGGAAAAATATACGCGATATTGGTATTGTAAAGCCATGGTTAATAGACACAACGGAAATAGATGTATAACTACTTAATGAAACTTTCACACGACTTCCAACAGTGCCTTAGAATAATAATTTTTATATGATGGCCATGACTAAGAATTGTGCTATAGTGTAAATTTTTTGACTACTGATTAGTTGATGTAATAAACACACAAAAACCTAATTTGGCCGAGGTCTAAATGATTATTTGGCTCTTATGACAATTTTAGTCGATTTCATAAGGGTCATTTGTATGGGGACTAATTCTGAACATGCATGGATTTTCACCGATGTCAATAGCGTTCATATTTGTGACCTGTAGTTTTATTACAAGGTTTATATGGACACACAGACGGATACACGGACGTACGAACATAACTAAATCGCCTCTGAAAGTAATTTTGAGTCGATCGGTATAATAAAAGTTTGGCTTAGGTCAAATATTTTTGGTAGTTACAAACATCAGCACAAAGCCATTATAACCTAGCCACATAGTTGTGTACAGTATTAATAACCACTATTTTTGAAATTTTTTTTTACAAATTTTTTTGTCATCGATTTTTAAAATGTTAACGCCATTTTGTAGCTAATATATCTAAATTGAGGTAGCTAAAAAATTAGAATAAACTATAGGTAATTGTGGGCGTGGCATGATGTCAAACTCAACTGTTTTTTTAATCTCAGAAACAAGTGATTTTTGTTTGTTTTTTTTTTTATCAAAAATAAATGGTTACTACTCGCAAGTTATCATCGATAATGAGCTGTGGTCCTTTGTACAAGGTTGGTAGGATTGTAGTCTTTAGATGTTGTAAGTGGTCACAGCCCTACCGATTAATATTAGGGGTGTTATGAAATATTTATTAAACTACAATATTCTTGTCAAATTTCAACTTTAGTGGAGTATAACTCCTAAGGAACAAAAGTATATAACCCTATATATATACTTTTGCATCCACCACACTTTTTTCATTTTAATGAAATTACTCAAAAAAATTTCATATTACTATAACTTAAATAACCCTATATGTATACACTGGAGTGTTAAATTTGTGCTTTAAGTATTTTATAGCTTATTATCATTATCACTATTTGTTCTATTACCAGTAATGATATCTGCTTACAAAATGCACCACCCTTTTTATATATTTGTAAGTAAGAATGCCAATGGAAACACAAAGTTAATTCGATTTTGTAAATGGGGATGTGATGGTTCTTCCGGACAAAAACAATACAAACAAAAAGTATGTGAAAATATTTCGGACTCAGATATGTTCATGGAATTATTTGGACATTGCGATTGAAAAAGTTTTTGGAAGATTCAGAGCTTTTGACTAGGATATTTGGAGAAATGAGACAACATCTTCTACGAAATGCTGCAGACCAATCAAATTTGAATTCAAAAAAGAAACTCATGATGCCATTAACAAAGAAGTTACTGATATCAGGGCCCAAATTGCAACACTACAGCCCTTACAATAACAGTTAGATGGGCAGCAAATTGAAGTAATCTATCAACTAATGTTGACAGTGATAGATGAAAAAGTAGACCAGGTTTTGACTAACACGAAGGCTGCATCCAGCTTCATCATATGACAAGCAAAATCAAATCAATTAAAGAAAGGCCCAAAATCAATAGATAATACTGATGCATATTAATTTGGATTATCACCACTATATCAAAGAATACGACTTATGGAACACATACTAAATATAAGTTTTGATTTGGATTTCGGTTCTTCAGGATCAATAAGAAACAACGAAACCAACAAGGAGTTAAGAAGTTCAAAAGAGAAACATGTTCAAGATGAATATCGCAAATATGAATTGATTATAGATCAGCCAAAATAAGGGTCAGGCAATACAAATGATGGCAATACTGCAAGAAGATTCTTTTTAAATCCAGAAACAGCATCTCAAATAACAGGAGTGGATTTAAACCTTATTTGCAGATTTAAAATTATCCTAGAAGTACTTGCGTGCAATGAAGAAATTGACTGCAAAAATATATACAACGAGGTACCATGGAGAAATATGTCTGCAACAGAGTTGTTATTAAATATCATTTGGTGCCACTTGGAGGTCTACCAGAGGAAGCTCAGGAGCAAAGGAATAAGGATTACAGATTTCATAGAGAGCACAATACTAGAACAATTTTACAAAATTCCACAAATGATCTATTTAATATATTATTGGTTATGTCAGATCCGTTCATCTCCAGTGTTCGAAATCAAGGTAAAGTGGAACATTGGGATTTAGATGAAGAAGTCAAAAAACTTCTAAAGAACAGAAATAACACAGAACAGGATATGGAATATTTGCAACCAATATTTGAATCAAATTAATAATAATTATAATTGCCTTTCATTGTTTTTTAGGTACGAAGAACAAAGTATAAGTAAAAAATAATAATAATAAGCGGAAACTACCATTGTTACAAATGCAATTAAAATTTATTGCAGTTTTTATTTTTAAAATGTTTTCTTACCAACATAAGTATGAAATGTTTTAATAACTATGAGAGAGTCAAAAAATAAAACCAATTTTTTCAGAAGATTTATTTGGCTAAAATTAACAAATTTGGCAGCAAAAGAGAATATATTTTCCTGTACTTTTTTTTTTGACTGTAAAACTTTTTTGAGTGTAAACATTTAAAAAATCCCATTATAACAAAAAATGCTTATAATTATTATTAAAATCCAAATATTATATATTATAATAAATAGAAAAAAGACATATTTCATGCTAAAAGTTAAAAAAATCAAAAGTTAAACTTTAACCTTATATTCCCTAAAAAGAACTCAATCACTTTTAATGAAATTAAAACTGACTCAGGTACAACTAAATGTCCATTCATAAAAAAATTACTAAAGTATTTTGATCGGTTCAAAAATTACAGAATTTTGGCCAATGAAAAACGATTTTTAGACACTGTGCACCGTTTGCGCAAACACTTTGAAAAATATTTTAACTTTAGCTGATGTTGTTGGTCTTTTTGTCGGCTAACAAAAACAGTACCGATTTGCTGCCAACATTTTCATATTATTAAAAGAACTCGTGGGGTGCTAATAATTTGTACGACTTTATTCAATATGTGTGTGAGGCTATCCTAAGTTAATGGAGTGTATCTACAATGAATCTTGATGGTCCAAGAAAATGCGAATTCATTTAGGGAATTCATAAGGTATAAAGTTATAAGTTGTAAAGAAACACGACGACAAATAGTATGGGTGAGTTCCAAAACGTCATTTGCAATGCAACTACACAAAGTCATGTATTCCTAAACGCAACCATGTAAACGTTGACAATGTCATACATCCCTAAATGTATAATAAAAGTTATAGATGAGTAACAAAAAGCAAACATTGTATCACTAATTTTGTTGATGCTGTGTTTTTATTACAGAGTAAACAAAACACTAGTGTGCTTTGTTTCCAAACAGTAGTAAAAACGCATCACTGCAATGTGTTTAGACGTTTTGGAACTCACCCTATATATGTGAACACACTATCGCATATTCATATACCAAAATTACATAGTGCACCTCAAAAGCATACCTGCAAATGTTGTGTTCTCGTATTTTTTTTTGTATGGAGAAAATCAACAATAATTATACAACTGTTGTACAATTTTAGTACATACGACTAATACAATAAATAGGACATATAAAACTATATAAAACTAATAAATGTGAATTTTGGGGACAATCGGATAAAGAAAGGTCGCGCCGGAAATCGATTGAATATTTCAAGTGTGTTTATAGGGGGAAAATATGATTTTTATACCCTATACCACTATGTGGTTTGGGTATAATGACTTTGTGCTGCTGTTTGTAACAACCAAAAATATTTGACCTAGACCCATCTTTAATTATACCGATCGAATCAGAATCACTTTCTGAGTTGATTTAACAATGTCCCTCCGTCCGTCCGTCCGTCTGTGTGTCCATGTAAAGCTTGTAATCAAACTGCAGGTCGCAAATATGAATATATTTTGATGAAATTTGGTATATAAGCTTTCATCTGCCATGGGATGAACGCTATTGAAATTGGTGAGAATCGGTCCATGTTCAGACCTAGCCCCCATACAAATTACCCATATGAAATCGACATAAATTGCCATAAGATCCAAATTGTCATATAGATCTTACTCAAATTGAGTTTGTATGCGTTCATTATATCCACTAATGAGTAGTCCAAAAATGATCCATTTGACCCCATATAGAGCTGCTTCCCGATCTTCACTTAAATCTATTAAAAAACAAAAATATTGCACTGATTCTTCTCAAATTTTGTTTGTACATATTTTTGCAAAATACAAGAGACTTTACCAAACATGATCAGGATCGGTCCATTTTTGGACCTAGTCCCTTTATATATATAGCATCCGATACGAACTTTTTCATATCTGCAGCCAAAAAAAAATAATAAAAATCCCACTCAAATTTGGTTTTTGCTTATTTTCAATGTCCAGTTAGTTGGGCCTAAGAGATAGGGTTTCTAAACGCATGGTATAGGGTATCGTATAGTCGGTCTAGATCGACTATAATTTTCTTACTTGTTTTTTTTCAGATTTTACGAAAATTTCGTTCTATAGTTTAATTTTTCCGACAAGTTGTTATATGAATAGGGATAAGTATTTCATTATCTTTTTAAAAACCTATAAAAGTTCAAAATCGAATAAAAATTCGTCAAGAAATAGCAAATGTCCCAGACCACTTTTGTTTGAAAAAAAACTAGGTCATGAAATTTGAGAAATTGATTAAAGCCAAAATTTGTTTTTGATCTCTATACTTATAAGTACTCAGATATGAAGTATTATTTTATTACTACATTGTAAACCTATTGCGCATTGAAACCGAAAATGGGAAATTTTTTTTCTAAAATTTTGAAAACTCCTTTTTCTAGTTTTAAAAAATTTTCTTAAACAAAATTCAAAAAAATGGATCTGGCACTTCAATGTTTTGTTAAATACATGTTAGGGATTAACAGTGTGAATTGTTTTGTAAATCTCTTTGCCAGAATTTTTTTGGGAAGGATTTTATTTTTGCGGATTTTGAGAAAAATGGGATTTTTGTGAAATATTCAGTATATGTAATCCTTCTAAATTCTTTATAGCAAAAAAAATGCTAACCCATTATTTTCCAAGGCCAGCTTTGGTTTTTAACATATTTTTAAATAAAGATTACCGAAAACGAGTTTTTCTATTAAATTCGATGAAACCACTAACTAGAATTTAGGGAATATAATTCGCTTAATTTTTTTATTTAACCTTTCACTGCTCCTGGGATCAAAATTATACATTGGGATATATCTTTGGTACAATTGTCTGCTTACTGCTCGCGAATAAAAATTAAAACAACTTATAATCAATTTTGTTATAAAATTATATTATTTATATAATATTAATAGGCTAGGCGATTTCTTGTGACTGATGTTTTGTTCTACCGTTTTAACCCAACTTTGACCAAACGTATATTATTTGAAAGGTATTTCTTTTTAGCTATTTTGCAGATTTACAGATTTTTAAATTTTTTAATTTATTTTGAGTAAATTGCATTTAAAGTTGCTACTAACACATACATAAAATTATATAAAACGTGTGTGTGTTTATTAAATTTGTTAATGTGTTTGTTATAGAAATGAGTTTGTTTTTTGTGTTGAGTTGTGAATTGGCTATAATTGATTAGCATACTTTTAGGATCTTTATTTAATGAAAAAATAAAATTTCCTAGAATTTGCGCTCGAATTTCGAGGGCTGGAATCAGCTAGTTATTTATAAATGTTTAAAAAAAAAAAAAAGAAAAAGAACATTGTTGAGCTACGTATAACTCAACATTGTTAAATTAAACTTGTTTTTGTACAGGAAGGATGTTGTTTTTTTGTATGATTCTACTATCTGGAGCAAAAACTGCTTTTCTACTTCATTATTTGTTAACACTATTAAAATCTTTTATGAATTTAACGCATCTTTCGGTAGTATCGTTTACTACAAAAAATTCCGTGCAGAAATTGTAACTCTTTTTAAAGTCTTCATTAGATTACAATGTCAATGGAGGAATTAATGAAAATTCTGCAGAAATACTAAAATAGCTGAGGCAATATTTAGTTTTCTGGGACCCAAAATCGTTTAAATCAATATTTCTCAAATATGTCATAACGATAATTTTTCGCAAAATTAGGCAGAAATTTATTTCGTCTAGTTTATTAGAACAATGCTTATTTTTAGGTATTTACTTTTTTTAAATATGCCAAAATTCAAAGTTTGGCCTCGGCAAGGAATGGGTTAGCGTTGTTTGATTTATTCCAAATTTTAAGAACGGATAACACACATATATGTTATAATATTTTAAGAAACATTTTTAAAAATTCGACAGCATTTGAAAAAAATTTAATTTTTTTGAATAAATTGTCTTTTATTGGCTTGGGGTCATATGTGACCCCAATTCCAAAAGGGTTAACGGGGTCATATTATTTTTTTCCGAAACCTTAGGCTGTTAAGATAAAATATAGTATTTAAAAGTAGAGAACTAGTTAGTTTTTGATGTAAAAAATTTAGAAAGATTACGTATACTGAATATTTCACAAAAATCCCAATTTCCTCGAAATCCGCAAAAATAAAACCCTTGTCAAAAAAATTATGCCATAAGGATATCCATAAAAATTCACACTGCTAATCTGTAGCATGTATTTAATAAAACCTTAAAGTGCCAGATTCATTTTTTTGAATTTTGTTTAAGAAAATTTTTTAAAACTTGAAAAGGGAGTTTTCAAAATTTTATAAAAAAATTTCCCATTTTCGGTTTCAATGTGTAATAAATTAACAAAGTGGTAATAAAACAGTACTTCATATCTGGGTACTTATAAGTATAGAGACCAAAAAAAAAATTAATCAATTTCTCAAAGTTTAAAAAACTGCCATCAAATTTCATGACCTAGTTTTTTTTTGCACAAAAGTGGTCTGGGGCATTTGCTATTTCTTGGTGATTTTTTATTCGATTTTGAAATTTTATAACTTTTTGAAAAGATAATTTAATACTGATCTCGATTCATATAACAACTTGTCGGAAAAATTAAACCATAGGACGAAATTTTCGTAAAATCTGAAAAAAGTCATAAAAACACACTTGAAATTTTCAATCGATTTCCGGCGCAACTTTTCTTTATCGGATTTTCCCCAAACTTCACATTTGTTGGTCTTTTATAGAAAGGAAACAAACGGGACCCCGCTCTCACCAAAATCGCAATTTGAAAAATATCCATATAACGTAGGACTACTCTAATGTACTTCAATCCAAGATAATACAGTACTGTCTCTATTTTGTCATTTACCTAGTTTTAAATTGTAGAAACAATGTTCATACTCCTCGATTTCTTTTTATCTTTTACAATTTCTTTTATAAAACTTGTAACATTTTCAGAGTTTTTGTGAAAAAATGTTTTAGATGTTGTTGTTTCAAAATTAGGTGGAAATTGAGCTTTTAGCTTGTAGATAAGAGATTTTGTGAACTCAATTAAATTTAGTTTGATAAATTGTTTATCCGATTTTTCAATATTACTGACAAAACAGGATTTTTTAAGATGTAGAATTTTAGCACTAAAGAATTTTAGCACAATAAAAAGCACAAAAAAGGAAAAACGAAAAGCGCCAATTTAGCGCTTTTATAAAAAATGCGCTAGATGGAAAAATACGCTTTTTGGCATCGCTGACTGAGACCACGATCTTTTCATTTGAAAACATAAAATTCTTCGTTTAGACGCCTTACACAATTTACTCTCTTAACACCTAAAAATTAATCAAAGTTTCTGGTTTCTGGTTTCTGGTTTTGAAACTGACTTTCCGTTTATAAAAAAACCGAATTGGAAACTCTAAATATGACGCCATTTACTTTACATAAATGCATTTAAAGGAGCTTGTGAAAATTTTGCTACAAGATTCTGCCCCAAACAAAAAAGTATGTTAAAATAGCAATTCAATAGGATTCTTTGTATTTAAGAGTAATTTAATATTTATTTTAAAACTTTATGATTAATTTTCCTTATAAATTTAAATATTAAATAATTTTTTTTTTAATTTGTTAGCAATTTTGTCGATATAATTTTAAGATGGAAGCAAATATTTTTAGTTTTCATAACAAAGACTAATGGATAAAATTGCGATTAGAACAACTATTTTTAGTTGTTATATGATAATTTAGTTTTATTAATTTTTATATTTTACAATGAAATAATTAAATCAAGCAATCATTTACTTAATATCTATTAAATACTAACACTTGTAAAACTGATTGGAAATTCCAATTATTCCTACCCAAAAATACCCTTAAATACAAATACATATCTGTCAGCTTCTTTAGTATTCTTAGAATCTAGATCAACGAGGATAACAACCAAAATTTTCCGCATCATTAAGAAAACCAACAAACATTGTTGTCCTTTCCCATCTTGTCTTTATAATGTACAAAGGTTAACAAACGTTTCCAAACAAAGACACATTTTAAATTAGACAAGACAAGCGTGTAAGTAATACACAACAAAATGAAAGGTTGAAGAAACGATAATTTCTTATCTAAAAACAAAAATACATTGAAGATTTGTTTGTTTAGAAATACACATGATTTTAAATTTAATATTCTTTAATAATATATATTTTTTCTAAGAAAATCAGAGGCACCTACTGTGACATTTTAACGACAAAATGCGATTGATATTTTTATACCCTATATCACTCTGTGGTCAGAGTATAGCTATAAGTTTTGTTATACTGAAACACTTGAAAGGAAAAACAATTTTTTAAAATCAAAAAAAATTTTTTTTTTTCGAAAGATTGAAGAAATGCTATCTAAACTATTTGGTACAACTTTTGCTAAGAACAATAGGTAAAAAAATGGTAAATGGATAAGTTATATGGATAAAAAAAAATCACATGTTTGGCCAAAATATGAAATTTTTACCCCCTCTAATCAGAGTGGAAGCAATTTGTTGTGGCCCTATGCTCCTCATAGGAGTGACAGGATTTAAAATATAATATATAGGATATAAGATATAATATATAGGATTTTTAATATATAACTCTTGACCGATCTTGTTGAAAAAATGTGTCTAAGCTACTTCCAATAGGACTAACCTTGATGAAAATTTCATCCCGATCGGAAGATATCAGTTTTCAATTTTGGGTCACTTGCCATGAAACCCCCCATATATATATATCGATAAAATTTTGTGTACGTATGTCTATTATACCCTCTAATCTATACGCCGTAAGACCATTTTTAGTCATAGTCAAATTTCGTTATAAATGTTTTTGAGAAAAGTAAGTGAGTTTACTAAATATAGCTCCATTTTTTGATCTAGTCCCTATATAAAGATAACGTCAGATAAGAAGTTTTTTATATCTTCATACCACAAATTTATAAAATTTTGTTTAGGCGTATTTTTTATAACCAGTTGTTGCCTCAGAAAAGTTTGATTCAAGACTCTCTCTCTCTTATGATATAGGTTATTATTGATCGTTCTAGACCGTCTATAATTTTGTTCCTGCTATGTTTAGTTTGCTTGAAAGGTGAATCGTCTGTTTGACCAATTGTTATCTAGTATAAACTGTATATTCTTCCAGCTATGGCTTTATTTGTGTAGCCATTTTTACTTAACGTTTACATAAACAATCAAACAACAGACACACAAAAGGTATTATAATATTTATGGGGATATACAGATAAAATAAAATTTATATTTTTCATATGAAATATGAAAAATTAAAGACCACAAACATGAAATGTATTTATTCAGGTATACTTTCACGTACACATAACAAATCCATAATGATTGATATGACCATGACGGTTTTAGACAATTGTGACGACAATACCAGCAAACGTATTAAAAAGTTGTTAAAGATGTTTGTAATTTCGATTGTTTGGCAAATGACGAAATAAATAATATTTATTTAATACTTCAGTTAGTTTGTTGCTAAGGTGAAATTTGTTGTAATAAAATGATAGACATCTATATTTATTGGTATAATAAAATGAAATATAATGTATTTCAAGTAAAGTTCTGATTAAATTTATATACAGAAAGTAATGTGTCAAAAGAAACAAAGCCTTATAATGATTTGTATTTGAACAGGTTATTACAAAACTAGTTGTAAAAATAAAAAAAATTTGAGTCAATTATGTACAGAAAAAATTAATTGTTTATATTGGCAAGAGATCAAAGAGTATGTATTTAAAAAAAGTTGATATCGGCTATGTTTGTTATATGTGGACTAAATCTAAAATTATTCCAGCTTAATTAGTCCTCTGTTCTATTTATGAACATGTCCAATTCAATATTTTAAAGTTAATATCGATATGGCTCATGACTAAAAATGATGCAAAAATGTTTATTTTAAGACTGATGATTAATACACTTGGCAAAATAATTGATTGGATTTAAATTTTTGCTCCTTCGAGAGATGTATAAGACATAGTTGCAGTTTATATCGAACACTAGCAGATTCCAGCGCTCGAAATTCGAGTGCAGTTTCTATGCAACTTTATTTTTCAACTTAGCCAATGCACAAACCAACACTTTTTTCGTTTATTATTGTGAATGAAAAAACAAACACTTTAACAAACACATTAGCAAATTTAATAAACACACACATTGCATATGAATAATTTTATGAATGTGTTAGTAGCAACTTTAAATGCAATTTACTCCAAATAAAGAAAAAAAATTAAAAATTTGTAAATCTGGTGAAAAGGTAAAAGGAAATGCGTTTCAAATAATATACGCTTGGTCAAAATCGGGATAAAACGGTAGAACAAAACATCGGTAACAAGAAATCGTCTAGCTTATTAATATTATAGATATGAATGACAACAGCTTAATCAGAAAACTAATATTGTTATTTAATATTGCTACCAAAACAAAATTTTACCAAAATCAAAGTGAATATGATACAAATTTTTAGGCAAAGTTTCGGCTAATGTATGGGGGTTATTAATGAGGACATCAACTGGTACATACATCCAATTACTTTTTTTTAAATTGTTATTGAAAAAGCAATGAATAATAAAGTAAAACATTAAACGAATATTATGTTTTTCTAAATCTACTGCAGTTGCGCATTTAAAATAGTCTACACCGAAAAAACGGTTGTTGTAATCAGTAAATAAAATCTAAGCTCGATCGTATTAACTAAATTAGACAATCCAATTTATGAAAATTTATTTCAGGAATTACAACAGAAAAACATGATAGCACATGGTACTACTAATATTCGGCTGGCAACAAATTCGGTTGCCACAACGAATCTACTCTGTGAAGTGTTTAAGCCATATGAGTCGCTCAAAGCTAATCTGCTATATATATAAAATTCTCGCTTCACGGTGTTTGTGTTCATACTAAATTTCTTATGTGAATTTAGTAGGTATTAGAATAGATCGTAAGGTGTATTTCATATCGGTAGGCGATTAGGGCACCTCTCATACAAAGTAATTGTTTAATATCATTTATATCGAGTATTATGACGGATACAGCTTTGCAAATTTGGGCGGTATCGGATCAATTTGCATGGCACCCCCCCTACAAAGTTAATATTAAATGTCATATATCTGGAGTGCTGTAATAGTGAGAGCCCATACGTTATTGACGTGATTAGTCGAACAAATAATGGGAGTGATCGAAGCAGTGGGCGTGGCACCACCTTGACTCTTTCTAGGAGTGAGTTGTTAGACAAACAATGGGTGAGATATGATTAGTGGGTGTGGCACCACCTACACAAATTAAAACATAAATATATGGGGCGTTTCATGTCAAGTGATCCAACTTTTGAAACCGATTACTTCCGATTGGGATGAAATTTGCACCAAGGTTAGTCCTATTGGATAGTAGTTTAGACATAATTTTCAAATTAGATCAGTCAAGAACTCTCTGAGTTAGAGGGGATAAAAATTTGACATTTTGACCAAACAGGTGTTTCTTCTCATCGATGTAACTTTTTACCTATTTTTCTTAGCAAAATTTGTCCCAAATAGTATAGATAGCTATTTCTTCAATCTTTCGGAAAAAAAATTAAAAAAAATACAAAAATTTTTTACTTTTTTTGCAAAATCAAAAATTTTTTTTGATTTTTTTTTTCAAAGAAGGAAATTTTTTTTTGCTCAAAAAAACTTAAGTTTTTCCTTTAAGAGCTTTTTGGTCACTTAGTGGGATGCGAGTGGGATAACTTTAAAAAAAATGTTTTGTAACTCAAGACAACGGTTTTTAAATTTATACCATATGCACTAATTTGAATTTTTCCCTATTAGTGTGTGAGTGTTTCTAAAACCTTAAAAATAAAATGTATATTGAGAAACTAGACAAATTAATATTTCCGACGTTATGTCAGATACCTAATTAAAATTTCATACCCTCAATACTGTAATACCCATAATATGTTCACCTCAGGAAAAAAATCACTTTTTTTGTATTTTTTTTTATTTATTTGTAATAATAATTAAATTAATATATAATAATAATAATAATAATAATAATAATAATAATAATAATAATAATAATAATAATAATAATAATAATAATAATAATAATAATAATAATAATAATAATAATAATAATAATAATAATAATAATAATAATAATAATAATAATAATAATAATAATAATAATAATAATAATAATAATAATAATAATAATAATAATAATAATAATAATAATAATAATAATAAAAATAAATAGATAAATAATCTAATAGAATTTAATCTTAATCAGATTAGATCCTTTTATATCATAAATACTTTTATACTTAATTTATTGTAGCTGATGAAGTATTTTTTTAAAAATCCAGTCTTTCATCCAACTTATTTTTCGCATTTATTTGCTGCTTTTTTAGCCAATCCTGTCTTGGCGCTACTAGGTTCTGCTGCTGATTTCGCTGCTGGTTTCTTTTTTAGCTTTGGAAAGAAATCGCAATGGGTAGAGGCAGAACACATTTTCATCTTGAGTCTTCCATCGACATGCGGTATAAAAGCATGGTATTGAGCGGTGCCATCGATTGTTACTGCAGCATCGAATCTGCTCTTCAGTGTTTTCAATGCTTCCTCATGGCCCTCATTATTAGAATTACTGTTGTCTTCATCTGGAATAACTTCTACGCAAGGCTCATTACTATTCAAATCCGGTAATTCTTTCAACTTTCCGAGCTCTTTCTTGCATTATCCACAAAATAGCAACCATTTTGACAGCGTAGGGAATTTTTTTAATAAGCCGTCGGAAATATTTCGCATATCTGATGATCTGTGCCACCTTTTGTTAAAGGGATTAAAACAAAAAGAAGCAATTTCTTTTTCAAGCTTAGCCTTTTTAGGAGCTGTAGATTTTTAAGGGTTTAGAAACACTTACACACTAATAGGAAAAAAATTCAAATTAGTTAAAAATTTAAAAATCGTTGTCATGAGTTACAAAAAAATTTTTTTTTGATAGATATCCCACTCGCATCCCACTAGGCGACCAAAAAGCTCTTAAAGGAAAAACATAAGCTTTCTTTTGAGAAGAAAAAAAAAATCCGTTTTGTAAAAAAGTCAAAAAAATTTTTGATTTTGCAAAAAAAAAGGTAAAAAATTTTTTTTTTTTATTTTCATCGGCGCACAGTGGGCCTTTTGATTTTTTCGTTGCAAATATCATAACTTTTAAACTAATTACGATATTTTAAAAATTATAAATGATTTTGAAAGATGACCTCTTTGCCTTTAAAATGATTGCTGGATCCCCAGCGGGCTTCAATATATCCCATCAAAGTTCAACATTATTTTGGTACTAATATTACATGTTGCAAACATAAAGATAATTTGCTGAAATTTGGAACTTAAAGTGTATTTGACCCAAAGTCGAGCCCTACTTAAATCTGTTGGAATCGGTCCATGTTTGGACCTAGTCCCCATATAAAAATTGTTTTAAAAATTTGTTTTATCATAAGGGTTTATTAGGTCGGTGACGACATCTATAAAAAGTCTTTGAAATCAGTCCACGTTTGGACCTAGTCCCCGTACAAATTTTCTTTAAAATTTGCTTATTTCTGTATTATATTTTAAAAATTACAAAAATAGTGCTAAAAAATACTGTAAAATTTTAATGAAATCGAACCAGAAAAACACCCAAAATTTTCAAACTTCCAAATTTCGCAATGAAGTTTTATTAATTAACCAATCAAAGGACTTATTATTTCAGAATACATACTGTTTAAATCCGAAAGTCTAGAAAAAAAATACCACTCTAATATAACATGTTAAACTAATATTAAATTTTTTTATTAATATTACAAATACACATTTTTGAAATATTTTTATCTTCTATCTATATCTATCTATCTATCTATCTATATATATATATAAAATTGAATGTGTGTTTGTTTATTTGTTTGTTTGTTTGTTTGTGTGTACCTTATAGGAGACCAAACCTCTGGACGGATCTTCCTGAAATTTTCACAGCATTTAACTGGGACTCTGGCATGATTAATAGGGTACTTTTTTTTTGACCACGCCCACTTTTACGCCCACTTTTTTAAAATTATGTAATTGCTCCCATATAGTTTTTAACAGATTTACTTCAAATTGTATACACATTATACTCCAGGCGAGGTAGAAATAAACATTTCTTACGCCACGCCCCCTTTCACGCCCCTTTTCACGCCAAATTTTGTTTGAAAGTTTTAAACTTTTTTTCTCTGTACAAATTTGTTCCTTCCAACGGATTTTTTTATTTGGTAGTATATTGCTCTTAATACTGTTAACGTCGCCATATAACTATGAACCACGCCCATTTCACCGCCCCCTTTTTTTTTACTTATACCACTAACAATGTTTGCTATACAAAATAATTTTTTTGTAATATGTATTTATCTAAAGTTTTATACACTTTTTATCTACAGGTAAGGTAGCCATACATTTTTTTATTACCAAGTCCCCCTTTTTCGCCCCATTTTATCTTAAATCATAATTAATCTGCTTTCAATCTATCTATATATATAAAAATGAATGTGTGTTTGTTTGTGCTTTATAGGAGGCCAAACCAAAGAACCGATCTTCCTGAAATTTTCAGAGCGTGTTACTGTGACTCTGGAAGGAATAATATGCTATATAAATTTTTGATTGGACAAAGGGGCGGTGCCACGCCCATATAACCCAAAATTTGAAAAAGTCATATCACGGGAATTTTTTTACCTACAGCAGTCATATTTGGTACATATGGTATTAGCATGAATAGAAATACATACAAGAAGAAAAGTGGGCGGGACCACGCCCCTTTTTAGAAAAATAAAAAATCGTAATATCTTCTAAACTACTGGAAGGATCGTCATGAAATTTCCACAAAAGGATATTTTTGCGAAATAATAAGACCTTAGCTATATAAAGTTGTTAGTGGGCAAAGGGGCGTGGCGTATATATAAAAACGTTGATGCATTTGATTGTAACGAATGATCTCCGGAACCATAAGAGCTGTCGAGGTAGGATTTCCAGCATATGTTCGGTTCGAGCTCTTCTGTGTTTTTTTTTTAGTTTTAACCCTCTAGCTGGCGTTGCGGTCAAGTTAAAAACAAAAATTTTTACTTTCAGCGCGATTTGACTGCAATTCAGAATGAACGTATGTTTCGTCATAAGAAATTTTTGTATGTATAAATGGACCCGATAGGTGGCGCTGGGTAAAGTTATTTCGAATATTCTTATTTATGGTGTGATTTTAATGAAACTAAGAATGTACATATATGTATGTTAGAAACATTTTTTTATTGGACCCGGTAGATGGCGCTGTCGTTCGAAAAATAATGAGTTGTCAAATTTATATAAATTTTAATAAATAAACTCACAAACGTTTTTATATATAAATATTCTAACGAAAAAGAAGGAAAAAGCCGCTACATTATTGCATGGTGGCCGCACAGCTCATTCAGCACTCAAATCACCGTTAAACGTACAAAAAAATGAGAACGCCGTCTGTAATATCAAAAAACATTCCAGTATGGCAAAAGTTCTGCAAAAATGCTGTATTTTTATTTGGGATGAATGTACCATGGCTCACAAACATTGTGATTTGATTTGATAAAAGATTTGAAAGGCAATGAAAGATTTTTTGGTGAAGCTCTCATTTTATTATCTGGAGATCTTCGTCACACATTTTATATAGGTATATACAGATTCTAACTAAAATAAAAATTCATTGAGGGCAAAACAAAGTTTGCCGGGTCCAGCTAGTTATTAATATATTAATATATATTAAGTTATTTAGTAAAATTTTTTTAAAACTAATATAATTTTTTTATTTGTTAGTTTTCCTTAAAATAGTCATTAACATTGGGAGCGATATCTAATAGACTTAACATGTTGGGGCTAAAATTCTGTTCTTCCAAATTCTTTCGAAATCTTAATGTCTTCGTGATGAAATTAGTGAGTCTGGCCTCAGTACGGAAATGTAGGTCAATATATATCAGTCATCAGCACAATAATAATAGGCATAAAAGTTTCTATTTACTTTTTTTTAAATTTTATTATGCTGAATTTAGTAACCGCTAAAAAATAGTGCAGGAAACGCTAGTGAATTTTCAATGTTTTAAATTTTTAAGTGCAAATTTTTTATTATGTTAACTTGATTTTTTTGATCTGGCATCAGGTACAGACTGGCAAGTATATGCAGCCAAGTTCACTTAAACTAGTCAGAGTACTGTATTAGTAAACCATTTTAGGTAATATCTAAGTAAACATATCGTCGTTCGTAAATTATTGTGTTCTATATGCTTTTTGTTAAAGTTTAGTTGCTACCAACGGAAGTACTATAGTTTGTGGTTTTTTCTGTTTAAAAAAAATTCCTCTTTGAAAACGCCTTTAAGAGTAAGAACTATTACAACTTAAACATGGATTAATCAAAAAAATCATATAGAACACAATAACTTACGAACGACGATATTTAAACATTTTTAGTGATATTCTATCAAAGTAGAAAAAACTAAGACTGTAGAAAAAGTGTGTTTCTAGAAAATAAAAATACCTTTCAAACGACATCAAAAGAATTATAATCCGTTAACTAGTTTGCCTACAATTTGATTTGAAAGAAGATGTTTTTAAAAAAATTTTGCGCCTTTTTCTAAAACCTAAAAAAATTACAACTTTGCGGAGCTCTATCATCCATAATTTTTATCCGATTTAAAACCGTTTATTGATTCTTAATCTGTGAGAAATCCTCCTATACATTCATTGATTTTTCTGAATGCTTCTATCAAATTTTTGATTCTTGCCACACCATTTGGGGAAAGGCGCCACTGTGCGGCGATCCCATCCATTCATAGATACCACCCCCAAACACTTACAATATATTCATTATTTTTTAATTAACAACAAAAATATGCACTAGAAATTAGGTTTAGTGCAGACCTACGTTTGTCGGGTCAGCTAGTTATACCCTATACCACTATGTGGTTTGGGTATAATTACTTTGTGCTGCTGCTTGTAACAACCAAAAATATTTGACCTAGACCAATCTTTAATTATACCGATCGAATCAGAATCAATTTCTGAGTTGATTTAACAATGTCCGTCCGTCCGTCTGTGTGTCCATGTAAAGCTTGTAATCAAACTGCAGGTCGCAAATATGAATATATTTTGATGAAATTTGGTATATAAGCTTTTATCGGCCATGGGATGAACGCTATTGAAATTGGTGAGAATCGGTCCATGTTCAGACCTAGCCCCCATACAAATTACCCATATGAAATCGACATAAATTTCCATAAGATCCAAATTGTCATATAGATCTTACTCACATTGGGTTTGTATGCGTTCATTACATCCACTAATGAGTAGTCCAAAAATGATCCCTTTGACCCCAAATAGAGGTGCTTCCCGATCTTCACTTAAATCTATTAAAAAACAAAAATATTGCACTGATTCTTCTCAAATTTTGTTTGTATATATTTTTGCAAAATACAAGAGACTTTACCAAACATGATCAGGATCGGTCCATTTTTGGACCTAGTCCCTTTATAGATATAGCATCCGATATGAACTTTTTCATATCTGCAGCCAAAAAAATTAATAAAAATCCCACTCAAATTTGGTTTTTGCTTATTTTCAATGTCCAGTTAGTTGGGCCTAAGAGATAGGGTTTCTAAATGCATGGTATAGGGTATCGTATGGTCGGTCTAGATCGACTGTAATTTTCTTACTTGTTTTAATTCGAATATAATTTTTTTTTATTATTCCTATATGTTAGCAATCAATTTACAGTGATATTAAAAATTACAAAATTTTGGTTCATTCCAAAAAAATAAAAAAACTTGGAAATTAGCCAAAAAGAGCTGCTCACATAATTAAGTCATCTGAAAAAAAAAATGGTTGAAATTGTAGAAATAACTAATAAATTTTTTCGAGAGTCCCATTTTTTCATTAGCTTACTTCAATATTGAGTAGGATAATCTTTTTGCTTCAATACTGTGGAGCATCGCTTTGGCATGCTAGCTACAAGAGAATCGCACTAGCCTGGAGTGATTTTGTGCCACTCCTCTTGGATAACTTTCCATAACATGTCCTTATTTGGCGGTTTTCGTGCTGCAATGACTCATTTTATTAAGACCCACAAGTTATCGATAGGGTTTCAGTCGGAACTTTGCGGCGGCCATTCCAGAAGCTTGTGTTGCCAACCACGACTTAAACACCTTCGAACAATGCTTCGGGTCATTGTCGTGTTGGAAAATACACGCAAGCGACAAATTGTCAGCATATTCGCTGGCCAAATTTTCCTTTAGTATATTCTTATACATTTCCCCATTCATTATACCGTCAATCTTGACTATAGGACCCACACCGAATGCGGTAAAGCAACACCACACCATGACTAGTGAGCCACCGTGTTTCACAGTTTTTTTGGTGTATTTTGGATCCAATTCCTTAAGTGGAGAACATCGCACATATGGTCTACCATCATTTCCAAAAACATTAAACTTGGATTCGTCGCTCCAAACAATTAAGTTCCAAAAATTTAGGCCTTTAGGAAGATGGTCAGTCGCAAATCGGAGCCGCTTTTTAGTGTTCTTCAAGGAAACCAACGGTTTCTTCCTGGCCATTCGTCCATGCAAATTGTTTTCTTGCAAACGTCGTCTTATGTTCTGCAACGAAACATTTACGCCATAATCCGTTTCCATTTAAGCTCCGATTTGCGACGAAGTTAAAAAAGGATCAGTTTTACTATGGTTTGCAATGCGGCTGTCATCATTTAAAGTCGTTTTTCTCGGTTTTTGGCGCGGAATATTTTCAAAAGTTTCATATTTTTTTTAATGCGTAATGGCATTTGTAATTTTACCCCGAGAAAGGTTCAAAATCTCCACTACTTTTGCAATATTATTGCATCTTTGGAAACAATCCCATATTATTTTCTCTTCAGCCGAATTTGAACTTTTTTGTTTACCCATAACATTTCAGCTGATGTTATTTGTTTTTAATTTAGTTGTTTTTAATTTATTTATTATTTAAACCGCAAAAAAAATCTTCAAAACACTAATTTGCTCACGATACGCGTGGTGACTTAATTATGTGAGCACAGCGCATATGACCTTTTTGAGGTTTTCCATATTTTTCGGGGAATACCCAAATTTTTAATTTTGCTTCAATCAATGTAAATAACTGTTATCATAGCAGGATTGCACAAAATAGTAAGGTTAGAATCGGAAAAAATAGGTTTAAGATAAAAACTACAAAAACATTTCATTGCATACCCATGACTTAATTATGTGAGCATAAGTGTACATTTAAACGTTGGTGCGTATGTATTTAATCGCATCACGACTGAAATACTGAAGCTATCCACCTTATATTCACAACATATATTCGTGTGATGCTTGGAAGTGTTGCTTTTTGTGTTGGAGTGGAATCGGATCAGTGGGCGTGGCACTTTCCATACAAACTACAATGATAAGGAAACCTTTGTAAATTTGTGCTACATTAGCTCTTATCAATGTAAGTATCTTGCCACAAATAGGCGGTGATCGGATATGTGACCGTGTCACCTCCCATATAAAATGCATTTTCATTTTATATTTTGAGTAATATAAAAACAGAGTAATAATACTTTGTGTGAGTGCACGGCTTATTAGTGAGAGTAGCCATGCAGAAAATGGGCGGTATTGGATCATAAGGCGTGGCACCTACTATTCAAAATAATTATTGCATATCATATATTTCGAGTACTAATGACAGGGAGATCTTTGATAATTTGGCTAACATCATCTCTTATTAATGTAAGAAGCCGTGCTGAAATAGTGCGAGATCGGATAAATGGGTGCTGTAGCTCCTATGCAAAGGAATTATTTAATCGTAACAACTAAAAACGTTGGAGTGTCTGTGTGTAGACAATGAATGCTGAACCATGGTTTATTAATAAGAAAATATTGGCTACAGTTATTGAATCGACAGTTATCGATGACAAATTTGAAAGAGACCATTTTTTATTGGCAAGATCCCGATGATTCCAACAGATTTTCCAATTCAATTAAAACACATACAATTGCCAATTCATTTGGCTTTATGCAATGGCCATCAACAGTTCGCAAGGCCATTCAATGCGGTCTGGATTTGGAAAATACATGACTCGCTCATGGTCAGTTATGTATATATGTAGCCCACTCCAGAGTTGGCAAGCCAAACGATTTGTTTGTATACAGCGAAAATGGAGAAATAAAAAATATTGTTCACACATTGGCTTCGCAATCTATACCAATATAATAAAGAGGTAATGTGTGTTTGTTTGTTTGCTTGTTTGTTTGTAGGAGGTAATCTCCGTAACTACTCATCTGATCTTCCTGAAATTTTCACAGAGTCTTACTGCGGATATCGGAAGTGCTATAGGCTATAATTTTTTAAATACTTTGAGTGAGCGTGGCACCTCCCACACAAAGTAAATTTTTACCCGCAAATTTGTGTGAGGTCACCTATAATTAATATTAGTAGCTACGCCGGAAATGGGCTGGGTCGTGTAAGTGGGCGTGGTACCTCCCATACAAGTAATAGTTCAATATTATATATCTCGAGTACTGTGGTAGAGAGAGCTCTAAATTTGTATGATTTCACCTATTATTAATGTGAGTAGTCGGACACAAAATGGGCAGTATCGGACTAAGAGGCATGGCAGCTGCTTAAAAAAGTAAATATAAAATACCATATGTCGGGAATACTGTAATAGTGAGAGTTTTGGGACTTTGTGTGTGCCAATAATTTATTCATGTGATAAGTAAGACAAAAAATGGGCGCGATCGGAGCAGTGGGCGTGGCACCGCCCATACAAAATAAAATTATGATATCATATAACTAGTGTGCTAAAAAGGGAAGCTTTGACACTTTGCACGAGCCCATCAGATCTTAGTATGAGTAGTTGAACAAAAAATTGGCGGGTTCACACCAATGGGCGTGGGCGTAACTATTTAAAGTACTGTAAAAAAAGAGCTTTGTGGCTTTGCATGAGCCCATAGGTTCTTTGTGTGATTAGTCGAACAAAAAAATGGGCGTGATCGAAGCAGTGGGCGTAGCACCGCCTATGCAAAGTTGATATCTAATATCATATAACTGGTGTACTATAAAAGGGAAAGACTCGACATTTTGCACCAATAAATCAGATATTAATGTGAGTAGTTCAATAAAAATTGGGCGGGATGGGATTAGTGAGCGTGTCACCTCCTCTATAAAAAGTATGAAGTACTACGAAAGGGACAGTCTTTGGACAAGTACATTTGTTATCAATGTGATTTGTCGCGGAAAATATATCGCCAAAGTCAAAAATCGCCAAACCAAAAAATCGCGAATAATAAAAATCGCCCAAAAACAAAAATCTTCAAAATCAAAACTGGGTAAAATCAAAAATCGCTAAAAAGAAAAATTGCCAAATGATATTCTAAGTTCAAGGCCAATAGTGAAGTGTTGCCAAATCTAATTTGGATAATCCATCTTCTTCTCATGGGCAGCTACATGTACCTTGCTCAAAGGTAGGAACGCCGAAAAATCTGATAATTGTTGTACCGAATGAAAAAATAAAAAACAAAAAGTGGGCGGGATTGGACAAATGCGCGTGGCACCCTCACACAAACTTAATATTAAATGTGATGTATCTGAAATCTGAATTACTGTATTAGTGAGAGCTTTGGGACTTTGCGTGAGCCCATTCATAACGATTTGTGGGGGGGGGGGGGGGGGGAGGGTGTAGTTTAGTTTACTAAGAAACGAACATTGTATTCTGTGAAATAATTTCGAATTTATAAAATAAAAAAAAATCATTTAAAATAACATATTGAATTTAATTTCATTCATTATAAAAAAGTATTCTGAATTCGATTAATCGATGAATAATTATTCGATTCATTTTGAAAAGGTAAACTTAAAACAACGAAGAATTTTAAGTAACTTATAAAAAAGCTTGTAAACCAGATTTCAATATCGTTACATATATTATCTATAGTATTAATCATAAAAAGGTCAAAGTTATATGACTTAATGAAATTTTTTAAATTTAAGTTACTTTAATCGATTAGTACGATAAAAAATAGTACCCGTATTAGGTCAAGTAGATGCGGTAGTTACAGCCATCAGCACAATCCATTATAACAGATTGGTGTAGAGTATAAATAGTATAAATATTTGGATAATAATAAAATAGTACTTTCAATTTCATTTTAAGCCCAGCAATATTTAAGAAATCGTAGTTTAATTGACCATGATAAAATTTTGCCATTTCCTCTCAATTGCTAACAAGGCTTGTTACGTAAAAATCATACTCGTATATACGAACTGATTTTTTAGCAATATCTCTTGTAGTTCTGAATGTAATTTCCAGTATGCTTTTACTGGCTATATTTTTCAAAAATTTTACATATGAACATGTGACGATGTAATTTATGCAATTTCCTACGAAATGAACAAACGGAAAATGAAAATAAGACAACAGTTTCCGCAGTTGTTATGGCAATTAATGTATGCATTTCATTTATGCACAGGGATTGGCCAATATCAAAGAAATATGATTTAAGATTTTCGTTAGAATTGAGTTAAAAAGTGCTTAAGTATGATCAGGCCCCTGAAGAGGGGGGGAGGGTTTCATAAATGTTTTTTGGCATTGGGCTCTTTATTAAGGTCGCCGCTAAAGACAATTATTTGGTAATAAAAAAACGACCACAAAGGCCTATTTCGTACGTTTAAATATTGCGAAACAAATATCTTTTTCCATAATAAAATCTGTGTTAATTATAACATGTCCACTTTGTCAAAGATTTTCATTTCTGATTCAGGTTCAACCAACTACAAAATATTATGATTTCATTCTTGTGATTCATTATATATTATAATTTCAAAATTTTAGCGAACAAATTATTTCACAATTGAAGGCTTTGAGTTTCTTATGTGACCCTTTATTTAAAATCCTTATTATCAGTTGCCAAGATATGGCTTAAGATAAGCATTTTTACAACTAAGGTTCAGATTCGCATTGAATCGTTTAGCTGTTTCCTTTTTTATAATATGAATATTGGGCGGGTCGATTTAAAAATCGCCCAACTGACAAGGAAAATCGTATTCTAGTGATCAAAATAAAAAACTTTGCCCAAGGAACCATACCTCTAAAATGAATTCTGATGTCCCGACTTTTGATCTGTCTGTCTGTCTCACTTTGACCCATTTAGGGTGCCCCAATCGAGCCCAAATGTATGATCGACCCCACTAACTTTGGAGGGCCGACAACCCATGCCAGTGGCACACCCCCTGGGGGGTTCCCTATACAAACATTTAAAAAAATCACCATTTTTTGTTTAGAATTGGGCTGACTATGTTTGATTTAATATTAAAATTAACACTCATACGTATACGCATCTACTCTGCTAATAAATAATAATCATACGCCTTGACTATGTTATGTTATTCAAAAAGATCGATCAGATGAGGGTAAATAACTTTTAGATCACCCCGTGACTATGCGTGACTCTACGTGACTCTGCGTGACTCTGCGTGACTACCCCAAAATTAATCTGTAGTCACAACAAGACTATGGGCCAAGTTTCAGATCAATTGCATGAGGTCAAAAGTCGCGACATCAAAATTCGTTTTAGAGGTATGGTTCCTTGGGCAAAGTTTCTTATTTTGATCCCTAGAATATGATTTTCATTGCCACTTGAGCGATTTTTTTGCCTCCCTACAAATCGACCCGCCGTAAAAAATATAGTTTCCGGTTTTAATGCATCAAAAATTTCTATTTCTCCATGCGCGGAAATCCATTTTGACTACATAAAACATATAACAAATAAAATTATAGTCGGTCCCGAGCGACAATACGATACCGTATACAATGTGCTTGGGGGCAGGGGTTTTGCTCCAAATAATTGGATATAGAAAAGAAACATAAACCAAATTTGATTGGCACTGTTATTAATTGTATTTGCTAATATGAAAAAATTCATATCGGATGCTATATTTTTACGAGGACGAGGTCGGAAAATGGACCAATCTTGACCATGTATACAACAAAGACACTTATTTTTCGCAAAAAAATAAACCAAATTTGAGAAAAATCTGTACAATATTTATTCTTTTGTTTGGTTTAAGTGAAGATCGGGATGCAGCTTTATAGGGGGCCATGACTACGATTTGTCCTATTGGGTTTATTTTTGGACTACTAACAAACATACAAAAACAAATTTGATCGGGATCTATATGATTTAAGTCCATTTTATAGGGGGATTTGCATGTCCTATGGCCGATGATAGCTTATATGCCAAATCTCATAAAAATTTATTCATATTTACGACTTATAGTTTGATTACAAGGTTTACATGGCTACACAGAAAGTGATTCTGAGGCGAACGATATAATATATAAAACTTTTTTTTTTGGTAGTTACAAACATCAGCACAAATTCGTTGTGCCCTAACCACATAGTGGTATGGGGTATAAAAAAAATATTATTATATAGGATTAGAAATTAATATGGATCTAGATCAATGTGTTTTGAATATAGTTAAAGCAGAAACATTAGCACATTTTTTAGAAAAATTGATCTATAGTCAATAATAAGTGTTACATATATATATATTCGTTGAGTCACCAGCCCTCACCAAATCAAAGTTTATAAACTTGGACGAATTTAAACAAATAAGAATTAGGAAAATAAAGAATATTTTAATTTTTCAGTTCATTCAGATTCAGAGAGAGAGAAAATTGCAGCAGCCAAAGAAACTACAGTATTTGAAACATATCCGCAAAAACAATATTAAAAAAAATTTATTTTCACAACAACATTTTTGACGAGATAATTAAATAATAACACTGGTCTACAAATTAAAAAAAAAATGATAATAGCAGCGTTTAAGCATGTCAGGGAGATCGTGTGTTACTGGTTCAAGCTATTTTTGCTTTGTGTGTGGTGAATATTTGGTTGGAAAAAAAAGGATATCCAATTTCAGAATCATTAAAATATGCATATTTACATTATTTTGCTTTTGCAGTCAGAAACTTGGACACACCGTGGCCACCGACAATGTTTTGCAATAGTTGCCGAACTTTTTTATACAAGTGGTCAAATGGCAAGAAGACCTATTTCAATTTTTCAATTCCAGTACTTTGGAGAGAGTCAAGTAGCCACTAAACCGGTTGTTATTTCTATTTAACAAAAGTTGCTGGACTCAATATGAAAAATCGAAAAAATATTACTTATGCGAATATCCCATCGGTTTCCAAACCTGTTTAACGTCCACCAAATAATCCATTAGCAGTCATTCCCAGTGCTACGAGCAGTGAGTCCGAAACATCTTTCACCAGCTGTGGTAGTTTGTAGTTTGTAAGATGATGAACGCCATTTAATAACTCAAGCTGACCTGAATGATCTAATTCGGGATTTACATTTAACGAAGCAAGACGCAGAATTACTAGCATCACGCGTGCAGCAGTGGAAACATCATGCAGTTGGGACAAAAGTAACAATCTATAGCGATGGAATCTTGGAATTGGCTGTATATTTTGAAAAGAAACACCCTGTTCTATACTGTACTGATGTTGATGGTTTATTTCAAAAAATGAACCAGCCGACAAAACTGTATGGAGATTATTTATTGATGGCTCTAAGTACAGTTTAAAGGAAAATTACGAATAAATGACTGAAATTTTGACATTACTCAAATACAACGATCATAAATTTAAGATCTGTGGTGATCTTAAGGTATGTGATTTAAATTTCTTTGTATATGTAGTATAGACCATCGTAAATAACTGGAAATTAATCTGTTTCAGGTCATTGGTTTGTTGACTGCTATCCAAGTAGGTTTCACAAAATATTGTTGTTTCCTTTGTCTATGGGATAGTCGCGCTACATGTTATCATTACGTCCAAGAAAACTGTCAAAGCAACGTGGACAGATTTCTTGGAAACAATAAGAGTGAAAACTACAGACAAATTGTTGCTGAATTATTGAAAAATTATTATCACGAATTATGTGCCCGCATGTCACTCAAATTGCATTTCCTTCCTTCGCATTTTAATTTTTTTCCAAAAAACTTAGGTGCTGTGAGTGACGAACAAGGGGAGCGTGCTCACCAAGATTTAAGGAAAATTGCAAGAAATTATGAAGGATCTGGGGACAAAAACATGCTGGGAGACTATTGGTGGACTCTAGTACGTGAAACCGAACCAACAAAATACAAAGGACGTCCAAATAATGCCATTCTCTTTGAAAATTCATTGATTTTTAAATAAACTAATGATTTTTTATGTAAAAAGTGAATAAAAACACATAAAAAAACAATTAAAGATTCGAATTCAGCCCACCCTAGGAAAGATATTTGGTTGCTCCAGTTCAAAACCTTGTTGGCTAGTTTAATTGGATTTATGCGAAAAATTTATTAAGAAAGTTAATTTATAAATTTCGGTGAGGTGGAGTTGAAAACTTTGATCAAAGGTAGAATTTTAACATCGCTTCTTCCCTTATAAATTTAACTTAACTATAGCAAAAAGTATGCTGCAGTAAAAATTCTTAAGCCAGTTTTGGTAAGTTGGCATAAGGGCGTGGCAGTTGTTTATAGCACTGAATCTAAAATAAAGTTGTTTTTTATGCCCTATGCCACTATGTGGTTTGGGTAATTAACTTTGTGCTGATGTTTGTAACTACCAAAAATATTTGATCTAGACCCATCTTTTATTATACCGATCGACTCAGAATCCCTTTTGATTTCGCGATGTCCGTCCGTCCGTCTGTCTGTGTGTCTATATGACCTTGTAATCAAACTACAGATCGCAAATATGAATATATTTTGATGAAATTTGGTACATGTTCAGACTAGTCACAATATAATGACCACTATAAAATCGACTTAAATTGCCATAAGATCCAAATTATCATATAGATCTCAGTCAAATTGGGTTTGTGCGTGTTTATTACATGCAATAATCAGTAGTCCAAAAACAAACCCAATAGGACAATTCTTAGTCATTGCCCCCATATAAAAATGTTTCCATATCTTCACTTTCAAAAAACCAAATATATTGCACAGATTTTTCTCAAATTCGGTTTGTATATGTTTTTGCAAAATTCTAGTGACTTAATCAAATATTGTCAAGTTCGGTCCATTTTTCGACATAGGTCCCATGTATATATATCGTCCCTATCTCTACTATCTGGACATGGCTACCTCAGGAGCTATTTATTTAAACTTAGTAATTTATAGAACAACTTTTATAATTCTCCTGTCATCTGTAGTGATATTATTAAGTGACTCAGAGAATCAATAATGACTTCGAAAGTTGTTTGAGAACTTATACGTGCCAGTTTAATTGGCTACATTAAAAGTTTTAACCAGAAAGCTGACATGACTCACATGAGTTTCAGCCATTATAAAAAATGGTTGTATTCGTTATTTTTTCAAGAAATAAGAATCGTCTTCCTATTGCATGTGAAAATCTAGAAAATGTTTCTATTGTGTCCATTATAATTTGGACAAACATTGTACGTACTTTTAGAAAAGTGTGTGTTCTGTTGTATATCTTTATAGGAATATAAATCAACATTAAAACAAGTAAGAAAATTATAGTCGGTCTAGACCGACTATACGATACCCTATACCATGCGTTTAGAAACCCTATCTCTTAGGCCCAACTAACTGGGCATAGAAAATAAGCAAAAACCAAATTTTTTTGGCTGCAGATATAAAAAAGTTCATATCGGATGCTATATCTATAAAGGGGCTAGGTCCAAAAATGGACCGATCCTGATCATGTTTGGTAAAGTCTCTTGTATTTTGCAAAAATATATACAAACAAAATTTGAGAAGAATCAGTGCAATATTTTTGTTTTTTAATAGATTTAACTGAAGATCGGGAAGCAGCTCTATATGGGGTCAAAGGTATCATTTTTGGACTACTCATTAGTGGATGTAATGAACGCATACAAACCCAATTTGAGTAAGATCTATATGACAATTTGGATCTTATGGCAATTTATGTCGATTTCATATGGGTAATTTGTATGGGGGCTAGGTCTGAACATGGACCGATTCTCACCAATTTCAATAGCGTTCATGCCATGGTCGATAAAAGCTTATATACCAAATTTCATCAAAATATATTCATATTTGCGACCTGCAGTTTGATTACAAACTTTACATGGACACACAGACGGACGGACGGACGGACGGACGGACGGACGGACGGACGGACATTGTTAAATCAACTCAGAAAGTGATTCTGATTCGATCGGTATAATTAAAGATGGGTCTAGGTCAAATATTTTTGGTTGTTACAAACAGCAGCACAAAGTCATTATACCCAAACCACATAGTGGTATAGGGTATAATGAATGTATGAATATTGGAGAGGGTTGAATTTGGAAAATTTTCTATTTTGGATTGTTCATATTATTTAAACTTTATCGTTTACATTTGGGTCAATTGATTTCAATAATTTCCTATAATCCTACCTTTTAAATAAAAGTCACTTTTTTATTAAAAAGTGGTTTTGTAATAAAAGGTACTTTTTTCTTAACCGGCTCTTTTTTTGAAAAAGGGTCCTTTTTTTTATAAACGGTAAACATACAAGAATGTTTAAACAAATTTGTCAAATATCCATTATTTTAGCCAGACTTCGTGGAACAACCTGCAATAATTTGCCACTGAAAATTAGTTGTCCTTCAAGCAAGAATAGACGGAATATACTATTAAGGAACTTTAAAATTATCAATTTTTCTTTAAATTTTAAATTTACCAAATTCGGTACATGCTAAACTCTGAGTTGTTAGCATTTTGAATAGAATTGTTCAAAATACTAACAACAAAAGAAAAACTGCAAAACACACCTGCTGTCCCACACTTAAAGTGTGTGATATTTTATACATAAGTATTGCTATATTGATAAACAGCCGGTTTTTTTAAATTTTAAAATAACAACTTTATAATTTAAAATATAGCAATTGTTGTTCTTTTGTTAAAGTATAATTAAATGTATGTAAAGAAATTAAAGAAAATAATGAAATGCAAGAATATAGTTTTTGTTAAACTTGATTTGTTTCAACTAGCAGATTCCAGCGCTCGAAATTCGAGTGCAATTTCTAGACAGCTTTATTTTTCAACTTAGCCAATTCACAAACCAACACTTTTATGGTTTATTATTATTGTGAATGAAGATAACAAACTCATTAACAAACACATTAATTAATTTAATAAAACACACATAGCTTTTGTATAATTTTAAGATGTGTTAGTAGCAAGTTTAAATGCAATTTACTGAAAATAAAGGAAAACATTTAAAAATCTGTAAATCTGCAAAACGGCTAAAAAGAAATACCTTTCAAATAGTATACGTTTGGTCAAAGTCGGGTTAAATCGGTAGAAGAAAATATCGGTCACAAAAAATCACCTAGCCTATTAATATTATAGATGATAAGATACCTTTTAGTGCTGGTTATAGATTCAAAAGCCAAATATTTTCATAGTTGTGTCTTCAGCCCGCAATTAATATAAAATAACGTATTTTTTTAATAAAAAAATAAATGTTCTACCCACTTTTTCATAGCCCCAAGTACCCCTGGGTAATAGATTTTTTATACCCTATACCACTATGTGGTTAGGATTTAATAAGGTTTGGAAAACATCTTCTCCATACGAGACGTAAGAAATTCTAATGGATTATTAGGTTCAATTTCATTTCTACTGCGGAGTAACGTTTTGCAGTCACATATTTCGATTAAGAGTTCTATTCCATGGAAATTTGTATTGTAAAATTCACCCAAATTTTTAAAATTTTTTTCAAGGTAGTTATCAACATTATCCTTGTCTAATAAATTTTCAACGTCTAGTAGAAATCCAAATTCGAAATTAACGTCACTTAATCGTCTAAATCGTGTACATATTTCTTACTGCGGAAAGAACAACATCTCTAACCAATTCTCCGGGCATTTTGCGGTATCTTTTTACGGGCATAGTGGTATCAATATCCCATTTTTCACAAATAGACTTAGCGTTTTCTATTGCCTCTTCAGAGAGTTTGTCTCGAATTTTGGCTAGTTCAGTCGCTAATGATTCAGGATCATGGAACGCTTTTCTAAAATTCATTCTAGGATCTGTACACGATCAATCCTCCTTAAGATTTCATACCAGAAATGAACTAAAGTTATGAAACGAAAAGTTAGTATATTTTGCAATAGAAATATGACTTCACTTCTGGTGTCAGTTGTAGATGCCATAAGGAAGTGCTGACAAACACAATTCGAGTCAGCCCTGCCAGTAGAATAGACGTGCCATTTGTATTCTGAATATTTTAATACAGTTTGTTTAAGACTATTAATGTTCCTTTTTTCCCATTTTATTTGCGAATTAACATTTATTATATTCATAGCCGTTAAATTTCGATTACGATTAGTAATCAATTACATTATATTTTAAAAAGAATTGTAATGATTATATAATCCTCAATTGTGCAATTCTTGATAAATAATCTAAAAATAATAATAATTACTTGAAATTACCAAAAAATAATCAAAAAGTATCAAAAGTAATCAAAAAATAACTCAACTACTTTCAAAGATTACTTTTGATTATTTTTGATTATTTTCAAAATCTATTGTATTTACATTATGTTATTTTGAAAAATTTGCATGTACAACATGACAAAATTATAATTAATTAAATCAAAATTAAATGTTTTTTGTAGCAGATTCCAGCACTCGAAATTCGAGTGCAAATTCTACGAAGTTTTATTTTTTCATTTAATAAAGACCCTAAAGGTATGCTTCACAATTCAACTCATTTTAAATGAAGAAAACAAACTCAACACATTAACCCAAACATATTAACAAATGTAATAAACACACACATAACATCCCTATAAGGAAATCGGTACTGGACTACGAAAAAACACACTTTTAGTTAACTTTTATGAACTAACTATAAGCTAACTACAATTTAATGTAGAACTTCCCCAAAAATAGAAGCATGCATATTGTGTGCTTTCCCAAAATGGAACCTTGCATAGTTGTTGACATTTGTTTAGTGACTTTTTCACCTTTTTTTTCACATTTTATATTTAATTTTCCTTTCTTTATTACAAAAAGCAGTTAGAAATATTTTTAAAATGTTTTAAATTTTAATTAATAAAACTAAAATGAGAGGTACAAATAAAAGAAATGTAATGCTTTGTACATGTTAATATGATGAAGTCATTGTTACAAGGATGCATGACAAAAACATTAACAGAGGTCATTTCTATGAATATCTGTTTAGAAGTTAATATGGAAGGAATCTATGGCAAGTAGAGACTAAGGGACTTCAAAGTTTTCTTCAAGCTTTAACGAGTGCCCTATATGTTCAAGACATATTCATAATATAAGACATAATATAGGACAATTATATTTTAAATATACATATATACATGCTGAATGCGTTAAAAAGAAAAAAAAACAAAATTATAAATTCGGATATGCCAAACCTCAAATACCCTCCACCTCAGGTTTACCTTTTATAAATATCAACATATTTCACTATTTATCTATAACAAATGTAAACAAAATATTTGAAAAAGTAAACAATTTGATAAACTTAATACAAAATATTGTATTTTTACATTTAAATTTCTTTTGGGATTCTACTTTTGACTAAAGTAAAGAGTATTATAAGCTAACTAATAGTAAGCTTACCACTATTTGATTTTAATTAAGTCAGCTTATAGCCAACTATAATATATAAAATATAATTAGTTTGTAGCTAACTGTATATTAGGTAACTTTAAGTTAGTTGAAAAGTAATGCAGAGTCGGACAATTGACTACCGCCTAGGATATCGCAATGTTAAAATAGTCAGTTTGCTTCATTGAAAGTAATCGAAGTATCAATCACCACTAGTTGCGTAATAGTTAGATATACGTGTATTAAAAGTAAGTTGAGTTGCCGGCATGGATTTTATAATTTTATGTATGTGTTAGTATCAACTTTAGACGATCATTACTCCAAAAAATATTCCAGACGATGAAAATCTGTAAATCTGGGTAACAGCTAAAAAGAAATACCTTTCAGATGGTAATTTTTTTCTCAAAATTGGGGTAAAACTGTGAAACATACATCGGTCACAAAAAAAAAGGCCTTGCCTATTAATATTATGGATAGCAACACAATTTAAGTAATTCATAAATAATTCATAACAAAAAAACATAAATGAAATAAAAGAGAAAAACAAATACATTCAATGTACATTAGTATTCTTATTTACAAATATTTGCAATTGGCTTTCATTACAACTAATTTTTCAAACGAAAAATCAGACAATGATTGTCGCCTTGGACTGTTAATGATCCCGGCAAAAGAAAACTGTCGTTCAACTGAAGCTGAAGACGTTAAGGTCGTGTTAAAACAAATATATGCTTCTTTTACAAAATAATATTTTTGCCAAATCTCATCAGCACACGAAATGTCATTTAAATAGCTGAAGAACTGATTTTGTATTGTGGATCGTCGGTCTTGTGGAGAAAGACTTGTTACAATTTCACCATCTGCAAAGTTAAATCTTTGAAGTTTAAAAAATTTATATTAATGCACGCATTAGTTCACCATGATTTAAATAAAAACAAGTAAAAAATTAGTAAATCTAGACCGACTATAAATCTAGACCGACTATACGATACCCTATACCATGCGTTTAAATATCCTCTCTCTCATGCCCAACTAACTGGATGTAGAAAATAAGCATAAACCAAATTTGAGTGGGATTTTTATTACTTTTTTTTGACTGCAGATATGAAAAAGTTCATATCGGATGCTATATCTATATGGGGACTAGGCCGATCCTGACTATGTTTGGTAAAGTCTCTTGTATTTTGCAAAAATATATACAAACAAACTTTGAAAAGAATCAGTGCAATATTTCTGTTTTTTGATAGATTTAAGTGAAGACCGGGAAGCAGCTCTATATGGGGCCTACGATTAAGAGTTGTCCCATAGGGATCATTTTTGGACTACTGATTAATGGATGAAATAAACACATACACACACAATTTGACTAAGATTTATATGATAATTTGAATCTTATGGCAATTTATGTTGATTTCATAGTGGTCATTTGTATGGGGGCTAGTTCTGAACATGGACGGATTCCCACCAATTTCAATAGCGTTCATTCAATGGCCAATTAAAGCTCATATACCAAATTTCATCAAAATATATTCTTATTTACTACCTGCAGTTTGATTACAAGCTTTACATGGACACACAGACGGACGGACGGACGGACGGGCGGACATCGTGAAATCGAATCAGACAGTTATTCTGATTCGATCGGTATAATAAAAGATGGGTCTAGGTCAAATATTTTTGGCAGTTACAAACAGCAGCACAAAGTCATTATACCCAAACCACATAGTGGTATATGGTATACAAATCGGGCATAGTCGATAATCTATTATTATACCCTATACCACTATGTGGTTTGGGTATAATGACTTTGTGCTGCTGTTTGTAACAACCAAAAATATTTGACCTAGACCCATCTTTAATTATACCGATCGAATCAGAATCACTTTCTGAGTTGATTTAACAATGTCCGTCCGTCCGTCCGTCCGTCCGTCCGTCTGTGTGTCCATGTAAAGCTTGTAATCAAACTGCAGGTCGCAAATATGAATATATTTTGATGAAATTTAGTATATAAGCTTTTATCGGCCGTGGGATGAACGCTATTGAAATTGGTGAGAATCGGTCCATGTTCAGACCTAGCCCCCATACAAATTACCCATATGAAATCGACATAAATTGCCATAAGATCCAAATTGTCATATAGATCTTACTCAAATTGGGTTTGTATGCGTTCATTACATCCACTAATGAGTAGTCCAAAAATGATCCCTTTGACCCCATATAGAGCTGCTTCCCGATCTTCACTTAAATCTATTAAAAAACAAAAATATTGCACTGATTCTTCTCAAATTTTGCTTGTACATATTTTTGCAAAATACAAGAGACTTTACCAAACATGATCAGGATCGGTCCATTTTTGGACCTAGTCCCTTTATAGATATAGCATCCGATATGAACTTTTTCATATCTGCAGCCAAAAAAATTAATAAAAATCCCACTCAAATTTGGTTTATGCTTATTTTCTATATCGAAGTAGTTGGACCGAAAGATAGGGTCTCTAAACCATGGTATAGGGTATCATATAGTCGGTCTAGACCGACTATAATTTTCTTACTTGTTTTTCATTTCAAAATTATATGTATTACCATTTTTGGCATAAGAACTGTAAAGTCTATGCAAAAATCTCCTGGTTGTATTCGCAAAAGTTAGTTCTGACATTTCTGGACTTAATCTCTGCAACACTTTGAACCATTTCATATTTAGGCTTGGAATTAGTACTGTTGCAGCAAGTGCGATACTTGCCTCAGGCTGCAACATGAAATATGGTTGAAACCTTGCTCTTAACTGCTGTTCCATTTTCAAAATAACACAGGATATTTGTTGCAGCTGCTGGATTCTGCGTAGTTTATGCAGTCTGTTACTGAGTTCAAAAGAGTCGGTATTAAGAATCCTGTGTTGAGTAAAATTAATATAAAGTTATATTTCAATGAAACACACTATATTAAAAAAATATATATTTGTATATGGAGGGCTTATAGAAGTTTAGCCGATTCGTTAAAACTTAAACAATGAACAAGTATACTTTACCAGAGTGCCATTAATGAATATAAGCCTTCGATATGTAGCATACCAGTAGTACCACAATTTATATTGTTTTCTTTCCTTGAGGAAAGTCTGCGCCTTATCAATTAGTTCTATTACCAAGTTGTACACCTGCAAGTACAGACATATCCACAAGTATGTTGCGTTTGAGAAGTCGCGGAACAAACGAACTCTTTCTGCATTTTTAAGAAACAATATTTTTCATTAAATTTGAATTATTTGATTTGAAAACTAAAACTAAATTTTCTTAAGAAATTGCGTGAGTTAAAAAGTACGTCTTGCCCTACAGCACCTGAATTTCGGAATGTCTAAAAAATACACATTAAACACTTAATGTTATTACCATCCTAAGTTGGATATACAGGGCTGTTTATTTTTTTAACATTTTTTCGAAATCAGTTGAAGCAAGCAAATTCAGAGTATGGCTGCAACATCTGTGATGTGTAGGCAACACCCTTTCATTATCAAAGACTGGGATATCGTCATTAATTTCATCTTCGAAAAAGTTAATTCCCACACCGCAATTTCTGAACACCTTGATAAAATTTGAACCATTGTCCGTAACGGTAAAAACGATATTGGAGCTATTCAAACCAAAGCTAGTGTTGATTTCAAAATTCACCTGCGCAATATTTTCTACGTTGTGCGTTCCAAATTGTACGCAAGCCAATTACATGTTTGGAAGAAAAAATGTTTTCTTTTACATTATGCACCATGATGGTATATTTCACCTCCAATTTATTAGCCGCTGTTTGCCTGCTCATCACCTTCATACCTGTATTTTCGAAAAGTTCTATGAAGGATTTTTTTTCCAATAAATCTATAATATTAATAGGCTGGGCGATTTCTTGTGATCGATGTTTTGTTCTACCGTTTTATCCCGATTTTGATCAAACGTCTATTATTTGAAAGGTATTTCCTTTTCGCCGTTTTGCAGATTTACAGATTTTAAAATTTTTCCTCTACTTTGAGTAAATTGCATTTAAATTTGCTACTAACACATACATAAAATTATACAATGCTATGTGTGGGTTTATTAAATTTGTTAATGTGTTTGTAATAAAAATGAGTGTTTTTGTGTTGATATGTGAATTGGCTATAATTAATTAGCATACCTTTAGGGTCTTTATTTAATGAAAAAATACAATATCCTAGAATTTACACTCGAATTTCGAGGGCTGGAATCTGCTAGTATACAATTAATGGATTTATAAATTAGTAATCATTAAATAGATAATAAAGTCTCTATGTGGACGAAAGTGGTCGCCATTACATTCGATAAGTGTGAATGCAATAGATTTTGAAAATAATCAAAAAGAATCAAAAACAATCTTTGAAATTAGTCGAATTATTTTTTGATTACTTTTGATTCTTTTTGATTATTGTTAGGTAATTTCAAGTAATTCTTATTACCTTTTGATTATTTGTAATCGTAATCATAAACACGATTACTCAACTCAATATAATTGTAATTTAATCATTACTTTACCTTTCAAAAAAAGTAATCTAAATAGTAATTATTACGATTACTAATCATTACTTAACAGCTATGATTATATTACACTGGCACTAAATTTTAAATATATTTTCTAGAAATCAATTATAATAAGAATAAAAATTATCCAGCATTTTTTTTGTATTGCGGATCATTTGGCGCCCCTTTGTGAGTAGCGCCCGGAGCATGATGCCCCCCTTGCACCCCCGCTACGTCACTGATGTACATATGCCTATTTATTAAAGACTCGTATAATATCAATCAATGTCTTGCTTTCAAAACGTATTAATTTTAAGTAATATTGAGTTTTTATGTATTTTAGTTTCATGTTTTGGAACTTACCGGTGGTGTTTCGAATAGCATAACCTCTGTACCCTTTAGTACTAAAAAACGTGGTTTATAACTTTGCCATGAAATATTATTATTGATGACACCTTCGTTCACCCAACCCATATATTCGATACGTTCGCCAACAGCAAAATTGCGATTGTAAAGTTTCATCTGTATCAAAAAAAGACAAGATAAAAGGTTCATTTATATAAACTCGTACACAACAAATCGAACAGTATTCGCTAGTGTAAAACAATAAATAACTAAATAAAATAAATAAAATTCTTCTTTTGCTTCAAATGATACCTATAAATGTACATTTTAGATCATCAACAATAATTTAAATTCAAATTTTTATAACTTCTTGAAAATCCTTAAAATTTACATGTGTATGTTTAGATGTTCGTAGTGTAGAATGGAAAAACGTCATCTTAAAAGCTATTAATGGTAACCGAAAAAACAACACGTATGCTCTTACACATACAAGTTTGTATGTATCAGTTGTCAATGTGCGTGTACACTAGTAATTTATGTATTTTTGTTTCACCATTCCACCCCATAAATAACATAATGCCGATGAGTTTTTGGAATTTTTTTTACGATTTTTAAAAGATTTTTCGCTTGGTGAAACGCATAAAGACTTAATACTGGATATAAAAATGTCCAAATTCGCCCATGTTCTGTAAAATTAGAAAATCGAAAACAGTTTCAAACAAGTAAGAAAGGTAAATACGGCTTGCCGAATTTGTGATACCCTCCACCTGCGTATTGGGTATGTCTACCGCTTTAAAACTGTTGCCGATATTGTCGATTAATTACTATCTGAAAAATTTTATCACTTTTCTCTTAAGTTCCCGAAGTTCTTCATAGAACACCAATGAAACTCATTATTTAACGTAGCCAGAGTTATAATACCCAAAGTTTGATCTCCCCTATAGGAATGTTTCGTGACCTTAGAAGTCATACGGAAATTCAGAAAAATTTCAAAATGTCCCGGAAAATTTTTAAAAAAAATTTACTTTTTTAAAATAAGTGTACTTTTTTAAAAATAATTTATTTTGGAAAAAAGCCACTTTTTTGAAAAAAGGTACCGTTTTGAAAATAGACGCATTTTGAAAACTTAAAAAAAAGGAATTTTTAAAATAAAATGCACTTTTTTAAGGGTACTTTATTAAAAAAGAGTACTTTTTAAAGGAAAAGGGTATTTTTTTAAAAGAAAAATGGTACTTCTTTTTAAAAAGGGTGTTATTTTTTAAGAAAAAGGGGACTTTTAAAAAAAAAATTTTATTATATAAAAAAAATTTTACTTTTTAAGAAAATAGGCAGTTTTCAAGAAAGTATTCTTTTAAAAAAAGGTTAATACAAAGAAAAGGTTACTTTTTTAAAGAAGGGTACTTTTTAAACAAAGGGTAATTAAAAACAAAATACGTTTTTATATCTTTTTAATTTCCTTTATTTGAAAAAGGTACTGTTTTGTTATAATTTTTTTTCATATTGGTGAGTTTCTTTATTATATAAAAAATGTGGCAATACTTGCTTAACCCTAAAACACACACCCGGGTACAAATGTATCCACTTTCAGCTTTGCAGCGCTGTAACTCAGGAACGGCGTAACTTAGTGTTTAACTTAGGATCTTGAAAAAATAAGCAATTTCTAATATTTTAAAGGTTATTTGATCCAATTCGGGTCAGTGGTTCAGGAGCTACGAGCGTGCCAAGCGTAATGGGGTAGCCAAATTTTGTTTTTCATATATCTGATGATTACAAAACAAAATTTTAAATGTGAAGTCTAACATGAAACAAGCATTTCAACGTTTAACCCCTTGTGGGGTTGAAAAATTTATATTTTTTTTTTCACGAAATTTGAATTATTATGGCTTTTTAACGGGAAATACAAAGTTTCAAATTTTACAAGGATCTGCAAGACTATTGGTACTCCTAAGTACCGTTGGGTCAGGGTGAATCGAAAAGTAAGAAAAAACCTTAAAAGTAACAAAGAAAAATTTTATTTTTATAATTCATTTTAACTTTTAATAAATTAATAATAAAACAATTAATAATTAATCGATTCCGTGGTATTTCGAAAAACAATTTTTTTTTAATCATTACAACATAAGTAAACTCCACAATGATCGCATTTAGAATATGGTTTTGATTGAATTTTGTTTATGCTGCATAGTTCACATCTTCCTCGTGTTTCGACAAAAGTTGGCCAGTGTACACCGAGATTCCCTAACCGAACATCTTTAAAAACTGATTCTGCTTTTCCTTTGCGTCTCTAAGAGGCTGGAACTGACAGATCCCCTTTTGATGCTGATTTCAAACTTTTTAGACTTGTAGTTGGATTTTTCTGGGTCATCAATCCCATAGCAACAGATCGTCTAAATTCCAGAAGCGTTATTTTTTCTGACGATTGGCAATACACCACATACGAGTTGTTAAATGCTATCTCCAATAGACCCCAGAGAATTCGGTGCCACCACTTTTTAGATTTTCGATCAAGACCATAGGCACTTTGCAATTGATCAGCATGATCGACTCCACCCATAAATGAGTTATAGTCTTTCACAACTGTTGGGCAAGTTACATCCTTCAAAATGCCTTTGCGGTCTCTCCTGCCAACGGTTGTAGCCTCACTTCCATGAAAATTAGATGCCAAAAAAATTGCTTTGTTGTCCATCCACTTGTAGAAACTTATTTCACTGCATGAAACAATCATGTCCCAATCTCCTCTTTTCATTTTCTTATCGATGTTCAAATTTGTAGGGTTTCCTTTTCTATTAGAGCGAATAGTGCCGCATGTTAAAGTTCGTTCTGTTTTAAGTTTTTCAAGAAGCCGAACTGATGTAAAATAGTTAGCAAAATAAATCATTATATTTTTTCTCCACTCGTTTTCAGTCATTGACAAAACCACTCTTTCTCCAAGACCAAAACCGGCGAATTTTTCCTCTAAAGCTTCATCTTTACATTGATATATTGAAAACTTTTTTGTGTAGCCAAACACCAAACTTTATAGCCTCTTTTTATTGGCTTCATTGGACAATATTGCTTCATGACATTCCGTCCCTTAAACAATATCATCGATTCCTCTACGGAAAGCTGTCGAGTGCCATGCTAAAGTTGCTGAAACTTGTTATTCAACCCATCGATCATAGGCCGAAGTTTGAAGAGGCGATCATTGTTGTCTATCGGAATCTTGGAGTTGTCGTTCACATGAAGGTTGCTCAATATCTCATCAAATCTATTGCGACTCATAGTTTTCCCAATTATAGGCAATTAAAAATCCTCTCTCGTGCTCCAGTAATCTTTCCAACTTGGAAGTTTATGATATCCCATAAAAAAGTTTATGCCGATAAAAGCATAAAGCTCACTTTTTTCAAATTTAAATTTTTGTACCTCTGGGTGGCGTATAAGTTGGTTTGGAATATAATATTTTCTGTTATGTCGGCAATAATTGAAAGAAAGTATTTTGTGGAATTCATGTCTCATGGTCTCTCAATTTCCAGTGGCGATTAGGCTCAACATCAATAATTCGACGACTTCTGCTTGGCACTATATGAACTATTTTCTCAGTGTCAGCCTTCACCATGGCTTTCATTCGCATCAGGATTATTTTCTCCCTGTATTATCTCAATTTCCTCAGGATCGTTGGTCAAATCATTTTCGATTAGCAATTCCCGCAAATACTGATTCATTATGTCGTCATTACCAGGCTCAATTTGGTCATCACATTCGTCATCGCTTTCAATATCGGTGTTCCCGGCATTATCAATAGGAATTGATTCCAGAATTTCCAAAATTGTATCGGTATCAAGACGTTTATTCCGGATTCCAGCCATAGCGCTATTAATTGTAAACAACGAACACTGACAGCCCAACGGTACTTACCGGTCCACTGCATATATTTCCAAAAAAAAAAACACCAAATAATACAAATATCCAATGTAGAAATATTTGTACGTGTACTAAATTGATTATTCTTGTATAATAACACACTTTTATGGATGAAATAACTAAAATATTACTATTTTTTTAAATCGGAATAAATGAGAGCAAATCTTATGCGAATAGCTAAAACACATTTCGAGTTACCGTTATTCTGGGAAGACGGGGTTGCCAATAGTCGAAAAAAGAATCTTTTAGATGAACTATAGTGTACTCTTACGTACCTTCGGCCAAAAAGTATACAAATAATTATTTTTAAAGATTTTATGAGCTGATAATTGTAAAGGTACTTTAAAGTACCGTCGCACAGTGGTCAATTTCGCGAGATAGCGGTCAAAACTCTATAACTTTTGACCGGATTGGTATTTTTTTACGCAATTTGTTTTGTTCAATAGGAGGGACTTTAAGCTTCAATTTGCATGTTCAAACGTAAAAATCGACTGATAGGAACGTAAGTAATTTGGAGTTAAAAATGCATTTTAATTTTTTGTTGAGTTTCCATGTAAAAGTTGAATATTTTGACATTTTAAATAGGTATTTTTTTTATAATTTCTTATTTTCTTCAATCGTGTTTTACAACCAATACTTATTTATTATTCCTAAACTTAATTTTGGTCAGAAAATGCCAACATTTGGCCCCTGACATTTATCAATATTCACAGGGGCCAAAGGTTGGTTTTTTTTGGAAGAAAGCTAATTCTTGTGAGGATTAAACTGAAATAACACTGAAATTCCCAACAATATCAATACCATTTGGATATATTATATACAGAACACAACATCGATAAAATTTTAAGTAAACTTTTACTATTGATTTAAAGTGCACATATATTTTATTTAAATGTATTAATAAAAATTTATACTAAAATTAGAAACAAATTGTAATCTTTAAACTAGTATTAATTAAACAATATTTGTAAAAATTTCTTCCAAATAGCTTTGATTTTCATTTTGCAGTAGTTGTTTAGCTTCTTCATCTAACTCTAATGAGGTTGATTTCCATTTTTGTCGAATACTGGACATATATGGGTCTGATGTGCACAACAAAATATTAATAAGATCTTCATTAGTACAATATCTGGAAATTTTTCTTGTATTGTGCTCGCGAAAGAATCTGTAGTCTTTGTTCCTTTTTTCTTGGGCTTCTTCTGAGAGATCTCCAATTGGAAGCATATTGTGCTGAATTATTTGTTCCCCATGGAACAAAATTTTGTGAACTGTGGTTGGCATATGTCTCCAAGAATATTTTTGGTTATAAAGGGTTGCTGTCTCATTAGCATACTGACCAAATTTTTTGGCATCTATCTTTTTGCTACATGCTATAACTTGTAATATGATTTGGAATCGTCGTATTAAATCATAATCTACTCCAGTTATAGAAGCTGCAGTTTCTGGATCGGAAAAAAATCTCCTTGCTGTGTTTCCATCATTAGAATTTCCTTCTCCTTGCTTTGGCTGGTCAATTATAAGGCCTATCTCACGGTATTTTTCTTGAATATCTTTTTTTTTGCTTTCTTTTTTCCAAATTTTCTTTGTTGTTTCTCGCTGTTTCGCCTAACGGGCCAAATTCCAAATCGTATCCCAATTTAAGAATATGCTCCATAAAACGAATTCTAGCATGAAGAGGTGACATTCCAAATTCATTAAAACTATCGTCTTGTGTTGGTGGTTGGCTCAATTGACTTAATGTTTTTTTGGCATATGGTGCAGCTTGACGATGACTTTGTTTTGGTTAAAGTTTGTGCAACTTTTCCATCAATCATTGTGAGACACATTTTAAAATTTACTTCAATTTCTTGGTCATCAAATTTAAATGTTACTGGTTGAAGTTCTTTAATTTGATCATTTATTTTTCGAACTTTTTCATCTATGACATCTTGAGTCTCCTTTTTGTAAGCAAACTATATTGGTCTACAAAATTTTGTTGACGAGGGAATTTCATTCTTCCATACATCTATCTCTGCAGCTCTACTAGTTGACGGCTCTGAACCAATATAAGTTTTTGTTAAACGAAATGGAACGAAAGAAATCATGAATAAATTGGCATCTGATGAATTTTCCGCATTACATTGTTTGTATTGTTTCTGGCCAGAAGACCCTTCACATCCCCATTTAGAAATTAAAGTCATGCTGCATTTTTAAACTTCTTTAAATAGTCAGCATCAAATGTCTTTAATAATCGTTCTGCAGTGTGCTCAAGAAGATCCTGCAATTTTATTTCTGCTGAACTTGAAGTTACACTAATAGCAGTTGGTGGAGGTAAGCAATCTTTTTTGGAAGAAACTATATCTCGATATGACGGAAAAATTCCACAATTTTTTTCATTGGTTCGCTTCCGCAATTCTGTATATTGGTTTTTAGTCATTTTCAAATCCAAAAATAGTGCAAATGCTTCTTCTGGAGTAAATTTATTTTCTTCAGTTGGTGTCGGCATACTTTCTAAAATCCTTTTTGTGCGTCTGGGGCTTGCTTCCACTATTTTTTCAATGATAGCAATTTTACCCTTTTTAGTTTTCGATGGTTGAATTTGATGCAGAAATGAATCCTTTATGATGCTACAAGAAACTTCTTCATTGATATGTTTAAGCTTGCGTCTTCGTGATCTTTCACTACAATTATCAATTGGCTTTGCTGGTCGACCACCTTTTCCAGTTTCCGTGGTAGTTACTGATGGCTTTTTAAAAATAAGTTTATTCCTTAGCCATTCTTGGTTGCGTGAGTAAAACAATTTCTTGTTTCTGGAACATTGATTGTACCGTTTTCTTAAAGTATTTAAAAAGTTTTTTATTTTTAAGTTATGAATTTTAATTTCTTGTTTGTCGCATATTTTGAAGAATGGATTATTCATTATATGTAAAATAATGTCGTTTTCATCTTTCCGTTCAAAATATATATCAGATAGAACACTATAACTGAATTTAGCCATTGTTTAAACAATAATGAAGAAAAAAAATGAATGCATGGATTAATATACTATTGCTCGAAGTTTCAACATGATCTTTTTTACCTCTTTGAAACATAATATAACAGGTAGTTGGTTTTACCAGTTATTTCCATTGGTTTAAAATTTATTTGCAATTTTCACGTATTTAAGTTGTGTAATATTAGATGGCAATAAAATCTTTTTTACCTTTTCCAAATGAATTGCTAGATACCACATAATTTGAGAGTTAACAGGTACTGGCAATAATATAAAAGGTACTTGGTTTTACCAGTTATTTCCATTGGTTTTAAATTTATTTGCAATTTTCACGTATTTAAGTTGTGTAATATTAGATGGCAATAAAATCTTTTTTACCTTTTCCAAATTAATTGCCAGATACCACATAATTTGAGAGTTCTATTGTCATTTTTGTCAAAATTTTGATACACCCTTCTATGTGGACTATGTCCAAATATGGGCCAACTTCTCCTAATTTCAACAGAATTATTTTTTGGGTCAATAAGAACTCTTGTACAAAATTTCATCAAAATATATGCATAATAGCCACTTTCACATACAAATAACTTCTCAAAAAATATGACGTGCATTTGTACCGAATATCTTACCTTGGGTCAGAAAAATTGCTGTAGCTCAAAAAGTGCAGTCCCGATGCATGGACATGTATATATATGAATGTAGAGGAGAGTTAGGACTACAAAATAGTAAATTTGTGTTTTGACTCAGCTTGACTCACAGGAGTTGTGCTCTATGAAGTAGGAAATTTCCGAGAAATTTGACCTTTTTAAAAAAAAAAATTTACCAGTAATAGGAAATAAGTTAGGTTACAACATAATGTTTATTTCGTCCAAAAATCTTGAAAGACAAAAAAGTTATGATCATTTAAACTTTAAAAATTAACTAAAAATATCATAAATTTACTAAATTCTGCAAAAGCCCATTTTGGACCACCCTGTTCTCAGTGAAATAGTTGAAATAGAGTTCTAATTTTTTGGCTCCCGAGGTTTACTACTGTCTGCTTTCATATGACTCTAATAACTTTAAAATCGGAGAACAAAAACCAAAAGGAGTTTTGGCCGCTATCTCAAAATATTGACCACAGTGCGTCGGTCGACAAGGGGTTAAAGCGTTCAAATATTCTTACTGGTTCAAAAGATATAAGGAAAGGAGTGCATGCAGGCAACTATTATTTAGGTACAAAATTCAAGTGAAAAACCAGTTTTTGTAGTGTCTGGATTTTCCAAGTGTTATTTTTGCAACATTTGGGTATCCCATGCCCGTGACCTTTTTTGCCTATATCTCTTGAGCCAGGTAGAATATTTATAGGTACAAACGTATCCTGGGTGTGTGTTCTCGTAGAAAAAGTTGGGTATGCATCGTACGGATATGCTAGTATGACACGTGAAGAAAAGCTACAAACACATTTAACATTTTTATTCATATTTCGTGACCCTTTGGACCGATTTTGATGATTTCCTCAATCGAAACTGGATGATTAGCATAACACTCATCTTTAACAGATGTCCACAAATAATCGGGCCCATCGGGTCAAATCGCAGCTGTGTGGTTGCCAATGCACATCGCTAAAACGGGTAATAACGAGATTTTCAAACTTATGTGTAATGTGCAGTTCCTGAGAATGATAGCGAGCTGGCGGTACTAGCACGAAAACGTGTTATTTTACCCAAGAGCGATCCAATTTCATATATTGACTGGAAGGCGCTTTTTTTTACAGAATATTCAGCCCGCTGGAAATAAATTTTTAATATTTCCCAACGTTGTTCAAGTCTAAATCGACTCATTTTGTAAACCGAGAGGCCACTCTGTATGAGTATCGGAAAATAGAATTTAATACAAAAATGGCTTTTCTCATTCCCACCAACATACATTCCTCTTATACAATATACTACTCCTGAAGGCGACGCCTTGGTACTTAGTGTGAGTACATATTATGAGCAGTGATTGAACAAGTGGGCGTGACACTACCTATAAAAAGTAAATATTTCTCATCATATATTTGCAGTAAATACTATGATAACAACAAAGATTTTAAACTTTGTGTGGGTCCAATTCTAATCATACTAGATCTGGGCTGGATTGAATCAGACGAAGCAACATACATTTCGTTCCATGATACGGAGAGCCTAGGATAGTTGCATGAGTCCATTAGTTATTGATGTGAGTGGTTGATAATAAATGGACGGGATCAGGATCTATATAAGTTTAGGTTGTATTAAGAAAGATAGGAATTTGAAGAAAAAAGAAATAACATTAGAGAATAGAAGATCAGAAAGTTCGCCCAATGGAACATTTACATTGCAACTCAGATTATCCAAAATATTTTAGCTCTACATATCTAAGGTGCCGTTTCTACAATCCTGAGCACTCAAAATGTAGATGTTGAACTGACTTCTGCTTGTATACATTCATACAGCTCCCACATAAGTTCGCTCCTAGGACACTAATGCGATCGGCCAGGGGACAAATGGCCGATCGCATTAGTGTCCTAGGAGCCACCAACTTCCGTGGGAGCTGTATGAATGTATACAAGAAGAAATCAGTTCAACATCTACATTTTGAGTGCTCAGGATTGTAGGAACGGCGCCAACAATTACTACTATAGGTAAAAATGGTCCTATAAGATATAATTAGTAATTATCGTGTACAGGCAGTGGTTGATTTGTGGTCTGAGAAGTCATATTTTATAAAAAGTATTCTTGTAGGTTTATACAGCCCGTAGTACCGTTTTTCTCTTTCATATTCTATGCCGAAGAGAAATTTGAGTCAAGAATAATAACAAAATTTTGCGCATCTTTTAGGAGTGCTAGTCAATTTCAATTTCAATTTGCCAATTTCACGAGTTTCTTTAATGCCAATTCCAGAAACTAACGTTATCGGCATCGGCGTCTATTTTGTCAGAGGATTAGTGGATTTTTGTTGATAAAAAGGTTTCATAAGAGAGGATATATAACTCATCCTTGCCGAATTTAGAACTTCCTCGCCTTCCCATCTTCTATTTACGAGGTATTAGTCTGCTTTTCATCATGTCCGTAGTATTATTTGTGGATGTATGCCAATGTACTCTTGCTGGATTGGTGATATTTTGAAATTATTGAACGCCTCTTCCCAAAAAGAAGGCAAAACATATTCCCTGGTGTGAATATCATCCTCAATCATTCCAACCATATAGTATAAAGCCACATCCGTAGACCCTCCTTTGAGGTATGCATGTTGAGCATACCTCTCTAGTGATTTCAGTAAAATCGATAGGAGAATGATGGGTCTGTAAAAGTGTGTCAGAGAAAACTCGTAGTAGCCGTGGCAAGATTATTTATCTGAAGACTAACAACTACGACATATTTAACTAAAATTGGTCTTGTATATGTTGAAAGAACATTTAAGTGACCCTACAAAATATGGTCATAATCGGACCACTTCTGGACCTGGTCACCATATAAAGGGTGCTTTTTTTTAAAGGTTCACAAATTTAGCTTTGTAGCACTGCTTTATCTGGCAACTGATTTATAAGCTGATAGTTCGTTTTGTTTAGTTTGGTTTGCCATTTCATCGTGGATAGACATTTTTTTTTTATCAATGTAGTGGTTATGTTCGTAAAAATGATCGTGCAACATGTTTACTCTTAATGATAACGTAAGATGCCAAGCAGTACCCACCAAACAAGCTGTAGCCACTGTACAGCAAAACATCGAGCAATTCGGCGCCGCACAGTGGGATGGCTTCATACATTTTTGTGCAAAATATATAAGGACTGGTCCTAGATCATTAAAAGTTGACACCAAACATTATATTGACTAAATTAAGAAAAAAATGGAATTTCACCAAAATCGTTCAGCCCACCGCCCACCGCCTGCACAGTCTAAATTAGTTTTTTCGCATAAAATTTTTTCCTATCCAAGCGAAAGTCTTAAAATTTGGTACATACACTTTCTAGAATAAAATAAACCATGTGAGTCCGATCACAGGGGAGATGTGTAAACATCTATTTACACATCAATTTAAATCAAACAGTACGCGCCATCTATGTATAGCAAGCAACTGCTATTGTTGTTATACTTGATGATTGCAGTTGTTTGCTATACATTCATGGCGCTTTCTGTTGGTTGTTGAATCAGCTAAATAAATTTAAATTATAATGTTTGCACCAATGCACTTACATATACATATCTCACACCGATATTCCCTTACGTTGTTTTGGTGGCTGTATTGTGAAATAGATTTTTACCCCCCTGAGCGCATAGATGTTTACACATCAAAAAAGATGCATGCCAAGTTTCATTAAAAACGCCCACCGCCCACCGCCCACCAACCACCGCCTACCGCCCGTACAGTCCAAATTGATTTTTTCGCATAAAACTTTTCCTACCCAAGCAAATGTCTTTAAATTTGGTACATACACTTTCTAGAATAAACAAAAGATGCATGCCAAGTTTCATTTAAATCGGCCACGCCGACCGCCAATCGAATCATATGGTTTTGTTTTTCTTATTTCTTTATGCACTTTTTTGGAGATACTCTCAATTATTTAAAAATTTCTGTTGTAATTGATAACTCCAATATCATTAAAAAGTTTAACCCTAAGTGTATGCAACACATTTTGTTACAAACATACGCTACAAAATTTGTGACCTTTTACAGAAAATTTATAAGTTTGTTAAGCGATCGGTGAAAGTCGGTGGATTTTTTTTTTTTGAAATTCAAAGAATAGAGTCTCACCCTTCATTCTGTTGCAGTAAGTAGATGGAGGTAGACGGAACTAACTCCTTTTTTTTCAAGGAAAAGTGCAAATCCTGAATTTTATAAAGCCATTTTAATTTGCTCATATCTACTAAACTGCTCATGCAATCCATATAATTTTTTGATGTCTAAACATCTATATGCTCAGGGGGGAAAAGTCCAATTTCACAATACAATCACAAAAACAGTGTAAAGGAAAATCGGTGTGAGATGGTGTATTTAGTAAGCAGAACCGCCGAGTTCGCTGTCTGTTTAGCAAAATCACAAATCTTTTTCGTTAATTTTAAATATTCAAGTGTATATTTGTTACTCACCGCTAGGTGTGCTGTGAGCTTAACATGTTCACAAACTTACAGAGTTTTTTTAATATTCAAGTATATATTTGCTATTTACAGAACAAGTTTAAGAACATTTAAATTTTTATTAGCAAACCAAAGGCTTAACTTAACGGTCAAGGGGGTAAGAAGCTATTTCACAATACAATCAGAAAAACAGAATAAGACAAAAACGGTGTGAGGTGTGAGTGCAACGATTATGACATTGTCTTCATTTCTGACGTGTGATTCACTCTATTATCTACACTTAAAACATGCAAAAACTTCTTAAAAAAAATATAAACTCAATTTCATATTTTCTTTATATATTATTAAAAGCTCTTAAATTTCTTGCAGAAAAAAGAAAAATAAACCTTTCTCGTAAACTTTTCCTCTTTCCACGTACTTTTTACTTTTCTTTTTGCCTACTTCCATCGATTTATTGTCGCCTTAATTTTACTTGATATTTAATACAACCAGAGTTGAAATTCCATTATCTATTGTGAATAGCTGCCCGATATATGAAACAGCTAAATACTAAGAAGACTTTGAAGAAGTCAAAAATAAAGTTGGGGGTTTTTTTAATTACTACACCTTTTCCAATTTTATTTCAGAAAACATCAATTGAATTTCAGAAAGTATTAATTTTATTTCAGGAAACATCAATTGTTTTTCAAAAAGTATCAATTGAATTTCAGAAAATATCAATTGATTTTCGGAAATAATCAATTGTATTTCAGAAAGCATCAATTGTTTTTCAGAAAGTATCATTTGTATTTCAGAAAATATCAATTGAATTTCAGAAAATATCAATTGAGTTTCAGAAAATATCAAATGTATATCAGAAATTATCAAATGTATTTCAAAAATTATCAAATGTATTTCAGAGACCATCAAATGTTTTTAAGAAAATTTTAAATGTATTTCAGAAAACAATTTCAGAAAATATTAAATTTATTTCAGAAAATATGAATTGAATTTCAGAAAATATCAATTGAGTCTCAGAAAAATAGTCAGAACGCACATATTTTTTTAGTATTACACTGGGATTGTAATATTTCTTGAAAACTACATGTCGTCACCTAAAATGCAAAGGACGTAACTAATATTTGTATTTTTTTTTTACAGGAGAAGCAAAAAACATCATAAAACAAAAACTACTTTAAACTTAATACCCAAATTTTAGAATCAAGCTGAAAAATAAAGATGGATTTTTATTTATGAAAACAAATTTATGGTATGAGAGTAGTTTTTAAGTAAAAGATCGTAACTACAATACAAAAAATCAATTTTGAACTTTTTGATAGTTACGACCTTTTGCATTTTAGGTGACGATATAAACGTGTTTTTTTTTTTCAAAATGATGAATTCAAAATTGGTCAAAATTCTATCCTGGTGTTTATTCGTAGCTGGTTAACAAATAAAGTCATCTTCTTTCGATTAAAATTCCGCCCTTGATAGTTTATTTCCAGTCCATAACAAATAAGTCCAAATATTGCTAAAGATTTTTTGCGACTCCAAATCACTAATAGAAATAATAATAACTTTTTGGTATTGTAGGGTAAGCTACTTTTTAATTCTGAATTTCAATAGATATTTTCTGAAATTCAATTGATATTTTCTGAAAATCAATTGATACTTTCTGAAAATCAATTGATACTTTCTGAAATACAATTCGAAAAGGTGTAGATGTTTACACATATCCGCTGTGATCGGACTCACATTGATTTTTTTTTAAAGAAAAAGAAGATGCTGTACTTCAATAAAAACGACATTAAAATTTTTGCAGGTAAAATATCTTTGATGCATAAGCTACTTAGTTGCATGAAAATTTTAATCAGTTTTCGTTTTACAATATTTAAGTGATTTCACTAGAATTTTGCTAATACAAAATATTACTATTTACTAAAAAAATAATTGATTTTTGTTAATGAAACACTTGTCTATAAAACCGCATCATCGGATTTTTGAAAAGTAATTGTCGAAAAATTGCTTTTTTGCCAACAAAATACCACTGTGTTCCGTTCTCAGCAAATGGGGATGGGTCCCTTCACTCTATGGGAGATTTCACGAAAAGATCTTGGTTCGAAAGCTTTTAAGATTTAACTTGTGTAACAAAAAAAAGCCTAACAACAATTATATGCGCCACTAATTCGGCTATGGACTAAGGGAAGCGCTTGGTAAAAGTGGGAAAATGCATGCTAAATTATGGGAAAATGCCTGTTAAGTCTATGTCACAAATGGCAAAACTTTTGCTAAATTTGGGCAAATTTATGGGAAAATGCATGCTAAAAATGGGAATTTTTCTGTTAAAAATGCTAAATATACGGAAATTGCATGCTAAATGTAGGGAAATTGCATGCTGAATTAAGAAAAATGATTTTCAAAGCTGCAAATAAAACAAATCTTTCGAGAAAACAACAAGTAAGAAAATTATAGTCGGTCGAGACCGACTATATGATACCCTATACCATGCGTTTAGAGACCCTATCTCTCAGGCCCAACTAACTGGACATAGAAAATAAGCATAAACGAAATTTGAGTGGGATTTTTATTAATTTTTTCGACTGCAGATATGAAAAAGTTCATATCGGATGCTATATATATATGGGGACTAGACCCAAAAATGGACCGATCCTGACCATGTTTAGTAAAGTCTCTTGTATTTTGCAAAACTATATACAAACAAAATTTGAGAAGAATCAGTGCAAGATTTTTCTTTTTTGACAGATTTAAGTGAAGATCGGGAAGCAGCTCTATATAGGGCCTATGAGTAAGAGTTGTCCCAGGGATCATTTTTAGACTACTCATTAATGGATATAATAAATGCATACAAACCCAACTTGAGTAAGATCTATATGATAATTTGGATCTTATGGCAATATATGTTGATTTCATAGGGGTCATTTGTATGGGGGCTAGGTCTGAACATGGACCGATTCTCACCAATTTTAACAGCTTTCATCCTATGGCCGACAAAAGATCAAATACCAAATTTCGTCAAAATATATTCATATTTGCGACCTGCAGTTTGATTACAAGCTTTACATGGACACACAGACGGACGGACGGACGGACGGACGGACATCGTTAAATCGAATCAGATAGTGATTCTGATTCGATCGGTATAATTAAAGATGGGTGTAGGTCAAATATTTTTGGTTGTTACAAACAGCAGCACAAAGTCATTATACCCAAACCACATAGTGGTATAGGGTATAAAAACATGCACATGACATGCATTTTTACCATTTCGCATGTATTTCCCATAGACTTAACGGGCATTTTCCCATAATTTAGCATGCATTTTCCCATTTCTGTACAGCAAAACCAATTCTCTCAATTCGGCCAGTGGACTGAAGCAGAAGTTGATACTGATTTCCATTTTCCATAGATTGTTCAAAGATTAAGCTTATTTTTGGATGTAAGTTTAAGTAAATAAGCAAAATTCGCGCATTTAGACGAAAGATAATCCACAATCTTTTTTCCAAACAGCATTAAATCTGTAGAAACATATATAATCAAAATTATATAAAACTATATATACTAATCACATTCGATATAAACATAAGAATCTCGCCTAAATTAATTATGGTTAGACCTAAGACCCTTTTCCGAAACTTATGGTATAGTGTATAGAATAGTTGGTCTTGTTTTTAGACTCTTTCTTTTAACTCATACTCTCTGTATGTCTGACTGTCTGTCTGTCTGCCATGGGTGGACCCCATTCCCCCTTATCTAATTGATTTGAAACTTGGCCCATAGTCTTGTCGTGACTACAGATTAATTTTGGGGTAGTCACGCACAGTCACTCGTGGTCACGCACAGTCACGGAGTGATCTAAATGTCATTTCCCCTCATCCGATCGATCTCAACCTTGATCCGTACAGTTGCTGTGAAAAAATGATTAACTTTGTCTTAGTCACGCACAGTCACTCGTAGTAAATGTCATTCCCCTCATCCGATCGATCTCAACCTTGGTCCATACAGTTGCTGTAGAAAAATGATTAACTTTGACTTAGTCACGCACAGTCACGTGTGGTCACGCACAGTCACGGAGTGATCAAAATGTCATTTCCCCTCATCCGATCGATCTCAAACATGGTCCATACACTTGCTGTGAAAAAAAGATTAACTTTAACTTAGTCACGCACATTGACGCATGGTCACGCACAGTCACGGAGTGATCTAAATGTCATTTACCCTCATCCAACCGATTTGAAACTTGGTCCATACACTTGCTGTGAAATAAATTAACTTTGACTTAGTCACGCACAGTCACGCATGGTCACGCACAGTCACGGAGTGATCTAAATGTCATTTACCCTCATCCGACCGATCTGAAACTTGGTCGATATAATTGCTGTAAAGAAAGATCAACTTCGACATAGTCACGCACAGTCACGCATAGTCACACACAGTCACGGAGTGATTTAAAACCCATCTTCCCTTATCCGATCAATCTAAAACTTGGTCGATAGACTTGCTGTGAAAAAAGATTAACTTTAACATAGTTACGGAGATATTAAAACCCCACTTCCCCTCATCCGATGGTTCTGAAATTTTGTCCATAGACTTGTTGTGGCCAAAGATTATTTTTAAGATAGTCACACACAGTCACGCACAGTCACGGAGATATTCAGAACTCAGATGCTTAAGGAAAGAAAGAATTTTAATAAAAACTTTGTTTTTATGGGTTAGATTATTATTCCAATTATGTCTTCATATTTTGTTCCGAATATGTGGTGTTTGGTACATGTATTGTTAACAAATTGCTTTTTTTTTTTACAAAAAAATGTTTTGTTTGTACTGTTAGTACAAAAATGAAACATCAAAAATAGAATATAAATGAATATGCGAGCATATCTGTATTGAAGAACTTAAAACAAACTACATATTAAAATTTATTCCATAACTTCGCAGCAAAACAAAACAATTTCTAACTCAAAACAAATAAATTTTTGTTAAAATAATAAAAGTAAGAGTAAAAGCTTTTCAACTCACCTGTAAATGTGTTAAACCCACAACATTGTCGTTGATTAATTTTAGCCATTGGCTTAAAATCGCTAAATCATCACAGTGTATGATGCCCGTTGATGTACCATTTATGCCACGAACTTCGAAAGCATTTTGTCTTAATTTATCAGTACCGTAAATATAACGTGTTACATAAGCCATCATTAGGGGTACTAAACTCAGAGAAGGGAAGAGAATAAATTATTATATGAAAATGTATTTAAAGACCAGTGAAAGTTTATACAAGTAAGTAGAATGGAATGAAAAAGTAATGGAAAAAGGGAAAGTACGAGTAGGGTAGTGATATTTGTGTGAATTTGTGCACTTGATTAAACTATAAAAATGGAAATTGAATAAATAATTTCAGCGTTAATTTGAATTTGTTTGGAAGAGTTTAAAATTTCTTCTTTGAATTAAAATTTAATTTTTTTTAGAAAATTTTTGTTGGTGTTATAAATGGAAATTCTTTTGAATTGTGAAAAGACGAATATAAAATGGCAAAAACTGCAGCTTGAAGCTGAAATTCGAAAGTAAAACTTTCCTCTTCTAACAAACATTTAAAATTCTTAAACAGCTTTTGCTAAAATGATCGACTTTTCCGCTAATATCTTAAATCATGTTTACTATTACAAAAAATTTCCAATAACTTAAAGCTTTTCCATAAGAATTTCATTCAATTACAATGTAATTTATTAAGTTATTTTTCCTTTTACAACTTCTCTTTTTATGTTGTTTTCTTTTATGTCCGTTTTAACTTACCTGCCACAACATCAACCCATTTCCTTTCAGGCTCTGAACAAATTGACATTGGTCTACTACAGCTACGACTTATAGTGCCGTTATTTACCGAGGACTTGTATCCTTCGTCAGCCTTTAATTCAGCACATGTTGTATCATTATCTGAGTCTGGTGTATCTTTTGCCACTTAATAAAGAGAAAGTAAAATGAAAGAAAGAAATTTTAACAAATGAAATATATATATGTAAGTTAGTGTTATTGTATGTAGGTATGTATGTATATAACATTTACAAACGAGTAATATATATGCATACACTATGTGTATATGTAGAAGTTCTTGTCGTTCCTGTAAAGAGAATAGGGCCATGACAAGCGAGTAATACACATACATATACAAAAGAAGTTAATTAATACAAAGAGACAGCCCCAATCCAACAAATTAAATGCACTTTAAAGTACTTCTACCTCATATATAATTAAGACTCAAATTACATTTCTTTTTTAAGGTAAACATGTATATTATGAACGTAAAAAATCATAAACGTTATTTTTTATCAGTTGAAATGTCACGTCGTTGTCTCAGTTAACACAGTTAGTACAGTTTTTAGTTTGTAAATTTTTATACCCTGTACCACAATGTGGTGAGGGTAAAAAAAATAAAAAAAAAATATGTGACCCAAAACCATTTTTTATTATATCAAGTAATTCTGAGTCGATTTAGAGATCTCAGTCCATCTGTTTTTCTGTTTCTCTGTCCGGCTGTGTGTCCATGTAAACCATGTAAGCAAATTACAGGTTGCAAATCTATATCAGGCTGACAGCCATTTTTTTGGAATTTCAAGACGTGCTGGGCGGATTACTCTGACACTGGATCTAAAACTTTGGTGCACAAAATTTGAACCAAATCGAACAAGGCTTTCTAGACGCGCATTGAGTTCAAATTTTAAATAAGCATTTATATGTAAAAATTATCAAAAAAAAATAATTTTTCACAAAAATTTTATATTAATAATTGCACTTCAATCAAATTAATTAATAAACCATAATCTAGAGTAAATTATCTTTCTAATAAAACAACAAAATCTATTAACGCTTGAAAAACAGTCAAGTTATATCAAGTTCCCCAGGTAATATGTGCGCCGCACATTGGGTTGAAGAGGGTCAAAAGTGAGGATTAATTCAAAAATTGAAATGAGTATTTTGTAATAAATTTTTATACTGAGTAACAGAGTATAAAATGGGCCATCACTAACTGTCAAAATTATTGTTCTAAGCTGTTTACTTTTCTTGTTACACTCTCTCAAAGTTCAACAATTTTTTTGAATTTTGCTCGAAGTGGTAAAAAGTACAAAACGAGATATTTCAAATTTATTTTTTTCAGTTTTTTTTAAATTCTAACTTTTTTCAAATGAATGCGTCAACTTCAGGTATTTGACTGTATTATTAAAAAAAAATTTTTAGATAAATGTTTTAGAAATATTTTAAATAATTTTTTGAAAATTGTCCTATAAAGATGGTATTTTTTAAAAAGAGATTGAGTTTCAACGTAATTCTAGATGAGATCGGGTAAAACTATTTAAACAGAAAAAATCTTTTTTTAGTTTTTGTTTTGTGTTTATTTTCGTAGCTGTGATTGTTATTGTTGCTGTTGTAAATAAGTAACCTAGTATTACAATAAATAATTTTAATGATCATGCACATTATAGTGGAGCGAAAAATCGAAGCTCTGAAATTACAAAATGTTCTCGGGTAAAAAGTTTTAGCACAATACAAAAAAATTGCAGGAAACTAAAAGTGTTAAGACAGATTGCAAATAAAGTTTTCAATTTAAAAGGATGTCCTTGTCTAAACTCTGATACATAACATTTAAAAAATGAGCAACATACGACAACGTTTATATATATTCTATATATGACAAAAGTTGATGCAGAATTGATAGAAAGAATGCATGTGATACTTATTGCTGTATCTTGCGGGCACGAGATTCACGAAGAAAAATTTAGAAAATATACTCAGAATACAGCCAGACATTTTGTTAAGCTCTATCCGTGGTATTATATGCCTCCAACTTTACATAAATTCCTTATTCACGGGCCAGAAATAGTAAGATACGCCTTGTTGCCAATAGGTCAACTATCTGAGGAAGCTCAAGAAGCTAGAAATAAAGATTTTAAAAATTACAGAGAACACTATTCTCGTAAATGCAGTCGGGAGAAGTCAAATGAAGATATATTCAATAGGTTACTTCTTAGTTCGGGGCCTCTAATTACCACTAAAAGCAAAAATTATACCAAAAAAATATATAATATACCACAGATGGCACTAGATTTATTAATTTTGCCCAAGATTTCTGATGAAGAAGAGATTAATGAAGATATTGATGATGATAATTATGAAGATGCTGATTATATTTATGAAGGTGATGATAATAGGGAGGATCCTTGATTTTAATTGTATATATATATATATTTAAGTTTTTCTTAAATAAGAACAATATAAAATAAAAAATAAACAATAACAATAAATGCATACAAAATTTTCAATTATAAATGTAGCAATATATTCAATATTAATTGAATTAATTTTTTTAAATTTTTTTTTAATTTTTCTGAAATGGTTGTTTGTTTTGTGCTTATTATTATTCATCAATAAAAACATAATATTATTTTATAATGTGAATTTTTTTGAGTTAAATTTGTGGAATTGTGGAATTTGGAAAATAAAATCGGATTTTAAAATTCAATTTTTATAATATAAATACATATTAAATATCTATTCCTTTTTAATTTAAAAAAAAAATTTATTTTTTCTAAAAGCAAATTAACTAAGTTCTAACTTGCAATTTCATTTACTAATTTATCGCTTTTTATTCCAAAGTTACAGCGAAAATTGTAAGAAAAGATAATTTTTTCCAAAACACAAAAAAGCTCCTAACGGGTTAAAACAAATTTTTTCCCACTTTTTTTTTTTAACAATATTTTGAAATTACGTCTTCCCTGAATTAATCCTCACTTTTCATGCTTTTCAACCCACTGTGCGCCGCAGACAATTTGATTAAGGAAATCGAGCTTACATTTTCAAAGACATTGAAATAATTTACAGCAATAACATTTTTCCATTCTCCTGATCCCAAAATGATCTTATGTAAAGTATTTTGCTTTTCGTCTACTGCTATGCCGTTCTAAATAAATGTCAAAACGGTACGTATTTTTAAGCACTATCTCAAAATCTCCAATTATACTTTTTCAAAAATTTTGTTCAAGAAATTTACTGAAATCAACGATTGCACTTTAAGGTCTTATTAACAAAATACATGTGATTAAAAATGCCAAATATTGTATGTATCCTGTTCATAATTTGGCGAGGGCAGCGTTTCTATTTCAGGAGATTTGAAAAAAAATTGATTTTTCATACTTTTTCAACCTTTAGGCTACATCATTTTGGTGTTTGAATATTTCTATCTTTTGCTAAAATATTTTACTGCTTGATATAAGTTTTCAGCCTTGTAAATTAAGGTAAAATTGAAATACTATAAACTGTCCCTCTTTAAGCTCAAAGGTCAAATTTAAAGAGATTTACATTTTTTTAAAACAAAATATGGAAATATTATATATTTGTGGAAGAATTTCGATAAAACTTGTTGATAATATTTTAATAATTCTAGAAAATAATATTCGGGACTTATTTTCTGAAAAAATATTGTCCAAAACTTAAATGTCGTCAATGATACTGCAGAAAGAGGCATAAAGTTGATTCAAGAATACTATGGCAAAATTACAAAAGATGAGGAGCAGAAACAACATTTAACCCTTCGATTCATAACCGGGTACCCGTGTACCTTTTTTGACTTTAAAGTGCTGCTGTGCCTATAATTTTTGAGATATGGACATAAAACTCCGAATCATGAGAGATTTTGGCTAAACTAAGATTTAAATACGAAAAAATTCAAAATATTTTCAATATTTTCTTTAAAAAATGATTTTAAATGTTTTACCCCCATAAACACACAACCGGGTCCCCGGGTACCCTAATGCAATTCCTATGTAAATGCCTGACATGTAAATGAAAAAACGTTTTTTTGTGTTGTTTTTATTGGAAATAAATGTCTTTTTTATTTATTTTATCATATTTTATATATATTATATTATAATTCATCCGAATCACTATCGTTGTTATTGTTGCAATTGTAGCATTTAGTAATTGTTATGGCGTGCTCATCGCATATCGGCGTGCTACATATGCTGCAATTTTTTCTAGTTTTTCTTCTGCGCTTATTTGGAAGAAGGTTGCACATGTAGCACACGCCCGCATGTACTTTTCTGCCCCTTTGTCGTGCTGACGGAGATGTTGACGGACCTGCAGCACAAAGCACACTCTCCAACGGCCTTCCGATGATGCTTTCAATTGCATTTTTTGTTGAAAATTGGCGCACGCTTTCCACATTTGAAATTCTATTTTCTATAACAGGAATGCACAGGTTTTCTGCCAGTTGACGCAGGAAATTCTTCCTGCGCGTCGTGGTGTATCGTGCAGTTTGATTATTTCCATAATATATGATGTGTGATGCAAATGCGCTCACATCAATGATGTTATAGAAAAATGCCATCGGCCATCTTCTTGTTTGTCGCTGGGTCGTGTATTCTTGGAGCGTTTGGTCCATTACGTCCACCCCACCTTTTGTTTGGTTATAAAAATTTATAATTTCTGGTTTCCCATTCTCGTCAATTTGGGCACCATCATGCATACTAGAAAGAAGGATGACCGAGTTGGACTTCCGCTGCTTATATGGGAGCAGTGTTACCTTGTCGTAGAAGCCAAATAAACTTGAACCAACGTCTTTTTTTTTGTCTTCTTTCATCTCCGCAGGGATGTAAGCTTTGTTGCGGCGGAGTGTACCCACAATGCTGAGCTTTTCTACTTTTAGTTGCCTAGCCAACGGCAGCGTCGTAAAAAATTATCCATTGTTATATTTCGTCCGCTACCGTAGTATGGCCCAACTAAATCTCTCACCACTCTTTCGCCAACACCAACTTCACGACCAGTTTCTTGTTTGCCATGAAGTGGATATGAGTTTTTGGCATCGCAAATCCACCATACTTTTATGCCATATTTTGCTGGCTTCGAGGGTATATATTGGGTGAATTTGGTTCTACCATGGTATGGATATAATTGTTCATCAATGGTCAAATATTCTGATGGCACATAATATCTGGCAAGATTTGCATTGAGCATTATCCAAATATCGCGAATTGGCGCCGCTTTGTCTTGACGCTGCCGCTCTACCCGTGTTCTGGGGTCGTCAAACCGCATAAAACGCAGCAAATCGAAAAACCTGTTTATTCCCATGGTGGCGCGGAATATTGGGTGAGCCTGTGACGTCCACAAATCTCTTGCGTTTTCGTCATTAGAACGATTTGTGCCAGCCATAAAAATCATTCCAATGAACGCATAAATTTCGTTGATTGTCGTGTCTTTCCACTTCAACTGACGTCTATTGGGATTCGCTTCATTGTACGCATTATATGTGGCATGCGCTTTTCTATTTGTGTGGCGCACTATTATATACACCATTTCCACTGTGAGGTATGATTTGAAACACTGCAAAGGCGTCATATTTTCAGTAATCCGCGCTGGACCACAGAGGTCTCTGAATATATTGTGGCTTCTCACTTGTTGGCAACTACGTGGTGTTCGCTGCCATTGTGTGCCGTCACGTGCAGTCATGTAGTCTGCTGGGTTTGTTGTTGGTGCATCTTCTTGCATATCATCATCTTCACTTTCATCATCAAAGAAAATTTCCTCTGGTGCGTCAATAGCAGCTGCAATTTCGTTTGCGTTGTCAACATTCAAATCTTCATTCTCTGATTCCGAAACTTCGCCAGTATAGGACACATTTCCTTCATTTTGGTCTTCCACAGGGTCCACTTCAAGGTCCTCATCTTGAGTCGCTTCCTCAAATAAACGTTGAATATATGTGCTTCTTGCTTCATCACTCAAATTCCAGTATTCCCTTGTAGACAAATATCGGTCGTTGCGGCTCATTTTTCACCAACTTCACTGTTCAAATATTCAACACAGACTGGCGAAGCAAATGAAATATTTCAATTTTACGACACAAATGAACATCTGCTATCTAATTCAAAAGCAATTAAGCAAGTAGGTACCGAAAATAAGCAAAATAAGCAAATAAACAACCCTTACATAAAACTAGTTTCTGCCTACTTGTGTCGCTTTAGGTACTTATATACGAACAGAAACCAGTTTTTTTTCCAAATATCAAATTTGTACAGTTGAGAACGCAAAATATAATCAACAACAAAAATATTTACAGGAAAATATTATTTTATTTCAATAAACGCAAAACAACCTACTTCGGGTACCCGGGTACCTGGTTATGAAATTAAAGGAGTTTTGCTGGTTATGAATCGTACGGTTAATGAAAGTAGCTATCTATTTTTTACGTGTGTGTTAATTTTGTCTTTTTGTTAAATTTTTTTCATTTAACAGGTGGTGTAAAAATGAAAATTTACAATCTCTACAAAGAGATTAAGATTTATAAGGTTAATTTTTGTTTTTTAATTAATTAATTTATTTCTGAAATAAGAACGTTTAAAAATTTTTCGCGTGTGCCAAAATGTGTCCTAGATATAAAAAAAAAATAGGTAGGTATGTTTCATACCGTCCCACTGTGGCTGAAATTTTGATTTCATTGGCCAAAAGTATAATTTTTTTGTCACCGATTTTTAAAATTTTAACGCTTTTCTGTAGCTAATATATCCAGATGAGAGTAGCCAAACAATTACAGTTAGATGGGCAGTAAATTGAATTAAGCTACCAATTAGTGCTGACAGTGATAGATGTCAGGCTTTGACTAACACGAAGGCTGCATCTAGCTGCATTATATGCCAAGCAACATCAAGCCAATTAAACCAAGTCCCGACAAAATCAGTAGATAATACCGATGCATATGAATTTGGATTATCACCACTACATGCAGGAATACGACTTATAGAACACATACTAAACATCAGTTATGATTTGGATTTCGGGTTTTCAGAATCAATAAGAAACAACGAAACCAACAAAGAGTTAAGAAGTTCAAAAAAGAAACATGTTCAAGATGAATATCGCAAATTTGGATTGATTATAGCCAAAAGAAGGGTCAGGCACTACAAATGATGGCAATACCGCAAGAAGATTCTTTTCAGATCCAGAAACAGCATCTGAAATAACAGGAGTGGATTTGAACCTTATATTCAGATTTAAAATAATCCTAGAAGTACTTGCGTGCAATGAAGAAATTGACTCTAGAAAATTTGGAGATTATGCTAAGGAAACTGCAATAATATACACAACCAACTACTCATGGAGAAATATGTCTGCAACAGTTCACAAAATCCTTTCTCATGGAGAAGATGTCATTAAATATCAATTGGTGCCACTTGGAGCTCTGTCAGAGGAGGCTCAGGAAAAAAGGTATAAGGATTACAGATTTTATAGAGTGCACAATACTAAAAAAATTTCACGAAATTCCACAAATAATGATCTATTTAATATATTATTGGCAACGTCAGATCCGTTCATCTCCAGTATTCGAAATCAATGGAAAGTCGAACATCGGGATTTAGATGAAGAAGTCAAAAAACTACTATAGAACAGAAATAACACAGAACAAAATATGGAATATTTGCAATCAATATTTGAGTCAAATGAATAATAATTATAATTGCCTTTCATTGCTATTTAAATACGAAAAACATAGTATTAGTAAAAAATAATAATAATAAACGGAACCTCCCATTATTACAAAAGCTATTTAAATCTATTTAAATCTATATATATTTAAATCTATAGCAAGATTTTTAGATAATATTATTTACGTTTTTTGAAGTGTAAATATTCTTTGAGTGTAAACAAATTTGCAAATTTGACAATAAGAAATTTTTAATTTTTCAGCAGTAATAGCAAAATCTCCAGTTGATTTTACTATTTTTTTTAGTGAAATTTTTTTTTTGAGTGTAACATTAAAAAAATCCCATTAGTACAAAAAATGTTTATAATTATTATTAAAATCCTAATATTAAATTTTTTAATAAATAAAAAAATAATAAACACATTTCACTCTAAAAGTTATAAAAAAAAAAGTTCAACTTTGACCTAGAAAGTCCTCAATCAATTTTAATGTAATTAAAATCGAGTCAAGCTGAACTAAATATCTATCCACGGAAAAAAAATTGCTTAAATATTTTTATCGGTTTAAAAGTTACAGAATTTTGGCCAATGAAAAACGAAAAGCATGAAAAGTGAGGATTAATTCAAGGAAGACGTAATTTCAAAATATTGTTAATTTTTTTTAATGGATATTCATTAATGCATAAAAAACCAACATTAAAAAAAAAAAAAAAAAAAAAAGTGGAAAAAAAATTTGTTTTAACCCGTTAGGAGCTTTCTTGTGTTTTGGAAAAAATGATCTTTTCTTACAATTTTCGTTGTAACTTTGGAATAAAAAGCGATAAATTAGTAAATGAAATTGCATGTTAGTACTTAGTTAATGTGCTTTTAGAAAAAATAAATTTTTTTTTTAAATAAAAAAGGAATAAATATTTAATATGTATTTATATTATAAAAATTGAATTTTAAAATCCGATTTTATTTTCCAAATTCCACAATTCCACAAATTTAACTCAAAAAATTCACATTATAAAATAATATTATGTGTATGTGCACAAAAAAAAACAACCATTTCAGAAAAATTAAAAAAAAAAATGTTAAAAAAATTAATTCAATTAGTTAATATTGAATATATTGCTACATTTATAATTGAAAATTTTGTATGCATTTATTGTTATTGTTTATTTTTTTTTATACCCTATACCACTATGTGGTTTGGGTATAATGACTTTGTGCTGCTGTTTGTAACAACCAAAAATATTTGACCTAGACCCATCTTTAATTATACCGATCGAATCAGAATCACTTTTTGAGTTGATTTAATAATGTCCGTCCGTCCGTCCGTCCGTCCGTCCGTCTGTGTGTTCATGTAAAGCTTGTAATCAAACTGCAGGTCGCAAATATGAATATATTTTGATGAAATTTGGTATGTGAGCTTTCATCGGCCATTTAATGAACGCTATTGAAATTGGTGAGAATCGGTCCATGTTCAGACCTAGCCCCCATACAAATTACCCCTATGAAATCGACATAAATTGACATAAGATCCAAATTGTCATATAGATCTTACTCAAATTGGGTTTGTATGCGTTCATTACATCCACTAATGAGTAGTCCAAAAATGATCCCTTTGGCCCAATATAGAACTGCTTCCCGATCTTCACTTAAATCTATTAAAAAACAAAAATATTGCACTAATTCTTCTCAAATTTTGTTTGTATATATATTTTTGCAAAATACAAACGACTTTACCAAACATGATCAGGATCGGTCCATTTTTAGACCTAGTACCCATATAGATATAGCATCCGATATGAACTTTTTGATATCTGCAGCCAAAAAAATTAATAAAAATCCCACTCAAATTTGGTTTTTGCTTATTTTATATGTCCAGTTAGTTGGGCCTAAGAGATAGGGTTTCTAAACGCATGGTATAGGGTATCGTATAGTCGGTCTAGACCGACTATAATTTTCTTACTTGTTTTTATTTTATATTGTTCTTATTTAAGAGAAACTTAAATATATATATATATACAATTTAAATCAAGGATCCTCCGTATTATCATCGCCTTCATAAATATAATCAGCATCTTCATAATTATCATCATCAATATCTTCATTAATCTCTTCTTCATCAGAAATCTTGGGCAAAATTAATAAATCTAGTGCCATCTGTGGTATATTATATATTTTTTTGGCATAATTTTTGCTTTTAGTGGTAATTAAAGGATCCGAACTAAGAAGTACCCCATTGAATATATCTTCATTTGACTTCTCTCGACTGCATTTACGAGAATAGTGTTCTCTGTAATTTTTAAAATCTTTGTTTCTAGCTTCTTGGGCTTCCTCAGATAGTTGACCTATTGGCAACAAGGCGTATCTTATTATTTTTGGCCCGTGAGTAAGGAATTTATGTGAAGTTGGAGGCATATAATACCACGGATAGAGCTTAACAAAATGTCTGGCTGTATTCTGAGTATATTTTCTAAATTTTTCTACGTGAATCTCGTGCCCGCAAGATACAGTAATAAGTATCACATGCATTCTTTCTATCAATTCTGCATCAACTTTTGTGATTTGAGCAGAAACATCTGCATTTTGAAAAAACCGTCTGGCAGTGTTGCCATCATTTGAGTTTCCAAAACCTGGCTTTGGTTGGTCCACGATCAGTCTAGTTTTCTATCTAAAGTCTTTTTGAATCCGTAATTTTGTTACTGAAACCATTTTTTATCATCATCAGACCTAGCCTGCCATTTTTTGATTGGAATTTTATATGATAAGTGAAGAAGACATTCAAAAAATCGTATCCATCCATGAAGTATAGATAAACCAAACTATTTACTTCTTTACCAATCATTCTATCAACAGAATTAAAATCCTTGCTTGTTGAACCACAAATGTAGCACTTTTGTGTGGATGTTGTATCCGTAATAGCATTACAAACTTTTCCATCAATCATTACTAACATCAGTTTGTGATTTATTTTTATTGATTTTTCTCCTAATAAAACTACAGAATCCAAAAGAAGTTCAATTTCGTTTTCAACCCGTTCTTTTTCAAGTTTTGCAGTAGTTGCTGTTTTCTTTATAAATTCTATTTTTAAAGGTCTACAGAATCTAGTGGAAGATGGACGAGGATTTTGCCAAATTATCAGTGGTACAATAGATGTAATGAATACAGAAGAATCACTAGAATTTAAGCCATGAAATGCTTGTTTATAGGAACTATGTCCAGAGCTTCCATCAAATCCCCATTTAGAAAATAATGTTATTGTGGACAGTTGTTCATGGCTTAAAGAAATAATTTCGGTTTGTTTTATCTCGACTAGACGCTCAATAGTATGATCAAAAAGATCTTGTAGACTTACTTGAACTGAAGTTTCACAAATTTTCAAGTTATAACGTTTCGGGTAACATTTTTATCTGGAGCAGCTTTTCTAATAATATTGTATTGGCTTCGAGTTAATTTTGCTTCTACTAGAAGAGCTTCTTCTGCACTCAACTGCTGCGATACATTACTGATGCTTTTTTTTATATTTTGTCGCTTTTGTGCGAGATGATGTATTTTCTTTAAGTATTTGTGATGCATGGGTTTGACAAGAAGCTCTCAAACTCATTTGCGCTGCATGTGTTAAAATAGGCAAAGGAACACTATCTCTAATTTCTTTACTTTTTTTTTTGCTTTTGTGTTATCTTTACACACTTCAAATGATAAGTCCTTACGAACTCGTTTTGATGAGGATTCTTTCATTTTAACAAAAGATATTGAAGAATCCAACCAATTGGCATTATATTTGAAAAATAGAGCCTCTGTTCTTTTAACTTTTTCAAACCGAGACTTAAAATCCGTGCAAAAGTAATTTAATCTTTTAAGAAAATCTTTCATATCTGTTGGGTTGACACGTTTGATTAATTCCATTCGCAGATATTTGATTTATTTATTTATTTTACGTTTTTATACCCTATACCACTATGTGGTTTGGGTATAATGACTTTGTGCTGCTGTTTGAAACTACCAAATATATTTGACCTAGACACATCTTTAATTATACCGATCGAATCAGAATCACTATCTGATTCGATTTAACGATGTCCCTCCGTCCGTCCGTCCGTCCGTCCGTCTGTGTGTCCATGTAAAGTTTGTAATCAAACTGCAGGTCGCAAATATGAATATATTTTGATGAAATTTCGTATAGAAGCTTTTGTCGGCCATGAGATGAACGCTATTGAAATTGGTGAGAATCGGTCAATGTTCAGACCTAGCCCCCATACAAATGACCCCTATGAAATCGACTTAAATTGCCATAAGATCCAAATTATCATATAAATCTTAGTCAAATTGGGTTTGTATGTGTTTATTACATCCATTAATCTGTGGTCCAAAAATAATCCCAATGGGACAACTCTTAGTCATAGGCCCCATATAGAGCTGCTTCCCGTGAAGTTCGGGATCTATCAAAAAACAAAAATATTGCACTGATTCTACTAAAATTTTGTTTGTATATATTTTTGCAAAATACAAGAGACCTTACCAAACATGGTCAGGATCGGTCCATTTTTGGGCCTGGTCCCCATATAGATATAGCATCCGATATGAACTTTTTCATATCTGAAGAAAAAAAATTTATAAAAATCCCAATCAAATTTGGTTTAGCTTAATTTCTATGTCCAGTTAGTTGGGCCTATGGGGTAGGGTCTCTAAACGCATGGTATAGGGTATCCTATAGTCGGTGTAGACCGACTATAATTTTCTTACTTGTTTTATTTGGGTACATACATACATTAGAGTGGACTGAAAAACCATTTGGCCAAACTTTATATAGAATATATATAAACGTTGTCGTATCTTGCTCATTTTTTAAATGTTATGTATCAGAGTTTAGACAAGGACATCTTTTTAAATTGAAAACTTTATTTGCAATCTGTCTTAACACTTTTAGTTTCCTGCAATTTTTTTATATTGTTCTAAAACTTTTTACCCGAGAACATTTTGTAATTTCAGAGCTTCGATTTTTCGTGCCACTATAATGTGCATGATCATTAAAATTATTTATTGTAATACTAGGTTACACATTTACAACAGCAACAATAACAATCACAGCTACGAAAATAAACACAAAACAAAAACTAAAAAAAGATTTTTTCTGTTGTGTTTTCAAGCATTTTTTTTAATTTTATACTGGGGACTTTTAATAAAAACTTGATTTTTACATTCGTTGGCAAGTATTGGCAAAATATTTTTTTGGAATACACAAGTAGATATCCCATATTTTTCTACAATGTAAATAAATTTACCTGATCTCATCTAGAATTACGTTGAAACTCAATCTCTTTTTAAAAAATACCCTCTTTTTAGGACAATTTTCAAAAAATTATTAAAAATATTTCTAAAACATTTATCTAAAAATTTTTTTTTTAATAATACAGTTAAATACCTGAAGTTGATGCATCCATTTGAAAAAAAGTTAGAATTAAAAAAAAAAAATGAAAAAAATTAAACTTGAAATATCTCGTTTTTCACTTTTTACCACTTCGAGCAAAATTAAAAAAAATTGTTGAACTTTGTGATAGTATAGCAAGAAAAGTAAACAACTTAGAACAATATTTTTGACAGTTAGTGATGACCCAGTTTATAGTCTGTTACCCGGTATAAAAATTTATTACAAAATACTCATTTCAATTTTTGAATTTATCCTCACTTTTGACCCTTTTCAACCCAATGTGCGTCGGAAAGGTCAATATATCTAGTTTCTCAGTATACATTTTATGTTTAAGGTTTTAGTAACACTTATTACACACTAATAGACAAAAAATCGAATTAGTGCATATGGTAAAAATTGAAAAACCGTTGTTACAAAACATTTTCTTGATAGATATACTACTCGAATCCCACTAAGCGACCAAAAAGCCCTTAAAGGAAAAAACATAAGCTGTCTTTTGAGCAAAACAAGGGCGTTTTTTTGAAAAAGAGTCAAAAAATTTTTGAGTTTGCAAAAAAAGTAAAAAAAAAATTTTTTTATTTTTTTTCCCAAAAGATTGAAGAAATAGCTATCTAAACTATTTGTGACAAATTTTGCTAAGAACAATAGGTAAAAAGTTACATGGATGACAAAAAACACGTGGTTGGTCAAAATGTCAAATTTGGACCCCCTGTAACTCAGAGAGTTCTGAACCGATCCTGTTGAAAAACTGTGCCTAACTACTGTCCAGTAGGACTAGCCTTGGTGCAAATTTCATCCCGATCGGAAGACATCGGTTTCAAAAAGTTGGATCACTTGACATCAAACGCCCCATATATATTCATATTTGCAAACTTTAGTTTGATTACAAGATTTACATGGACACTTATAACATGGAACTTGTTTGTCACATTGTGGTCAGCACACCCAGTTGTGAACAGATTGATTAAAAGCAATTTTATAGCACACATAAAATAATTTATTTTGTAGTAAACGAAGTATGTGAACAGTTTTAAGATGTATTCAAGGCGTGATGTATTGATGTCACAAAGGCAGTAGTTGTTGCAAAGTCTATCAATTCACCAAGGAAATTATTATACGATTAGATAAGTAATTGAGATTTTATAGTGCATAAAAAAGCTATTTAAATTTTTCAAAAGAAGTACCAAGGACCATATATAAAAGAGGATAAGCAAATTGAAAATTTGTAGCTCGAAATGTTACAATGCAACAGGGAAAAGATGGCTATATACATGTCACATCAAATTGTAACAGAAAAATGTTGCTGGACGAAAGGAATGTGATTGTGTGACTTATACACGCTCATTGGTTGTGGCACAAAATTTTTACGATAATTGAAAGTTATTATAACACACATTTGCACTCATAATTGTATATTAAAAAGTATAATATATTAAAAAGTAAATTTTTCCAAAAGGAAAATAATTCGAAAAAAATCTAAAAAGCCCTTTTCAGGGCTACAAAATATTTACTAACAAGAAAATAAATTGCGATATTAAATAAGTTTTTTAGAAGAAAACAGGAAAATATAAGTTTTATAAAATGTGGAAAATATATTATAAATTAAAAAAAAAAAAAAAAAAAAAAATATTTTTTTAAGAGTAGACAAACTTTTTAATTTTTATCAATGAACTTTTTGGTTTTTGTGCAATTCATTCATCTTCATCTTTATTTTGATTTTATACTTATAAAAAAGAAGCAGTGACAAGAATTAAATCTCTTTTGGATTTATTTTTTGGCCCTGAAATGTGCCTTTTATATATTTTGTGGCCCTGAAAAGTGCCGTTTATATATTTTGTGGCCCTGAAAAGTGCCTTTTATATATTGAATTTCGCAACGAATCATCAACGGTCAGCTTTTGTACCTTTAGTCACAACACGATTATCCAAAAAAGCTAAATAATGAAACAAAACTAAATATTTTATTAATAAATAGTTAATATATAATTGTATTAAAAAATAAGTATTTAACATAAAAATTAATTTTATTTAAATGGTGCGTGGTGAAGAAGAAGAGAGCATATATTTCAAAAATTCAGAACTGCACTGTATTCTTAATCGGAATGGTTTCTGGCATTTCAGCCTTCATCAGCGATTTATTGAACATTGTGATAATTGTTATGTTTTAATTGAATAGATTGTTTCTATATGAAAATTTTTTCTACTTAGGGCGGCCGTGAGGTTTTGAACCATGAACCTTCACATACACTCGTACTTGCACTTTTTGGTCAGCGCTTTAACACACTCACCTAAAGTCAGGCCTATGAGCAGTGTGGTTAGATTCAGTTTTCGTACCATACAACTTTACTTTGTATTAATTTCAGAAGATACAACTCTGTCCAAACAAACAATCGTTATTTTTGAATTTTGAATATTTTTTGCATTTATACTTCTAATTTCCACTATTCTCAGTTTTCGTAAGAGTTGTCATATGTGATGTACGGTTTTTGTACATACCTACATATGCACTTTACATATATTTGAGATGACGCTTTGAAGCGAAGAAATTTTTTGTTTGTTAAAATTAATATTATTGTAAAATAAACAAATCTAAAGTTGTTAAAATTTGTTATCATCCTACGCAGGTTTTCCAGCACATCGTTGTTTGTTCCCAATTTAACGCATTTAATTGGCATCCAGTTCCTTAACGACAAATTAGATGGCAGTTTGAATTTAAGTGATTCTCTCATAAAATTATACGCTTTGATTGACGTATACTCTATATTTTGTGCAATCGATTTATCCCCCTCGCTGTAAACTTGCTTGTTTTGTAGAATCATTTTTGCAAATGGAATACCTTCCTTGATGACACTTGGACTCCACACAATAATGTTTAGAAGCTTTGTCTTAAGCTTTAGAGCTGATATTTTTCGTTGTGCAGAAACCATTAATTTTTGGCCGAACTTTTTTGAGAGCAGCGAAGAAGTAACATTGCCTTTCTTCATATTTTTTAATAGCCTTTTTGGCTAGGGCATGTAAAATTTGATATTTTCAAAAAAAAAAAAAAAAAAAAAAATAAAAAAGTCATAGCCCTAATGTACATAAATAAACATTGGAAAAATATGAATAAAATAATTTTTAACTTGGTACGAGTTATTCCAATTGTAAACATCATGTTCACGATGGTAAAAGCTTTAATTTTTGTACGGCAGCGTTTAATTTTTTAATTCTGAAAAAATTACATAAATTTTCATTAATAAATTAATTTTATGTCATTTTTGTTTACATGTTGCAGCTGATAGTGTGACCATATTTAAAAAAAAAGAAGCACTTTCTCTCAACACTTTTGGGTAGCTTCGTTTTCTCGATTATTCCGTGTATTTCGTCAATTTGTGCTGCTCCTTTCCTTGCAGCACCATGCCCTCCAAAGGTAGAAATTTCCCAACCGGAATGCCCCCCAATGGCAGAAGTTTTGGAACTGGTATGCCCTCCAACGGCAGTAGTCCTTGCAGCACTATGCCCTCCAAAGATGCAAATTTCCCTACCGATGTTCCACCAACGGCAGAAGACAAAAACGTACAAGCCACATAATTCAAAATAGAAATAATATTATTCTACATATGCACACGGTTGAAAAGGGGGAAGGCAAGGACGATTTTGACGTGTACGCGGTCACCGTAGCATCAAAATTGAGAAAAATGACCCCGCATCAAGGTCTCATTGCTGAGCACTTGATCAATAATACTTTGCTGAAGGGGCTATTGAGAGACTTAACTTTTTTCTTAATTTTTGAATTTTGTTGTTCCTTATTTTTTAGATTTAAGTTTTTGAATTGGTTTTGTCATTATATGTTAATTTAAGTTTTTAAAATGTTTTTATTTAATTTTTAATTTTATTATTTTCTATAAAAATAAAAAAAACTTATTTTCAATCTTTATCAATTTAATGATTGAGTTTGAAATTGTCCAGGCTCAAGATCAAATGTTTTTACTTTAAATAAAGCAAAAAGATTAGCACATTTGTTTCAAAAATTGATCTATATTCTGCATGACAGGTTATACAGCTGTTTCGGGAAGAGTCACCAAACCTCATCAGCAACCAAAAGCAGTATATAATTTGTTTGGTAAAAAAGTTAAGTTCATATACATTTGCTAAAAACAACTAAATGAGAATTCAAGCAAAGAGTTATACTATTTAAGCCTCCTCCAATATAACAAACTAAAATATAAAACAACTTTAAAGCAAATATATTGTTTTATATTTTAGTTTGTTATATTGGAGGAGGCTTAAATAGTATAACTCTTTGCTTGAATTCTCATTGAGTTGTTTTCAGCAAATGTGTATGAATTTAACTTTTTACCAAACAAACTACATATCTACTGCTTTTTATTGCTGACGAGGGTTGCTGACTCTTCCCGAAACAGCTGTATAACCTGTCATGCAGAATATAGATCAATTTTTGGAATAGATGTGCTAATGTTTTTGCTTTATTTAAAGTAAAAACATTTGATCTTGAGCCTGAACAATTTCAAACTAAAGGTGGAAACACAACTGGAACGAATAACGAATTTCGCACAGCTCGACGATTTTGTCGGCAACAATTCGTTGCGTAAATTCGTCGAATGAAATACAATTACGGCGAATTCACATAACAGCTGTAACGTCATTTGAAATTGTTTTTAATTTCTAATATGTACATTAGGGTTATGACTAATTTTTGAAAAAAATTTTACCTATCATCACGTAATAGGCAATACTAAACTAATAATAAATATCGTGTTTGCAGGTCATTTTGCCGGAAAAATCTTGCGCACCAAATGCAATTTACAAAAACTCACTGAATTTTTTTTTATTTTTATTTTTATATTTTATATTAATTTAATATATACATAGTAAAAAAATTATTTAAACAATGTAGATTTTGATACCAGGTATGATTATTTATTTATTTGAATATTGTATGACATCAATTTAAGATTTAAAGTGCGACTATTTTGCAGAAAGGAAAATGTCCTGAACAACTTTTATAGCACGTTCTGCGCAAATATTACTACGCTGCTGATTTATTATTTACGACTTCTGCATAACTCAATGCCATATAAAATACTCATTAGCTTTTTCAAATTTAATAATTCAAAATTGTCTTCGCGGAAACAATGGTCTGCAAACTATATGAAGTACCATGCACCACATATAAATTGACATATTTTATATAGTTCTGTTCGTATTTTGGAATTGGGATGAATGGTAATATTGCCAGAATTTTTCTAGAATTCCACCGAGCATTGCTTATTGGTGGTATAGTTTTGCAATTTATGAAGAGAAAGCGTTAAGAGGTAAAAATATACATCAAAATGAAGCTAGTGGATCTAAATTTTTTTATTCAGTTGTTGTAGATATCAACATTGCAGAGATCGTTTTATGAGATAATGACAAGTTTTGGATTTCAAATTCAAAAATATCAAATAAAAGGCACTCATGTGAGCTTCAAAATGATATATATATTACTCAATTCCTATACTAAAAAGTTAGATACAAGTCAGTGTCCAAACTTTGGAAGTCCATAACTCGGAAAATATCTCTACCGTCGAAAAAAAAAATATTTTGCTAGAATCGCAACAAAATGTGTTATAAGTGGTGACAATTTGAAACCATTCGGGGCATCGCACTTAAAATACACAAAGGTCTTTAAAAAGTAGAAGAAATATTTGAAATCAAATAAAAAACTATAGACCAAATTTCAACGTGTTTGGTGCCGAAACTTTTTTGAGAGCAGCGAAGAAGTAACATTGCCTTTCTTCATATTTTTTAATAGCCTTTTTGGCTAGGGCATGTAAAATTTGATATTTTCAAAAAAAAAAAAAAAAAAAAAATAAAAAAGTCATAGCCCTAATGTACATAAATAAACATTGGAAAAATATGAATAAAATAATTTTTAACTTGGTACGAGTTATTCCAATTGTAAACATCATGTTCACGATGGTAAAAGCTTTAATTTTTGTACGGCAGCGTTTAATTTTTTAATTCTGAAAAAATTACATAAATTTTCATTAATAAATTAATTTTATGTCATTTTTGTTTACATGTTGCAGCTGATAGTGTGACCATATTTAAAAAAAAAGAAGCACTAAACGAAAAAGAATAAATATTAACAAAAAACTATGTAAAAGAAAATTATATAATTAAAAATAGATTTTATTTATCTTATAAGTTCTAAATAAAATATAAACCAATTCTTAAGGACAAAAATGTCTTTATTTACTAAAACATTTGAAAAACTAAAATAAAATACGGTCACTCAACACCAATTTATTCATCGTTCGTCGGCGTTAGAAATAGAAATAAACCTATCGCAGAGTTCGTACGCACTACGTATTTCGTTCGACGCACTGATTGTGTGCATTTTCATATACAAAAATGTGTTTTATTTCTGACGACGAATATTCGGAACGAAAAATTCGTCGTTCGTCCCAGTTGTGTTTTCAACTTAAATCATTTAATTTTTAATTTATTTTTTTTTTTACTTATTTATTTGTGGATTTTGAATTCTTTTTAATTTAAATTTTTTGTAAAATAAAATTTTGGAAAAAATAAAACTATTTGTTTCTTCATTTGTATTTAAAATTACTACTTTATTTCATATGTTTTTTTTTTTGTCAAATTTCACTTCACAAGAGACAAATGTCAGACGAAATTTGGCAAATAAACTTCAATAGATAAAAATATTGAAAAATTGAAACTCTTAAATTTTTTTCCATTTAGAATTTTATTCGTGAAGTACAAAAAGTGGCGAACTGCACATTTGTTTTTGCATTGGGTATACATTTTTTGTATCAATGTGTGTTTCGTCTGGTTGCTACGAATTTGTAACAGATTTTATATTATATATAATATAATATAGTACCTATAATTTAATATAATATAAATTAATGTAAATATAAAAAAAATGATGCAACATGTATTAATTTTTTTTTCAGTTCAGCTTTTTTTTTTATCAATTTGATTTCAGCTTTTATAAATTTACTTTTCTCATATCTATAATATTAATAGGCTAGGCGATTTCTTGTGACCACTGTTTTGTTCTACTGTTTTATCCAGATTTTGACCAAAAGTATATTATTTGAAAGGTATTTCTTTTTAGCCGTTTTGCAGACTTCCTTTATTTTGAGTAAGTTGCATTTAAAGTTGCTAGTAACACGTACATAAAATTATACGATGCTATGTGTGTGTTTTTTAAATTTGTTAATGTGTTTGTAATAAAAATAAGTTTGTTTTTTGTGTTGGTTTGCGAATTGGCTATAATTGATTAGCATACCTTTAGGGTCTATATTTAATGAAAAAATAAAACTTCCTAAAATTTGCACTGGAATTTCGAGGACTGGAATCTGCTAGTAATTTTTATTGTAAAATCTGTCTCTACTGATTTTTAAATTCTCGTATCACAAAATGCTTCAGCCATACTGTGCATGTCAGACGATTTATCAACATTTTATTTGTTGCTGGTCCAGCAACATCACATTTTGTATATAGCCATCATTTCCCTGTTGTTCGTGTTACAAATTTTCAGTTTGCACATTCTCTTTTATATATGGTCCTTGGAAGTACATGTTAGACCCTAGACCAAATATAAATATTGCTATGAGTTCGGTTTAAATGACAATATTTTTACAAACTAAATATGCGTTCCAATTGAGTTTAAAATGACTGACATAAGTTGAAAAATATTCCATATAAAACTTTTATCCCTCTGACTACTTAATAAACCCAGGGACATCTATTCATTTTTTTTTTATCATATAAGGTATGTTTGATCTATATTTGTATTTTATTCTTTTATTATTCTTTGTAAATTAAGTTTATCATCATGTAATTAAATAATTGATTGACTGAAAAGAAAAAACAGTTAAATTTTCGAAAAATCTAAATTTATACTGTAACTAAATTTGTTTAAACGAAAATTTGTTAGATAATTTTTATCGTCGCCACGAGTCTGCCTGAACAATTTCAGCTCGATTGGATCACGGGAAAAGGGTTAAAAATCGATCCAGATTTTTTTCGGGAGTAAAAATCCTGATTAATGGGTGCAACAGCAAATAAATAAAATTAATAATTCCATTGTATCAACTTAATATTTCAAGCTGACAATCGAATTTACACAGGGTGGACCATATGTGTTATATATGTATTTTGATTTTTCTAGAAATGAAAACTTGTTTTAGTTTGTATGCACTGTACTAGCTTGAGAACGTATTGTTTTATCCAATAATGATCCAGTTTCAGACACACGTTTGACAATTTTTTTTACAGATTGCCTGGAAGGCACTTTTTTTTGTTAGCAAAATTTTAACGTAATTGTTTTACGCTTTCGGTGGAAGATTCACTACCTTGGAAATAAATTTTAAATATATCTCAACGTTGTTCCAGCGTAAATCATTCTTAAATCCGCTTATATTATAATAACTGCTTATCACAGCACAACTGACATGGGTGTTGCCATGCTCCTAATAATCAATAGCTTAAAAAGCAAATACTACAGGGACCATATTATATAATTCAATAATCATAAAAGAATAATAATACATGGGACTACGAAAATTCAGTTGTAACAACGAAGCCGTTTTCTTTGTCTAATGAAGAAAACGTTCACGTTAAAATCAACTTCCACATTAAGAAACGCCATATGAACTGTATGACAAACATATTTTTGTGTGGTATCTAGTTTTTGTTACACCCCTGCTGTGAATATGTCAGCATTCAACTTAAAATCAGGGATATAAATTTTGTTTCCCTCTTTTTTTTATTAATATAAATGAAAAAACACAACGAGAAAGATAATTCCAAAAACAATTTTTTATCTGGGAAAATCCATTTTAATTTAACGAAAGTACGTTAGATCTTACTTTAAATTTAATAATACGGGAATGAATGAAAATTTGGACCCATATGTATAATACACAAAAATGAAAATTCAAGTTCAAATTGAGTTCGATAGACGAGAACATCCACTACTTTATTTCGGGCCAATTTTTCGCTGTTTTAATTATTTTTGACATGTGTTCCAAGTATTAAGAAACTTTGGCATATATGTAGCTAGTTTGTGGAAAAATCGTAAACTTTATGCAATTCAAAGAAAACCATCAGAGTGGTTTTCGGATGACTCGAGGCACTTTGTTAGAATTTATGCTCAGTAAAGTATACTTGCTCTCCGTTCTGCAAATGGACAACACTATGTATGTTGAAATTCGTTCATTTCTTATAATAACAGCCTCTATTGAATTGGTGTTAAAATGTTTGAATGGCGCCACCTCCTCCTTAAATCGCGAACAGTCAAAATAACACGTTATGTCAAATTTCGTTAGAATAAGGTTATCAGTAGAATTGAAAAAGCATTTTGTAATTTATGTTTATATGGCCTGAAGCTTACACAAACAAATAAACAAACAAATATACAAAGAAACACACAGATACACAAAAAGTTGTAATATATTTGTAGGGAATATTGTTTGGCAAATAAAATAATCCAATTTGTAAGAGTTTTTTTTAGAAATAAGCTTGGAGTAATAACTGACGAGCTGAATATGGGAACAAATAATTTTTTTTGAAGGAATCTTCAGATGTCTCCAATGTCCTTTAGTACACGATCGTAGTATATTTTGTCAAAAATAAAAATTTTTATTTTTTTCTGGCAAAATTGGGCTCAAGAGTTTTGTAAGGAGAGGTTATGAAGTTTTGAACAAGTAAACTTTTTCAAATTAATGATTTTCCTAAAATATTTTTGCTATTTTCGATTTTGAAAGCAATTGTACACATCAAATTTTTGTTTTTTGGCATTGTTTAATTACATGATGATAAATTAATTTACAAATAAATGAAATATTGGTCTTATCATTCGTTCTACAATTATCAAGTTTATCGGCGTTCCTTCGCTGGAGCACGCTACTAGATTAGATGCGGCACTTAACACTTAACTATTGGCTTTGAATTTAAATTATTATTTGATAGTTTTTCACTTTAGCGATTTTTTGTTTCCCCATTTTGATTTTGAAGATTTTTGTTTTGTCAATTTTTGTTTTTCGCGATTTTCGGTTTTGGCGATTTTTATTTTTGATTTTGGCGGCTTTTGAATTTGGCGATCCGTCTATACTTTCCACGATTACTCACATTGCTAATAAATCGTGGTGGTCGTGGTAGTCTAAATTCGTTGTGCAGTTGCATACGACCCATAGATTGGCCCGATCCTTCAGTAAAGGATGGAGCTATGCCAAATACATTTCTCCTAGTTTGAAAACAAGGCTGGGCGTTCGGCGGATGCATAGTATCTGTCTAGTGTTTAATCACTGTGAGATAAGTCTTCTAGGCAAGAGTTCACTTTAAGCACCAGAGACTTATCTATAATATTAATAGGCTAGGCGATTTCTTGTGACCGATGTTTTGTTCTACCGTTTTATTCCGATTTTGACCAAACGTATATTATTTGAAAGGTATTTCTTTTTAGCCGTTTTGCAGATTTACAAATTTTGAAATTTTTTCTTTATTTTGAGAAAATTGCTTGTAAAGTTGCTACTAACACATACATAAAATTATACATATGCTATGTGTGTTTTATTAAATTTGTTAATGTATTTGTTAATGACTTTGTTATCTTCATTCACAATAATAATAAACCATAAAAGTGTTGGTTTGTGTATTGGCTAAGTTGAGAAATAAAGCTGCCCAGAAATTGAACTCGAATTTCGAGCGCTGGAATCTGCTGGTTACTAATTAATATACTTGTCAAAAGTTTCAAGATTGTCGCCTTCATAGTCCTATAAATTCTTTTGTATAGGACGTACCACGCCCACTATTTTTTACCTGACAACACACATGAATTTCTGATAGACTCACACAAATTGTCAAGGCTTTGCCTTTGTTAGCACTCCAGAAGTATGACATTTAATATTTACTTTGTCTCACGTTGCTACTCCCATTGATCCGATCCTGCCCATATCTTGTCCGACTACTAACATTAATGTCTGATGAAGTCGTAAAAAGTGTCAAGACCTTCTCTTTTATTAGTACAACGGTTATGTGATATTATACATTTATTTTGTATGGCGGTGCCATGCCCACTGCTCCGATAACTCCCATCTTTTGTTCGACAAATCACATGAAAAACTTACGGGCCAAATCCCAAGGCTCTCACTGTTCAGTACTCGAGTTATGACTTTTTATATTTACTTTGTATGGGAAGTGACACGCCCGTTGGTCCGATCGTACCCATTTTTGGGATAGCTACTAACAGTAATAATAGCTGACATCACACAAATTTGGGCGACTACTCACATTAATAGTAGATGGCCTCAGACAAATTTGCAAAGCTGTTTCTTTCATAATAAATAATATATTATAATTATTATCACTTTGTGTGGGAGGACCCACACCCCTTTTTGGTATAGCTACTAACAGTAATAATAGCTGACACCACACACAGCTCTCTCTGCCATATGACACAATATATATGATATTAAAAGCAAATTTTATATGGGAGGTGCCACGCCTATCCCTAAGGACCATTCGAAATATTGAAACCAACATTTTAAAATTAGATCAGTAGGCACCCTATACGACTATGTGGTTTGGGTATAATGACTTTGTGCTGCTGTTTGTAACTACCAAAAATATTTGACCTAGACGTATCTTTTATTATACCGATCGACTCAGAATCACTTTATGAGTTGATTTAGCGATGTCCGTCCCTCTGTCCGTCTGTCCATTTGTGTGTACATGTAAAGCTTGTAATCAAACTACAGGTCGAAAATATGAATATATTTTGATGAAATTTGGTATATAAGATTCCACCTATCATAGAATGAACGCTATTGAAGTTGCTGAAATTCGGTCTATGTTCAGACCTAGTGCCCATACAAATGATCCCATTGAAATCGACATAAATTTCCATATGATCCAAATTATAATGCAGATCTCAGTCAAATAGGGTTTGTATGTGCTTATTATATCCATTAATCAGTAGTCCAAAAATAATCCCTATATGACAATTTTTAGTCATAGGCCCCATATAGAGCTGCTTCCCGATCTTCACTTACATCTATCAAAAAACAAAAATATTGCACAGATTTTTCTCAAATTTGGTTTCTATATATTTTTTCAAACTATAGGTGACTTTACCAAATATGGCCAGCATCGGTCTATTTTTCGAGCTAGTCCCCATATAAATATAGCTTTCGGTATGAACTTTTTCATATCTGCAGCCAAAAAAATTAATAACAATGCCATTCAATTTTGGTTTATGCTTATTTTCTATATCGAATTAGTTGGAATTAGGGTCTCTAAACCATGGGTCTCTAATTTCCTACTTGTTATACCCTATACCAATATGTGGTTTGGGTATAATGACTTTGTGCTGCTGTTTGTAACAACCAAAAATATTTGACCTACACCCATCTTTAATTGTACCGATCGAATCAGAATCACTATCTGATTCGATTTAACGATGTCCGTCCGTCCGTCCGTACGTCTGTATGTCCATGTAAAGCTTGTAATCAAAGTGCAGTTCGCAAATATGAATATATTTTGATGAAATTTTGTATTTATTCTTTTATCGGCCATGGGATGAACGCCATTGAAATTGGTCAGAATCGGTCCATGTTCAGACCTAGCCCCCATACAAATGACCCCTATGAAATCAACATATATTGCCATAAGATCCAAAAATATTGCCCTGATTCTTCTCAAATTTTGTTTTTATATATTTTTGCAAAATAAAAGAGACTTTACCAAACATGGTCAGGATCGGTCCATTTTCGGGCCTAGTCCCCATATAGATATAGCATCCGATATGAATTTTTTCATATCTGCAGCCGAAAAAATTAATAAAAATCCCACTCATATTTGGTTTATGCTTATTTTCTATATCCAGTTAGTTGGGCCTGAGAGATATAGATATAGGGTATAGGGTATCGTATAGTCGGTCTAGACCGACTATAATTTTCTTACTTGTTTTTTAATGAATAAGCTTTTCGAGCAACTACAATGATACCAAAAACTCTTAATTTGTTCTCCAGAGAAATATGTATAAAAGTTTATTTTAAAAATAATTTTGTTGGGAACGTTCAACAACACAATGCATTTTAAAAGCTGGCAGCTAAGCCTCTAGATTATGAATTAAGTCGATTAATGGAGTTCAAATTTATTCGATTGTCTACTTTTTTCCATGCACTCATAACATCACAGAAAACTGAATAAAGAAATAAATCAGGTTTGGTCGGAATCAACGGTATAATCTTTGTACAGTTTTATAGCAAAAAAGTGATATTATGATGGTACTTACATACACACATATTGGGTGGTAAACGACTAAGTAGCTGAATATAAATAGGCCTAGAACCAAAAAATAAAGTGCTGCTGACGTTTTCATATGTTTGATATGCTTCTTTTAAGGTCAAAAGCATAAAATATTTGGCAACTACTTCCCCATTAATTGACATTGTGTCTTTTCTCGCACATTAAATGCTAATACCATCTTGCAAATAAAATTTTTCGATTTATTTTCCATGCCTCTGGCTTGTTTGTGACTTTGTGAAGTTCTCATCAATCATTTCTGTTGGGGTAATGTACTTGTTGTATAAAGATTTGAGAAAAGCTACTGTTTATTTAAGGCTTTTTGGTAGCGCAGCTTTAAATATTTCATTGCTTTTCCCATCATTGGTTTCAGCTGTAAACTTTGCACTTCAAGCTAACAACTGGCTTTTTTAGTTTTCAACACTTGCTGTCTGACACGGTCCTTTTCGTTCTTCAAGTTAGTATTATCGCTTTTCAATTTTAACGATAATCTTTTTCGATACTCACGCTTTTTTTCAACTTTTTCTTCTTATAATGCAGCAATTTTTCCTCATCTTCTTTCACCTTCTCCCTATACATCTTTTGCTTCTTTGACGTTTTAGTCCTATTTATACAACTTTATCGAATATTCAGAGCTTGTGGTTATGGACGCGACAAATTTAAACACCAATAAAAATTTTTATCTGAATTTGCGTGAGTCAATTATTAAATTTTCTTAAGTAAAGCGATTAACTTCCCTAAGAACTTAAAGCTACTTCCATGTCAAATATGAGTCCACAAATGGCATCAATGAATAATGCTTTTTGTATACAGACGCGTTATTTTGATTTAGGAAGAAACAAACTCGAACAAGTAATAGTGTTAAATTCGGCTGTGCCGAAGCTTTGTTATCCTCCATCATATCATATTTGGACTTATTTTAAAAATCATCAATTTGGTAATTTGATAAACTTAATACAAAAATTATTACAACAAAATACATTTAATTTTATTTTTTTTAAACGTTTCCTTATCTCTTGGACATATCTCGGCACACTGATGCCCGATTTACATCATTTTCAATACCAACCTGCTGGAAGTAATGACTAGCAATATTGTCATAACTTTTCCCAGGTAAGTGATTTAACTTGTGAATGAGCGCGATTTCAACAGGCAGACGGTCAGACGGACGGACGGACGGATGGATAGATGGTCGGACTGACATCGCTATATCGATTCGAGTTGTTATAAGGATCAAGAATATATATACTTTATTGGTTTGCAAATGCATTTTTCGATATGTTACAAACAGAATGGCCAACTGATACATAACCACAGTGGTGTGGAGAGTATCAGAAATTCGAACTCTATATATTTGCTAATTCAAATACAGAAAATTTTTAAATTACAACAACAATATAATATTACTTTGGATAAGCTAAATACATAAAGAAAACTGTTGCCACAATTCGTCAAAAGCTTTTATATAAATCTATACTAATATTATGAAGAGGTAATGTGTGTTTGTTTGTTTGTTTGTTTGTAGGAGGTAATCTCCGTAACTACTCATTTGATCTTCCTGAAATTTTCACAGAGTCTTACTGCGGATATGGGAAGTGCTAAAGGCTATAATTTTTTAAATATTTTTAGTGGGCGTGGCACCTCCCACACAAAGTAAATTTTTATTATCATATATATTGAGTAATATGATAGGGAGAGCTTTGCAATTTAGTGTGAGGTCACCTATTGTTCATATTAGTAGCTACGCAAGAAATGGGCGGGATCAGATAAGTGGGCGTTGTACCTCCCATACTAGTAATAGTTCAATATTATATATCTCGAGTACTATGATAGAGAGAGCCTTGGGACTTCGCGTGAGTCCTTTCATTACGATTCGGGGGAGGGGTAGCGAAGCACACCGGGTTACATCTAGTATCATATATATATATGGAGCGTTTCACGTCAAGTGACCCAACTTTTGAAACCGATGTCTTACGATCAGGATGAAATTTGCACCAAGGTTAGTCCTATTGGATAGTAGTTAAGACACAATTTTTCAATAAGATCGGTCAAGAACTCACTGAGTGAGAGGGGTCAAAATTTGACATATTGGCCAAACAGGTGTTTTTTCTCATCCATGTAACTTTCTACCTATTGTTCTTAGCAAAATTTATCCCAAATAGCTTTAGATAGCCATTTCTTCAATCTATCGAAAAACAAATTAAAAAAAAAATTTTTGGACTTTTTTTGCAAAACAAAAATTTTGTTGACTTTATTCTTCAAAAAACGCCCTTTTTTGCTCAAAAGAAAGATTAGGTTTTTTCCTTTAAGAGCTTTTTGGTCGCTTAGTGGCATGCGAGTGAGATATCTATAAAAAATGTTTTGTTACTCAAGATAACGGTTTTTAAATTTTTAGCGTATTCACTAATTTGAATTTTTTCCTATTAGTGTGTAAATGTTTCTAAAACCTTAAAAATAAAACATATACTGAGAAACTAGACAAATTAGCCTTTCCGACGGTATGTAACATAACTAACTAAAATTTCATACCTTCGATACTGTAATACCCGCAATATGTTAACCTCAGAAAAAAACAAGTAAGAAAATTATAGTCGGTCTAGACCGACTATATGATACCCTATACCATGCGTTTAGAAACCCTATCTCTTAGGCCCAACTAACTGGACATAGAAAATAAGCAAAAACCAAATTTGAGTAGGATTTTTATTAATTTTTTTGGCTGCAGATATGAAAAAGTTCATATCGGATGCTATATCCATATGGGGACTAGGTCCAAAAATGGACCGATCCTGATCATATTTGGTAAAGTCTCTTGTATTTTGCAAAAATATATATAAACAAAATTTGAGAAGAATCAGTGCAATATTTTTGTTTTTTAATAGATTTAAATGAAGATCGGGAAGCAGCTCTATATGGGGCCAAAGGGATAATTTTTGGACTACTCATGGATGGATGTAATGAACGCATACAAACCCAATTTGAGTAAGATCTATATGACAATTTGGATCTTATGGCAATTTATGTCGATTTCATAGGGGTAATTTGTATGGGGGCTAGGTCTGAACATGGACCGATTCTCACCAATTTCAATAGCGTTCATCCCATGGCCGATGAAAGCTTATATACCAAATTTCGTCAAAATATATTCATATTTGCGACCTGCAGTTTGATTACAAGCTTTACATGGACACACAGACGGACGGACGGACGGACGGACGGACAGACATTGTTAAATCAACTCAGAAAGTGATTCTGATTCGATCGGTATAATTAAAGATGGGTCTAGGTCAAATATTTTTGGTTGTTACAAACAGCAGCACAAAGTCATTATACCCAAACCACATAGTGATATAGGGTATAAATACTTTTATACTTTTACTTTTATAAATACTTTTTATACCCTATACCACTATGTGGTTTGGGTATAATGACTTTGTGCTGCTGTTTGTAACTTTTATACTTTTACTTTTATAAATACTTTTTATACCCTATACCACTATGTGGTTTGGGTATAATGACTTTGTGCTGCTGTTTGTAACAACCAAAAATATTTGACCTAGACCCATCTTTAATTATACCGATCGAATCAGAATCACTTTCTGAGTTGATTTAACAATGTCCGTCCGTCCGTCCGTCCGTCCGTCCGTCCGTCCGTCCGTCTGTGTGTCCATGTAAAGCTTGTAATCAAACTGCAGGTCGCAAATATGAATATATTTTGATGAAATTTGGTATATGAGCTTCTATCGGCCATGGGATGAACGCTATTGAAATTGGTGAGAATCGGTCCATGTTCAGACCTAGCCCCCATACAAATTACCCATATGAAATCGACATAAATTGCCATAAGATCCAAATTGTCATATAGATCTTACTCAAATTGGGTTTGTATGCGTTCATTACATCCACTAATGAGTAGTCCACAAATGATACCTTTGACCCCATATAGAGCTGCTTCCCGATCTTCACTTAAATCTATTAAAAACAAAAATATTGCACTGATTCTTCTCAAATTTTGCTTGTATATATATTTCCAAAATACAAGAGACTTTACCAAACATGATCAGGATCGGTCCATTTTTGGACCTAGTTCCTTTATAGATATAGCATCCGATATGAACTTTTTCATATCTGCAGCCAAAAAAATTAAGAGAAATCCCACTCAGATTTGGTTTTTGCTTATTTTCTATGTCCAGTTAGTTGGGCCTAAGAGATAGGGTTTCTAAACGCATGGTATAGGGAATCGTATAGTCGGTCTAGACCGACTATAATTTTCTTACTTGTTTCTATAGGAATGTTGGTATATTATTTTTTTTATAATAATAATAATAATAAAAATAAAAAATAAATAATTTAATAAAATTTACTCTTAATCACATTAGATCCATTTATACCACAACTATTTTTATACCATATACCACTATGTGGATATTATACCCAGACTTTGTGCTGCTGTTTGTAACTACCAAAAATATTTGACCTACACCCATCTTTTATTATACCGATCGACTTGTAATCAAACTACAGGTCGCAAATATGAATATATTTTGATGAAATTTGGTATATAAGCTTTGAGCGGCCATAGGATGAACGCTATTGAAATTGGTCAAAATCGGTCCATGTTCAGACCTAGTCCCCATAAAAATTACCCTTATGAAATCGACATAAATTGCCATATGATTCAAACTGTCACAAAGATCTTAGTCAAATTGGGTTTGTATGTGTTTATTGTATCCGTTAATCAGTAGCCAAAAAAATCCCTATAAGACAATTCTTAGTCATAGGCCCCATGTAGAGCTGCTTTCCGATCTTCACTTTAATCTATTAAAAAGCAAAAATATTGCACAGATTTTCCTCAAATTTGGTTTGTATATATTTTTTCAAAATATAAGTGACTTTAGCAAATATGGTCAGGATCGGAGCATTTTTCAACCTAGGTTCGATATAAATATAGCACCCTTTATGAACTTTTTCATATCTGCAGCCAAAAAAATTAGTAACAATGGCACTCAAATTTGGGTTATGCTTATTTTCTATATCCAATTAGTTGGGTCTCTAAACCATGGTATAGGGTATCGTATAGTCGGTATAGACCGAGTATAATTTTCTAACTTGTTATATAAGGTACTGGGCCCAATACACTGCCCTGTGGAATACCAGATTTAATTTGACCAAAATTTGAATTACAATCGTTAACATTAACGAAAAACCATCTTTCATGAAGATAAGATTTAAGCCAGTGCTTCTCAAACTGTGAGCCGCGGCCCCTAGGTGGCCGTAGAACTTTTTTAAAGGAGCCGCAAAACTATTATGTATTTCTACATTTATGTATTTAGTCTTTAAAATATATTTTTTTATACCATAAATTTCTTTGAAAATGGTGTATTCCTAAATTTAAAATCGTAAAATTTGTTAAAATTAAATTTCACAGTAGGCTTAGTTACACAGAAGCATATTTTTAAGCTTTGTTAAATTTTATAAAATTAGATTTCGAAGTAGGCTTAGCTACTCAGAAGCATATTTTTTAACTTCCTAGAATTTTATTAAATTGAAAAATTTATTTCCGCAGTAGGCTTAGTTAGTTTGCAAAAAGAAGCACATTTTTAAATTTTATCTTCATTTAGTGATGTGCTTTCAACATTGACGATTTTTATAGTTTTTTTATGTAATATTAAAAAAGTTAAAAAAGTGAATATATTTAAGCAAAAAAAAGTATAATTAAATGTTATAAAATAATTATATATCTTTCTATATTCAAAGTAATTATTATTATTTCTTTTAATTAGGTGATAAATTTAAGTATTATTTTCTTAAAATTTTAACGATTTTAGTACGGGTTTAAAAATGGATAAGTGGCTAATAAAAATACCTAAAGAGCGAAAGTGTACATGAATTAATAGAACTTACATCTGAACATCTACAAGAACCAGTAGAATTATCATCTTTACCAGGAACTTCTACTTCAACATCGAGATTAAAACTCGTAATAAGAGAAAAGTCGCCGCAGATAATACACCTCAATTGAAAAATCGTAAATATAATACTGATTATTTGAAATATGGATTTATTTCGTCAGCATTTAATAATCAAGAAAGACCTATGTGTGTAATTTGTTTCACCCAACTATCAAACGATAGTATGAGGCCAGGAAAACTACTGCGTCATTTAACTACTTTGCACCCAGAATATCAAAGTAAGCCACTCGAATTTTTTCAAAGAAAGGCAGCAGATAAAAAGGAAGAAACTGGTTCTCTTAAAAAATATACAAACCTTAATAATGACCTGCTAAAAGCATCTTTCGAAGTTGCCCTATTAATTGCAAAAAACAAAAAACCTTATACGATAGGAGAAGATCTTATATTACCAGCAGCAGCAGCAATTAAAATTTGTGAAATTTGAAGTCTATTCCTATCTCCAACGATACTATGAAAAGAAGAATTGATAGCATGGGATATAATATTAAAACCTAATTAATATCTCGTATTAAACAGAGCAACTGCTTCGCGATACAAATTGATGAATCTACTGATATAACAAATTACGCGCAGTTAATGGTTTTTGTAAGATATCAGTATAACTTCCAAATTCATGACGATTAACTTTTTTGTCGGAAGCTATTAACTTCAGAAAGAGGTATTGATATTTTTGTAAAAGGAGATGAGTTCTTTTCAGAGAATAAACTTGAATGGTCAAAATGTGTAGGACTGTGTACAGATGGTGCAGCAGCGGTGACTGGGAGAATTTCTGGATTCAAAGCAGAAGTACAAAAAGTATCACCAGATGCGCAACATATTCACTACGTAATACACAGAGAACATATAATTTTTCGACGAATGTGTTCCGAACTCAACACATTACAACTATTGTTAATTTTGTTCGAGATTGTTTAATATTTTATGTAAGGAGATGGGATCAGTGCATGAGGTTTCGTTATATCATACTGAAGTAAGGTGACTTTCACGTGGAAAAGTTTTAAATAGAATTTTAGAACTTAAAGATGAGTTACGATTATTTCTTTTAGATAAAAAACCAGATCTTGCTACGCACTTTAGTGATGAAAGTTGGATGTGTTTAGCATCATATTTAGCTGATTTTTTGCTAAAATAAATGAATTAAATCTCTCTCTGCAGGGAAAAGAAACCAATATTTTAGTTTTGAATACAAAACTTATTGCTTTTCAACAAAAACTTTGTTCATGGCTAAACTCTATTAACGAAGGAAATATGGAAATGTTCCCATGTCTGAATGAGTTTGTTTGCACCAATGAAATATCAATATCAAATTCAATTAAAAAACAATACTGGGTCATATTGATTAATCTAAAAAATTTTTTGCTAAATATTTCCCAAATATGAACGAGGAACGAAAATACAACTGGATAAGGATGCCATTTGCTAAAACATTGAAATATGATCATATTTCTTGGGTAGCTCAAGAAGAATTGATTGAAATTAGATCAGATAAGAGGGTGGGGGAATGAAACTTTTGTTTCGGAATTTAGGGAGCCGTAATATGAAAAAGTTTGAGAAGCACTGATTTAAGCAATAGATAAAAAAGAGCTGGGATCAGCTTTTTTAGTTTGTATAACAACCCAATATGCCATACGCTATCGAAAGCTTGTTGCACATCCACGAACACAGCGGAACGGTAAGTAAATATATATTGTAATAAAATATATATACAAATCAAAAGTTTAACTTTGTAATGAAATTTTTTTTATATATTAGATGGAAGAACGTTTCATTTGTGCGGTGCATGAGCATCCGTGCCTATTCAACAAAACTTATAATTTAATAACCATAGTTATAAAATACACTATGCAAAAAAAGTGACTTCAGTTTTTGTACAACAGGTAATTCATACTTGCTCATAGAGCTTAACTATGTTTGACAATAATGTAGATAAGAATCCGTTGAATAAATGTAATTAATTGCCTTAACATTTTTAAAGAATAATAATACAAATTTATATATATATTAATTGTTATACTTATTAACACTTTATACGAAAAAATCCCTTTTTACTGGAAAAAAATAATTTTTTCGTATATTTCTTTCAAAAAATAATTTTTTTTCGTATATTTCTTTCAAAAAATTAATTTTTTCGCATATAATCAAAAAAGTGCAGCGAAAACGGCGTCTTTTCGCATTAAATGTTTAAAACGTTTATTCATTGGTTTCTTTGCTACATAATTCCTAAACATAGTTAAGTGCTATGAGTAAGTCGGAATTACCTGTTAAAATTGGTCACCAAATTAGCCAAACCGAGTATAGGGTTTTACTACACTTTGATAGTAGAATCGAACCTATAATCGAACCTATATGGGGGCTCCGATAAAATGCCATCGTCATCTAAGTTTATCATGTCGAAGTATTTAGTGCAGTTAAAATTTATAGTGGGCTTTTTGTGAACTCTTAATTTTGTTGGGTCGTAAATATTTTCACGATAATGTAAAATTTTTTTTAAAGCCATTCCGCGCACTTCTTTTCTGTTGTCAAAAATCATTGTTAGAAGCACATTTTCTGAGTGGGCAAAATATCCGTTATTTTGAACAACATTATTTACAATTTCACACAAATTTTGTGGCAAATATTGCGTGGAACAAATAAATTTATATAAGAGTGCACTTCCATGTATAACTGAATCGTAATACTTTACATTAAAGTACATTGGTACGTAAACTTTCATGACATACGTTGCTAAAATTTTTAAATTTTCGGATGGTGAGTTTGTAGTTACATACAACCGCAAAAGTCTACCAGCTTTGGTTAACCAACGGGAATGAACGATAGGCCCAGGTTTTATGTGGCCTAAACCTTCTGGATAGGAACCATTATGAATTGCGAAAGCAATCTGATATAAGTACTTAACGTCCGTTGAAAGTTTTTTTTCCTGTTCTGCCGACAAGGCGGGTGGCATATTCCCCAGCGAAATACTAACAAAATCGGAAACAACCTACAAAAAAAAAAAAAACAAGTTTCCTGTTTAGAATCAAAAATATAGATATTTATTAAATTACCAATTCTTTGCTCACCTGAATCTGTTCGCAGGTTTCCATTAATTTCGTGAGAGCTCCAGTATCCGTTCGCGGACCACTTGTGTTAGATTTTTCCAGAGAAGCAAATAAGTGACGAAAAGGTAACTCATTAAAATGTAACAAGCAAACAAACCAGTGTAATGGCTTGTCTAACATTACTTCAAATCGTCGTAATATACCGGTTCCTGTCCCAGTATTGGTCACTTCACCGTCACAGCAAATTCCAACCAGATTGGTAAGAGCTAAGTTCTTTTCTACAAAAAAGTCATATAGCTGCATTTGTTTTGTGCCAGCGTCCTCAGCATCGAGTATTAAATGACCCAATAGCTCAGTTTTAGGTTCTCGCACAACCACGATATGGGATTCTTTAACCATCCTTGGGTGAAGTTTATTGCTTATATTCTCCATTTTCAACGACTCATCTTTCCTGCCATCAAAAGCGAATGCCAGCAGGCTAGAAGCAATTGTTTGTTTTTCTCGCACAGAATCCCTGTTTTTTTTCTTCTCTCGCGCTACTTTACACTTGTCCATTATAATAACTTCTCCATTTTCGTCTTTGAAACCAATATCTTTAAAAAGTGCAGTAGCTAAACACGCAGCCACTCTGTCCGACACACCAAATCTGTCGCACATCATAGCATAATTAGGAGTATCAAACCTTCTTGTATACGGACCGCGATTAAGAACAATTGCATTTTCCAAATTTGGTGTTCTGAATATGAAATCTTCATCAACTTCCATATACGATGTCTCAGGACGGTAAGACGAATCTTCAGTAGCAATCGCATCGGATTCCAAATCAACAACATCTGTCAGAACTTCTGGAATTGTTAGCTTTCTTACGGAGAGCTGATCGGTCAAAAATTCGTGTAAGTGATCAGGCGTCAAACCACATGAACAACGATTACTTTGTAGAGTACACTTGCATTTTCCGATATAAAATAAGGTATTCATTGCTTCCACAAATGCGTTGTATTTTTCAGTTGTAGATTTGGCTTTTGTTGCTTGGGAATATTTATTAAGGAAGCTTTTTAGTTTGCTAATAACAGTTTTCTTCGTCATTATGGCAATATTCAACTTGCTCCAAATTTCAATAAGTTTATCGGCTACTTGTGAAATAAAAGATGTATATGAAAATATTTTATTTTAATTTTTAGCCCGATCACTGAGGAAAAAAAATATTTTAAAACATCGCGGCAACTTGGCAAATTTAGTTCGTGTAAATCACTTGCCAACCCAAAAACACTAAAATTCGGAATTGGCATATGTATTAAATTTGATTCCGTTTGAACTGATAATATAATATCATTATCAGTAGAAGAACCAAATGATATATTAGACTCCATAATTATTCAATTACAAATAATAGATAGCAAAACAGAATCTGGGTTTCAAAGTTAAAATCGTGAAATTTAAAAACACGTGCACAATAACTGGATATCAATCGAATGAATTCTCTGAGAAACAACAATTTCATGGCAAGCTGTGTTTTTTTTTATATTTAAATAGCTTAAGGTCACTTTGTTCATTTTTCTGATTTCTAAATATCTCTTTTCTACACATAAAACGAGAACTTTTTTAATACAAAAATTTCATAAATATTTAAATTTTTTTTTAAAGATCACAACGAAAACTTTCTCGTTAAAAATCGGAAGCTCGATTTTGATTTTAGACACATGGTTTGTTTGGAAAATTTTCTTAGAATTCGTCGTAGATTACGATTTTGACAACCGCTTTGGCAAGAAAAAAATTGACCCTCTCTAATGGACAGGTCCATTATTGGATGTCCTGATGGTTAAGCCCTGCAAAGAACTAACGACTTCTTGGCGCCATAATCCTGGAATCATATTGTCTCCATTATATTGGTCCACGTAGTTTTGTGGCAGTATGTATTGACATGCCTTTTTATGAAATTATGCAAAACGACAATTTTTTCTTCATTTTTGGGGTTCATTTGCAGTGGAGATAGAAGTATTCTCCATCGTACTGTTAGAATTCCAAAAGCATTTTCGATGGCACGACCTTCGATCACTAATAATAAAAAAAATTGTTATATTATCAGTCGCCATTATCTCCAGATATTTTCGCGCTTCATTTAAACATATAATGCTTAACACTATTTTAAGGGTGTCTTCTATTTCCATTTTTATTTCAAAACAAATCCAAACTTTAAAATTCAATTTTAATTTGTATAAAAAATGTCAACATTAACAGCTGATTTCATTTCTAGCCGTACGGCGACGACGTACTTTATATGCCTTGCAATACGGCCAGTACGTTTGATAAGTCGACTTATCGGACACAATGTATTCATTGTGCCATCGGCTTAATGACGTTGACAATCCGGTGACACTGTTCTGGCGTGCCGTGTTTATGCCTGAAACCAAACTGATAATCTGGAATAATATGCTGTTTTTCCAGTATAGGCAGTAATCTTTTTAGAAGAAGTCTCTCAAATATCTTGGAAAATGTTGGTAATAAACATATTGGTCTATAGGAAGAAACACAATTTTCAAGTTTATTTGGTTAGTTTATCATTATAATTTTTGTATATTTCCATTGGGATGGGTAGTAGTTTAGTCTTAAAATAGAGTTAAACACAATTGTAAGGAAGACATAGCCTTTTTTAGGTAAAGCCTTAACTACTGTAGAGTCAATACTGTCGTATCCTGGTGCTTTTTTTGAATTGAGTTCTTTTATAATATTTTTTGCCTCAGAAGGAGTCACATGCTTAATAGGATGGTCCATTTGACATGCTACATCAAGGAATTGTGACATTTCATGTCTATTTAAAGGATTATTTAAATCAAATGGTGTAAAAGTTTGTAAAAGAGCACTTATATCTTTAAATACGTTTACTTTATCTTTGTCAGATCCACTCCAAACATCATTAACATCGTTGATCGGTATATTTCTTTTAGCAGGATGTTTTAAATATTTGGTTGCCTTCCAAATATTATATTCGTAATTTTTCGTAACATCCAAATTCTTAAGAAAGTCTTTGACGGAATTATTTTTATATTCCTTGAGACGTTCTTTTAAGTAATTAGCCGCTCGATTTAAGTTGGCCTTATCAACTTTAAAAATGTGAGCTCGATTATCTTAATCAAGTGGTCTGCGACGCATTTATTGCCTGGGGAAGTTGATATAACTTGGCTGTTTTTCAACGGCTAATAGATTTTGTTGTTTTGTTAGAAAGATAATTTACTCTAGATTATGGTTTATTAATTAATTTAATGCAAAATAATTATTAATATCAAAATTTTTGTGAAAACGATTTTTTTTTTTGATAATTTTTACAAATATATTCATATTTGAACTTTGAACTCAATGCGCGTCCAGAAAGCATTGTCCGATTTGGCTCAAATTTTGCGAACTAAAGTTCTAGATCAAGTGTCACAATAATTCGACCCGCATGTCTTGAAATAAAAAAAAAAAAAAAAAATGGTTGTCGCCCTAATATATATATTTAAGCTTTATTATTAGATAGTAAAAAGTTTTTCTAAGCAGTCTGAATTTTCCACTCGTGGTTGCCGTTTTTCGGGCGATACGCATATATATAATTTTTCTGACTGTATTAATAAAATTTTACAAAAATATTTACAGTTAAGATAACAGCATTATAATCGTAATCAACCTGAAATTCGGTTATTGTCTTAATCGGTATGCGGTAGAAAAAAAAATTCTGTGTATATCAAAGCATTTTAATTTATTATCTCCCCTCCTTATTGCAAATCTTGAGAATTTTTATAAATCCCTATTGCCCTAGTACAAACTTAGTATCGGTTTTCCTCCAACTGCCTCCACATTTCCATTCAATTAAATTTACTTATCAAATAAAAAAAAAAAATTCAACAATACGAATCATTAAATCTCAATTTTTGCGGAAATTTTTAAACTTTATCAAATGCTTGTACACATCCATACATAAAACTTTAATAAAAAATCAAATAAAATAAAATCAAGTTTACTCAAATGATGCTATACGACTACTGCAGGGTGATAATTTTAGATTTAGACAAAAAAGTTTGGTTTATAAAAAAAGTATAAGCCAATTAAAACTAATAAAAATTTAAAATTATGCATGTATGTATGTCAAATTTCAATTTTATAATAAAAAAAATTCAATAATGTAGATACTCAGACAAACTTTTATTGATTGACGTTCGAATTAATATTTAAATCTTCTTTGCATTTTCTTTATCATGGCTACATTATCTGTTTCTTAATAATTGAAGCTTAATTTCTGTGCTAATGTATATTTGCCACCCTGTCTATAAATATTATACTTACATTTGTGCGTATATTTAACTAACTTACATTGTTTTTGCAAAAATGGCGTTGCTGCACGATAATGCTTTACTGTTAATACAACAATATCACCAGCATTCCGTAATATATTTACAGCATCATCATGAGGGCAGGCTGTTATATATTCACCATTAACTTTAATTATGGCATCACCCACAAATAATTGTCCCGTAAAGTCAGCAGCTTGGTCCTTATAAATGCGTGAGATTAATATGGGTAACTTGTGTTCGGCACCACCTTTTATACTCAAACCAAGGCCTCCTTGTTTTTGACGCGTGATTTGCACCATGCGTTCCTATTAACGTTGGCAGATAGAGAAATGTAAAAGAAAAATAAAACAAATTATCTTAAGGTTCTATAAGGATTTAAATGAATATTTAAAAATTATAATAAATTGTTAAAGGATTTATGGTGTTAAAAAAAATTGTTTTCTTTTTAAATTCATAAGGGACGTTCTTATTGTGTGTTTATCAGATAATGATTATTCTTTAATTTCAAACAAAATCAAGCACAAAAAATTTGTGTAAACAAATATTGGGAGCAATAATATTATTTTGTTGGAAGGCCTACCTAAAAATTATGAATTCTTTTAGTTTTTTGTATTCAAGAAAAATTCAAGTGAAATCTTTTATTTTTATACTCTACGCCATTATGTGGTGAGGTTGTAATGAATTTGTGCTGATGTTTGTAACTACTAAAAATATTTTATCTAGACCCATATTTTTTTTACCGGCTGAAACAGAAGCAGTTTCTAAGTCGATTCAGTCTATCCTTGCGTCTGTCTGCCTGTCGCAAATATGAATATATTTTCATAAAATTTGGTTTAATACATTTAATCGATCGTATGACGAACGCTCTTTAAATTAATAAAAATCGTTGCATGTGCAGACCTAGCCCCCATACAAATAATCCCTATCAGACCAAATAAAATGGTCGTAGGATCCAGGTTATCATATAGATATCGACCATAATATTTTTAATATGAGCACTTCAACAACAAATCCTGTAGGACCATATAAAGCTCATTCCCGAACTTCACTTGATTTTGAGAAATGTAAAGAACTTTACTAAACATGCTCTTGATAAGTCTATTTTTTACCGAGCTTCATTGTCTGTAACTATACATTCTGGTCATCTCTGCATTGAAAAAGTATTCCGGAGTGCTCTATTTGTTGAAAATTTTGTGCTTTTTTCCAATTTTCAAAACATAAGAAAGTTGTGAAAAAGAATCCACACAAACGAGCCACATAAATTGTTCGAATGGCCCTAAAATCCAAATGAATTTTTTGCCAGGGAAAGCTCTTTTTTTTGGATTTGATCTGCAAGCATTACAGATGGAGCAAAATGAAACTATGTTTAAAATGTGATCATCGATTTTAGGATATCAGCAATATCGTCGAGCCAATTGTTTTGTTCTAACAATGCCTCAGTGACCTTCATGCAAAAGTTTAATTACTTTTCCTTGAATTTGTGATCATAACCCTATTGTAATCACTTTGTACCGGGTGATTTTTTAAGAGCTTGATAACTTTTTTTTAAAAAAAAAACGCATAAAATTTGCAAAATCTCATCGGTTCTTTATTTGAAACGTTAGATTGGTCCATGACATTTACTTTTTGAAGATAATTTCATTTAAATGTTGACCGCGGCTGCGTCTTAGGTGGTCCATTCGGAAAGTCCAATTTTGGGCAACTTTTTCGAGCATTTCGGCCGGAATAGCCAGAATTTCTTCGGAAATGTTGTCTTCCAAAGCTGGAATAGTTGCTGGCTTATTTCTGTAGACTTTAGACTTGACGTAGCCCCACAAAAAATTGTCTAAAGGCGTCAAATCGCATGATCTTGGTGGCCAACTTACCGGTCCATTTCTTGAGATGAATTGTTCTCCGAAGTTTTCCCTCAAAATGGCCATAGAATCGCGAGCTGTGTGGCATGTAGCGCCATCTTGTTGAAACCACATGTCAACCAAGTTCAGTTCTTCCATTTTTGGCAACAAAAAGTTTGTTAGCATCGAACGATAGCGATCGCCATTCACCGTAACGTTGCGTCCAACAGCATCTTTGAAAAAATACGGTCCAATGATTCCACCAGCGTACAAACCACACCAAACAGTGCATTTTTCGGGATGCATGGGCAGTTCTTGAACGGCTTCTGGTTGCTCTTCACTCCAAATACGGCAATTTTGCTTATTTACGAAGCCATTCAACCAGAAATGAGCCTCATCGCTGAACAAAATTTGTCGATAAAAAAGCGGATTTTCTGCCAACTTTTCTAGGGCCCATTCACTGAAAATTAGACGTTGTGGCAGATCGTTCGGCTTCAGTTCTTGCACGAGCTGTATTTTATACGGTTTTACACCAAGATCTTTGCGTAAAATCTTCCATGTGGTCGAATAACACAAACCCAATTGCTGCGAACGGCGACGAATCGACATTTCACGGTCTTCAGTAACACTCTCAGAAACAGACGCAATATTCTCTTCTGTACGCACTGTACGCATTCGTGTGGTTGGTTTAATGTCCAATAAAGTAAACTGAGTGCGAAACTTGGTCACAATCGCATTAATTGTTTGCTCACTTGGTCGATTATGTAGACCATAAATCGGACGTAAAGCGCGAAACACATTTCGAACCGAACACTGATTTTGGTAATAAAATTCAATGATTTGCAAGCGTTGCTCGTTAGTAAGTCTATTCATGATGAAATGTCAAAGCATACTGAGCATCTTTCTCTTTGACACCATGTCTGAAATCCCACGTGATCTGTCAAATACTAATGCATGAAAATCCTAACCTCAAAAAAATCACCCGTTATAATAATTACACCGTTAAAAGCTGTTAAATTTATGTTATCAGGCCACTCATTAGTTATATCTGCTACCATTTAAGCATCCAGTAGAAAATTTTGAATTTGTTCTATAGAAATGTTTCAGAGGAAGTCTGGATAATGCATCAGCATTTCCATGCGATTTGTATTTTCGTACTAAATTATAAAGCGTCCGCCAAATAACTTTTTTTTTTTTTTTGAAAATGCTATAAAAAAAAAACTACTGAATATTATCTCAAATTTCTTTTTTTATTTGAAAGTAAAATCCTTCCCGTTAATAATGGAAAACAATTTCATTCAAATGGCTGCCTCGGCTGGCCATGCAGTAGCCTACACGATCGGTCCAATTTTTAAGCACATTATCGATTGTGTGCAGCTGTATTTCACCAATGGCTTCACGAATATTGTCCTTTAAAGCGTCAATTGTCTCTGCTTGTTGGCGTAACACTTATCTTTGAGGGCACCCCACAAATAATAGTCCAACGGTGTTATATCGCAGCTCCGGTGGCCAAACGACATCAGCTCTGCGGCGATAATGCGATCTTCAAAAACAGGGCGCAAAACATCGAGTGTAGCTTCGGCTGTGTGGCACGTAGCGCGGTCCTGTTGAAACCAAATGTTGCCAATATCCTCCTCTTCAATTTTTGTGAACAAAAATTCATTCAACATGGCCCGATAACGATCGCCATTGACTGTAACGGCCACTCCTTGCTCATTTTCGAAGAAAAATGGCCCAATTATGTCTCTGGACCAAAATCCGCACCAAACAGTGTCTCGTTTTGGGTGTATCGGCTTTTCAATGTATGCGTGCGGGTTTTCTGTGCCCCAAATGCGACAATTTTGCTTGTTTACATACCCGCCAAGATCAAAATGAGCTTCATCTGAAAAGATGATTTTTTTTTTGGCAAAATCGTCATCTTCTGTAAGTCGATCGCAGGCCCACTTAGCGAAGCGAAAACGCATTGGAAGGTCAGTTGGCTTCAACTCCTGACCCAATTGGACTTTGTATGGCGTCATACCAAGATCTTTATGCAAAATTCGTCTCAATGATGCCTCCGAAATGTTCAATTCTTGAGAACGACGGTGAATTGATGTTGATGGCGCTTCACGCACACTTTCTGCCACAGCAGCAATATTCTCGGGTGTACGCACTGTTTTTGGCTTTTCGCGCTTTGGTTTATCGATGAGGATGCCAGTTTCTTTCACTTTTTTCACAAGATAACGAACATACGGAACTGACAGTGTTTCTCTTCTTCCAAAATCCGTACGCAATTTTCGCATACATTCTGCAACATTACCATGATTTTCAAAGTAATGTCGCAATATTTCCCAGCCTTGTTCAAGCGTATACACAACCATATTCGTTCAGCGGAAGGATAAAACTAATTATCTGTCAAATCAAACATGAGCTAGGTGTTACCATTCACGAAATAAGCACTAGCTGAAAAAAAAACCTTAGATGGCGGATCCTTTATATATATACATATATGGGGGATTTCGTGTCAACTTTTGAAACCGAAATTTGCACCAAGGTTAGGTTAGTACTATTGGATAGTAGTTTAGACACAATTTTTCAAGAAGATCGGTCCAGATCTCTCTGAGTTAGAGGGGATCAAAATTTGACATTTTGGACAAACAGGTGTTTTTTCTCATCCATGTAACTTATTACCTATTGTTCCTAGAAAATTTTCTACCAAAGAGTTTAGATAGCTTTTTCTTCAATATTTCGGAAAAAAATACTTAAAAAAAAAAAAAATTGTAGACTTTTTTTTTTTTTGTTAAATTAAAGCATTTTTGCCTTTTTTTCCAAAAAGGGCATTTTTTTTTTATTTTTTATTTTTTCATAAGAAAGCTTAGGATTTTTCCTTTAAGAGCTTTTTGGTCGCTTAGTGGGATGGGAGTGGGATATCTATCAAAATAAATGTTTTGTAACTCAAGACAACGGTTTTACAATTTTTCACAAATGTACTATTTTCAATTTTTTCCTATTTGTGTGTAAAACCTTACAAATAAAACTTATACTGGGAAACTAGACAAACTAAACTTTCCGAAGGTATATAACATATCTAACTAAAATTTTATACCCTCGATACTGTAATACCCAGAATATGTTAACCTCAGGAAAAAAATCGCTTTTTTTCTTTAGAAATGTTGAAAAATTATTATATTTTATTTATTTTTAATAATAATTAAATTAATGTATAATAATAATAACATTAAAAATAATAAGATAAATAATTTATTAAAATTTAATCTTAATTGCATTAGATCCATTTATATCATAACTATTTTTATACTTAATTTATTGTAGCTGATGAAGTATTTAAGTCTTGTAAATTTTTAAATACCCAGTCTTTCATCCAGCTTTTTTGTCGCCTTTATTTACTGCGTTTTTTTGTCAATCCTTTCTTGGCGTTACTAGGTTCAGCTGTTGATTTCGCTGCTGGTTTATTTGTTGTCTTTGGAAAGAAATCGCATTGAATAGAGGCAGAAAACTTTTTCAACTTGGGTCTTCCATCGACAAGCGGTATAAAAGCATGGTATTGAGCGGTGCCATCGATTGTTACCGCAGCTTCGAATCTGCTCTTCAGTGTTTTCAATGTTTCCTGATGATCCTCTTTGCTACTAAAAACTATTTTAGTTTCTTTACAATAACTCTTTGCCCAATGGAATAAAGCAGTCGTATCTAAGATGCGATCTTGATGAGAGCACTGGAGGCTATACTTCGCTGCATTTCTTTTAAGGTTTGCTCCAATACCATCACATGCTCCTTTACCATGAGCAGTAGAATGAAAATGCCACTCAGCTGGCACTCCAAAATCTTTTTCATGTGCCATAAGATTTGCCAAGCTACCTTTGTTTTTAAAATGTTGGCGAGCTCCGTCCGAAACGTAGTATACCTTCTTTACTGTAAATTTAGATTTTAGAAATTTTAGCATTCTCGTCTGGTACTCATAAACTGCAACGGTATCATGTTTTAAATCGTCGGATATGATTGCCATACTTTTGTGTTCCAGCTTTTCATCTTTCATGTAGTAAATAACTACTGTGAATATAGTTGCTTGGTCGTTATGGAAGTGGAATGCTTGTATGGCATCCTGAAGAACATATTTATAGTTTTCTGCGAAATCATATGAAATAACGAATTCACCAGACTTCAAATGTATCTTCAAATCCTTGAAGAATGACCATTGCTCTTTGACTAAAAAGTCATGGTTTCTCAAGTTTAGCAATCCTGTACACATTTCTTCCACAAAATCATCCACATTTAAAATGATTGTTTTCAATGTGCATCTGTCAGTCTGAATCCAAGAATCAAATTTGACCTGCTCTATATATTCTCGATCTAAAGAGTTGATTAAATTTTCTTTGATGAATGTGGTTTTCGGGCAATTGGTACATTCACATAAGTGGCAAGAAGTTGTTGCATTAGGACACATAGTCAATTTAAGGCAATCGTGTAAATCTTCTGCCGAATCATCTGTTAAATACTTTAAGTTGATTTCCTTCAACATCAGTTTAACATTTTCATGGTAAATTCAAACGCATACTGTGCGAGTTCCGCTGCTTTCTGCCAAAACGCAATGTTTTGGCCTCATTTGGGTTAATTTCGTGAAGCCAATTCTAACATCAAGAAGTTGTTGCATTAGGACACATAGTCAATTTAAGGCAATCGTGTAAATCTTCTGCCGAATCATCTGTTAAATACTTTAAGTTGATTTCCTTCAACATCAGTTTAACATTTTCATGGTAAATTCAAACGCATACTGTGCGAGTTCCGCTGCTTTCTGCCAAAACGCAATGTTTTGGCCTCATTTGGGTTAATTTCGTGAAGCCAATTCTAACATCGTCGTGTTCAGATTGAAATGTTGCAAATAACTCTTTTAGGTTACAGATAACCATTCTCTTCTGTTATGTTATGAAGGTATGTTACATACCTTCGGAAAGTTTAGTTTGTCTAGTTTCTCAGTATAAGTTTTATTTGTAAGGTTTTAGACACAAATAGAAAAAAATTCAAAATAGTGCATTTGTGAAAAATTGAAAAACCGTTGTCTTGAGTTACAAAACATTTATTTTGATAGATATCCCACTCCCATCCCACTAAGGGACCAAAAAGCTCTTAAAGTAAAAAATGCTAAGCTTTCTTATGAAAAAAAAAAATGCCCTTTTTGAAAAAAAGACAAAAAATGCTTTAATTTAGCAAAAAAAAAGTCTACAATTTTTTTTTTTAAGTATTTTTTTCCGAAATATTGAAGAAATAGCTATCTAAACTCTTTGGGAGAAAATTTTCTAGGAACAATAAGTAATAAGTTACATGGATGAGAAAAAACACCTGTTTGGCCAAAATGTCAAATTTTGATCGCCTCTAACTCAGAGAGGTCTGGACCGATCTTGTTGAAAAATTGTGTCTAAACTACTATCCAATAGGACTAACCTTGGTGCAAATTTCATCCCGATCGGAAGACATCGGTTTCAAAAGTTGGTGCACTTGACATGAAATCCCCTACATATAACCACCATTGTAACCTGTGTACTGCTGTGACTGGAAGTCCTTTTTGAGGATTGAAAATTAATACCAAAGGCTTATGGTCTGTAATTAAAATAAATTTACGGTAATACAAATAATCATGGAGCTCACGAACTCCAAATATAATCGATAAACCTTATTTTTCAATTTGGTTATAGTTGTTTTGATGATCATTAAGCGTTTTCGATGCTTGAGCTATTGGACATTCAGATCCATATAGATATATATGAGAAATCACTGCGCCGATACCATACGAGTTGGCTAATGCCGTTTTCTTTTCTGACAAAAAATGCCCTTTTTTTTACCCTTTTTTCGAAAAGTGTATTTTTTTTATATATTCTGAATTAAGAGCAACCTTATCTTATATATCAATCGAAAGGTCTCAAAGTCGAGCCCTCATAGATCACAAAAAGTTCGAGCGATTGACTTCTTTCAGGACATAGTGGGAGAATATTTCCCCATTTTCCCCCTTTTTTGATAATTTCACCCTATGACTTCCAAGAGGATAATAATCAAATTTTTTTTTGTGTTTATGAACACAGCACTTTGATACCTTTCGATTGATATATAATACAAGGCTGGTCTTAATTCAGAATATATAAAAAATACGCTTTTTCAAAAAAGGGCAAAAAAAGGGCGACATTTTTTGTCAGAAAAGAATACGGCATAAGATTGTAAGTAATCTTTCATAAAAGTGAAAAAGTTTTTTTTTTGTTCATGGCTTCAGCGATATTTCTCATCCTTTTTGCGAAGCAAATTCAATAATTCCGTATAAAAGTTCAATAATAATTGAATTTTCCCATAATAGATTAAAGTTCTGTTAAATTATTTGTTCGTGGTAAATGTTTAATAACTTCTGCTCCTGACTAAGATTGTTGAATACTGATTAAATAAAATGTTTTCTTTTAAAACAAAAATAATATTTATTGTTATGAGTGAAAAATTTTAAGGAAAACAAACAAACAAACATTTACATAGCAATATAATTTCTTTGAATTTAACAATTGATATATGTAAAACAAAATATAAAATAGAAACATATCATATTTGCTAAAACATTATCCCTTGTGGTATCGTTTGAACCTCGTCACCAATAAAATGTTTCAATAAAATGATTCATTCAAATACTATCTGCTGAAAAATAAATATTATTTTTTTTTAAGAAAACATTTTATGGAATCGTTTTATTTTATATATTTTAAAACATAATTTCTTTTTTTTGAATAAACATAAATTAATCATTTTTCATTAACCTTATTTCGATTAACAAAAAAAAAATTTTTTTTCACATTGCGATGTCGATTTTGAAAGGATGATTTTGTTTAGTAATCGTGTATTTTTCAGTACTTACTTTTGATTCACTGGGTGGTCCATTTTGTAGATTTGTGGGTGTAACTATTTCTAATCTTTGTAATGTTACCAGTTCCATAGTTAAATTCAGTCTAAGTGGTTCGGGTTTAGATTTACCATCGCTGACATTTACCATGCCAGTTCGGATCTATAAAATTGAGAAGAAAACAGAAAATAAGAATTATACAAATAAATTTTATACAAATATACTCTCACAAAATGTTTTTAACCACATGATTACATTGTATATTGTTATAAAGAAAAATTAATTGAAAATAATGTTCATAAATAATAATTGTATAAATAAAATACCAACACCGAAAGTGTTATTATCCATTTGATTGTATTGTATATTGTTGCAAAAAGCATTGAATGAAAACAATATTCATCTGAACATGTAATGGATGATATGAGAAACCAATAAAATGAAATTGATTTATGGCCGAGATTAAGTATAATTACATTATGGAGCAAATTAATAAAAAAAAATCATTGCTAATGGTTCCAGAAAGAGGAAAAACATTATGATAATGAAACTGAACAATGAAAAAAAGAGATTTTTCTTTTCGAATGATTTCGTTTTAGCAACTGAATTTATCTGAAATTCGATTGACACATTAGGTGACGTTTCCTTTGTTTTTGAACGACACCATATACCTACTTCGTGGGGTACCACGGCATCTGAAAATCTGCAATGCATTAATGTTTCATTTTATGTCGCGTACTCGCAATTTGTTCTGTGCGATACTAAAGAAAATTTGTCATGTATTTGATGATATCGACCGGTGCTTTTACTAGTTTGTTCTAAATCCGGCTTAAGAACGGGTTAAATAAATGATTCTGGAGACAAGAATGAAACTTTTCATTATAAGTCAGAGGAACTTGTTCTAGACCCAGTGGTAAACTAGCCTGTAGTAAAGGCGCTTTTCGTTCGCCAAAAATCTATAAGTTTTTATCCATTTGATATTTTTGACCGTTTCTCTGAGGAATTCAAGGTCAAAGTTAAATTTAAAATTTTTTTTAACTATTTAATATCAAAATGTAGAGTTTTGTGAAAAAAATAAACCTTTTAATTTTTGAATAGGTTCCCACGTTACAAAAGTAATCACAAAGGAAGGAAAATTTTTAGTTTTTGTTATAAACAACAGTATTAGTAAATTATAATTCCCTTTCATTTAGTTGAATACTGCTTCCAAATATTTGATTGTATCATTTCTGTCCATTGACAGACCCCTCGCTTCCTAATAAAGGACCAGACGTTCTACTTGATTAAGAATGCTAGAATTATCTACCGATCATTAAGAATGCTATATATAAATGGATCTGAGGCTGCCAATAATATATTTATTATAATAATCTTCATTCGTAACTTTTCGTGTTATTTTTCTGGTATTTTGCTCTCTACAAAATCTTTCATCCTTATTCCTTTTTTCCTGGGCTTCCTCTGATAAATCTCCAAGTGGTGCTTAATGATATTTAATAATCTCTTCTCCATTTGAGAGGATTTTTCGGACTGTTGTAGATATATTTCTTCTTATCATTTGGTTGTGTGTATTCTAGCCTGAGAAAACTATCTTGAATAATTCCACATTCGATTTCTTTATTGACATTTTTCAGCTTCCTCCTCTTAGAACTGTAACTACAATTGTGCATTGATTTTCGAATGCTTTGATTTGTAGTTTCTGAATAATAAGTTCACCTTCTACCCAGTTTGAAAAGTGCTTATCAAATCTCTCTTTGCTCCATTCTACTTCTTTATAGTGCTTTTTTAAATTTTTGACGAAAAATTTCGGTGGAGTACGAATTTAATTTGTAATATATTCTTCAATCAATTCTTCACAACTGAAGCTCTCCATGATTATATGAATAAATGTTTTATTTTTCGATTGTTATTACTGAGATATATTATGCCAACTGAGTTTGTGTCAGAATATCACTTGTTTTCGGCTTAACTGAAGAGAACGGTTTAAGTGTTTGTATGTGAATAATTTAGCCATAAATATCGTCAAGTGGAATAAGTCTTAATCTATTCTTACCTAAAGAGCTAGAGAGACAGAACTGTATACTTTCTACTACTTGGTCGATCATGCGCCCCCTAAATGACCTTTACAACACACTCATCCGTGCATTCATAAATAGTTACTGGTAATTATTCAAATGTCCAGAGAACAAACTACACATATATACCCAAGTCATTTCATACTTCGGTCGTAGGTAAAATATGCAGGTAGAATAAAAAGAGCTTAAAAACTAAAAAGGGTCAAAAAGTGCTACAAGCTTTACAAATTATATGCTTTAATACAAATTAGCAGATTCCAGAGCTCGAAATTCGAGTGCAATTTCTAGGCAGCTTTATTTTTCAAGTTAGCCAATTCACAACACAACACTTTTATGGTTTATGATTATTGTGAATGAAGATAACAAACTCATTAACAAACACATAAGCAAATTTAATAAAACACACGTAGCATATGTATAATTTTGTGTATGAGTTAGCAGCAACTTTAAATGCAATTTACTCAAAATAAAGGAAAAAAATTAAAAATCTGTAAACCTGTAAAACGGCTAAAAAGAAATACCTTTCAAATAATATATACCTGGTAAAAATCGGGATTAAACGGTAGAACAAAACATCGGTCACAAGAAATCGGCTAGCCTATTAATATTATAGATTAAAAATTCATCGTACCATTTCAAACTGGTGTCATTTATATAAAATATTTTTTGAATAATTTTATTAAAATTAGAAAAGTGTTATATGCACGTGTGCAGACCTTAGCCTGGGTGGTTTAGGTTCGTTGATCAATTTTGATCCTCATAAGCTCTATTCGTCCAAAAATGAATTTTTGGAAAAATGTATTGCTATAAAAATATTTAATAACACATTGCGATGGTTAAAAAACGGACCAGTTTGTGAAGAGCTATAATGTATTTTTGATCAAATCTTAGAAGCTTTTATTTTGATTAAATTTTTTCCTGCCTTAGTTCTGATATTTTTGCTATTAAGCAGCAATAAAATATTGGCCAAAAAACTTGATTCTTCAGCCACGTTTTAGTTTATTAAAAAAACTTATATTTTTTTACTCTAATCAATTTTGCTAAATAATTAAGGAATTTTTATTAACATTATGTGTTGTAAAATTTGCTTCTGATTGAAAACCAATTCTTTTCTTGTTTAAATAATGCCTCTCTCTAGAATACCAATACATATATGCGAACACCTGTGGCTTCAAGGGTTTAAAGACTGAGCGGCTGGTTGATATTAAAATATGAAAATTGATAAATTGGTTGATTTATTCTGTTTATCACGTAATTGTATCACAGTTACAAAATAGCAATAAATCATTGTAGTGAAATTGAATGGTAGGATTATTATAATTAATTTAATATGAAAATAATATAAAAATAGACATTAATTATTATAAAATATATGACGGAATGCTGCAGTTCATATTAAAGATTTAATTTGTATTTAAATAAAAGCATTTATGAAATATGATTTATGACATTTGTATTTATTAATTGAGTAATATTGACTGACAAAAATTTAATTTTCTTTGTACTGAGATGATGATGGTTATTTTGTTTAGGGATTACCAAATTCACTTCACTTGAACAACATTATTTTTATAATAATTGAAGAGTCTTTTGTCGTAAGCTAAAAAGTTTTATTTGGATGATAATGGAATTTAGAATAATCTTTAATTTTTATATATATTATCAAGCCGTAAATTAGTTTTTTTTCTGGCCATTTCTCCAGTGGCCATATTTTACACTAGCTCAATAATTGAATTCTTTGGCCAAAGCCTAATTATTTTGTTGTTACCGATTGCCAACATTTTATGGCTCTTTTACCCAAAAATTGGATAAAAATTATGAAAATTGTGGGCGCGGCTTGCTCACAAATTTAAATTTAATCAAAATCTAAATATCACTCTTCACAAACTATCACCGCCAATTGGCTATGCAGTTTACTGTTAAGTTGGCAGGATTGTTTTCTTTGAAAAATGGTATATTTGACGCTGTGATTTTCAAAGTGTTGTGAAATATTTTTTAGATAAATATTTTCTTCACACCTCAATTTTAGACGAATAGAACTTTTGGGAATCAAAAGGGATCAAGGAGTCTATACCACCCAGCGAAAGGTGAAGTTATCTTCTTTCATCCTATATAAACTTTTGTGCCCATCTGGACACGCGTCACTGTGGGACGAATAACAACTGTCCCGTTCAAATTACTATACATCTCACATAGCTCAACTGTTTGAGCTGGGTGTTTCTTAAATGTTCATCTTAGATTTGCTCATCGATCCCACGTTTGGTATTTTTGAGTTCGGCTCACATTTTTCTGGAATTTTTCTCCAAAAATTGGTTTTACGGAAAAAATTACATTTTTGCCGCAAATGCGACTCAACCAAATGCAAGAATTGGTTTTTTTTTCAAAAATTTTCAGCTGAGATTTTTCGTTGCGACAAATGCTAAAAAACTGTCTACATGAAACTGTGGGGAAAAATTGTTCCAATACTTTTCATGGAGAAGCGATGTATTTACAGGAAAATTATGCACTTTTGGAAAAAAATTTATTAACCAAAAAATGTTCAGAATCGTTCATGGGATAATTAAAAATTTTTCACAATTTTTGACACATTTTTTGACATTAAAAAAAAATTTTTTTTAAATGTATGCAAAAATTCTGAAAAACATTAAAAATTAAAAATTTTTCACCGCAGTTTCACGCAGACTGTTTTTTAGTACTTATCAAAATGAAGATTCTCAGCTGAAAATTAAAAAACCCTATTCTTGCGCTGCGTACGGTAAGATTTGCGACAAAAACGTTTTTTTCTTTTCGTAAAATCCAATTTTTGGAGACAAATTCCAGAAAAATGTGAGCCGAAATCAAAAATCGTAAAAAGGGATCGATGGGCAAATTCAAGACGAATATTAAAAAAACATCCCAGCTCAAGCAGTTAAACAATGTGAGCTGTAGAGTAATTTAAGCAATATAGGTGCTATTCGTCCCACTGTGCGACTGGACACTTTAAATAATTTGTGTCTACTTTTATGGTCAAATACTCATTTGGGAGCTTAAAGATTATTAAGAATTAAACATTTTGAACTTTACCACGCAATTTAACAAATAATTAAATCTTGTCGTTTTGCTTTAATTGTGAGCTTCTTTTGCTACAATTTTATTGGTTCCATTTTGCGCCGTAAATCGAGTCCTTTGTGGATTTCTTAAATTTTTTACATAAAAAATGTTACGAAATTACATTTAATTTTGTGTGCCAATTGAATTAACTTATAGTTTTGTCCGCTAAAATATGGTTAGTTACGTGAATGCACTCTAAGGCAATGATATGGCGTTTTGTTCATGTTTACGAATGAGTTATAATTGTTAAGATAATTAAACATACGTATACGTAATCATTAGGGTGGCCCTTCGTTATATGGAGGGAAAAAAGTGTTCAAACTGTCGGTCTCACCCCCTAGAAATATGCGAAATATGAGAAATACAAAGTTTTGGGCCAATCAAAAAACGTTTAGTCGTGGCGCAAAGCGATTGAAAATTTCAAGTGTGTTTATATGGGGAAAATATGACTTTTTTTTTCAGATTTTACGAAAATTTCGTTCTATAAATTAATTTTTCCGACAAGCTGTTACATAATTCGGGATCAGTATTAAATTATCCTTTCAAAAGGCTATATAACTTCAAAATCGTATGAAACCTCGCCAAGAAATAGCAAATGCCCCAGACCACTTTTGTGCCAAAAAAAACTAGGTCATGAAATTTGATGGCATTTTTTTCAACTTTGGGAAATTGATTAAAGCCATCATTCTTTTTTGGTCTCTATACTTATAAGTACTCAGATATAAAGTATTGTTTTATTACCACGTTGTTAACCTATTGCGCATTGAGACCGAAAATTGGAAATTTTTGTGATAAAATTTTTAAAACTCCTTTTTCAAGTTTGAAAAAATTTTCTTAAACAAAATTTAAAAAAATTAATATATTACTTTAAGGTTTTATTAAATACATGTTGCAGATTAACTGTGTGAATTTTTAAGTAAATTCTAGGCTTGTGCTATCTCGTTCAATTTAGTGAGCGATCATTATAGTTCAATTTCGTTCATTGAACTAGATCGTTCATATCGTTCAATCGTTCTTTTTTTCATTTTATCTGTTTTGACATTTCGTTCACTCGTTCTATTTTTAATGTGTATCAGTGCCATATAATTTGGAAAAAAAAAAACAAAATATGAAGAAAGTATTTATTATTATGCTGGTTTTCTTTATAATTTTAAAGGATACAACAAAATAAAGTAAAACCTAAAAGTATTAAGGGAAAAAGTTTGCAGTGAGACAGTCGGAAATTGTGTTAAGTTAATTGTTTATATTTACATGAAGCAAATATACAAGTTTTTTGTTTTATATTTTTAGCGGATGTATTAGCCAGATAAAGTCCTACAGCACTTCAACATTTTGAAAAGAAATGGACTACATTGAACAATATTGAAAGTGTTCCATTCATCATTTAGTAAATTTTTAAAATGTGGAAGACTACTAAACGTATTTGTGCTTTTACGTGGGAAATGGAACTTTAAAGCCTACACACTTAATGGGAATATGACTGAATTGCAGTTTATGGGGCACACGGAAATTAAAAAAAAATAAAAACTCCATCCGATCAAGAATTAATAAAGAAAAAAACCGAAATTAACGATTAGTGGCGCCGGACTCGGGAAGCTCCTCTAAGCCCCCCCATAAAGTAACGAATTTAGCACTGATTTTAACCGGTCAAAAGGCTTGATACACAAAAAAAAACTTGATATAGCGAAGCCGCTAAACTAATTTATGGAGTTTGTAATCCCTAAGCTCGGCCGAAGGCCGGCTACACAGAAAAAAATTTAAAACAAAAATTTTTTTTTAAGATGTCCCTTCGCTGGATGTAACTATTAAAGAGGACCACAAAAAAGTTCCCGGCGCCACTAATCAATAATTTTGGTTTTTTTCTTTTTTAATTCTAAAGCGGATGGCGTTTTTAGTTTTTTCGATTTCATTGGGTACAGCCGGATATATCATTCTTACTTGATAATTCTAGAGCATATATACTACACTCTTTTCTTTTGTTAATAAAACAACAATTGTTTAAAAGTAACAAAAATTCATTTTTTATTTAAAATTAGAGTAACAAAAAAAGATTCAGTCTTATATTTGAAAAAAAGTAATAAGTAATTGTCAAATATTTTCTTAACGTATAAAAACGTTTATTACATATTTGAAAAAAAAAAATAGTAATTAAAAAATATTTTTTGTACATTGTACATACAAATATTTGTAATATGAAATAACTTTAATGAAAAATTTTTATGTTTTTAATTTGGAGTTTCAAAACAAATAGTTGCATATCAGGAATTCAAAATTGTATTTCAAATTTGAATAATATTCTTATTTCTTAAATTGTTTTTTTTTAACACAGATAGAAATTTGAATATTTCAAAAATTTTTAAAGTTTTTTTAAAACTTTATTGGAAATTTTTTAAATTTAAAAAGTAGAAAATTTTTTGGTAATTTAACTGAAATTTTGTGAATAAAAAAAATGTTAGGTAATATTTACATGTTGTTGTGCAAAAAAACTAAGCTTTTTACTTTTTCTGGTTTTAAAAGAGTGCGCCTTTCATTAATAATTTGTCCAGTTGCGGAAAATATTCTTTCACAAGGCACTGATGTTGCTACTATGCACAGCCTTTTTAATGCATAAGTGTAAACACGGGGATAGAGATTTTTTCTTTCTTTCCACCACAAAAGCGGGTCCTTTTTCCGATCCAAATACTCCTCATTTAAGTATTTGTCAAATTCTCGTATACTTGCCACAGAATTATTGTCCGGCCTTACAGTCTTATTGAAATCCTGATCGTAAGCATTCCAAATACTAGACTCAACAAATTCGGCTTCTAAGGGTTTTGATTGTGTTTTCGTAGGCAGAGTCGTTCTTAAAACCTTTTCTTTTAAATCGCGGATCCAGGATAGTACTTTCAGCATAGAGAGAATTTCTTTCGTATTCTCCAAAACGGGATATTAATTCTTTTTTGAGTAATGAAATCATAGCCGATACCTTGCAGTTTGATGAAAAGCGTTGCGAAGTAAACCTTTCCAAAAGGTTACACAAAACAGTAACTTTGGAAAGTGTAACATTTTTTCCGCTGAAATCTCGACAGTTACTTCATAAAATGGTTTCAGAATCGGTATAATTTCATTAGTTACATCCCATTCTTCTAAAGGCAAAGCTAAATCAGGACGAGTAAGCGAAAGAGTGGATATTACTGCTTCCTTCACTAAAACAATTCGCTCAAGCATCTCATAGGTTGAGTTCCACCGAGTAATTACGTCCTGCTTGAGCTTAAGTTCCGGAAGCTGCATTAGTTTTTGTGTGTCCTGAAGTTCTCTTAAGCCGATTGAACTTTTGTGAAAATATTCCACAATACGTTTAACTTTTGCAACAGTATCACATATTTCTGTTATTCCAGCTTGTACTATAAGGTTAAGTGAATGAGCAAAACATCCTATTCCACGCCACTGCCCATGACGGATTGCTGCAGTTATATTGCCAGCATTGTCACTTACTATGGCAGTACATTTATGGCCAACTTCAAAATCATCCATAATTTTTTTAAAAAAATTGGATAAATTTTCAGCAGTATGCCTTTCGCCATATTCTTCGTATGCAATCAAGTGAGATTGCAGCTCAGTATCTCCATCTATGTAATGGGCCGTGACAGCCAAATAGCTAGCATTGGTTCTCGATGTCCATCCATCCGTTGTAAGACAAACAGCAACCGCTGATCGAAGTTTCACTTTTATTTGTTCTAAAAGTTCATTGTGAACGCTCGGCAAAAGATTATTGGACAGAGTTTTTCTAGTAGGTAAATTGTACCCAGGACATTGTGACACCAAATTAATCAGTTTTTTGAATTCTGGTTCTTCTACTATTCTCAAGGCATGGTGCCCCTTTGCAACCATTTTAAGCACTTGTCTATCAATTTGCTCCACTTTTTTAACTGGAGGAGGTTTGCGTATAAATTGAGTAATACTTGGCTGTGTTGACTGTATTTGAACGCTAGTAGAAGGCTGTTCCGTTTCCGCCAAACCTGTATCTAAATTTATAGTAGCAGGCTCGGACGCTGTCTGCCTTTCCAAAATCATTGGCGTTAATGGATGCTTAAATTTAGTATGTCTGCTTAGATTTCCCAATGACCCGCCAGCAATGCTTAGAGATGCTGAACAATATTTGCATTTAGCCTTCTGCGCTCCATCTTCCGAAAAATGCAGCCATATTGAACTAGTCTTTCGCTTTGTTGACATATTTTTATTTATTTTAAAAAGATAAAAGTGGAAATATTAAATTTTTCTTTGCACTTAAAATTTGTAAAACTTTTCTCATCAAAATTCATTGGAAAAGAAAAAATAACGTTTAAAAACTTAAGTTCAAAAAGAAAATACCAAAAAATAAAATCCGGCAATTGAATTCATTGAATACTGCTGAATACTCAAATTTAAAAAAATCATGAAGTCTGGTAACATTATACATAGATTTAAAAAAAAGAACGACAAAAAATAAATAAAATGAGCAATTGAACGAAATGAACGATTGAACAAAATGAGCCGTTGAACGAAAAGAACGATTGAACTATAAAAGCTGAACTGAAAGAACTATGTCAGATCGTTCAATGAAGTGAATAGTTCAATTGAACTAGTTCGTTCATGAACAACACAACTCTAGTAAATTCCTCTGCCAGAATTTTTTTGACAAGGATTTTATTTTTGCGGATTTCGAGAAAACTTGGATTTTTGTGAAATATTCTGTAAATGTACTCTTTCATAATAATTTCTATCAAAAATTCATCACTTTTCTACTTTTAAATGTTATATTTTATCTTAAAAGCCTAGGATTTCGGAAAAAAATAATATGACTCCATTAACCCTTTTGGAATTGGGGTCACATATGACCCCAAGCTAATAAAAGACAATTTATGCAAAAAATTCAAATATTTGGTAAGTGCTGTCCAATTTGTAGATGCGATGCTTAAAATATAATAACCAAATGTGTAGAAGTTTCGCTCCGAAAATTTGGGATAAATCCGAGAACGTTAACCCATTATTTGCCAAGGCCAGATTTGGATTTTAACATATTTTTAAATAAAAATTACCGAAAACGAGTTTTTCTATTAAACTCGTTGATACCACTATTTGGAATTTAAGAAAAATAATTCGGTTAATTTTTATTTGTTTAACCCTTCAGTGCTCATGAGATCAAAATTATATATCTCTGGTGCAATTATCTGCTTATTGCTCGCGAATATATATTAAAACAACTTTTAACCAATTTTGTTATAAAATTACTTTATATAATAAAGTAATAGTTGAATATCTTGCGGTCTCACTCACCAACTTGGTGGATATTGATAAAAAACGCAAAAAAAAAAAATTTAGGTCAATCGGTGAAGATGCCATTACTTATAATGGTTGACATTTTTGATTTTTAATAATCGATCGCTTTATATTATCTTCAATGTCACCTACATGTTTTGAAACTTTTACCATTTTATTTCCCAGTTTTAAATAGTTTATTAAATAAAAGTAAATTTCAAATATTTATAATAATATATATAAAAGGTAATATTAAATTAATACTACTCTTAATGGAATAAATTACAAAATTAAATCAAAGTGAATTTCAAAAAACGTCCTATTTATTAGACATATGACTTAAGTTGTTTTAATTTATATTCGCGAGCAATAAGCAGATAAATGCACCAGAGATATATCACAATGTATAATTTTGATCTCAGGAGCAGTATTATTACTTGGGATGACTGTACCATGGTCACAAACATTACTAAGAAGCATTACATAGAACTTTAAAATATTTGAAAGGCAAATGAAAGAATTTTTGCTGGATCCCTCATTTTATTATCTGGAGATTTTCGTCAAACATTGCCGTCAAACCAAAATCAACCTATGCTGACGAATAAATGCCTGCTTAAAATCATCAAAATAATGGAGTAGTGTTCAAACTATAAAATTAACAACAAACATGCGAGTACAATTAAAAAATTATCCAACGGCTGACCAATTTTCAAAACAACAACTTGATCTTGATAGTGGTAAAATCAATATTAACCCAACCAATCAAATTAATAAAATATCCATAAGATTTTTGTCAATTTATATTGTCACGCGATGAATTAATTGAAAATGTATTCCCCGACATTCAGAATCAATATCGTAACTATGATTGGTTAAGTGAAAGAGCTATTTTAGCCGCAAAAAATGTCGATGTCAATTATATTAATGTTGTTATGCAGGACATGATTGATTCCGAAACGTTTTCTTTAAAATTTGTGGATAGTGTTGTTGAAGAAAATGAAGCAGTCAATTATCCTACAGAATTTTTGAATTCACTTCATGTACCCGGTCTACCGCCACATTTATTAAAATTAAAAGTCGGTTTTCCAATAATTTTGCTACGTAACCTCAACGCTCCGAGACTATGTAATGCAATCAGGTTAATTGTTGAGAGAATAATGCCCAATGTTATAGAGGCCACAATTCTCAAAGGAAAATTAAAAGCAGAACATGTTTTGCTGTCAGGAATTCCTATGATTCCTACCGACACCCCGATAACATTCAAAACATTGCAATTTCCGATCAGATTGGGCTTTGCCATGACCGTTAATAAATCTCAAGGACAATCATTGCAAATATGTGGTTTGGAGCTCGAAAACAGTTGTTTTTCCCACGAGCAACTATATATGGCATGTTTTTCCCACGAGCAACTATATATGTCGGAAAGGAAGCAAATTTATTCATTTACTGCGAGAATACTTAAATTAAAAATATTGTTCACTCTTTTGCATTACTATAACTTATATGTTATTATGCTATTACTTATATGTTACCATAAATATTTATTTTCATTTTCATAAATAAAGCATGGTTTGTCTTTAACAGTTTTCAATTAATATTAACAAATGCACAAGCGTTTTTTGATCAGTTGCAGAGATTTTTCACAAAACGTATTCTGAAATTGTCACAGAACACGCCAAATTACGTTCTAAGTTTGGAAACTGGCCAGAAAACGCACATTTTTATACCTATGGATTACATTTGAAGTATGTTTCCACAGTACTATTTGACTATGATTTGACTGATCAGATTCGAACTTAAATAAAAAATTCATGGAGGGCAAAATAACGTTTGCCGGGTCCAGCTAGTATTATCTAAAAGTCTTGCTATTTATTACTACAGAAAAATTTATAATTTTTTGCTGTCAAACTTGCTAGTTTTAGTAAAATAAAATATTAGCGTAATGATTCTGATTTTGATATGAAAACAAATCTTTTTACTTTTTGAATCTTTCTAATTTATTAAAACGTTTCATACATATCGCACCTGTACCTCTAAAGTGAGTCAACTCAAAATTTACACATTTTCAGTAGAGGCAAAAATGAGTATACAACAGTAGTTGTTTTTGCGATTTTTTCAGTGATCATCAAAAATAACAAGTTTTTTTTGGATGGAACTCAAAATATGTCTTTTTAGTGGATTCTAAAGAAGCTACTCTTGCAACACAAAGAGGGTTACAACTGTATTTTTTTTTTGCGAAAGATTAGAAAAATGGAGAATCAACTTTACTTTTACTGTACGTTAACTTATCTTGGCATATTTTGGCATTACTGTACGTTAACTTCTCTTGGCAAATTCGTTGGGTTTGAGGAAAGTTATGCGTGGAGAATCAACTTTACTTTTAATGTACGTTAACTGCTCTTGGCATATTTTGGCATTACTGTACGTTAACTTCTCTTGAGAAATTTTGGTATTATATTATACAAATAAGTATAATATAATATAATGCTGCGGAGCAGCAGGGGTCCCCTAGTAGATTTTAATAGCATTTATAACAATTACGAATATTCTCAAGGATTTTTTTCTCACGGAAAAAAATTTTTTCGAGAAAAAAATCTTCCAACTATAAATTCCGCGTGAACAAAAAAATGAATAAGTGGCATCATCGAATTTCGAAGCCAGTTGTCTGTGACAATTAATTTTCTATTTTGTTTTGTGGGCAAACGAAAATAAATTTATTAAAAAAAAAAATTAAATTAAAAAAATGAATAGCATAGCTATGATGCGAGCTTTTGTGGAGGAAATTGGTATTGTAGAATAACAACAACGAAATAGCTAAAGGATTGCCAGAGGTCAATTGCGGGCTGAATCTATGGATAACGTAATCAATGCCTGAATTGGCTTTCATTAAAGTGAACAAAAGTTGAAGTTGAGCTTTATTTGTGGTCTTCAACCTACAAAAACAATAAAATATTAATTTTTTTATTTAGATTTTGTTTTATAAAAATACTTCTTACATTTTTATGTAAACTTCCGTCTGTTTTGCAAGGGAAATTTTTTGAGGGAAAAAAACAAATTCAAGTGAATTGAGAACAATTGCTTTTCTCCCATCGAATTTTTTTCCGAAATAATTTTTAGTCATAATAGGGGAAAAGGGAGAAGTGAGAAATTTCATGTGGAATTTTTGTTTAGAATTGGGCTGTATGCTTTTCGTACCAAAATAAGATTGAAAGGCAGTTATAATTACACTATGCTAGTTGAAAAACCCGACAAACGGGGCACCTGTGCTGAATCGAATGGCCGTTTTTTTAGGTTAGCTCTTAAAAAAAAGTTAGGGGGGGTTAAAGTTTCCCCCTTTTGGCCTGTTCTTGCAGAATACCGGTATATAAAACTATGTTTTGTTTACATCTGAGGTGCAGGGTGTGTTCAGCAACTTTGTAGAAAATATTATGCAAAATATTTTTGTTGAACATATTAACACTCTAACTGCCCCTCATAACGGTTTTTTTTTGCTTTATTCTAACAAATCGTAAAAAAACACCCCGAAAAAGGGGAAGGGCGGGGATAAAATGTTCTACAAAATTGTTGGCCATAAAATTTTACTATATACGTCAGAACACACCAAAACCTAAAACTTAACACAAACACCAAAAACGAATCAAATTCAAGATTGCCCACATATAACACTTAAAGAAAAATATGATTCATACAAGTTAATTATTTCAATAGTAATTTTACGACTGGGCATAATTGTAAATTTTCCACACAAGTAACAAAAGTAGTTAAATTTATTACACGCCTCCATCTTAGAAATTTAAGTATAACCGACTTGATAAGAGATTGTCAAAAACTTTAAAGATAGACTTATTTTTAATATTTCTTATTTTTCAAAGTTAGTACCACTGCACAATTTTATAATTGAGGGTTTGCCGAAAAAAAATAACTGTAAAGAAATAAACGTCAGAATGTCATTGAAAGTACAAAGAAACAAAGACAGTACAAAGAAACAAAGAAAGAACAAAATAATAAAAAAAATTAAAATTAATATGTAGTTGATTTTTTTTTTTTCACCATATATGGTTGCATACCTTGTGTGTGGGCAATCTTGGATTTGATTCGTTTTTGGTGTTTGTGTTAAGTTTTAGGTTTTGGTGTGTTCTGACGTATATAGTAAAATTTTATGGCCAACAATTTTGTAGAACATTTTATCCCCGCCCTTCCGCTTTTTCGGGGAGTTTTTGTACGATTTGTTAGAATAAAGCAAAAAAAAGCCGTTATGAGGGGCAGTTAGAGTGTTAATATGTTCAACAAAAATATTTTGCATAATATTTTCTACAAAGTTGCTGAACACACCCTGCACCTCAGATGTAAACAAAACATAGTTTTATATACCGGTATTCTGCAAGAACAGGCCAAAAGGGGGAAACTTTAAACCCCCCTAACTTTTTTTTAAGAGCTAACCTAAAAAAAAGGCGAACGCCATTCGATTCAGCACAGTCGATTTAGTTTAACTCACCGGGTGCCCCGTTTGTCGGCAAAAAAAAGTTCTCAAAACTAGCACAGTGTTATTATTAACTTGATTCAAATTTTGATTGCAAATATTCCATATTTTGTTCTTTGTTATTTCTGTTCTGTGGTAGTTTTTTTAATTCTTCATCGAAATCCCGATGTTCCACTTTCCATTGATTTAGAATAGTGGAGATGAACGTATCTAACATTGCCAATAATATATTATATAGATCTTCATTTGTGGAAGGTCGTGAATTTTTAATTTTTTTCTGAGTTCCCTCTGATAAGTCTCCAAGTGGCACCAAATGATATTTTACGACATCTTCTGCTTCGTAGAGGATTTTATGAACTGCAGCAGACATACCAATTTCTGCATGGGTACTTGGTTTTATATATTTTATGCAGTTTCCTTAGCATAATCTCCAAATATTCTAGAGTCAATTTCTTCATTGCACGCAAGTATTTCTAGCATTATTTTAAATCTGAAAATAAGATTTAAGTCCTCTCCTTTTATTTAAGATGCTCTTTCTGGATCTCAAAAGAATTATCCTGTGGTATTGCCATCATTTGTATTGCCTAACCCTTATTTTGGCGGATCTATAGTTAATCTAAATTTGCGATATTCATCTTGAACATGTTTCTTTTTTGAACTTCTTAACTCTTTGTTGGTTTCGTTGTTTCTTATTGATCCTGAAGACCCGAAATACAATCATAACTGATTTTTAGTACGTGTTACATAAGTCCCACTCCTGCATATAATGCAGCGTGTTAGTCAAAGCCTGACCTACTTTTCCATCTATCATTGTGAGCATTAATTGGTGGATTATTTCAATTTGCTGCCCATCTAACTGTAGTTGCAACGGCTGTATTGTTGCAATTTGGGCCTTGATATCAGCATCTTATTTGAGCCTTTTTAGTCGCACGCAATCTGAGCTGAAAATATTGCTGTTCTGTTAATTTAAAATCCAAAAATAATGCTATCGCCTCCTCATTTGTGCACTGTTTTGCATCGCTCGGAGTTGGTATACTTTTAAGAATCCATTTTATTCTCAATGGACTAGCTTTAACAACTTTTTCAATGATATCCAATTTTGTTAATTGATTCTGTGATCACAATTGATGTAGGAAAGATTCTTTTGTATTTGAACATCCAATTTCATCGCTGCAAATATCGCTGCAGTAGTCCAATGATTTGCGTGGTCTTCCAGCCTTATCTCGCTTTGCTGTTTCTGCAGCGACAGTAAGTTGACCTTCTAACCAGTTTACACTTTTTATAAAAAAGAAATTAGTTTACTGTAGCTAACTTGTTTGTAGCGTTCTTTTAGAGCTTTGCCGAAATGAGATAATTGATCTTGTATTTCGGTACTATACAATTTTAAGTTTAATTTTATTTTAATGTAGCTAAGAACATCTTCCAGGTTTTTGTTTCTAAAATACTCTTCGGCCAGTTCTTTATAACTGAAGTTCCCCATATTGTTCTGAATATTTTTATTTTCGACTGTTATTGCTGAAATATATTATAGCAATTGAGTTGATATCCAAATGTCACTTTCTTATAAGCTTTCCCATAAGCCATCATACTATGTTCGTAGGTAAAATAAAAAGGTAAGAAAATGGCATTACGGGTGCATTACTACCTAAAATGGTATATATAAAACTCACTATAAAAATGAATTACCTATATATGTTTTCTTTACTACTTGCATTAGTGTATTGTTAGGTAAAATAAAAAAATCATGTGAGTCCGATCACAGGGAAGATGTGTAAACATCTAGTAATTAAAGATTTTTTTATGTCATTTTTTAAAATCAAACAGAAAGCGTCATCTTTGTATCACTTATAGCAAAAACTGTTACAGCTAATTCAACGACCCTTTGCTGTAAAACGTTAAAAATATCCCAATATAAACGTATATAATTGATACGTAGATGACGCTTTTAAAAAAGTGGCATAAAAAAACAAAGTTATATCATAATTTTTTCACCAATACAATCATAAGTCACACAGTGTTATGTGTCAGCTCTGACCTATTACATTTTCACATTTTTTTTGATTGTATTGTAAAATAAAAATTTACCCCCTGCGCGTATAGATGTTTACACATCGAAAGGTATAAAAAATATAAAAAATGTATGATAGTAATAAAACCAGGTTACAAATGAATTACATCCTCTGGTGGTGTATTTTATAAGCAGATATAATTACTGGTAATAGAACAAATAATGACTAATATAAGCTATAAGTGCCTAAGCACAAAATTTAACACACCACTGAATATTTATAGGGATGTTTAAATTATCGTAATTTGAATTTTTTAAAGTAAGTTCGTTAAAATTAAAGAGTGTTCTACCCATGGATCGTAACGGGTGCAAAAGTATACATAAAGTTGAACAGGACCAAGGTTCAGAAAATACACACATCAAATACACAATATTCTGTTCTAAAACAACCAACACATATTTTTAATTTCATGTCAATTATGTGTGTTTCTAAATTTTGTACTTTGCCGAACACAATCAGGAATGCGTTTCGTTTTAATACTTGATTGTAAACACGAACATGTTTCTATCACATATGGTTTTATTCGAACACATATAAACCACGCAGTTTCGATCGTGTTCTGTACGTATTCTCATAAAAAAACAGAACATGAACAATACACATGTTCGGGTGTAGCTTTAATTTAAATTCGTGTTCTGGCACGTGTACTGCGGAAAAACAGAACATGAATAATAAACAGGTTCTAGTTCAGTGAATAACAACAGTTTAGTTTTAACTACACAGAGAAATTTTTATATATGGTTTATAATTTATTTCTTTTTTATTAGTTTTTGATTTTAATTATTTTTTTATATTTATTATTTTCTTTTTATTTTTGTTTTTTTTTTCATACCTGCTAATGAATTATTTTAGATTTTATAAATAAATTTGGTTGAAGCAATTGTCGTCGTTTTTATCGGGGTGTATCGATTTTATTAATTTTTTAGCTGTACGCGTTCAGGAACACGAACTGAATATAAAGCTACACTGGAACTTGTGTATTGTTTATGTTCTGTTTTTTTTTTTTTGAGAACACGAATAGAACACTAACTTAAAATATAGCTACACTCGAACATGTGTATTGTTCATGTTCTCTTTTTTTAAGAGAATACGTACAGAACACGATCGAAACTGTATGGTTTATGTGTGTTCGAATAAAACAATACGTGATAGAAAATATTAAAACAACCAAGTATTAAAACGGAACATATTCATGATTGTGTTCGGCAAAGTACAAAATTTAGAAAGACACATAATTGATATCGAAATAAAAATATGTATTTGTTAGTCTGAGCTATGTTTGTTTACATATATGCACGGGTTTTTTATTCAGTTTGGTTTTTTTCTGAATTCTGAAGAGGACACTTTCATCTTTCTCCGGCTGGTATACGTTTCTTGTTCCCTTTTATTCCCTAGAAGTTCTATTCCACTCAAGTGAAAATTTATCAAAAATATATTAGATTAATAAATAGTTCAGTTTAATAAAAAAAATTAGACTTTTGGCCAATGAAATCAAAATTTCATTATTATTTCATGATTAGGTTGAAGATTATAATTTTTTTTTATTATCAGATCTCGCAAAAACTGTCGTTCGTATTACTAATTTATTTGATTTTATTAAGATATTATGTGTATATAGTGAAGTGTGTGCAAAAAAATTAATGGGAATATCGTGCTGTTAGCTTAATACTTGCTGCACAACAAATTTTGTCCAAAAGCAGTGCAATTAATTTTTAAGTACTTAGTAATGAGTGTTACATATTTTATTAAGAATGGCTTCGTATATTGTTTTTGATATTGAATCATATAGTTGGACCAAGTAATCCAAGTTGATTTCGTTGCAGGCTTCTTAAGTGGCAGCAATGAAGTTATTGTTTTATTTTATACTCCAACTCATAGACATAACTTGCAAAAAATCCCAACATAATTTTAATAATATTAAGGTCGAAGGAATAAGGGGGCCATTGCAGTAAACTAGCATTCTGGCCAACAATCCACTGTTTCACCAGCCTTGCAGTATGAATTGGTGCAGTATCACGCTGGAAAGTGCACGATATGGGTCCAAGGATGTTTCTTTTTGCAGCTTTTATTTTTATTCTTCTTAACAAAGAGCATCGAAATAATGTCGTTGTTCAACAGCAATTCTGGGGCATAAGAATTTCCCAGATAGGTTAAAACAACTAGGCCAAAGTGTTTGCCATTCTCAAGCCAAACTTTTTTATGAACTGTTATATTTTTTTCTTATCTTGATGTTTGTATTGATAATTTCTTATCATAAGTGGAGGCTACTTTGTATGACTGAGACCATTAGTCGCTCAAATCTATTGTGCATACAGATGAGAGTAATTTTTGTATTAAATAAATTTTTAGTTTTGAAAGCAGGTTATTGAGTGAACTATCTGAATTACTGAATAACTGGTTACATTTATTGAAAGACTATGGGCCGTATGTAAAAAAAAATTAAAGTTTACTTAAAGTAGACTTTATTGTATGTTTTTCATAAAAAATTTGTTGATAAAGTCTACTTGAAGTACACTTTATTTTATAATTAAAAATGGAAGACTTTGCATCGTTATGACCGAGTTTTCAGGATGACTTAAACTTAGTTTAGTTATTATTACTACGAGTATCAAATTAATTGACTCAAATGTTCAAAAAAAAATGAATTTGAAATCGCAAAGACTTAAGGTTTATATGTTATTGAAAAACTTAGGGCGGATTCACTAGTCGACATTTGTTAGTAGTAGCAGTAGTTTTTTATTTTCAGTAGAATGGTAAAATATTTACAATAATTGTTCTTATATTATAATTTATATTCTTATATTAATTTTATTACTTAAAATAAGAGCTGTCGTAGTCGACATTTATATTAATGAATTTTACAGGAAATAAGTTTTTTTAAGAAGTCATTGCAAAATTAAAAATGGTCTTTGCAAAATTTACCTTTAACTTAAGTATTTTAAAGTCATAGGGTGGATTTTACAATTAATATATTAGCCTTTAACTATAAACTGTTTCAAGCAGTGCCATTTTTCTCTGTCCATTTCTTCGAATTAGCATTTGATGCGATCTTTTCATATCTACAGGCAACAAATTAACAACAATGTCACACAAAATTTGGGTTATGCTTATTTTTAATATCCAATTGTTCGGACCTAAGACCCTTTCTCTAAACTCTTGGTATAGGGTGTCATATAGTCGGTCTAGACTTGTTATATATCAAGATAATAATTTACAAAATTCGTTTATAACTTACTTTCAAATTTTGATCAACTTTTTCCTCAATCGGAGTCGCCATTTTGTCGTTGATCTTCATCCTTTTGTATATACTGTATATATCTGAAATTGAAAAAAAATAAATACAGAAATTATTGCACAGTTGCTTATTCTTTAATATTAAATGTCAAATTCAATTTCCTGATATAAATTTTTAAACTTTTAATTTTGCGATACAGACATACACACGAATATATATATGTTTAAAATTTGTTCCAAATAATATATGAAAACTAAGAGGACCCTATGCGGAAATTGCACTCATGTGCTGTTGAATTTGTCAGTTTATTAAAGTATGAAAATTGCTTTGTTAACCACATTTACCATGGCACATGGCAAATTGAAATTGTATTATATTTTGGCAAAATGGCAAAACTGTAAAAAAAAACTACAAAACAAAAAAAAAAAAAAAAAAACCGACTATACATACATATACTGTATGTTGTTAGCAAAGAGTACGTACAATTTGATAATGACACTTTGCAAAATCGAACAACTATAATATTCTAAAGTTTAGTTTTAATAAATCATAGAGCATTATTGTTGGTCATATGGGTGACCAACAGTAATAACCCAAGTATAAATGTATTGTATTAAAAGATTTTTAATTTTATGAATTGTAGAGAATATTTATTTATTTATATAATTAACTTACAATTAAAATTATTAGCTAAATGTTATATACTGAACAATTGCTACTAGGCTTTAATCTTAGGTTAATATAAAGTTTGAATTTTCTTCAGGAATTAAATTATATTTATAATGGTTTTTATATTAGGATCGGATATCAAGGATAAAGGATTTTCATTTTTAAATATTTGTTATCTTATATAGGATATGTTTGTGGGATGAAGGACATATAAAGTTGCAGTTACATGTAGGCATGTTGGAAATGTTTCTCAAAAGGCCATGTGTATATTTGGAGTGGCCTAGACGGATCCTTAAACTTTATAATATCCCTTCAGTTTAGTTTATTTATTTGACAGTTAAAATATTTTCTATTATTAAACTTATCTTTATTAATAGTTTTGCACTGATGCGAGTTCTGAGAATAGGTGTCATCATGTAGCGCGTAATAGTTTTTGATATATTTAAAAAGGTCCATTGTATTGTAATTTCCGGTGACTATTAGGGGGGATCCTAGGGCTTTTTCGCTACGCTGTCAGCGTAGCAGCGTAGAATGGAGCTAAATGCTGGTATGTTTGAGGTTACCATTACACTAACGTTAAATCCTACTAGGTTCTCCGATCTGGATCCATCAGTAAATATAAATTTGTGAAGAGGTAAATCTTTCCGAAGTTGCTTGAAAAAAGTGAGGAATAGGGATGGATTATATTGAATATATGGAATGAAGTGTTTACGTTATTCTGATTAAGCAACAAAGGGGTGTAACCTCTGATTTTAGTTCTAAATGGTTTTAATATAACTAGCGGAATTCGAGTGCAATTTCCAGGCAGCTATATTTTTCAACTTAGCCAATTCACAAACCAAACATTAATGGTTTATTATTATTGTGAACGAAGATAGCAAACTCATTAACAAATACATTAACAAATTTAATAAAACACACATATGTATAATTTTATGTATATGTTAGTAGCAACTTTAAATGCAATTTACTCAAAATAAAGGAAAAAAATTAAAAATCTGTAAGTCTGGTGAACAGTTAAAAAAAAAATACTTTTCAAATAATATATAATTGATCAAAATCGGAACAAAACGGTAGAACAAAACATCGGTAACAAAAAATCGCCTTGCCATCAAGATTGATGACTGGGTTTTTCGATTTGCCCGAGTTAATGATCAAATTAAAGTCGTCAGCGTTGGCCGTGAAATAAAATTTCCCTGTTCATCTCTATAATCGATCTGAGCTTGTGAAAAGCTATAAAAAATAATAAGATAACTAAAAAAGGCGAACGCTGTGGTATAGCATTTCGAATTGGGTAAGAAGCTGATGACTGGTTGCAAATTCTAACCGAAAGTTTACGGTTGGTCATGAAATTGTTAATGTACTTTATAATACGTGGGCCGATTCGCAGTGTACTAATGGATCAACTGTAGTGTATATACCGATGTTATCAAAAGCTTTCTCAAAATCTAACGATACTATGGTCGTCTGTTTACTTTTGGATGGACTGCTCGCAACATGATAGTCTAAGTAGAGTAGAATATGTATTGTTGATCTATCACGTACATCGGATATTGGGTAGTTTTTAATTTGTTAAGAGTTTTTAGCTAGACAAGCATTTACTGTAATCGGTCTGTAAGAATCAAGTAACTCTTTATTCTTCCCAGGTTTGTATATAGGAATAATAATGCTCATTTTAAATTGCTGAGGTATAAAATTCTCAAAAATATTATTGTAGAGCTTTAATAGACGGCTTTCATTGCCAAGTGGTAAATCCGATCTCCACCGGGGGTTTTTCCCCTTTCCTTACTCAAGGCTGACTGGAGTTCAAGGTGGTTAAAATGCCCCTTAACCACGGAAGTATCTGGGTTTGGTAAAAATAGTGGTATATTATTGAGCAAATCAGATTTGTACCTTTTAATTTAAAAAATTTGAGTTAAGCCAATTGAGCAAGGTTCAGAAAATACACACATCAAACACAAAATATTCCGTTCTAAAACAGTCGACACATATTTTTATTTTGATATTAGTAATGTGTGTTTTTAAATTTTGTACGTTGCCGAACACAATCATGTCTATGTTTCGTTTTAGTATATCGTTATCTACACGAACAATTTTTCTATTACGTATTTTTATTTTAAGTTCGTGTTCTTGCACGCGTATTGCTAAAAAACAGAACACGTTCTTGAACGCTTACATCTAGAAGTGAAAAGACTATCCACTCGCGATCGACAAAATCTGAAACACCTCTTTAATAACGACAACAATTGTTTCAACCAAATTTATTAAAAACAGGTAAGAGTGTTAAATTCGGCTGGGCCGAATCTTTGTACCCTCCACCTTTTTCATTTTCAATTTTAATTTTTAATTTATCATTTTCTATTTTTCACTTTTCAATTTTCATCTTTCGTTTTTCATTTTTAGTTCTTAATTTTTAATTTCTCAGTTTCCATTTTTTATTTTCCATTTTCCACTTTTCATTATTCATTTTCCATTTTCCATTTTCGATTTTTCATTTTCCATTTTCCATTTCTCATTTCTCATTTTTCGTTTTTCATTTTTCATTTTTATATTTTCATTTTTCATTTTTCATATTCCACTATCCATTTTTCATTTTTAAAATTTCATTTTCCATTTGCCATTTTTAATTTAAAATTTTACATTTTCCATTTTCCATTTTTAATTTTTCATTTTCCATTTTTAATTTTTCATTTTCCATTTTCCATTTTCCATTTTTCATTTTTCATATTTCATTTTTCATTTTTAATTTTTCATTTTTCATTTTCCATTTTTCATTGTTCATTTTTCATTTTTCATTTTTCATTTTCCATTTATCATTTTTCATTTTTCAATTTTCATTTTTCATTTTTAATTTTCCATTTTAAATTTTTCGTTTTCCGTTTTCCATTTCCCACTTTTCATTTTCCATTTTTCATTTTCCATTTTTCAATTTTAATTTTTAATTTTTCATTTTTCATTTTTCATTTTTCATTTTTCATCTTTCATTTTTCATTTTTCATCTTTCATTTTTCATTTTCCATTTTTAATTTTTCATTTTCCATTTTGCACATGGCATTTTTCACTTTCCATTTTTCATTTTTCATTTTTCATTTTTCATTTTTCATTTTTCATTTTTCATTTTCCATTTTCCATTTTTCAATTTTCATTTTTCATGTTCCATTTTTCATTTTTCATTTCTCATTAACCATTTTTAATTTTTCATTTTCCATTTTCCATTTTTAATTTTTCATTTTCCATTTTCATTTTCCACTTTTCATTTTCCATTTTTATTTTTCATTTTCCATTTTTCAATTTTCATTTTCCATTTTTCATTTTCCATTTTCGATTTTCAATTTTTCATTTTTCATTTTCCAATTTCCATTTTTAATTTTTAATTTTTTATTTTTAGTTTTTCAATTTTCAATTTTCATTTTCCATTTTTCAATTTTCATTTTTCATTTTCCATTTTCCATTTTCCATATTTCATTTTTCATTTTCCATTTTCCATTTTTCATTTTTCATTTTTCATTTTCCATTTTTCATTTTCCACTTTTTATTTTTATTAATTTTTAATTTTTAATATTTAATTTTAATGATAAAAAATATGTGGTAAAACTTGCTTAGGTCAATGTGACACGTGCAGTATTAATATGCACACAACTGTAATGACTTCAACAATACGAAGAATTACAACATACACAACATATGTATCTTAAGAAAAACAACAAACACACTGAAAAATTTTATTTTTTCAAGAGCTTCATTCATAGCTCATGAACCCTTTGACCGATTTTGACGATTTTAAATTGCAACTCCTTTGGGATGTAATAAACGATTTTATACAGAAATGAACGGTCTAGCTTAGATACTGACGGCGTGATCGTGATTTCCACAGACAGGCGGACAGACGGTCATCGGTAAATCAACTTCCCTTGTTATAAGGATCAAGAAAATATGTTGTTTTGCAGTCTCAGGAATTTATTTCGATGCGTTACAAACGGAATGACAAAACTATATATACCCTCTGCCACTGAGGTGTGGAGGATATAAAAATCCAAAATAATTCATTAGCAGTTATAAAAAAATAAAAATAAGATAAAAATAAAAATTAAAAAAATAAAAAGATAGTAATAAAATAGAAAACAGAGAAATTTTATATGTTGTTTATGACTTTTTTTGATTGCGAGTGGATAATGTTTTAATTTTTAGATGTACGCGTTCAAGAACAGTTCCTGTTTTTTTTTTTAGCAGGACACGTGCAAGAACACGAACTTAAAATAAAGCTACACTCGAATCTGTGTGGTTTATGTGTGTTCGAAACAAAAAATACCTGATGGAAAAATGTTCGTGTAGATAACGAAATATTAAAATGAAACACAGTCATGATTGTGTTCGGCGCCGTACAAAATTTAGAAACACACATAATTGATATGAACATAAAAATATGTGTTTGTTGGTCTGAGCTATATATGTACGACTTTTTATGCAGTGTGTGATTTTTCAGAACTCTGGCATTGAGGTACCAGAAGTTCCCAATGTCATTCGCTATTTCAAATTTGTTGGTCAGAAATTATTATAGAATCAATCATCACGATTATTATAGAATCAATGCAATGCACTGAACACCATTTCTCGATTTGTGCTCTGTAAAATTGCTAATAGCGGACCATATATTCCCCGGACTAATTGGGGGATTGATTGTGGACGTGTAGTCCAAAATATATACCCTCTTGGATATTCTAAATTGTCTTCTATGATGGGCGGTTATTCTTTTATAATTTATTGGATTCACTGTGCTTATATCACGTTTAAATATGATCCAAAATTCATGTTTTATTCTCTATGTTCCTCTAGAATCTAATTCCACCAGCGAACTCTTGTTTTAGTCGAGTAACGTGTTTGTGGAATTGCGCTATTTGCCGATTCCTAAATAATTTTGCTAATATTCGCCGTTCCTTATTGATATTTTCGCTAATTTCCCTTTTCGACTGGCATTCAATGCAGAGACTTTTGTATAAATGCGAATTTGCGTTATCTAGTTTTAATTTTAGGTAAAAGTTGTTATCAGTATCACCACGGTTATGGGGGAAAAGAGATATTGTTATGGGGATGTGATCACTTCCATTTAGGGTTTTCTCGATGTTCCATTCAACATGGGTTGCGAGGGAGGGGGAGCAAAAGATTAAATCGACGTTTGATAAAGTAGCATGGGTATTGGAGAGAGTGGGAGAATTGTCATTTAGCAATAAGTAATTAGATCTGGTAATGAATTCGACAAGAATATTACCTCTCATATTGTTAGATAGTGACCCCCACAATGAGTGCCAACTATTGAAGTCACCAGTAAATCATTCTATAGACTTATTCTGGTAAATTTTTTATTAGGAGGGATATTATTTTCGGGTTAAAACGTTTGATAAGAATCATTAGCTCGTTATTATTATTAGAAAATCCGTTAATATTCCAATGAATAATAACAACCCAGGAAAAAAAATCATGTGAGTCCGATCACAAGGAAGATGTGTAAACATCTAAAAATTAAAGCATTTTTTATTAACGTTGTGCTGAACGCTATTGAAATTGGTGAGAATCGGTCCATGTTCAGACTTAGTCCCCATACAAATGACCGGCATGTTTCCCTTAATGATCCATCGTGTGTAGTAATGTTTCATGTCCAAATTTATGTTTCAATTTTGGTTCGTCAAAAATCAAATTATTTTGATATTTTATGTTTCCAACCTGAATGTTCCACGGCTTTATCAATGTTTACTGTTTTTGCTCTATTATTTAATTGAGAGCAGTGCTGTAATGTTGTTTTGTATATCGGACTAAAGAAAATAAAAGACAAAAATGGAGAACATTTAAGATAATGAAAATTTTAAGAATTTTATTAATAATAATGAATACCGATAATTGAAATTTTAAGAATTTTATAAACTAATATAAAAATGTATAAATTTTTATAAATTTTTGAAAATTTTATAGCTGAATTGGGGGGAATTGCTCATACATAAAAAATAATGATTGAGAAAATTAATTATAAATTTTTATAAAAATAAATGTTTAATAAAATAGCAACATTCTATATGGAATACCGAAATTAGGCCTGTTTTAGAAAAAAACGTTTTTATAACGCTATTCGCTCCCTGATTTAATCTCCTTACACTTCATTTTGTCTCCAAACACTTCCAATAAAGTGTGCCTTCATTTTATCTCCAAACACTTACTTTTGCCTAGGCTATTAATATTATAGATTTATTGTATTATTGTATTATTTAAAAAAAATTTTGTTTTATTATGAAAAATAGTAATAACTACTAAAAATGTTTATTAATGAAAGTTGTCAACATATAATTGTGTCAATATTACTATATTGAAAAAAGAAAAAAACAGAAAAAACATTTCCAAATAGAGTAAAGACGCGGTTTTCTTTAGAACTCAAATAAAACTAAACAAAATACCGAATATTTTGGTGAATTCTGGAAATCATTGTGGTTTGTGAATAAAAAAATCTATTCAAGCAGTAAGCGCTATCTACATGTGTATAGCAAGCAACTGCTATGTTTGTCATACTTGATGGTTGCAGTTGTATGCTATACATTCATGGCGCTTTCTGTTGGTTGATGAATCAGCTAAATAATTGTAGCTTCCATTTCCGTAAATAGTTCCGCTTCCGTAAGGGAAGTTTGTGATTTTTACCCCCCTGATCGCATAGATGATTACACATCAAAAACATTACCAAATAATGGGTTTTAGAAGGAGAAGTAACTGGTCGGAGTTTGCCTGATAAGCTCATTATTTTAACACGGCGATGTCATTGGAGGCAGGTAGTTGCCCAGGAACTCATTATTTTCACTTTGAAAGTAATTCAGTATGCAAGGAGCTGGCATGAGATATAAGTAGCTGTATAACACATTATTAGTAACGCCTTATTTTCACTTTAGAAGTACTGCAGTGAGCAGGGGTAGGTCATTATTGGTAATGCAAAAAATCAATGAGCTGCTATTACGAAATTTTTCCTGGGAAGGGTCATGATATGTGTATGAAAAATTTTTAAATAAGTTAAATTTAAGTGTAGGAAGGTAAATGAACTGAAGTGTTCTTAATTAAAATTTGTTGTTAGTGTTAATAATCTATAGTAAATGCTTATTTTAATAATGAACACTGATAATAAAGTTTGCTCTCGACCAGATTTGTCGAAATGGAGAACTGAATGCATACCAAGACCCACCGGGTTGGCCGAATCGCAATTAAACCCAATCGAAACCAAACCCGCCCTTAAACACCAAACTGCCTTATCATTGCGTATTATTGATAATTAAATTAGCTGTTTTTGACGTTTTTTTTGCGGTTTCTGCTTGTTTCTTTAACCTTTGTCGTGTTCTCTTTGATGTGTTTGTTTAAAGAATCTGTACTTTTTCCCCCCTTCTTTTACATTACTGGTTTATGATGAATTGGTTACATTACTGGTTGTTTCTGTATCTGCATCGGATGTGTCTGTTATAATATCTGAGTAATTTTTCATCCTTCGTGTTGTTATTGAAGACACGTTGGGGGACGCATGGTAGTTGTGTTTGATGTTTTGTTGTTATCACTATTTTGCTGAATTTATTATTATTGATTAGTTGTATGTTATTTGAGATCGATGAGGGGTTTGGCGAGTTTGTATATGTTGTTTTCGCTATACTGGCGTAAGATGACGTAGATATGTATGTTTCACTCGTTATAATTCTGAACAGCTGTTTTTTTTTTTGTTTACTTTTTCTAAAGTAATTATTGCTTGTATCTGTTTTTCCTTTAAGAATAATGGGCATGTTTTGTTGATGGGTGAATGGTTTGTATTTCCTTTCAACACAGTTAATGCATGATAGTGGTTCATGGCCAGTTTTGTTGTTTTCTAAATCAATGTGAAATTCTCTTGAGCATGCTGTACCTACATAGTCTTTTGTTGTTACAATAACTTAAGTGATAGCCAAAATGTAAACAATTTTTACATTTTAAAGGGAGTTTTACTCTCACACTCTCGTATCCAATTAAAATCTCGGATGAAAGAGCAGTTGAGTCGAAATTGAGAATAATTAATCTAGTTTCTTTTAATTCGTTATTTATTTTTCTCATTATATTGTTGACTTTGTAAATATTTTGTCGCTTTAAATCGTTTAGTATTTCTTCTTCAGGAATTTCACGTAGATCATTTGAGCATATTAGTCAGCATACAAAGTTAAGAGAGTTATGTCCAGTCATAACTATTTCAATGTCATGATTCAGTGAGCATAAATGAATAGGTTTACTTACTTGGGTGTAAGTTTTTATTCTTATTAGTATTTTTCCATTTCGAAATTTTTTTCACATCTCTACCTCTCCTCCACATGTGCTATTAATGACCTTCTTTATTAAGAAAGGTGAAACATTCGCTATTGTATTTTCACTATTTTTGCGAGTCATAACCAAATATTGAGGACCTGTTGACAAAATTGATAATTTTTTTGTGTCATCATATCTGATAGGGGGTTTGTAACCCCCTCATCTGGTGGATCTTTTACTTCGAATTAGACAAAATTTATTTTATTTATTTACTACCTGACCCGGCAAACTTCGTTTTGTCCAAAAGAGATTTTTTGATTGAACTAATTTTGAAATTTTTTTTATCGAAAATTATCGACGGTTAACAGATGACGCAATAATATAATTTGAATACAACACTTTTCGAATTCGGTTGAATTCAATATCTTATAATTATATGGATAGCTGACCTGACGGTCTTCGTCTCGTCCAACATTTGGCGAAAATAGAATGAAATCAGGTATTAATAAAAAAAAAATAGAACAATGATTGTAATCAATTTAATGCTGCACGATATACAACATATTTTGTTTTCTGCTATGGAGCGTAAATGAATAGTGAAGATGGTTCCCAACTTGGGAACAGCCAACATATAGATGACCCTGTGAAAAGCATGACATTTTCAGATTTATGCCGCACACTTCCAGGGACTGTCCTTGTGACCTGTTTGTTGTCACCGCAAATGCAAGTTTCACTGGGAACTGAACACCTTTGAACTGGAACGTCAAATCGGTTGAAGTGAAGGGAATTCGTGGAACTAAGCATCTCCCATGAACCGCCCTTTCAAAATCCTTGCGACTGTACTCATTAATTTCATCACAATCAGTCGGGTCCATTATATAGTTTCGTTGCATAAGGATGACAGATCCAACTTTAATTCGAATTAGGAGATTCACTGTAAAACAGCGTGCATAATGGCTCTGGTAGTGGAAGCAATTTGGCAGTTTCACCTTTCCGCCCACGCAACACAATCCAGGCGGTTCTTTCTCAAATTTAACTGCATTGCAATGCTCACAAACGACAGACATCTGGCCGAATTGAACCGATGTGTGCGAACTGTATTGAATGTTGGGCTCATATCGAAAGGGTGCATGTACCTGAATAATTTGTTGTAGCCTACGTTGTCGTTAAAAAATCGCACATTGTGATCTGGCTTCATCACTTTGCCGAGCACGAACTTCTCTTCTATTCAATTATTGTTGTTCTTTTTATGCTTTGTTGATCTCTTCTAACTGTCGCGCACGATTTCCAACCATTCTGATCGAACTGATTCCGTTTCAATAGCACGTTTTTCTTCTGTTCGACGTGTTGCAACATCTCGGTGCTGTGTTGCATCCTGAGAACGCCGGCCAATGTTACTATGAACTCTTCTTGGCATCGTAATAAAATTGATAAAATTATCCGAAAGTCAAAAAGAATATATATTTTTAAAGAAACAGTTATTCAATAATAGACCAATTTTTTTAAATTAAAGCGCTTATTTAAGCTCAAATTTAAGTATATTATTTTAGGATCTAATTTTGGTATTCAATTATGTGATGGCAGACCTGGCAAATGAAGTTAATTAAAAAGTCTTTTGATAAATTCACGCCGAAATCTTATACTACCGCAGTAGCAATTAACTTGAATGAAAATTTCGGGGGTTTAAATTTTTCTTATGCTGCTGAAATTGCCATTTCTCTTAAACATTTTCCTTCAAAACGATCCAATATATTAAAGTTAAATAATTACTTTTATGGAAGTAACCCCACTCATTTATCCGATTCCGCCCATTTTCACACTCACTCTAATAACTCACACTAATAACATGTTAACTCACACAAATTATCTTCACTTTCCTTTTTATATTATTCAAGATACTTTTATTATTTTAAAAATTTATTTTATACGGTAGGTGACATGCCTACTTGTCCAATCCCGCCCATTTTCGCAGGGCTAATCACAGAAATAATGGATGAACTCACACAAACTTGCAAAGCTCTTCGTACCATTATAATCGGCATATGTACATAATATATAATCAGTACTTTATAGGGGATATACCCAGCCCACTTATCCGATCCAGCCTATTTTCGTCAGGTGTATTTACACTAATAACAAATGACGTCACTAAAATATCATAGCTCTCCCTATCATGATATTGAATCTGATATTGAGTGATTAATTTTTTTGTGTGTGCCGCCACGCCCACTGTTCCGATAACGGTAATTTTTACAACGGCTACTCACAGCAACTCACTGCTATAATAGATGGCCTCATACAAAGTTGCAAAGCTCTCTCTAAAACAGTACTCAGGATATATGATGTCAAAAATTAATTTTCTATGGGAGGTACCACGCCCACTTATCCGATACCGACCATTTTCGGTGTGACTATCCAAATTAATAACAGATGGACTCACACAAATTTACAAAGCTCTCCCTCTCATAGTACTGAATATATATGATGTTAAAATGGAATAACCGCATATAGCGCCATCTGTTGAGCCTTTTTGTACTTTTCTTTTTTCATAGACCTTCGAGTAGTAGTTGCAAACAAACTCGCAAAAGAAAGTATCTCTTTTGGTCTTGTAGTTTTCAAGTTTTAAGCGGACGAACAAACCACGATTCATTTTTATATATATAGATTTTATTATTTTTTTAAATAAGTTTGATAGAGTAATTTTAACACAATTCAAATTGAAGTTGTTGCTGTCAATATTGTATAGAATAAATGGTTTTAATTCCAACAAGTTCAAATTGTTATATTTATATCTGGTGGCATTCATTTTATAAACATATTTTAGTTAATGTGAGTGATTTGCAGTAAGTGGCGAATGCCATTGAATATGACAACTGTTCAGGCACGTGTTATCTAATGCGTCATAAATCTGTCCCTTTTCGAAGTTTTTTATTATACCGATCGACTCAGAAACATTTTCTGAGTCAATTTAGCGATGTCTGTCCTTCCGTCCGTCCGTCTCTCCGTGTGTGTCCATGCAAGCCTTATAATAAAACTACAGGTCTAAAATATAAATATATATTTAATATAATTTAGCATATAAGCTTCTATCAGACAAAGGATGAACGGCAATGAAATTGGTGTAAATCGGTTCATGTTCACACCTAGTCCCCATACAAATGACCCCCATGCCATAGTATCCAAATTAGTTTATAGATCTCAGTCGAATTTGGTTTGTATATGTTTATTACATCCAATAATCAGTAGTCTAAAAATAAAGCCGATAGAACATTTCTTAGTCATAATCCCCTGATTCCCGAACTTCGCTTAAATCTATTAAAACACGAAAAATATTGCACAGATTTTTCTCAAATTTCGTTTTTTTATGTTCTTGCAAAAAAATAAGTGACCCTGCCAAATATGGCCAGGATCGGTCCATTTTTTAACCTAAGCCCCATATAATTATAGTAACCGATATGAACCCTTTTGTATCGGAAAGAAAAAAAATTAAAAACAATGCAACTCAAATTTGGTTTATGCTTATTTTCTAAGATATAGGGTCTCTAAATGCATGGTATAAGGTATCGTATAGCCGGTCTAGACCGACTATAATTTTCTTACTTGTTTGCGTTATTTTTCACAATTTTAATTTTAAAAACATCCTTCATTTAAGGCCTGTGCAGCCTTTGTGAAAATTTTTGCTATTCAAATTACCATTAAAAGTTCTATCAAACATCGGGATCAGAAATATTTAAAAACAAATTCTACCATTTCACAATAAAACAAGCTATCTACTTACGCATAGTTAGGTTTTTAGTGATTACTCGGCTCTAACACAAATTTTAAATTGAAAATATTCTTTACTTTCGATTCATTAATTTTTTTAAGCAATCAGAAAAGAACATTTGGAGTTTTTTTTTTTAATATATTGATACCATTTTTCGTTAGATTTTTGAAGTATTAAATATTTTCATTATTGGGTGTAATTATGGAGTAATAGTCAATTAAATATACACAGTTTTTGAAAAACATGTATCCACTAAGGTTCAGTACTGTATAACAAATTCCAATAAAATATCTAGATGGACAGGGAAATTTTAAGACCTCGACTGAAAGTACTACTAAAGTTTTTTAAAGTACCACTAAAAACTCAAGTACCAAAACTCACAATTGACAGCATGGGAATGCTGTCCTTTGTTATGTTATACAAGTATTTTATCAAAGTTCTTTTTACCTTCCAAACTGCACACAAATGCATTGAAATGGAAATTTAATACATTAAGAACATGATTGTTATTTATGTGGTTGTGAATGACATACTAATTTATAAGGATTCCTTTCAAGGATTCCTTTTAAGCTAAGTTCACTGATTACTTTATGTACATCCATAGATTCATTTTCTCAGGACTGGAATAGTAAAAACTAATTAGTCGGTACGTTGACTTGTTCTACTTATTTTCTAAAGTAACATATGAAGAATGCTATTTTTTATAAATGAACTGTTTCAATTAAGCATGAAATGCATATGTAGCAGTTATCTGTCTATTTATGGAAGATAATAATGTTATAAAAGATGAATATGTTTTTGATTAATTTCAATAGCAATTTCGTTATTATCATTTGCTATTGCAGTTATTTTCTTTAAGCATTCTCTGTTTACTTTACTCTCAGAACTTTTTAAATGAATGAAATTTTCCATAACTATACAAAAAAAAAGAAAAACATATTTGTTGTGTGTACTGAAGTGAAAAATCAAATTTTGGGCTAGTGAAGAGCGCTACCACAATTGTCTTAATAGAAAATAAATGAGTAGAAAAGAAAATTGTTCGCTTATTTTAAATTTATATTAATACAATCGGATATTCAGTTTTGATCGCTAAACGTTACAGCGGGGGGTGAAATCCATCTTAAGGGACGATTAATTCTCTACCATGTTTGGTACCGGGAGAAAGTATATAAAATTCTACGTCACCATTTACAAAAATAAAAGTTTCAAGTTTTTACTTCGAATTGTGTTGCTAATAATAGTGTAAACTGGAAAATGAAGAGACACGTAAGTGTATATGTGTTTAATTAAAACTGTTTAGCCTACATCACATTAAAATAATTAATTTCAAACCTTTCACAAATGTTGACCCCCTTTCAAATTTACAAAAAATAGATTAAAAATAAGTTATAAGTTATTTGAAATTTATTTCAAATTGCTACTTTTTGCGCTTTACAAGTAATTCGTTGTTTAGGAGAACCCTGTATAACAAAAACGATTTGTGTGAAATATGGCGTAAAGAATGCACCAAAAAGGAAAAATTTAATGTCGTTTTCAAACATGTAGTTGACAAAATTTGAATTTATTCAATTTTGGATGAACTGGAGAAACACATGAATTGCGGGGCGGTAAGATTTTAAAGCTTTTCTTAAATTTTTTTTAAGTAAATCGGAGCAAAATTAATGAAGTTACAGCGTTTTAATCGACCGGCCCTCATACGTTATAACGTATATGTTAAAAACATTAAATAATTTTTCTCGGAAACAACATTTTTGAAGTCCGTGAACATCATAACTCAAAAGCTATTTCAGCGATCATTTTTAAATTTTATACAACATTTATACACACTAATCACCAGGTAATCCTGAAATTTTTTTTTTTGCCGTTTTTGCCATTTTTTAACAAGAAATTAATTGAAATTTTATAGCAAATCCGCGTTTTCCACTCAAAATGCTGCCAAAAATAAAACAAAAAAAATTGCAAAAAATGCTTTGTGCTTACCTAGGGAAATATACTATAAACGCATTTAGATTATTTTATTTTACATAGTCCGGTAACCATATTTTGGTTAATTTGGAGGCGCTTCGGGAGATTCGCTGTCACGGACTTATTTATTAAAATTTTTTGCAAAGAAACCTCAAGTACGATCCTATAATGTGTACATGAAATAAATAATCCAACGTTAGTCACATCATCAAAAAAAAAAAAAAAAAAAACGCTTTTTTTCGACTTTAAAATATAAAAATACTTCTTTTATATGTTTCTTTTTTATCTTATCCAAATTCTTTAATGAAATTTATAACATCTTCAGAGTTTTTTGAAAAAGTATTTTCCACGCTGAGTTAAGATGTCTCTTAGTGTTGTAAAATTATATGGCTATTTAGCTCTTAGCTCGTATAAAACAGTTTTTTGAACTCAGTTAACTTTTGTTTGATTAAGTGTTTGTCCAATTCTTCAACGTTATTTTAATAACAGGCCCTTTCATCAAGCACAAGATCGATCTCAATCAAATTTATGTGTAGTTGCAATTATCCTATTTTTGAACTCTTTCATTTAACTTATACTCTCTGTCTGTCTGTTTGTCGTGGGGCAACCCCATTCCCCCTTATCCACTTGATCTGAAACTAGGACCATAGTCTTTTTGTAACTAAAGATTAATTTTGGGGTAGCCACGCAAAGTCGCGCGTAGTCACGCACAGTCACGGAGTGATCTAAATGTCATTTCCCCTCATCCGATCGATCTGAAACTTAGTCCACACACTTGCCGTGAAAAACAGACTTAGTCAATCACAGTCACGCATGGTCACGCGCAGTCACGGAGAGATTTAAAACGGATTTCCCCTCATCCAATCAATCTGAAACTTGGTCGATATACTTGCTGTAAAGAAAGATTAACTTCGACATAGTCACGCACAGTCACGCAAGCCACGCATAGTCACGGAGTGATTTAGAACCCTTTTCCCCTCATCCAATCAATCCGAAACTTGGTCGATAAACTTGCCGTGAAAATAGATGAACTTTGACAAAGTCTCGCACAGCCGCGAAGAGATTAAAACCTCACTTTCCCTCATCCGATCGATCTGAAATTTGGTCCATAGACTTGTAGTGACCAAAGATTAATTTTAAAATAGTCATGCAACGTCACGCACAGTCATGGAGGTATTCAAAACTCATATGCATAAGGAAAGAAAGAGTTTTAGTAAAAACTTTGTTTTTATGGGTTAGATTATTTTTAATTTATCAAAATGTTCTGTGCGGTCCGCATTTTGGGCTTCGTTTGCCAGATTCAATTTTTAAACTTATGATAAAATTGGGCCATTAACGTTACATATATACAGTTTTTGGAATCAGCATCACCTCAAAAGATCTTTCATTAACGATATTAAAATGAGTTTTCATCAACTTAAGTTTCCACAATGGATCCAATGGCTCTTTCTATAGAAAGCCATCTGGTGGGTGCTATCATCAGACTTATTGAAATATCGAAATCTTTGTTAATCAATTTACTTTTATATCTTTTTATATAATTTTTGTATTATTGACACTTAGTACAACCAACTATAAGTTGTTAAAATATGAACAATTTTGTTTAACATGAACTGTTGTGTTTAAAAGGCACTAAAAAGGAAAGATGAAAAGCGACAACTTAGCGTTTGTTTTAAAAAGGCGCAAAAAGGAAAAATACGCTGTTTGGATAGTTGAAGGGTGCCAAATCTAGCGGGAAAACCGTTAAGTTTGCATCGCTGCCCAAAATCGAGTTAAAATGCAGTTTGGCTACCACTACCGAATTTATAAACATTTCGCTTGGTACTACAGAGTTCATTGATATTATTGACATATTGTAAACGATATACTGTTCTAAGTACAACAAACTGGTAAATAAACAAGTAAGAAAATTATAGTCGGTCTAGATTGAACATTTACCGATTCTCACCAATTTCAATAGCGTTCATCCCATGGCCGGTGGAAGCTTATATACCCAATTTCATCAAATTATATTCATATTTGCGACCTGCAGTTTGATTGCAAAGTTTACATGGACACACAGACGGACGGACGGACGGACGGACATCGCTAAATCGACTCAGAAAGTGATTCTGAGTCGATGGCTATAATAAAAGATGGATCTAGGTCAAATATTTTTGGTAGTTACAAACAGCAGCACAAAGTCATTATACCCAAGACACATAGTGGTATAGGGTATAAAAAGATAACAGGTGATTTGTTGAAATCGTCTCCAATTTAGTTGATCACAAAATTTAGCAGTGCCAGCAAAGTAAACACTTCTTTAATTTTTTTAGTTATCATCCGTTAAAAATGTCGCAAATAATTATCTCTTAGATTTAGAAATTTAGAAAAGAAATTTGGAAAAGTTTAAAAGTTTTTTTTTAAATGTTTAAGCAATCCTAATCCACAATTTCTCAAAAAAAGAAGAAAATATTGTATAATCCTTTCCATTTTTATCTAAATATTCACTACGCATCATCCTGAAAAATTGTTATAATAAACAACTTAACAACAATCAAATTGCTAATCTCTTTTTCACATATAAACTCTACCGACGTATGGCACAAAAAAAGAATTAGCTGAGAAATGTTTTCCAATGTTTCATAAACTTTTTATGTGATAAATTTTGACATTCACGCGAACTTCAACTTTGTAAAAATATTAAGTTAAAAGGTAAACATTTATTTCTTAATTCATGTCAAAACTGGTTTTATGTTTATACCTTTACAAAAAAAAAAAAAAAAAATCAAAAAAAAAAAAATAACAACAATAATAATAATGAACCATACATAATGCGAGTATGCGAGTACGTTGTATAGGAAAATACCTTAAGGCATATTGGCATACTCCATTACATAAATTATTATTATTTTTTTATTTAAATTAAATTAGTCAATGGATAAAACCTTACAGACTATTACAGAACACTAAATAATAAACTAAACTAAAAGCAATAATTATGAGTTTAAGTACACTATTAAATTCTTGTTTTATTACATTTCGTGGCAGCGTAAAATCTATGAAACTATATAGGATGTTAAAATCGCAACACACTCTCCTGAATGGATCCGCAAGAGCATAGTTTGTTTCGAAATAACTTACAAAATGTTGAGGAACATTAAAACAAATTTTATTTTATAGAAATTCCGAGTTGACTTCCCCTTCAATTAGACTGATCACAAACGAAACTTTCAGCATGATTTTTCTACTTTTTAATGTTGATAATTTTATTAACGCAAGCTTAACCGTGTACGATGGCAAATGGAGAGCACGATACCACGCAAACAAAAATGTAAAAATTGCTTCTGAAGAGATTCAACATGTTGTTGATGAATTTTATAATAGGAATCGCATGGAGCCATATTCCAGAATCGGTCTTACTAGAGTCGTAAATAGCTGTTTTGTAGTATAGCGATCGACAAATGTCTCAGCCCAACGTTTGATGAAGGCTAGAACTCCTCTGGCCTTGTTGACAGTCAAGGTTATATGTGATATAAAACTAAGTTTTGGATTAAGTAGTATACCAAGATCAAGTATAGTATACCGTCGACCAATTCTAGTTGGTATCCTCCTAATGAATAAGTTACAGTGATAAAGTTGTTTCTGGACAAGCGCATGCATTTCCATTTTTATACCCTACTAGCTGTTTTTACCCGGTCTTGCCCGGGATAAAAATACCTTTGACTTGAAAAATGGTTCACTATGTTCACCAAGCGCTAAATACTTAGCCACAGTTAACAAATTCCCCAATAAAATTAACTTTCTCCCCAAAAATTTGTATGGGCAGTAAATTCATTTTTTATTTCAATTAAAAATTTTTTGATTTTTTAATTTAGAAGTTTTTTATATGATGCTGCAGCAAAAATGCTTCAAAAATAAGCTGCGAAACCGCTTTAAGTTTTTTTTTTTCAGTTTATTTATAAACATAAAATATAACGGAAAGGTTCGCAAATTAAAGGAACCAAAACTTTTAAAAATTGAATTACTTCATTCAATAAGTGATCATCATTGAGCAGAGACGTCAAATTCAAGTTTCAGAAATGAAAGACTAATGCGACGTTTAATATTGTGTCGCAAGGTTTCCTATTTTGATCAACAGGTAATTATTTCACATACGTAGATAAAATTTATCATACGACATTTCACTAAGCTGTGTTCCGCGAGCGAGTCGCGTCCGGGCGCCTCGCGCCGCTTCCTCGCAGCTAATACCCGTGCCGCCACTTAGTTTTCGTTAACTTATTTTAATTCCTAAGACATATTTTTTAGAGTATTGCGATATTTTAACTGAGCTGTGTTCCGAGAGCTCGTCGTGTCCGCATACGTCGCGGCCGAGTCCGCGGTTGAGCGCCGCGCGCCGCTTCCGCGCGTTTGCAGCCACACCTGTGCTGCCGCGCAGTTGTTGTCAACTTATTTTAATCGCCAAAATATATTTTTCAGATCATTGCGATATTTTTGCTGAGCTGTGTGCCGCAAGCGTGTCGCGTCCGCATCCGTCGCGTCCGCGTCCGCGTCCGCGCGCCTCGCGCCGCTTCCTCGCAGTTACTACCCATGCTGCCGCTTAGTTTTCGTTAACTTATTTTAATTCCTAAAACATATTTTATAGAGCATTGCGATATTTTAGCTGAGCTGTGTTCCGAGAGCTCGTCGCGTCCGCATCCGTCGCGTCCGAGTCCGCGGTCGCGCGCCGCTTCCGCGCGTTTGGCAGTCACACCCGTGCTGCCGCGCAGTTGTTGTCAACTTATTTTAATCGCCAAAATATATTTTTCAGATCATTGCGATATTTTAGCTAAGCTGTGTTCCGCGAGCGCGTCGCGTCCGCAGCCGTCGCGTCCGCGTCCGCGCGCCTCCGCTTAATTCTCGTTAACTTATTTTAATTCCTAAAACATATTTTTTAGAGCATTGCGATATTTTAGCTGAGCTGTGTTCCGAGAGCACGTCGCATCCGCATCCGTCGCGTCCGAGTCCGAGTCCGCGGTCGCGCGCCGCGCGCCGCTTCCGTGGATTTGGCAACCACACCTGTGCTGCCGCGCAGCTGTTGCCAACTTATTTTAATTGTCAAAATATATTTTTCAGATCATTCCGATATTCTAGCTAAGCTGTATTCCCCCTGCGCGTGGCTTCCGCGCAACGAAATGATGCTATTGAAAAGAATACTCATTTTAAATGCATTTATTGTAGGCCATACATATATTGAGAGCAGTATGCATATGTTTACTAAAATAACAAAACTCATTAAATAAAAATATGTAAAAATTTAAGAATGAATTTTCGATTAAAAAAAAATCGGGAATTTGTTCATTTCTTTTGGGTACCTTTTTTTTAAGTTTGGGGAATTTTTTCACCGTGTAGTTATTTCCGTGTAAACCAAATTTCAGAGAATCCATTGAAAAGTACAAATTTGTATAGGGAAGAAATATACCACACAACAAAATATGAATCTTGTATGAAAATTGGGCGTAAAAGTAGGCGTGGTCGGTAAAAATCATATGACGACCTTCCCTGGAATATGTACTAAATTTCGGAGAAAGCCATTGAAAAATAAATGTTTGTATAGCAATCAAATAAAGAAACAAATAAAAGTAAAAAAATAAGTTTTATATACATAGAAGTTGGCGCAAAGTGGCCTGTAAGAAGCATATGGTGACCTTCCCTGTAGTATAGAGATCGTGTGGCCAAATTTTAGACATCCGTTGAAAAATAAAAATTTCTATAGTGAACAAATATACCAAAAAACAGAAAACGAATTGTATACAAAAAGTGGGCGTAAAAGTAGGCGTGGTCGATAAAAAGTATATGGTGACCTTAGCTGGAGTACAGGGATTGTGTGTACCGAATTTCAGAGAAATCTGTTAACAAATAAAAATTTGTATAGTGAACAAATATGAATAAAACAGAAAATGAATTTTACATAAAAAGTGGGCGTAAAAGTAGGCGTGGCCGGTAAAAAGTATATGGCGACCTTTCCTGGGGTATAGAGATCGAGTGTACAAAATTTCAGGAAAATCCGTTGAAAAATAAAAATTTGTATAGCGGTCAAACAAACAAACAAACAAACAAACAAACAAACAAACAAACAGAAAATGAATTTTATATATATAGATACCACTATGTGGTTTGGGTCTAATGACTTTGTGCTGCTGTTTGTAACAACAAAAAATATTTGACCTAGACCCATCTTTAATTATACCGATCGAATCAGAATCACTTTCTGAGTTGATTTAACAATGTCCGTCCGTCCGTCTGTGTGTCCATGTAAACTTTGTAATCAAACTGCAGGTCGCAAATATGAATGTGTTTTGATGAAATTTGGTACATAAGCTTTTATCGGCCATGGGATGAACGCTGTTGAAATTGGTGAGAATCGGTCCATGTTCAGAGCTAGCCCCCATACAAATTACCCCTATGAAATCGACATAAATTGCCATAAGATCCAAATTGTCATATAGATCTTACTCAAATTGGGTTTTGTATGCGTTCATTACGTCCGTTAATGAGTAGTCCAAAAATGATCCCTTTGGCCCCATATAGAGCTGCTTCCCGATCTTCACTTAAATCTATTAAAAAACAAAAATATTGCACTGATTCTTCTCAGATTTTGTTTGTATATATTTTTGCAAAATACAAGAGACTTTACCAAACATGATCAGGATCGGTCCATTTTTGGACTTAGTCCCCATATAGATATAGCATCCGATATGAACTTTTTCATATCTGCAGCCAAAAAAATTAATAAAAATGCCACTCAAATTTGGTTTATGCTTATTTTGTATGTCCAGTTAGTTGGGCCTAAGAGATAGGGTCTCTGAACGCATGGTATAGGGTATCCTATAGTCGGTCTATACCGACTATAATTTTCTTACTTGTTTTAAATTAAAATTCATTAAGTTCTGATTGCACCAGAAAATAAGTTGCTCAAAGGAAGTTTTGTTTAGCATATTGATTGTAGCAGTAGAAAATTTTCACATCATCAGCATAAATTGGAATATTACTGAAGTTTATAGCTTTGGGGAGATCATTTATAAAAAATAATCTAACCCATAAAAATAAAGTTTCTATTAAACCTCTTTCTTTCCTTATGTATATGAGTTTTGAATATCTCCGTGACTGTGCGTGACTGTGTGTGGCTATCTTAAAATTAATCTTTGGCCACAACAAGTCTATGGACAAATTTTCAGATCCATCGGATGGGAGGAAGTGGGGTTTAATCTCTCCGTGACTGTGCGTGACTATGCGTGATTGTGCGTGACTATGTCGAAGTTGATCTTTCTTTACAGCAAGTATATGGACTAAGTTTCATATCGGTCGGATGAGGGGAAATGACATTTAGATCACTCCGTGACTATGCGTGACCACGCGTGACTGTGCATGACTAAGTAAAAGTTAATCTTTTTTTCACAGCAAGTGTATGGACTAAGTTTGAAATCTATCGAATGAGGGAAAATGACATTTAGATCACTCCGTGACTGTGCGTGACCACGCGTGACTGTGCGTGACTAAGTCAAAGTTAATCTTTTTTCACAGCAAGTGTATGAACCAAGTTTGAGATCGATCGGATAAGGGGAAATGAAATTTAGATCACTCCGTGACTGTGCGTGACCACGCGTGACTGTGCGTAACTACCCCAAAATTAATCTGTAGTCACGACAAGACTATGGGCCAAGTTTCAGATCAATTGGATAAGGGGGAATGGGGTCCACCCAGGCAGACAGACAGACAGACAGATAGACAGACAGACAGAGAGTATGAATTAAAATAAAGAGTTTAAAAATTGGTCCCAAATGGCTGCCTTGGAGAACGCCAGAAGTACAGGTGAAATATTTAGAGTCTCTATTTTTAAATCGTACACTTTTCTTTCTATCCGCGACATATGACTTTATCCAATTTAATCTTAGCAGTCGATGGTTAATGCCCTGCTAAAATCTATGTAAATGGCATCATTTTGTTTCCCAAGCACAGAGCCATTATTAATTAAAGTTGTAAACTGAAGCGCATTTGATGTAGTAGAACTGCCGTTCCGAAAGACATGTTGAGCTGGGGACAATATTGAAGAAGCATAGTGACACAGGACATCAATAAAAAATTTTTCAAAAAGTTTAGGAATTGCACTAAGTTTGGCACTACATCTATGATTTGAAATTTCTGACTTATCTCCAGATTTGTATAGCGGGATTACAAAAGAATCTCTCCAGAGTTTTGAAAAGTATCCGCATTTTATTGATGCATTATAGAAAAGAACCAGAGGATTAGCTAAACATGCAGCACAATTTCTCAGGATATAGCTAGGTAAGCCGTCTGGCCCCACAGTTGTATGAAATTTTTAATTTTTGAAGACTTTTGAGAATATCGAAATTATCTATGGAAGGAAGCAGATACCTTGATTAGTGAAGATTTGATATGGGTATTCTTTGCAGTAGTCGTATTGATCGGTTGAATAACTACTTGCAAAAAAATTCGCAAACATATTGCGTATAACATCATCATCATCACCAGGTTCAAGATTATGAAGTTTCATAACCAGCGGTTAACCACAACATTACAGTTTCACTTTTACTTTTCTTAGTTTCGTGCCAGTTCTGCTAAAGTAGCTAATTTGTAGTTTTCTTTGTTATGATGTCAAGTGAGGGTTAATTGGGGACATGTACAGTTGTATGTGTATGTTTTAATAAGATACCCTTAAAGTTACTACTCATACTTGGAAAATGCATATGTATATGTCTGTATGTAGACTAGGGTGGCCCTTAATTATATGGAGTGAAAAAAAAGTGTTCAATCAAAGAACATTGAGAGGTGGCTCAACGCGATTTAAAATTTCAAGTGTGTTTATATGGAGAAAATATAACTTTTTTTGAGATTTTACGAAAACTTCGTTCTATAATTTAATTTTTCCGACAAATTGTTATATAATTCGGGATCAGTATTAAATTGTATTTTCAGGAAGCTATAAAAATTCAAAATCGCCAAGAAATAGCAAATGCCCCAGACCACTTTTGTGCCAAAAAAAACTAGGTTATGAAATTTGATGGCATTTTTTTCAGCTTTGTTAACTACATGTTACAGATTAACTGTGTGAATTTCTAAGTAAATGCCTGACCCAGAATTTTTTTGACAAGGATTTTATTTTTGCGGATTTCGAGAAAAATGGGATTTTTGTAAAATATTCTGTAAATGTACTCTTTTTAAATACTTTGTATCAAAAATTCATCACTTTTCTACTTTTAAATGTTGTATTTTATCTTAATAGCCTAGGGTTTTGGAAAAAAATAATATGACCTCACTAACCCTCTTGGATTTGGGGTCACATATGACTCGAATCTAATGAAAGACAATTTATTCAAAATATCAAATATTTTGTAAGTGATATTGAATTTTTATAATAACAAAATGTGCAGAACTTCCGTTCCTAAAATTTGGAATAAATCCGAGAACGTGAACCCATTATTTGCCAAGGCCGGCTTTGGATTTTAAGATACTTTAAAAAAATTACCGAAAACGAGTTTTTCTATTAAACTTGATTAAACCCTATTTAGAATTTAATCTTTCATATTAATAAGCTAGACGATTTCTTGTGACTGATATTTTGTTCTACCATTTTATCCCGATTTTGACCAAACGTATATTATTTGAAAGATATTTTTCTTTAGCCATTTTGCAGATTTACAGATTTTTTAATTTTTTCCTTTATTTTGAGTAAATTGCATTTAAAGTTGCTACTAACACTTACATAAAATTATACAATGCTACATATGTGTTTATTTAATTTTTTAATGTGTTTGTAATAAATTTGAGTTTGTTTTTTGTGTTGATTTTTGAATTGGCTATAATTGATTAGTATACTTTTAGGGTCTTTATTTAATGAAAAAATACAATTCCCTAGAATTTGTGCTCGAATTTCGAGGGCTGGAATCTGCTAGTAAAAATGATTCGGTTAACTTTAATATATTTAACCCTTCAGTGCTCCTGGGATCAATATAATCCATTGTAATATAAATTTGGTGCAATTATCGGCTATTTGCTCGCGAACATAAATTAAAACAACTTTTAACGAATTTTGTTATAAAATTATTTTATGTATAAAAACTATCTATATTTTTCTAAATAAAATAAGAACATTCCTGAACTCTAACTCAACATTATTAAACAGTGTGTTAACGCTTTTTTTTTAGCTAATATGAATGTTATGAATTACAGAATATGAATATGAGTTAATGAATTACAGAAAACAATTTGTATCGCACACTAAATCATCCTCGAAACACCAAAATAAATAAATAGAATTAATTTTATATTTCATATTCTTTTGAATAAATAGTATTTAATTAGCTTTGGATCATTTGTGGGTCTACTTATTTTATTTTAAAAAAATAAAGATAGTTTTTAAACATAAAATAATTTTATAACAAAATTGGTTAAAAGATGTTTTAATTTTTTATATCACAATGGATTATTTTGATCCCAGGAGCACTGAAGGGTTAAATATATAAAAAGCAACCGATTTATTTTTTTAAATTCGAAATAATGGTTTCATCGGGTTTAATAGAAAAAATGGTTTTCTGTAATTTTTATTTAAAAATATCTTAAAATCAAAAGCTGGCCTTGTCAAAAAATGGGTTAACGTTCTCGGATTTATCTCAAATTTTAGGAACGGAAATTCTACACATTTGGTTGTTATATTTTGAGCATCTCGTCTAAAAATTCAACAGCACTTACAAAATATTTGAATTTTTTGAATAAATTGTCTTTTATTAGATTGGGCTCAATTGTGACCCCAAATCGAAAAGGGTTAATGGGGTCATATTATTTTTATTCCGTAACTCTAGGCCATAAAGATAAAATACAGCATTTAAAAGTAGAAAACTGATGAATTTTTGATACAAAGTATTTAGAAAGAGTACATTTACAGAATATTTTATAAAAATCGAATTTTTCTCGAAATCCGCAAAAATAAAATCCTTGTCAAAAAAATTCTGGCATAGGGATTTACTTAAAAATTCACACAGTTAATCTACAACATGTATTTAACAAGACGTTAAGGTGCGAGGTCCATTTTTTTAAATTCTATTAAAGAAAATATTTTAAAACTTGAAAAAAGAGTTTTCAAAATTTTATCAAAAAAGTTTTCCATTTTCGGTCTCAATGCGCAATAGGTTAACAACGTATTAATAAAACAACGCTTCATATCTGAGTACCTATAGGTATAGAGATAAAAAAAAAGTTATGGCTTTAGTCAATTTCTCAATGCTGAAAAAAATGCCATAAAATTTCATGACCTAATTTTTTTTGGCACAAAAGTGGTCTGGGGCATTTGCTATTTCTTGGCGAGTTTTTTATATATTAATACTGATCCCGAATTATACAACAATTTGTCGGAAAAATTAAACTTTAGAACGAAATATTCGTAAAATCTGAAAAAGTTATATTTTCCCCATATAAACACACTTGAAAATTTCAATAGCGTTGAGCCACCTTTAAATTTTCTTTGATTGGCCCGAAACTTTGTATTTCTCAGTTTTTTGCTATTCCCATATTTCTAGCTGTGCAACCGAGAGTTTGAACACTTTTTCTATTAAGGGCCACCCTAATGTAGATGTATAAAAATTATGTGTAGTGAAAATATGATATGATATAAATGCATTCATTGTTTGTTTAGTCACAAATACAAATGCATACGCATTGAAAATGTAACAGGAAATAAGTAATCCCTAAAACAAACAACATTAAAAATGTAGAAATATGTAGTGATTTTTAAACAAAGCTTGCATTATGTATGACATATATGTATGTATATACTTATATATTGTATGTAATGCGTACAAGTATATTTATTATGGATGCAGTTATTTCTGCAATATAATCTGCTTGCTAAAGTGTAAAAATTTAGGTCAAAATTTTACAACAAAAGCATTTCAGACCCTTATCACTGACTTTATAGAAATTTATTCTTTAAAATATTTCGGAATCGTGTAGTTTTGTTTAGAGGTGGCAGTTTGATATTTTATGTTTTCCATATAGGGACAAAATGTTTTTTTTTATATTCAGGGCTAGAGCCGGTTAGCTCTAGTTCGGTCTCCACAGCTAATTTTTCAGATGTAAGCTACTTGTTGCTCTCGAGAAGTTGCAAACAAAATATAATATAATATAATAGCATCCAATGTTGACGATACTAAGAGACAAAAGGGCTAGGTTTAAAATTATAATGGCTATATTTTTTTACAATGATGATTAAAATTAATAAAATAATTAACATAAACTTTAGTATTTTTGTACCTTTTTAAGTGAAAGCAATTACTATATGCAATGAGCATATATTTAAACATAAAGCTTGTTTGTTTGTTAATAACGCATACACATTTTCGTTTGTTTGTTGTTTATTCACTAAACAAATACAACAAACACACTGTGGGAATACAAACACAACAACCACAAAAACAATTACAAGTGCAGCTATGATAATGCGTGCAAAATTTCGTTTAACAACGATAACAAGAACAACATAGAAAAATCATATTTTTTTCAATACTTTTTTTTTTACTTTTTCATTGATATCTCAGCACTTATTGAACCGATTTTGTTGATTTTGCACAGCAACCTGACCACTATGCTAGCGAATCACTTGCACTAAAAATGAGCATGATCTGATCTATATAGGTCGTGATCGTTATAAGGATCACGAATGTATATGTTTTATGGGATCCAAGTATTTTTCTAATTATTACAAATGGAATGACAAACTTTTATATACCCTCTACACATTGGTGTTGAGAGTATAAAAATGAATATACTTCTGTATACTCTTCTTGCTTTTTATTTTTTCGTATTTTTTTCATCCGTTAAAAAAGTCGCAAATAAATATCTCTTAGACTCTAAGGTTATTTGTCCTGTTCCTGTTCTGATTGTAACGAAATTAAAAATTTTTAAGCAATTTTAATCCACAGCTTCTCCAAAAAAAAAAAAATTTAAAATCCTTTCGTTTTTTCTAAACATACACTACACATCCTGAAAAATGGTTATAATAAATAACTTAATAACAATTAAATCGTTAATCTGTTTATCTCATACAAACTCTACCGACGTATGATACAGAAAAAGAGTTAGTTGAGAAATATTTTTTCCAATGTTACATAAACTTTTTTGTGTTACATTTTGACATTCATGCGAACTTCAACTTTGCAAAATATTAAGTACAATGGTAAACATTTATTTCTTCATTCATCTCAAAACTGGTGTTGTTTTAATATTTAAAAAAAAAACAATAATAATATTAATAAAACTATACATAACTCGAGTATGCCGGTACGTTGCGTTGTATAGGAAAATGTCTTAAGGCATTTCTATTATAGTTTCACTGTTACTTTTCTTGATTCGTGCCAGTTCTTGTAAAGTAACTAATTTGTAGTTTTCTTTGTTATGATGTCAAGTGTGGGTTAATTGGGGACATGTACAGTTGTGTGTGTATGTTTTAATGAGATACCCTTAAAGTTACTACTCACACGGACACATATATGTACATAAACACAAAAGGCGACACATAATGACATCTTTTGTTAGTGAGAAATGAATAGAGAAAGACGATGGTTGAGAAAAGTATACATTATCACAAATTTATGTATTAGGCGTATTCAAAACAAATTGGAATTTAAACCGAGAGCCAAATCACCGCATTCGTTATCGAAATTTTTCGATCGAAATCATTTTTTTTTTCCAAAAATAATATGCTAAGAAGAATTTTTTTTCATAATTGAAGAATTATGGAATCTGATTAAGAAGAATCAGAATCGGTCCAGACTGACTATACGATACCCTATACCATGCGTTTACAGACCCTATCTCTTAGGCCCAACAAATATAGAAAATAAGCATAAACCAAATTTGAGTGGCATTGTTAGTTCATTTTGTTGCCTTTGAATATGAAAAACTTCGGATGCTATATCTCTATGGGGACTAGTCTGAAAAATGGGCCGATCCCGACAATATTTAGTAAGGTCACCTTTTTTTTTGCAAAAATATCAATATACCAAAATTTGAGAAAAATCGGTGCAGAATTTTTTTTTTTTTTATAGATTTAAGTGAAGGTAGAGAAGCGGCTTTATATGCGGGCTATGACTAAGAATTGTCATATGGGATTTATATTTTGACTACTGATTATTGGTAGTAATAAACGTACACAAACCCAATTTGACAGAGATATATCATATAATTTGGATTTTATGACAATTTAAGTCGATTTCATAGAGTTCATTTGTATTGGGGCTAGGTCTGAAAATGCTCCAATTTCTATAGCGTTCATGCAATGGCCGATAGAGTCATATACCAAATTTCATCAAAATATATTCATATTTTACATGGACACACAAACAGACGCACGGATGGATGGACGGACATCGCTAAATTGACTCAGAAAGTAATTCTGAAAGTGATTCTGAGATGCGTCTTGGTCAAATATTTTTGGTAGTTACAAACATAATTACAAAAATATAATTGAAATATCATATATAAAGATATGAATGCTTATAAGAAATTGTGAATAAAATTAACATTTTACTAAAATTTTTGATGAGATGCGCATGAAATAAATGATTTTCTTTATTTCCTTAACGAAAAAATGGCACATTGATTTTTGTTAAGAAAAAAAGTTTTATAGGAAATTATATATATATGTTACGAATGCAGAGTTGCCACCGCAATGGAATGGAGGTTGATTTAGAAAATATCGGCTAAACCTATACTACAAAATTTATCGTATTTTTGTAACATTTTTTATTTACAATCTGTCCGAGGACAATAAGCAAATTAGTTAGCAGTATATCAAATAACGTGCATTATAAAATTCCAATGAACTTTATAACAATATACAATAATTTGCCAGTTAGTTTATAAATTTGTTAAAAATATATGAATATTAATTTAAAAATATATAAAAAAATATATCAAGTGACCCAACTCTGAGTTAGAGGGGTCAAAATTTGACATTTTGGCCAAACAGGTGTTTTTTCTCATCCATGCGACTTTTTACCTATTGCTCTTAACAAAATTTGTCTCAAATAGTTTAGATAGCTATTCCTTCAATCTTTCGGAAAAAAATTAAAAAAAAATTTTTTTTTTAACTTTTTTTTTACAAAATCAAAATTTTTTTGCCTTTTAAATCAAAAACCCCCTTTTTTTACTCAAAAGAGCTTTTTGGTCACTTAGTGGGATGCGAATGGGATATCTACAAAAAAATGTTTTGTAACTCAAGACAAATTTTTTCCAATTTTTAGCATATGCATTAATTTGAATTTTTTCCTATTAGTGTGTAAGTGTTTCTAAAACCTTACAGATAAGGCATACACTGAGAAACTAGACAAATTAACCTTTCTCACGGTATGTAACATACCTAACTAAAATTTCATACCTTCGATACTGTAATAACCGCAATATGTTAACCTCAGGAAAAAATAACTTTTTTTCTATAGAAATGTGGAAAAATAATTTTTTTTTTTTATTTATTTGTAATTATGATTAAATTAATATATAACTAGAGGACCCCTGCTGCTCCGCAGCATTTTATTATATTATAATAATTTTTATAATGTAATACCAAAATTTGCCACGAGAAGGAAACGTACAGTAATGCCAAAATATGCCAAGAGAAGTTAACGTACAGTAAAAGTAAAGTTGATTGTCCACGCATAACTTTCCTCAAACCCAATGAATTTGCCAAGAGAAGTTA